>CM049806.1:8508817-9108817 GCA_027422405.1 Ptychobarbus kaznakovi
GATTTAAAAAAGAAAGGGTAGCTCATTATGAAAAACTTACTTCAAATTAAAAAGATGTGATGGCTAAAATGGAGAATTGAGGAAGGAAATTTAACGGCCTTTTACAATTAGAAGAAGAGAAAAGGCAAGATTTTTAAAACAATCTTATTATGAAGCAGGAAGTCAAGGTCAAGTCAAGGTTTCTTTATTTGTCACATAATAAATATACAGCAGGGTATAATCAAAGTGAAATGAAGTCAAATCAGGTCCGCTCAATGGACAGTGCAAAAATAAAATAAAAAATTAAGTCAAAGTTAAAATCAAAGTTACACAACACAAAGCAAATATGTATATTATATATGTATATAGGTAAAGTAAAAAAAAGAAAAAACAAACAAAAGAAATAAAGAGTAAAATGTGCAATAGAATAAAAAAGTGCAAAACAAATAGAATGTGCAAAAAACAATAAAAACAATAGGATGTGCAAAACCGTATGCCGGGACTTGATAAATAGTAATATGGGGAATGAGAGGTATTGTGCAAACGGGTATGGTATGTAGTACACTAGCAGCAATATGGATGAGTGAGAATGAATGTTATGAGACTGAGTTTGTGTTGAGGAGCCTGATGGCCTGGGGAAGAAGCTCCTCCTCAGTCTCTCAGTTTTTGCCATCAAGCTCCTGAAGCGCTTGCCAGATGGCAGCAACATGAAGAGATGGTTACCGGGTGAGTTGAGTCTTTGATGATTTTAGCAGCTCTGCTTTTGCAGCGTTTGAGGTAGATGTCCTGCAGAGAGGGAGAGCAGACCCTGAGATGCGCTCAGCTAAGCGCACGACTCTCTGTAGAGCCTTGCAGTCCTGGTTTGTGGCATTATTATACCACACTGAGATGCACTGAGTCAGTACACTTTCTATGGCCCTGAATAGAAAGTTTTCAGGATTGCTGGTGAGACCCTGAATTTCCTCAGCTGTCGCAGATGGTACAGCCTTTGCCTGGCTTTCTTGACCTGTGTTTGATGTGTGCAGTCCATGTCAGGTCCTCTGAGATGTTTACACCGAGGTACTTGAAGCTACTCACCCTCTCCACAGGGGTCCCACTGATAATAAGAGGAGTGGAGGGCCGCTGCTGACTCTTCCTGAAGTCCACGATCAACTCTTTAGATTTTTTCACGTTCAGAGAGACAGTTGTCCTGCACCATGATGTAAGTCTCTCTACCTCATCCAAGTATGCGGCCTCGTCATTGTTGTCAATGAGGCCCAGAACCACAGTATCATCCGCAAATTTAAACGATGGAAGTGGAGCTGTGAGAGGACACACAGTCGTGGTGTAGAGAGAGTAGAGCAGGGGACTCAGGACACAGCCCTGTGGGGCTCCTATGTTCAGGGTGATGGAGTTTGGAGTGAACTGGCCGACTTTCACCACTTGTGGTCTGGCGTGAGGAAATTCTGAATCCAGTCACAAAGTGAAGAGTTTATGCCGAGGTCGGAGAGTTTGACAGCTAGCTTGGTGGGGACTATAGTGTTGAAAGCTGAGCTATAGTCAATGAATAGCAGCCTGACATAGTTGCCATTTTTCCTGTCAATGTGAGTGAGGGAGGAGTGCAGTACCTGAGAGATGGCGTCATCAGTAGACCTATTTGCCGATAGGCAAACTGAAGAGGGTCCAAAGTAGCAGGGATGGAGGAGCAAATGTGTTTCTTTAAAAGTCTCTCAAAAACCTTCATGACTGTCGATGTGAGTGCAATCTGGACGATAGTCATTCAGGCAAGAGGGTTTACTGTTCTTAGGCACAGGGATTATGACAGATTTTTTAAAAGAGGTGAACAACAGAGGTAGCGAGGGACTCATTAAATATGGATGTAACAAACCAGCAAGCTGATCAGCACAGGACCTCAGAACGCGGCCAGTAATCCCATCGGGTCCTGCTGCTTTCCTGACGTTCACTCTCCTTAGTTCCCTCCGAACTTCATCCTTCTGACAGAGTGAATACATGATCATCGCTGCTCTGTCTGCTGCTTCCTGACGTGCTGGTTGGCAGATTCGCGCCGCCATTGCATTCGAAGCGCCAAAGAAGGTGTTTAATTCATTGGCCAGCAGTGGGTCTGCTCTCACCTCTGCGGAGGAGTTATTTCCAGAGGAACAGATGGTCTTAAGTCCCTGCCACATGCTCGAGAGTCGTTGAGCTGGAAATGTGACTCAATTTTATCACTGTACCGCGTTTTGCGGCTCTAACTGCCCGACGGAGAGAGTAGCACGATGCTTTGTATTCGCTGTGTTCCTGACAACAGACTGGCGTTATATGCGGCAGTTCGATGGTTAACCGCCTCACGGATTGATCTGTCCACCCACGGTTTTTTATTAGAAAAGTCCTTATTGTTACCGTTTCAGTGGCCTGCTCGTTAACGTTTTACGAAGCTCAATGCTAACTCCGTGAATTCGCTGACGTCAGATGAACTCGCCCGAAACATGTCCCAGTCGACGTCATCGAGAGACGCTTGTAGCGTGCTTCAGAGTGCGAGGACCAGCGCGTCACTTCCTTCTTCACCGGGGAGCCTGAACTATCCGTTGTTTGTATTCCGGTGTGAGGAAGATGGCGACATGATCTGATTTTCCAAAGGCCGGCAGTGAGTGGGCTTTGTAGGCATTTTTGAGCGGAGTGTAGCAATGATCGAGTGTATTTCTGTCCTCTGGTTGGACAGGATATATGCTGATGAAAATTCGGCATGACTTTCTTGAGATTGGCTTTGTTAAAGTCCCCAGCAATGATACATGCAGCGTCAGGATGTTTATTGATGTATCCACTGAGCACATCATGAAGTTTGGACAGAGCGAGCTAGTGTCAGCTTGTGGTGAAATGTAGACAGAAGTAATAACGATTGATGAAAATTCCCGGGGCAGATAGAATGGCGGCAGATAATGGATAGATGTTCCAGATGAGGCGAGCAGGAGCGCGACAGAATGGAGATATTTTCTGGGATCACACACATTTTTGTTAAATAAGGAAAACACACTCCACCACCTTTGGTTTTTTACCGGCCTCGCTGTTCTGTCCATCCGTAAAACAGAAAAGTTATCAGACAGCGTTACAGCGGTGTCCGGGACCATCGACGAGTGAGCCATGTTTCGGTCAAACAAAGGATGTTGCAGTCTCTAATGTCCCGTTGGAAACTTATCCTGGCTCTAAGATCGTCCATCTTATTCTCCAAGGATTGTACATTAGCGAGCAGTACTCGGAAGAGGGGGGCTGTGAGCCCTTTTTCTTAGTCTGTTGCGTATTCCAGCACGTTTCCGCGCGTGTTTCTTTCGCCTCCTGGTATATGAGGTGGCCTTTAACTTCGGTGCTCCGAAGTATCTCCAATGGCCACGCTGGGTCCGTGGATAAAGTGACCTGAATCAGGTAAGTGTAGCGCTGTCCAATGTCCAAAGTGATCTTCTGTCGTACATAATCATTGTAGACGATACACGTATAAATAGAGAAGTAAAAAAAAGTAAAAATAAGTTTAAAAAAAAAACACACAAAGAGCACAATTTTGAGCGGAGCTAATTCACAGGCGACTGAAACTCAGCAGCGCCACCGGAAGTTTTTGGCTTTTGAGACCCATTGTTGACACCCGGAACAAGGACAGTTCAATTATTGGCAAGCGAATGCGAAAGCAACAAATTAATAATTTAATCTCTAAATTACACGAACCCAAAAACAATCAAACTAAATATGATCCAAAAGATAATCGAAAGTATTTTTAAGAAATTATTATAAAAAAAAACTATAAACGAACCTCTGTAATGGATAGAACAAAGTACTAAGAATTCCTTAATACATTAGATCAGTCCTCAATTGGTGATTTACAAAAGGTTTCAACTGCAGAATCAACACACTGAGGATTTACAACAAGCCATTGGTAAACTAAAGTCAGGCAAAGCACCAGAGACAGTTGATAGATTCCCTTCAGAGAGTAAAGAATTTCTTTTAATAAAAACGATGCCATTGCTAAATGACACCTTCAACTGGGTCATAAAAGGAGGAAAATTCTGGCATGGAAAGAGGCTATCCTTTCCATAATCCTGAAGGGGAAAAAAAGACAGGGAACACTGTCAAAATTATAGACCTATATATCACTCCTTAATACAGATTATAAAATGTATAGTTCTATTTTAGCATCCAGAATACAATTGCTCTTACCAGATTTGATAGATCAGGACCAAACAGGTTTTGTAAATCGACAAACATATGGAAATATTAGAAGAACTCTCCATATGATAGGGCTCATCGAAATAAACTACCTGTTGCCTTAATCAGTCTTGATGCTGAGAAGGCCTTCGACAGGGTCAACTGGGAGTTTCTTTACTTATCACTTGAAAAGTTGGGTTTTAACGATAAATCCAGTGTATAAAGTAAATTTATCAAAACCCAACAGCTAGAGTGAGAGTAAATGGGTCTCTATCAGAAAGATTTCGCCTGGAAAGAGGAACTAGGCAGGGTTGCTGTCTTAGTCCTTCTCTCTTCGCCATCTATATAGAACCACGGGCTCAATCAATCAGATAGCATTTGTTGATACCAGGGGTGGAAATCAATGGTATAGAACATACAATTAGTCTATTTGCAGATGACGTTATGATTTATTTAGCTGAACCCAAGAAACACTTCACAAACCTTATGCAAGTTTTAGAGAAATTGAAAGAATATGCCGGATATAAATTAAATGTAACAAAAACCCAAATTCTTATGTTTAATTGTAAACCAAACACAGAACTCAAACAAAATGATGACGTTAAGTGGGACGCAAAAATACTAAAATACCTAGGTGTAAATTTAACTAAAGACTTAAAAAAATTGAATAGGGCCAATTATGATGTAATTACTAACAATATAAAGAGCGATATTGAGAGGTGGTCCACATACCCCATGAGCTTCAGTGATAGGATAACAGGAGTAAAACTGAATATGTTAACGCGTTTGCTGTATCTGTTTCAATCACTCCTAGTGGAAATCCCATCAAAGCAATTTTGTGAATGGGATAAACTAATATCCAGGAACATATGGGGTGGTAAAATACCCAGAGTGCGCTATTCAACACACCAACTACCTAAAGAAAAAGGTGGTATGGCTCTTCCAGATCTTAAAAATTATTTATATGCAGCACAAATACGTCCCATTTTTGACTGGTGTACTTCTAGTTTCATAGCCAAATTGAAAGACATAGAAACAATCAAGTTCAGTCCTGTATAGGGGAGAGCGAAATTCATGGACATAGTAAAGACAAACTGGGCCCAATTGTGACATTTTCATTAAAGATCTGGTATTCTATTGTCAAAAACTTAAAATTGGAGAAAGATATTGGAATACTTAGGTGGATTACGCATTCAAGATTCAATATTTTTTTTTTATTCGTCACATACACAATTATACAGAATATAACCAGTAATGAAATGTAAGTCAGGTCCGCTCCATGGACAGTGCAATTATATGTAATAAAAACAAAAGGATATACATAAATATAGGTATGGAAAAAAATGAAGTAAAAAAAAAATAAAGAATAAAAATAAATAAAATAAAATAAAATGTACAATAAAATAAAATGTGCAGGACAGTATACTGTAGACTTAATAAATAATAATATAAGCAGGAATGTGCAAGAAGAATGTGCAAACATGATGATGAGGAATGTAAACCAGGAAGGGAAGATCCAATAATTCAACAATGGAAGGAGAGGGGAATACGTCTCGGTTACATATGTAACCCTCGTTCCCTGAAGGAGGGAACAGAGACGTCACGTCGGAGGACCGACGAATTGGGATCTCGCTTAGAGAGACCAATCTACTTCGAGTGTAAACTAAACGAGCCAATGCACATTGGCATGCAATTATTGCATCCAGTTGCCACTGATCACAGCGTGAGTATAAGTAGGCAGCAGGTGCAGTGCATGTTCAGCTTTTCGCTGAGGAGCCGAGCCGGGATCCGGCCGCTCAGCGGTGGTACAGGAGCCGTGGCGACGGGATGTGATGTCTCCGTTCCCTCCTTCAGGGAACGAGGGTTACATACGTAACCGAGACGTTCCCTATCAGTCGGTCACTCTCGACGTCACGTCGGAGGACCGACGAATTGGGATCCCTACCAAAAGGCCACGGATACTGCCCCTTCCAGTGTCCCGTGGAGGCCTCCTGTGCCGTTATTTTTTGCTGCAGGTTAGGGCCCCCATAGGAAGACCAGTTACTGTTGCTATGACACTACCCACTCAGTAGGACTGGATAAACTGGGAAAACATATCCATTCAGCTTAGAACAGGAATGCTGCGGAAGCCCCGACCTTCCCAAGGGAGTTCAGAAGCAATTACACATATGGACAATAGTCAGGTGCATATGGAAGATTGGAGGTGATTGTAATCCTCTTGGAAGTAGCAGGAAGTCTGCCAAGAAAACACGGGCTCTAAGGCTATACCGTGGAATTTACACATATGGGATCTAAACGGTCTCTACATATGGAACCCAGCCCTCTACCGGTTCTCAGGGATTCATTGAGTTAGGGCCTGGCGCCGGATGCTCCGCTACATCCAGCTGCCGAGGGGACGGAGGAGCTCGACAGGGTCTACAGTACGGACTCTCTGGAGCAGTTTTTAGCAAGCCGACCTGAAACCGGAGCCCCTCAGTGCTTCTACCCGTTTGAGGTGAGAACACAGGAGGAAACCGGTTCCACACGAATGCTATAGAATCTAGCGAACGTGTTAGGGGTAGCCCAGCAGCTCTACAAATATCTGTCAGCGAGGTGCCACGAGCCCGCGCCCAGGAGGACCCCACACTTCTTGTAGAGTAAGCTCTCAACCTGAAACGGCAAGGCACACCCTGTGCTTGATAAGCCAGGGTGATTGAGACCACTATCCAGTGGCCATCCTCTGCTTGGAGACGGCATTTCCTTCTGCCAGGCTCTGTGGCAGACAAAGAGCTGGTCTGTGAGGTCCTGAAGCTTTGCGTCCTGTGACGTAGCATGTCAATGCTCGGACGGGACAAAGCAAAGCCAGAGCTGGGTCTGCCTCCTCCGGGTTCCCGGAGCTTTTGGGATGAAGTGCAGGTGGTCATGTCTGACGGGCTTGGATATAGAATACCCAGAACCTCTTAATTTCTGCTTATGGGAAATATTAAAGGCATAGTACCTAAAAGCGACCAATATTTATGTAAGATTCTTCTTGTGGCATGTAAAAAGACTGTAACTAGGAATTGGCTTAAAGACAGCTCTTTGAATTGTATACAGTGGTTTGAGATCATTGAAGAAATCCTGGTGATGGAAGAACTTATGTATATGCTAAAGATGAAAAAAAGTGCTTTCATAATGGACTGGGAAAAGTAGTTGATATATGAAGAATGTTATAGAAATGGTAACCTCATCTGTTTGGCTTTGTTATGTGTTTATTTTTTATCTTTCTCCCTTTCTCTCCTTAATTGGGGAGTTGGTTCATATACATATGATCAGCTGACCTTCAAAGAGCACATTGCAAAGACTGCTCGATCTTGCAGGTTCGCACTTCACAACATCAGAAAGATCAGGCCCTTTCTGACAGAGCATGCTGCACAACTTCTTGTCCAGGCCCTGGTCATTTCTAGGCTGGACTACTGCAATGCTCTTCTGGCTGGACTTCCATCAAACACAATCAAACCTCTACAAATGATTCAGAATGCAGCGGCATGACTGGTCTTCAATGAGCCCAAAAGAGCACATGTTACACCTCTCTTTGTCTCCTTACACTGGCTACCAGTTGGAGCTCGTATCAAGTTTAAGACACTGATGATTGCATGTAGAATACTTCCACTCACTATTACAAATCTACATCCCCTCCAGAAGTCTGAGATCCGCTAGTGAGCGACGCCTCGTGTTACCATCACAGAGAGGCTCAAAATCACTCTCCAGAACATTCTCGTTCACCGTTCCTGGCTGGTGGAATGATTCTTCCCACCCCCATCCGGAATGCTGGATCCCTGACAATCTTCAAGCAACAACTGAAAACTCATCTCTTTCAACACTACTTGACTTCATCATAAAAAAATAATAATAAAAAAACAAAATTCTATATCTTCATCTTTCTCTTTATCTTTCTCTCCTTCCCTTTGCTAGCTTGTATTTATTTGAACAATGCCTAAGACTTGGTGTTAGGGGCACTTCCTCTGTCTGTTTTGCCTCTTCAAGATTAATCGCTTTATGTATTCCCCAATTGTAAGTCGCTTTGGATAAAAGCGTCTGCAAAATGACTAAATGGTAAATGTAAATGTATATATATACATACATCACAATGCATTGAATAATAATATATATATATACTGTATCTGTTTTTTATTATTATTATTATTACTTAATGCATTGTGATGTATGTATGTATGTATGTATAGGACTATTAGCTGTAAATGCTGTGTAGCATAAATATGCATTAATACCCCCCCCCTCCCCCTTCTTTTTTGTTAATACTTCTTGGTTTTATGTGCATTGTTAATCTTGTATTTAAAAAAATATATAAAAAATAAAAATTAAAGGGTTCATGATCAACCGCACTCCTGCTCATTTATTTCCTAGATAAGTGAACACAAGTGTTCATAACATTTTTATATGAGATTACAAACTGGTCTGATAAAATGTCAGATGGTAACAGTTACTGTAGGTTAGTAGTATTTTTTTAAGTGAGGCTTAGCACTTTGCACAAAACTAGCCACATTGACATCTTGACATTTAACAGTAATTTTCTAGTTAGAGCAAATGCTATCAACCAAAATTTGCGTATTGCGTCTTAGGTTAGCTTTGAAGTTTTTCTACTTCTCTAATATTTTTTTATTTAGTGTCAGTAATGATGCTCTAAGGCATTATGGGAATGATGCACAACCCGAGCAGTAAGTCATCGCGCCGGGGGACGCCCTCAGTTATTGTAAGAACAAGCCTCGAGGAAGCTCATGAACTGCAACCTCACAAATATGATGATATCAAGGAGTAAATGGCAAGAATCGAGGCCATTAAGAGTGGCATAAATGAGCACTTTGCAATAAATGATTGGACCCTCTTTATTCTTTGAACAGTTTTCACTGCATGGAGTTGTGCTCATTCATATGATATATTCATCCACATTTTTCTGAGAGCTGTTATGTGTGGAGCTGCAGAGTTCATTGGAAGGGTAAGAAAATTTAAAGGAGAGAGGAAAGCAAGGACACTCGCTCAGGAAAAGAAAAAAAATGCAATATGACAAGAGCAGGAACTAAAAACAGCTGCATTTTTTTGGAAAGCGCCACCCTTAAGCAAATGCATATATTCACTGCATTATTTATATTCATAGAAATGTCTTTACAGTCCACACATATTATTTTTCCTGCATTTTCTGTTTTAATTTGATGCTTTTTGTTTCTTTTTAGACAAAAGTTTAAGTTATTATTAATGTTAAAAAAATCAAACAAACACCAAAAAAGGCCATTCATTTAAACCCACATTAATTGTAATGTAAAATAATGTTAAAAAGCTACAGTAAAAAATAATCAGCATTATCTATTAAAATTACTTTCATAATTATATTAAATTATGTACAAAAATAATGTAATTGTAAAATACTATTATATAGTAATACTAGTGTGTGTGTGTGTATTGTATATAATATATATATATAGGCTATATATATATATATATATATGTGTGTGTAACAATTCTATGAAGCTATTATTTCAGCTCCAGAGAATAATTTGCAATTAATCGCAGATTCAATATTGCTTTGATGTGTTTAAAGTGACCTTATTAATCTTTAACTTATGATTTTATACTGTATTAACGATTCGTCCAGCGATCATTAACATCAGTATATCTTTATCAATTTCGTTTCTCTTGCCTTGTGGCCAATCGAGACAATAAAACGACATTAGCAATCTTCTTTCTCAGATTTGAGCTAGACATGTAACAAATCTGGACATAATAGTTTCAAAGAACTTGAAAATCATCACAAGACATCATTCTTTATCAATGAAAAAAATAAAACAAGGTCATTACCCTAATCTGTGCGTCACTCCGAGCCATTATGACGTGACGACATAGGGGGATTTACATTTTTTGAGGGCAGCCCCGATCATCTCTGGACTAAAGAGAAAATGCAATGACCTAATTGGCTAGTGGATTTTGCATACCTGCCACATAGCCTCACTCCCGTATTTTATGCATATGGGTATAAAAGGGCGACAGGTGTTTTCATCCACTGATTAGATTTTTGCTTCGGAGCCGAGTGGAATAAATATGAGAAGTGTGAAACGCGACCCTGATCTACACAAGCCTTTCATCTCTTATTTGTTCAATGGTTGCGTAACGGTGCGATCAGCGAGTCCCTCTCATCAGCGATTCCCCTGGGCACTTCAAATAAAAGAGCAAATTCTAAAAGAGCAAATCACGGACGATCGCGTCTTTTTCAAGATGCCGTTTCGTCTGTGTCCTTCTGGTTGCGATCGTTCCCTGTTCCGGGGATGACGGACACGATCGTTGTCTTCAGTGTCTGGGCTTCCAACACGCTGAAGATTGCGCGTTCTGTATGACTCAGTCGCCTGTTGTGGGCGCACTTTCCTTTCTGAAAGAAACTGATTGGCACCCTCTGCCGCCACCCGTGCTGGGTCTCTCTGCGAGTCAGAAGATAGCCGGCTAACGCTCTGGGAGATCTGAGGGTTTACAGTAAGAGCCTCTCCGCCGGGCACACCCCCACGGACCTCTTACTCCTCACGCAGCGAACATCCCGTCCGGTTCCCGGAGTGATTTCGCTGGTCCGTCCCCACGGGGCGCCAGCATTTCATCCGGTGCGCCATCTGTAGATAGGATTGCCGATCGCAGCATCGGGGGATGGGTTCACGTCCTCTGAGGATGAAGGTGCGGGTGGGGCTGCCCCCCTCGGGTGTTGTCGCCACTGCCGCACCGGACCCAGAGCTTACGGTCATGCTTGCCCGGACAGCCGTGAGCATCGGGCTGGAGGTCAACAGACTGCCCAGTCCCGAGCCTCACGGTTGGACAATTGGTTTCTCGGAGCGGGGCTCGGCTCACAGAAACCGTGCCCTGCCCCGGTGTCTTTCTTCCGAGGTGCATGAGAGACTGACGAAGTCGTGGATGGCCCCTTTCTCACGGCTGAACAGAAGCGTCTCGTCCGCCTCCTCCATCATCTACCCTCGACGGCGGGAGTGGCCAGGCGGTACGCGGGCATTCCCCAGGTGTGGAGAGAGCGATCGCGGTGCACCTGTGCCGTGCTGAACGAAAATGCCGCCACATACAGACGGAGAGTGGAGGAAACCGCCGCGTCTCCCGTCCAAGGCCTGTAAGCTGACAGCCACTCTCGCGGCCAAAACTTATAGCGCTGCGGGCCAGGCAGCCTCCGCCCTGCACGCCATGGCTATCCTGCAGGTTCACCAAGCCAAGGCGCTCAAACAGGTTTGGGTGCTTTTTACGAGGGTAGGTAGTACCGCTAAACCCGGGGTTGATGTTGCAGGAGCTGCGCACGGCGACTGACTTCGCATTTCTACAGCGACTGAAAGTCACCGTGCGGTTCCCACGGGCCAAAGGCGATGTCCACCATGGTGGTCCAGGAGCGCCGTTAATCTCTGGCTCGTTAATAAAACCTGGCTGTTAAGGTGAAGGAATTTACGTTAATCGTTATTAACGTTAACAAGGCACTAATACTTTATATTATTATATCGACGCCCCGGCGACACCGTCGAGGGCTTTTGGCCCAGCAGTTCTCGGTGGTACAGCACAGACCGAGACGATCCAGCACATCCTGCCCCGGCGTGTAAATTTTTTGAAAATGCAGATTCATCCACCGCTGCCCCCGGGGCCAGGCCTCAGTCTGCCCGTCGCCGTGGGCGCCTCCTGCGTCCTCCCAGAGCTGCTCCGCCCAGGCTGAATCGACACCTAGGCCGGCGCGTCGAGCCTCTCGCAGGAGAGCGGCGCCCCCCCCCCCCCCACGTCCCAGCCAGGCCCCAAGTCGTGCAGGAAGTCGACGATTTGGTGGCCCTGACGCGGTGCGACCCGGGAGATGTTGGAGTTTGCTTTAAATTCTCAGGATCTGATGGCAAGAACAGTGCCGCTCCTTCCCCCGGCGTGAGGGTCCGGAGGAGAATCCTTTGATAAAATTTTAAAGCTGTTCCACCGCTGATCAAGGCCTCCTTCCTCACTGTTCCGCATATTACCACGACCTCACTTTTGCCAGCAGCCAAGAGAGTACGGTTCGGGGACGATGTACCTCCCCTCGCACCTCTGGCCAGTCCCGTTTGGGACCCAGGGGAGAAAATTACAAATTCGCGTGAGGATGCCTCGGAACGCCACACCTTCTGTACCATCCACCCCTACTCCCTTGTCGCTGCACCACTACTGGTATGTCGATTGTGCCGTTGGCATAAAAGAAAAAACCATACATTGCACAGTGTCTGGAGGCGTGGCTCACGCTGCCCAGCCTGTCTCGCTGGCTCACGCGCACAATTCGACTCGGCTACGCAAATATTCTGTTCGCCAGGCGACCTCCCAAGTTCAACGGCGTTCTCGAACGTCGTGTGCGCAGTCCGGAACGCCCCTGTCTTGCGCGAGGAGATTGCTGTCCTCCTGGCAAAGGTCACATGCAATCGAGCGGTCCCTCCAGCCGAGATGGGCAGGGTTTTCACAGCCCTTACTTCATCGTAACCAAGAAATGTGTGGTGGTCAACAACCAATCTTGGATCAGCGAGTCTCGAACCGGCTTGCACAAGCTCCGTTTAAGATGCTGACGCGCAGGTGCATTATCAAATGCATCCAGCCCCAGGATTGGTTTGCAGTTTAGGGGGAAAATATCGCTAAAGGTGTCTGCAATGTTGCTCAATTGGCAACACTGTGCATCTGCTATTCTCCAACTACGGTTTGGCCACAGGTTAAATAGAAAATACATGCTGCGTTAATACATGGAGAAGGTTGTTTAGTGCCGACCGAGGACAATTATCGGTTCGCCATAGTGTCCCCATAATTGAAAAGGCTTATAAATCATACAGAATGTGTGTTTTTTTTTGAGAAAGTAAAAATGCACAAAGTTTCCTGAAAGGGGTAGGTTTAGGTGTAGGGTTGTTGTATGGCGATAGAAAATAAGGTTTTCAGTATAAAAAAACATTACGCCTATGGAGAGTCCCCGTTAACCATAAAAACCAACATCTGTGTTAGTGAGCACTTCTCCTTTGCCGAGATAATCCATCCACCTCACAGGTGTGGCATATCAAGATGCTGATCATACAGCATGATTATTGCCACAATAAAAGGCCACTCTAAAATGTGCAGTTTTATCACACAGCAAAATGCCACAGATGTCGCAAGTTTTGAGGGAGCGTGCAATTGGCATTCTGACTGCAGGAATGTCCCCCAGAGCTGTTGCCCGTGAATTGAATGTTCATTTCTCTACCATAAGCCGTCTTCAAAGGCGTTTCAGAGAATTTGGCAGTACATCCAACCGGCCTCACAACCACAGACCACGTGTAACCACACCAGCCCAGGACCTCCACATCCAGCATCTTCACCTCCAAGACCGTCTGATACAAGCCACACGGACAGCTGCTGCAACAATCGGTTTGCATAACCAAATAATTTCTGCACAAACTGTCAGAAACCGTCTCAGGGAAGCTCATCTGCATGCTCGTCATCCTCATCGGGGTCTCGACCTGACTGCAGTTCATCGTCGTAACCAACTTGAGTGGGAAAATGCTCACATTCGATGGCGTCTGGCACTTTGGAGAGGTGTTTTCTTCATGGATAAATCCCGGTTTTCACTGTACAGGGCAGATGGCAGACAGCGTGTATGGCGTCGTGTGGGTGAGTGGTTTGCTGATGTCAACATTGTGGATCGAGTGGCCCATGGTGGCGGTGGGATTATGGTATGGGCAGGAGTATGTTATGGACAACGAACACAGGTGCATTTTATTGAGATACTGTGACGAGATCCTGGGGCCATTGCCATTCATCTACGACCATCACCTCATGTTGCAGCATGATAATGCATGGCCCTATGTTGCAAGGATGTGTACACAATTCCTGGAAGCTGAAAACATCCTAGTTCTTGCATGGCCAGCACACTCACCGGACATGTCTCCCATTGAGCATGTTTGGGATGCTCTGGATCGGCGTATACGACAGCATGTTCCAGTTCCTGCCAATTTCCAGCAACTTCGCACAGCCATTAAAGAGGAGTGGACCAACATTCCACAGGCCACAATCAACAACCTGCCACTGTGTGAGGGAGGAAATTGGTGGTCAACAACCTGGTTTTGATCAAGGTCTGCATCGAAGGAATGAAGCCCGAACGCGACCGTGTTGACCCAACCCGACCCGACCCGAGCGGCACTAGAGCCGAACCCGACCCGAAATATCCCCCCCCACAACGTAGCAACAAAAAAAGGAGAGGATTTCAAATGGTGGCCATTTCAAACATTTCAGTATGAAAGTTTGTGAACACCAGATACGAGTTTATGAATTTTGTATGATAAATCTTCCACTGGTTTTCGGAACCTATTCTGTCTACTTTAAATCAGACCTTAAATAAGGTTGTTTTTATTTAGAGTCATTTATTTGTCGAGGAGAGAGAGAGAGAGAGAGTGGAGACCGAGACAGCAGAGGTGAGAGAGAGGTGAATGTTGCGCGTGCACTGCGCCTGCGGTTCTCTCTCAAAACTGAAGTTACTTCAAAAACCGATTTTGCCACCCAGATAAATATAATGTTGTGAGATCATCTGCATATTTTACTATAAAAGTTCCGTGCTGTTTGTGCCTTGCCCGACCTGATATCTGTGTGATGTGTGTGCGTGCGTCTATGAAAGCCGAGCATATAGTTTTGGTTTAGCTACAAACCCGCACAGCTATCCATTAAACATTTACCCGAAACCCAACCTGAAACCCGAAAATTTCGGGACCGCGGGTTCGGGTCGGGTAGCAGACCTTATGGACCTCCCCAATACAGCCCATTTTAGAGTTGCCTTTTACCCGAGGCTGTGAGGTGGGGGGATTATCCGCAAAATACGTTAAGTGCTCACTTTAACACTGTGAGGTGGATTTACAAAGGAGAAGTTAGTTAACACTTTTGGGGTGTGAATAAGACTGACATGACACCTTCATAATCATGACATGACACATGTTATGAATATGAAGGAGGTTTTATGCATGTTTATGACAACTGTCATTAAATGTCATTTGCTCAGTTATGTCATTTTTTAATGCAAAGATTACATTATTTGACATCTCAACTAACATTAAAAATGGCCTAACCTAAGCCTACATAAAAAAACCCTAAC
Organism: Ptychobarbus kaznakovi; assembly: GCA_027422405.1. NCBI lineage: Eukaryota > Metazoa > Chordata > Actinopteri > Cypriniformes > Cyprinidae > Ptychobarbus > Ptychobarbus kaznakovi. Next base: position 8,524,071 of record CM049806.1, read on the forward strand.
ATGTGTGATGTCTTAGCCCATAACAAAGACATCTCAAGCAATGTCAATATTTGAGAGAAATCTTTTGTGTTAGAAAAAGTCTTAGCATTAAAAATGACAAAAACAGTGTTGCGTTTATACTGCACTACAAATACACAATTACTTTTAGTATACATTTACTTTTAGTTCAAATTAAATAGGTGTAACGATTTTATTATTTTTTTTTTTGTATTAACTTAAAATTTACTTCAATTTTAATTAAAAAAGGAATGTTCTGTATTTTGTGTTTATTACTTTTGCAAATTTTTTTTTTTTTGCTGTTTGTGCAAATGGGAAACCAAAAATGTTTAATGTATAGCTTTTCCATGTAGTCTTCCCATCTTTTTAAATTTAACTTTAATTGCATTATTATATTTAATATTCAATTGTTATATTTAAATAGCAAATGCTGTTTAAAAAGATTTCAATGTTGTGTGTCACATGGCAGGACATGTCAGCTCATGAACAAAAAGTTTCATGTCATTGCACAAGGTTAAAACAAAGATACTGCAATTTCTCAAGCATAGCCAATGTTTAAGTTCAGCAACAGAATACAGACTAATGACTGTCAGCAATTGTTTAATCTAGTGCATGAGTGATCACAGCGCCTGTTGTTTTGCTCTGGGACTGTCATGGCCGGTTCGGCTTGATTAATGCCTGCTGTAGTTTTGGGTTTGAGTACATCTCGAGCTCCACTGCTATTCTCCAAGCGCTCCGTGGCGCTCCATTTCTGTTTTGGTTCTGCTTCTGGGTACAAAACATTTCTTGATTAATGTCGTTTTGTGTACTAGAACTGGACCCTGATATACAACACTGTATAAACCTATAAACAACTAACCTGTTTTTCAGTTACCTATACCTAAACTAAAAAAAAAAAAACTTCAATAGTACAAAACACTGACTCAGTGTAGGTGATTTGTGGTGCTGAGCCAGACACATACTGATTAATGTCTCTACCTTTCACTCTCTTTCTTCACTTTTCCTGCTTTAAATCACAGCATTAGCAGCTCTCTTACCCTTGTGATAATCATCTGTTGATATGCAGGTGTTACGATGAAAGTGCTGGTCATGTAGAGGAAAATCACCGGCTCCACTGTAACAACTCTCCTTAGTTTCTCTTTCCATGATGACATATTCAACTTAGCAGTGACACAACAAGGAAGGACGAAGGAAACAGTCTCTTAAAATATTAAAGTCGTATTAGGTAGAGTAAACCCATGTCAAGCGTTCATACTGTCCAAAGGGAACAGTGGACGAAGGAACTCTGTTTTCTTGTTAAAAAAAGCTCTCTAAGGTTAGTCACATGCATGTCAGCTGGAACAGGAGGAAATTGTCTCTCTCGACATTCTCTTATCAGGCATTGTTCTACTTTGTGCTTGTAAAAGTGTTTGGCCTTTGTTTGCCCTATGAACACATCCCCAACAGATTCACACTTCCCCAGAAAAAGCAAAGAGTTGTGAGAATACTGTTCTTTTTTTCTGCAGTATGCATTTTCAGAATGTTAAACGTGCAAAGTGAAATGTCCATTTCTTCCAAATGGTTTTACTGCAGCAAATATTGAAGTGCACATTGACGATATTCATTTTCAGTGCTTCAATTATAGCCTGTCAAAGGTTTCAAAGTATAGTACAGTATGAACCAATAACATAAAAACTTCTGATACTAATGTTGTAATAAAAATAAATATGAAAGCAGTTTAATGTTGTACATCTTTATGTTTAGTGTGTGTGGGGGGGAGGGGGGGGGTTATACCGTGGCCGAGAAAGCTCAACGTGCTGCAACATTAGACTTACTTGTAACTAACTTTGAAATCAAAACAATAAAATACAGAAACGCCATGCACATACTCACAACACAACCAAATACAGAAACGCCCTGCAAATACTCGCAACACAACCAAATACAGAAACTCTCTGCAAATACTCACAACACAAACAAAATACAGAAACGCTCTGCAAACATTCGCAACACAACCAAATACATAAATGTGCTGCAAATACTTTCAACACAACCAAATACAGAAATGTGCTGCAAATACTCGCAACACAACCAAATACAGAAATGTGCTACAAATACAATAAAGAAGAATGTGGTTCAATCTTTGGTTCTTTTAATTGTGATGATTTTGTGATGACCTCAACAAATTACTTCATAAGAACAATAAAAAAAATTAGTGAATTGTTGGCCTTCTGGAAAGTATGTTCATTTACTGTATATGTACTCAATACTTGGTAGGGGCTCCAATTCGGCGTGCTTTAATTAATGCCTATTCGGATCAGTTTGGCATGGAGGTGATCAGGTGGTTTGGAAGCCATGCTTTGGAAGCCCAGGTTTCTTTATCTGCATTTTTGGTCTCTTGTTTCTAATTTTCCTCTCAATTTTTTGGTCTCTTGTTTCTCATTTTCCTCTTGACAATACCCATAGTTCTCTATGGGGTTCAGGTCTGGTGAGTTTGCTGGCCAGTCAAACACACCAACACCATGGTCATTTAACCAACTTTTGGTGCTTTTGGCAGTGTGGGCAGGTGCCAAATCCTGCTGGAAAATGAAACCAGCATCTTTAAAAAGCTGGTCGGCAGAAGGAAGCATGAATCGCTCCAAAATTTCTTGGTAAATGGGTGCAGTGACGTTGGTTTTCAAAAAACACAATGGACCAACACCCGCAGATTACATTGCACCCCAAATCATCACAGACTGTGGAAACTTAACACTGGACTTCAAGCAACTTGGGCTATGAGCTTCTCCACCCTTCCTCCAGACTCTAGGACCTTGGTTTCCAAATGAAATACAAAAATTGCTCTCACCTGGAAAGAGGACTTTGGACCACTGGGCAACAGTCCAGTTCTTCTTCTCCTTAGCCCAGGTAAGACGCCTTTGACGACAACTGTAGCCATATTCCTTGACACTTCTGTGTGTAGTGGCTCTTGATCCCTTGACCCCAGCCTCAGTCCATTCCTTGTGAAGTTCACCCAAATTCTTGAATCGATTTGGCTTGACAATCCTCATTAGGCTGTGTTTCTCTCGGTTGGTTGTGCATCTTTTTCCTTCCATTCAACTTTCTTTTAACATGCTTGGATACAGCACTCTGTGAACAGCCAGCTTCTTTGGCAATGAATGTTTGTGGCTTACCCTCCTTGTGAAGGGTGTCAATGATTGTCTTCTGGACAAATGTCAGATCAGCAGTCTTCCCCATGATTGTGTAGCCTAGTGAACCAAACTGAGAGACCATTTTGAAGGCTCAGGAAACCTTTGCAGGTGTTTTGAGTTGATTAGCTGATTGGCATGCCACCATATTCTAATTAGTTGAGAGTGAATTGGTGGGTTTTTGTTAAATGTGAGCCAAAATCATCACAATTAAAAGAACCAAAGACTTAAACTACTTCCGTCTGTGTGCATTGAATTTATTTAATACATGAGTTTCACAATTTGAGTTGAATTACTGAAATAAATTAACTTTCTCACGACATTCTAATTTATTGAGATGCACCTGTATATGTGAAATTTTTCAAAAATTCATAGGACATTGTTGTCATGTAAACACCCTTAGAAAGGTAGTTTGATTCAAATGGACCATTTAACAATTTATTTTTATTTGTTTTACTACATAGAAGTCTTTTCTGGTTTCTATTTAAATAAAGTGATATTTCAAACTCACATGATGTGTTGCTGCTATTGGTTTAACACATTAAGCCCCTCCCTTTCTGCTATTTAGAGAAGGTTAACTGTAAACTGATAAAATGCCCATTCTTTACACTAGCTACACTTTACTCTATCATGTCATGTGATATCCAAATATGTTATGTAATATTCAAACAACAACAATCAGCATTCCTTAAGGTGCAGTAACATGTTATAGCAATGAGTGACAAATGAACACAAGTGCTAGCACTTCCTTGTGTCATAGCGTATATTAGATTGTATACACTTCTCATTGCACTTTACTGTATACAGTATATTATTGTTGAGATATATTATACCAAGTATTAGTCATCTTACTCTTTAAATATTGATGTCAACCACTAGTGTACAGCATATAAACTGAGACTTAATGATTATTTTCCAGTTATATAAACATTATTTAAAGCAGAACAAATTAACCCAAGAAGAAAAACTGCATTATAAGAAAATTAGTTGAATAATGTATTTTTATTGATCCATTGGCAAATCTTTTAGCAGAAACCTTTATTATGAACACTTAAATGTATTATGTATTACATTTATTATTTAACACCTGTTTTGCAGTGCAGAAAGATAACAAATTTGAATTAAAATAAAAAAAACTAGGCATGCTAAAATGCTGGGGTTTCAATTAAAAAAAAGTAATACGGTAAAATCAAAATTACCCCTTAGCAGTGACCCTTTATTTAAAACAGTCATATGTGTGATTCAATAACAGACATTTTGCACAGCACCCCTGATGGTTTCATTTTGTTTATGCACTTATTGTACCTCCAATCCGTATGCAGAGCATGAAAACACAAGCTGCAGGGAGAGATCACAGACAGCAAGCATGCAGTATGGGAATGAGCCATATCTCACCTGAACTAGTGTCTTTCTCTCTAGAGGCCATGATATCTGCTGGGTGGAGTTCAAATATTTACACAGGCGCGCTGGCTGAGGAGTCTTATTTGTGTCTGCGCACTGGACTGGTCTATCATATGGCACTCTCATAGATCTGTCTTCTTCAATACTGCCTCAATTCCTGGTCAAATGTTTAATGATGTTTATCGTTAAACATTATTCAGCTTGAAAAGCACAATACTTGTCAGATGTGAGTGTGCTGTGTCATGTTGTCTACATGGCTTATACTGTGCATATGCACATGTGTGCATATACACTCAGACATATATTATCTCTATTCTGCATTCCTACATGTATAACCATAATATCTTAATCAGTGCTTTCTAATGGGCTATAAGCATGATGTCTGGAGATAGGTAGCATTATGTTGCCTTCTGCAAATCTAAGCAAGTCTTCACCCAGAGAGGAAAATAGAAAGATAGATGCAATTGCAAAATATTAATTTATTTATTTATTATCCTTTATTTTACCAGGAATTGTCCCGTTGATATATAGATCCCTTCTACCAGGGAGTCCTGGCCCAAATGGCCAGCACAGATAGTTTCACATACAGATTGGACACACATAGAACAAGAAAAATAGTAAAGAATAAAAATATCATCCAACATCATATTAAAAAATTACATGTTTCCACCAGATATATATCCAAAGGGTTTCTACAAATATTTAGAGATGGAATTGTTTCTAACATCATAACACTCTGCATTTCATTCCATAGCCTAGGACCATAGGAGGAAAAGACAGTTTTGCCAAACTCTGAACATACTATAGGAACAGTCAAATGTAATTTATAAGAGTTTCTAGTGCTATAATTACACGTATAATATGATAAGAGATTGCAAATATAAGTTGGAAGTTTACCTAATAATGCCTTGGCAGTAAATAGTAGCATATGCATTTTTCTCCTTTGGTACAAGGAGGACCAACCAACCATTTTGTACAAAATACAGGGATGGGAACATGAAGGTGTATTTGTCACAAATTGTATTGCAGCATGATATATACTATCCAACTTCTTTAATAAGGATACTTTTTAATGCATATAAACCACATCACCATAGTACAACACTGAAAGGAAACTGGATAAATACGTATATATATTTTATTTATTTTTTTGCTTCAAAAGGAAATCACTCCTTAATACGAAAGAGAAAACCCAATTTAGGTCTGAGCTTTTTAAAAAGATTTTTAATTTGAATATTAAAACCCAACCATTCATCAAGCCATATGCCCAGGTATTTATAACTATTTACTCTTTCAATACAGTCCCCTTCCAAAGTCTGAATTGGTGGAACGGTTATTTTGGTACGACAACGAGTAAAAAACATATATTTAGTTTCATAATATAGTAAATAAAGTATGAGTATAAAGAAATATATAAGCATGCCATTACAATAAATAAAATATGAGGTCAAAATTGTGAGATATGAAATGAAAGTCAAAACTGTGATAAATAAAGTCACAATTGACCGTTCGCAAAGAGCTGAATTCACATTGTGAGATATGAAGTCACAGATATTGAGATATACTGTATATGAGTATTCATGAGAAATAGATGCAATTACAGGAAATAATATATGAAGTCAAATATGAAGTCATATAGCAAGATATAAATGAGCAATCATGATAAATAGCCACAACTACAAGAAGTATGAAGTAGAAATAATGAGAATGAAATCAAAATTGTCAAATTTAAAGTCCAAACTGTGAGAAATAAATGAGCAATCATGTAAAATAGTTGCAATTGCAAGAAATAAAGTATAAAAAGTGTAATTGTGATATATTAAGTCCCATACTGAAATCCACAATTGTGAGTAATAGTCACAAATAGAAAATTTAAATTATTCAATTTCAATTATGAGTCAAAGTTGTGAGAAATAATGTCGCAATTGTGAGATTTGAAGTCACACAGTGAGATATAAATAATCAATCAATAAAAAATTGTTGCCATTACAAGAAATAAAATTTGAGGTCAAAATTATGAGATATGAAATTAAATTAAATTAATTCACAATCGTCAAACATAAGGTCAAAACTGCGATAGATAAATTCACAAGATAAATTCACAATTGACCGTTCGCAAAGAGCTTGATTGACAGATGATCGGACCAATCATAATGCCAAATCTGCCATCTTGCCCGACAAACAAATCAATCAATCAGGAGAGTAGATTAACCTTCGATGGACTTAAACTTAAAATTTAAGCAGTTTGAAATAAAATATGTTCTGATGTTTTAAGTAAATATGAAAAGATGATCGGTTCACATGCTGTTTAAACTGAGGCAATACAGTGATTTTTCATGACATACTTATTGTTTGCATTTCTTAAAAATTACAAAAATTTGAAAGCTGAGACCTTGATTCATACGCACATTTCTATAGAAGAATAAAATGTCATCAGCATGCACTAGTGGGGGAAAAAGAGCATGGTTAATCACACTTTGGCAGCTGGAGTTTGTATGTGTGCTGAAAAAAGTAGAAGCGATGTAAGAGGAAAGGATATGTCACATTGATTTCATGTCACATTTTTATTGGCTAGTCGGTAAACATGGGTCGTAGCAGCAAACACACACTGTGCAATGATCATGCTGAATTTCTGGCACAATCGGAAAATTATAGTAAGTTATCTTTGGTCACAAAACCATGACAACGGCTGTCTTTGAACCTCTCTCACTGTACAGCACAGGACCACCGATTAGGAGCCACGATCACAGAAATCTTTCTCCTGACACAGCCAAAAATCATGCAGTGTGTCTCAGACTTTAAGGACGGTGGATTTTTGAGAAGTGTCAATTATGAGACAATCAAGATTTTGTGAAATTTAGTCACACTTGTGAGATGTGGGTTGAACTGTAAGATATAAATACACATATTTTTATTTCATGAGAAATAAAGTCAGTTACAAGAACTAAAGTATGAAGTTGCAAGTATGAGAAATTAATTGTGAAATATGAAGTCAAAAGTGTAAGAAATAATGTTGCAATTGTATATAAGCCACACTGTGGGAAATAAATCTGCAAGCATGCAAAATAGAGTTACAGTTAGAAGAAACAAAGCCTCCATTATATGATACAAAATGTGTGATAAATTAATTTTCAGTTGCATTAAATCACAATTACAAAATCACAGTTACGAAAAATAAAATTGCAATTGTGATGTATATGAGAAATAAAATCACAGCTTTTTATATTTTTACTCTGAGCCACACTTAAGACAGCTTACTAGGATTTACAAACCAGTGCTTTACAATTTTTTTGCTGTCCCCTCTTTTTGGATGATAATCAATGCCCCTGTCCAAATGTGTCCACCCTCACTTTTAAATTATTTCTACACCGATGCATACAGTAGCGAGGATCTGACTAGACAGCCGTGTATAATGAATGCATATTCTACTTGGTGAAAACTGTAATTGTTGTAAATTACCTCATAAAATAGCAAACATAAAAGCTCTGTAAAGGGAAACAGTTCAGTTTTTTTTTCTTGGACCTCAGCCACGCTATGCATTAGAACCGTGTGCTCACGTGCGAAACAAACTACACTGTAGCTCTCCTGAAGGGTGAGATTAATGGTCTGACCTTCACTGAATGGCCGACGTTTTTAGCACAAAGTTTGTAATAGTGCTAGTGCTGCTCTTCTGATGAAAATGTCGCAAAGCTGTTAGGCATGATGAACCAGGCACACACTTGCACTCGTCCACTCTTAAAGATAAAAGTTTAAGTGCATAAGAGCCACACACAAAATGAAAGAAACAGGAAAACCCTCCCTGTAAACAGACCACTAGAAACAGTGACGTACACGCCCTTTATAAATGATTTTTGTTTTAAAACCTCTTTCTCTCGTTTTCTTCTTTTCGGATGGGCAGTGAATTATACGTCATCTCGTGGTCTTAGTTTGCTCGTTTAGTTAAGAATTTATTACGTTTTCCTTTTTCACTGAGAAAATGGTGTTCTCAGAAAAGCAGGTTTCCTGTCACGCTACAGCACGTTTTGCATGGTTTTCTATTCTATTCTATCTCCTATTCAGTTACAAAACCTTATCTTGAGCTATATTGCTTTCAATTTATGCGGATTAAAAGTATAAAAATGTTTCTAGTTGGCTTTAAATATGGTAATTGCATAATACTATACAGTATGTGAATTATATGAGTCCATCAGTCAGGGTCTCTTATCTGGCAATGATATTTTCTGCATAAATGCTTTCATAAATTATCTCTATTTCTTTTTGCTGTGTTAATTCAGACAGGGTGGTGGGAGGAAACTGCTTTTGAAGTGTTGATGCAGTAAGCATTGTACTGAGTATTTCTCTTACTCTCTTTCTCATCATAATTCCCTCTGATCTGTCTCTTGGGATTCTGCTTCACCTCTTCAAAAAACAGTTCTTGGTCTCTCACCTAACCGCATTGACTCTGAGGCTGATAAATCAGGAATTCATGAATGTACGTGTACTCATTTGTTAGTGTGTTCTGGGTTAATACCAATAGGTGATGAATCCTGTGAGATGAGTCTCTGATGGAGCTTAAAACCGTTGATTAGATCTGAAATTCAACACTAAATAAATCCCATTATTTGAAATGCAGGTGCCAATTCTGATTTTCCTTCCCATAGGAAAGTAAAACCACGAATGATATCTCCTTTTTGAATTGCTTCTTGTCAACTCGAGAATAAATGGTCATCAAATGGAAACTTTGAAAAAAGTAACCGAACACCATTCATGCCAAAAATAAATCTCAGAAATGTCTCTAACTGAGCTCAGATTTACTTAGACATCAGTCTGTGATCACAAGTCTAAGATTTTGGTATGAACACAATTTTTTTTTATCAAATTCTCTCAAGACCAAATTATGACCTTGCGTGATTTGGCATTGAGCCTCTACTGGTTAATGATGCAACATCTACATCTTTCTGCTGTAAAAAAATATTTGTTCTTAATTTACTAGCATTAAAAAGCAGCCTGTGCTTTCTGACGAAATACATATTGATTTTCTTTATCTGTCTGTCTGTCTGTCTGTCCATCCATTAATTCATGTTCACTAACATTATAATTAAAGTTGCAGAGTTTATATGACCTCTGAAATAGTTTTTTTTTAATACAGATAAAATGTTTACAGCGACGAATGGATAATGATGAGCTTCAGCAGATGCATTTTGGATCAAGAAGACTTTGCTCTTCGTCTTGTTTTTATTACTCTCATTTCCAAGTACTTAGTGTTAAACTAAGTAGAAATGTGCCTTATTACCACCAAATTGATGTCTTATGGTTTGGCCTCATCTTCAAAGGCTTTTAACATTTTTATTACCGCCATTAGCTTCCATCAGCACATATCACCAGCTGTAATTATTTCTACAGATGAATTTTGGTAGATTTCCGGCTACCGGCTATTGTTTTCACTTCATAAACATTCTCAATTTATATCACTTTCTTGGCACAAGACATTTTTCACAGTCCTGGAATACCTAAAGACCATAGCGGTGCTTGCACACGTTGTTTTCAGTTCAAATAAAGATAAATCTGGCAGCAGACAATCACGGTGCAATGGTGTGAAGGAATTGTGGGATGTGTTTTTATGAGGCGTACATTCTCAGTAACATTTGGATGCATTTGATTAAGCTTTATGATGTTGAAATGAAGAATAATACTGCAAATGAGCTCTATGATGAAAACAACAAAGGATATGAAACAGATCGGCTTAATGCGCTCTAGTTTATTCCCAGCCACACCGACAGTGTTGATGTGTAATCTATCAGAGTAACATCCAACAAATAATATCTGTCTAGTAGGTGTATCGTTTGATAATGATGTCCAAAAGGACTGTAAGAGGCTGCATTTATGCATGAGCGCAGCCCAAATGCACTGCAAGGTCAGACGCGCAGCAAAGAGCTCACCGTAGCGGCTATTATTACATGTGCATCACGTCCCGACAGGGTTCGAAACCTGCTCAACACACACACCCCTGAGTCTCATGACATCATACTCAAAAGATATCAAAACGCATTAGGGACCTACCTGGAATAGAGAGAAAATGTGCAAAAAATTGCACAGAAAATTGAGGCTCAAATTATATCATTGAATGGACTGCACATGTATGAATGCCCAAACATAACAGACAATGATTACAGAACTAATGGACACACAGTCCAAGGTTGCTCATTTCTTGCTCTTAAACATTAATTAGTGTATGTATGTCAGGGGATTGTTTTGCAGCATATGGCGAAGCCATCACAAACCCTGCTGCGCACACATGCAGGTCGGATGACCCGCTCTTCTGGGAGCCACAGTCAGCAGCATGACGTCCTCTTGCTTTACCAAGTGTGCTACATACAAAGAACATGAGGAGCACCGGTGTCAGGCACCTATTTTGTTTAAGGCCACAGAATAAAAAAGAGTTTCTGAGGGTGGGTAGATGATGACTAAAGTTTTAGGTATAAAGAAAATTAATTCTGGAAGTTGTGATTCAAATTTAGATGTGTTCTTGGGAGTGTGACACTTTTAAACTATAATAATCATGCAGTGCTATTCCCAAAGGTACTAGAGGATTTCCGGAGGGGCATGAATAGTTCTATGCAGATTTTCACTAGCTGACTAAGCCACTTATGCTTTCTTAAAAAGTACTGTAGAAATGTTTTGGCAGGTTACCTAAAATGTGCTTCATGTGGTCATTTAAATTAACCAGTGTTATTCAAGATTATTTTTTATTATTATTGTTATGTAATACAACTGCATTAAAAAATCAAAGTGTTTTTATGGGTCATTTTTTGCAGTGTGATTTTTAAGACTCTGAGTCCATCTCACTGCTGAAAGAGACCAACGACATGATGCTGCATTTAGAAAAAAAACATTTGATATGGGCTTTGAGAATAAGTGACTAGAGGGAAAATTATACATTTATATTTATTTATATTATAAGAATTATACAAATATAGGTTAGAGTTATGGACATCACAAAGGTCTAAAATAGCCCTTAGTGTTCATCAGAGCCCATCAAAACCAAGGAGTTCTACAGTAGTTGCGCCCCAAGAAGTATGCAACCTGCATACTGTCATCATTACACACTTTAAAGAGCCCTCTCCCTTAAAAGCATGAGTTATCTTGTCTTACACTGATTACTTTTGAATGGTAGTCTGATAGTGTAGTAATGACATATGCCAGCAGGGGCTAACTGCAAACTAATGAATTCATTATATACATTTTGCTTTATGTGTATGTGTTTCCTGCGGCTTGAATCCGTGACCTTGCTTGCTAGTTCCGTACTTTACCAGTTATAGGAGCATTTTAGGATCTTTTTTACTGGAAGAGAAATAGTGTATATTTGTCAAGTTTGTTTTGTTATTTTTAAGGATTATACTACACTCTTAAGAAAAATGGTTCTAAACAGTACCAGAAAAGGGTTCTTCGGATTGTAACAATAATAGCAGAACCCTTTTTAGTGCTAAATAGAACCTTTTTATAGGTTTCCATGCAGAACCATGCTTTGAAAATGCTACATAGGGCCTTAATTGTGTTATAAATAACCTTTTTAATGATAGTTTTTCATTATTATTAGTCTGTTAATATCATTAATATTTGTATTATTTGTATATATTATTAAATAATATCAGATAGAGGGGTAAAACTTACTTATCTTACATCGTATTATATACTTGTAATATCTTATAATACAAGTATCTATTAGGGTTTTACATAAAATCAACAACACCAACGTGTCAATTTTTTAATACACTAGTTTATGTTCTATTTTGTTTTACTTTTTTAAACATTTATTTATGTTCAATGTACATTGTCATTCATTAATGTATTCTACTAATAACCACGTTTCAGTGAAACAATCACATTGCAATCAATATGATGACTTTTGGTGTGATTAAGTGGTGATTTTTCTCTGCAGATGATGAGGTTGTAGGATGTGATACATCTGAAATACACAATTGAGTTTAGAGTTACAGTGTGTCCATGTGTTTATGTAAACACAATTATGTTTATGAAGGCCAAAAGCAAAAATGGACAGTACGTGAGCCCTTCACAATCTTTAAAGAAAAAAAGTGATAAAAAGTCAGGGGGTAGTTTTAATGTTTTTGTGACTAGGTATGTTTATACATAAACTCAAATAATAATTTAAAAAGTCTAACAATATTAATAATCAATTCATTGTCTCTTTTATTTACTTAGTGGAGAAGAGGAGATACGTTTCCAAAGCTTAGCAGAGCTGCACACACTCAGGCTATATGTGACCAAAAACAAAAACAAAAAGATAAGAACATGTTTGTTTGGAAACCGGTTACAATTTTAAAGTTAAATTTGTATTTAAATTTAAGAATGAGATCATTTACCTGTTGAGAGTGTGTTGAAAGTCTGTTTAGTTGGATCACTGAACTCCAGAAAATCAGTAATGAAGTGCTTTGACAGTTACAGATTTGAAAAACAAAAGGGCGGGAACAAAGAACCCTAAACTCTAACAAAGAACTGTTTGGCAAAAAAGGGTTCTTCAGAATGCTATGGTTCTAAATAAAACCATTACTGCACATTAAAGAACCTTTAAAGAACCATATATTTTAGAGTGTAGCATAATTCTTGACAATATGAGCTGTTAGTGAAATGAACAACCCAGAAAGACCAGAAAAATAAGATACACCTAATAATACACACACACACACACACACACACACACACACACACACACACACACACACACACACAACACACAAATATATATATATATATATATATATATATATACACAAACAAATCTCAGACCTAGAGCGTTGTACTTTGATAGTTAGCTTAGAATAAAATAGAGCGTGGGAATCCATATAGATATATATATATATATGTGTAACGGCTAGATAGGGCTGTTGTGGACCTCATGACAAAAAGAGGCGCTCAGACAGGTTGTAAACCTAACCCACTCTCTAGCTCGAGATGACTTGTTCGAGCATTAGAGGCTGTATCCTGGGTTAGCGCACCCGCCTCGGCACAAATTCCCGGGTTCGAGACCCGCTCGATGCGGACCAGGGAGGACTGTTGTGTGTGTGTGGATACATACATATATAAGCCTGTTGTATCAGTAAACCTAAGTTGCTTCAGTTCAGTAAATGTTCAGTAAATGTTGCTTCAGTTCGGCAAATGAAATATTACTAACATGATAACAATTCTGATAACAATATAAACTTACTTTATTAAAGATTTCACAGCAAAAAAAACATGCGCCACAACCTGAAAGGAATTTTTTTAATTATACTGAGAGATCTTTTACATACTAACTAAGAGTCAGATGAAAGAAGGCACGTAGTAGATTGTGTACAACTATTTTTTCAGCAAAGTTTTAATCATGTTGATATGTGACCCTGGACCCCAAAACCAGTCATACGTGTACATTTTTCGAAATTGAGATGTATACATCATCTGAAAGCTGAATAAATAAGCTTTCCATTGATTGTTAGGATAGGAAAATATTTGGCCGAGATACAACTATTTAAAAATCTGGAATCTGAGGGTGAAAAAAAATCTAAATACTGAGAAAATTGCCTTTAAAGCTGTCCAAATGAAGTTCTTAACAATGCATATTACTAATCAAAAATTTAGTTTTAACATATTTATGGTAGGAAATTTACAAAATATTTTCATGGAACAAGATACTCACTTAATATTCTAATGATTTTTGGCATAAAAGAAAAATTGATAGTTTTGACCCATACAATGTATTTTTGGCTATTGCTACAAATATACCCCAGCAACTTAAGACTGGTTTTGTGGTCCAGGGTCACATATAGATGCCTTAGAAATCCATGTATTACATATGCTACAGTAGGCTTTATGGGTTTAAAAACTAACAACTTCACGGCCTTTGATTGTTGATAGAAAGACCCCAAATATTCGACTAGAGACTCAAGAAAGTCTGTTTTTTAAACAGCAATAGCAAATTCTGAGAAGACAAATGAGGTTGATGAAATCTAAATCCTGTTTAGAAAGACGGGCTAATGAAATTGAAGGGGTACCGAGCTGCCTCAGGCTGTTTGTTAAAGAGAACATATCTAATTAGATCACTTTGACAATACACCATCCACTAAACAGGGAGTTCTGTCTGTTCTTAAATGTGAAATGTGACAAGCAACATGATGCTATAAATAGCAAAGGATGCATATTGCATCAATATACAAGCTGAATCAAAATGCACTGTGAATGTTATTGCCACAACAATTCAGTGAGTTTATGAAGGTTTGTGATGTTATGGACTATATTAAAAGGCCTGAGATATATTGACTGCCTATTTTTAAAGTACATTAGGGTGTAACATAGAAACAAAAAAGAGTGAAGAAATAGCTTTTATTATAGTTATTTTTTGTAACGGGTATTATGAGGTTATACTATCAGAAAAACAACTAAAGACTTTCTGGTCTCAGTAAAGTGAAAAGTGAAAACAAATATTTTACTTTGTATTTGAATGTATTTTAGAGGGATGGGTGAAGTGAATCAGACTTGATGAGATGAAATTATCCTCTCTTTGACTTTACCAGGCCAGAAAACATCTATTTCCATATTGTTTCAATGTTGTGAAGCTTCACGTCTCCATGCACATGGAAAAGAGAGGGCAAGAGCGTCATTACCCCAGCCTGATGAAGCTTTCTATGAGGGCCCAACACATTAGCAGATTATGGGTTTGTATCTGACTACTGTTGTTCATTATGTGTCAAGAGAAGAATGAACCCGAGTGACTTCTCTAATGGCATCTCAGAAACTCCAGCGGAATGAGCACTTTGACTTGTTTTGATTATTTCGGCTCTCAGCTCTCAGTTTCAGGAAGAATCCGACCTCATGCTTTGAGTAAAGGTGGAGCAGCACTCCGGTGTTACAAAGAAAGTGCTGAGTGCTGTGGCTGTATCTCTTTTTCACTGTCATTTAGGCTTTCTTGCTGTGCCGAGAGTTTCAGAGAGGTTTAACCTAGCAGGACTAGAGAAAAGAAAAGAGGGACGTTAGTTTTTTTTTTCCGATGTGCTTTTGAATTCGGTGCAACTGCAATGTATTATATAGTTAGTTTACAGGGTCCCACTTTATATTACGTGACCTTAACTACTATTTACTTATATACTAAATAAGTACTATGTACTTATTGTGTTCATATTGTATTGTAAAACACTGTTGCTGCTATTAAAGTGGGGCAGTAAAGCAACACAACTGACGCTGGTAAGTCATATGACAATAACAACATGACGATTTAGCAAATTAGCATATTTAGCAAACTAGCATGTTACATTCATACTCTAAATAAAATTATTTTTAGTTATTGCTTATTCAAAAGAGAGAGAGTCGTCTCAGAGAGTATGCAATTTTGGATACAGCTATTGTCTTTATGAATGAGTCATTGAATTATTGACTCAACCGATTCATTCAGGAACAAATCAAGTGGGTGTCTTCATTTGTAAGTCATTAAATCATTCACCTAAATCAGTGCTTCTCAACCCTGGTCCTGGGCGCCCCCCAACATTGCACATTTTGTATGTCTCCCTTATCTGACACACCCATTTCAGGTCCTGGAGTTTCTTCTAATGAGCTCATGAGTTAAATCAGGTGTGTTTGATTAGGGAGACACACAAAATGTGCAGTGTTGGGGGGCGCCCAGGACCCGGGTTGAGAAACACTGACCTAAATGGTTCAGTCAATAACATTTTATTTGATTTATTCATTGTGCCCAGCAATATAATGCTTTTCATACCTTATTGGTTCAATGTTACATTTTGTATCATTCACGATTCAAATAGACCTCATGTTTTGTTTTAGAATGTGACCTCTTAATGCACTGAAAGGGATAGTTCGCCCAAAAATGAAGATTCTGCCATTAATTACTCACCCTCATGTCGTTCCAAACCTGTAAGACCTTCATTCATCTTCGGAACACAAGTTAAGATATTTTTGATTAAATCTGGGAGCATGGTTGAACCCACTGATGTCACATGGATTATTTTTGCCGATCTCCTTGCTACGTTTCTTGAACATTTAAGTTGTATTGCTGTTTATATAGGGTCAGGGAGCTCTCAGATTCCATCACAAATATCTTAATTTGTGTTCTGAAGATGAACAAAGGTCTTATGGGTTTGAAACGACATGGGGGTGAGTAACTAATGACAGAATTTTCATTTTTGGGTGAACTAACCTTTTAAGGAAGTGATGTCATACGCTGAATACATTTACTGGTCTGATTCAGAGTCTTTTCCTGTAACTGTACATTCATTTCAAGTGCTGTATACGTCCAGGATTTAAGAATGTGTTTTTCCTCTTCAGTTTTTATGTCTCTTTCGTTATGTCTCTAATTCTGTCCCTTTATGAAGTGAGAGGAGGTTTCGTTTGCCAGTCAGCCTGTGGAATGCACTACTTTATATGGAAAAAAGCAGTAATTTCCCCAAACACAGTAAAGAAAGCCCAGTCTCCAGGCTCGACCCCACCTCCACCCTCACAGTTCTCATCGGCCAGTGCTACTGGAAACGCTGCTGGCGCCGCGCTCACTGGCATTCCATGCATTCTTTTATCATGTGCTCACAAAAAGTCGAGGGAAAAAAAAGGTATGAGACACAAGGGAAAAATTACAGTTAGGGTTAACCCTTTCTGTGTTACAGTGTGTCAGATAGTTTGTATGTGGCTGGTGTTTCAAAGGAGAACCACATCTGAAAAATAGGATTTTTTCAGGATCTCACATCGAGGATGTGGTCATGTTTTATAAGCAAACTTGAAATAAATATGTTTGTTGATTATTCCTGGTTTCTGTTGTCGGGAACATTTTTCTTTTCTTTTATACATGTGTGTCTGTATTTTATCATGGGCTGTGAATAAAGAACAATGTGTTCAACTGCACAGTCTAAAATCATCAGATCCAAAGTTATGCTGATAATTATCAGGCCCATTTCACTTGCATTCCAATGTGTAAACATTGGACCGTTGGGGAATGGTTGAGATGTTTGGAATGCTCTGATGAGTGCAGATGAATGCTGGCTGTCATTTGAATGAAAGCCATTAGCCCAAGCTTTCTGTGCCTCACGGACAATGAACCTTAAATTCAATTATGAAGTGATTGTTCTGTCATCACAAAACGTTTATTCAGTGTAGATGTTTTCAACATGAGACAGTTTCTGCAGGGGTTATTCTTAGTGTACTGCCTCATGGTTAACATGCTTGTGAAAGTGAGTCTAGATAAGAGGAGTCTCTGCCATGTTTTGAATTAGTAAAATGGGGGCACAAGTTTACATATGCTTCGAAGATTACAATGCACATGAAAACTTTTGTTAACTCTACAATAAGTAAATCCATTTCACCAGGTAATTACTCTTCTACACTGATGCTATAGTGTTCTAAAGTTCTAAATCTGAATTCTAAAGATGACTGTGCACTTGTTTGCCTGAAGAATAAAACAAACACAATGGTGACCCAAATAACTCCAACTGAGGAATTCATGTTTTCTAAAGTGAAGCGAAGTGTGAGAAAAATATTACTATTTAAACTTTTTTAACTTAACTATAAGCCATCGCTTAAGAACAACTGCCGCAAGCACATTAATGATTTCGCCTGTTACGTAAGTGTCAGAACATTGTAAAGCGATGTGCTTCTGTGTCACTTCTCGCACAAGCTTCACAACATGCTTCCCTTATTTGTATAGTGCTTTTAACAATGCAAATTGTGTCAAAGCAGCTTTACATCAGCTTGATATTAGTATTTAGATGGGAAAATCGTGTGTCGAAATAGTGTAATTCTCCTCTGGCCAGACAAAATCAGCAGTTTAAATCTAGGCTGCAGCAGAGTCAGATTGTGCAAAGGACTCATCTGGTTCCTGTGGTCTTGTCCCGATGGCCGTCTAGGAGACAGGCTCTTCACTGGGGATCCGTCTCTGGGGCTCATCTAGTTGTCCTGGTCTCCACTGGCGTTCAGGGCTGTAGAGGTCATCTCTAGATGCTGATCCATCATCTGATCTGGATACGGACTGGATCCGGGTGGCTGCAGTGACCATCTGATCTGGATACAGTCTTGATCTGGGTGGCTACGGTGACCTTGGAATAAGAAAGAAACAGACTACAATTAGCATAGATGCCATTCTTCTAACAATGTAACAAGTACATCGGGTGTTTTGGGAAGTGTTCCCGGTTCCGGTTTACCTATATTAATGCAGCCTAACAATCCTTTTTAAGGGATTTGAATTATAGAAATGCGATAGTGTATTATGTGTAAGCCAGGTTAAAGAGATGGGTCTCTAATCTAGATGTAAGACCCATCTCTTTACTTGCGTCATACTTCCCTGTGTGTTCACCAGTGTTGGGTAAGTTACTTTTAATTCATTACTAGCTACTAATTAAAAATGATTGCATTACTTATTACTAATTACTTTCTAAATCCCATATTGACCTCAACAAAATAAGGGGAGACATGAAACTGCTCTTTTAATTCTTTCAAATAAATAATATGAAGTTATATAAAATATTCTTGAACAGACCAAAGTATTTAAAGGGAGAATGTTACATACATGTTGACATTAGATGTTACATTTCGATGTTAGATCCACTATTGTTTTATATGCAATTTTTTACTTAACTTTTTCAAGGGAAAAATAAATAAATTACAGTATTTACCCCCAACATTTTGCATGGTTTTTAAAGTGTTAAAGCTGAGGGTCCCATTTACTTCAATTAAATGGATTATATAAAATTTCAGTAATTACTTATTCGAAAGAAGTACCCAGTCAGAGAATATGCGATTTGGGATACATCCATTGTCTTTTTGAGTTAGTCATTGAATCATTTGCTCAACCAATTTATTCAGGATCAAACTGAGTGACCATATTCATGACTGAGTCATTAAATAATTTGCTATTCTATCTATCTATCTATCTATCTATCTATCTATCTATCTATCTATCTATCTATCTATCTATCTATCTATCTATCTATCTATCTATCTATCTATCTATCTATCTATCTATCTATCTATCTATCTATCTATCTATCTATCTATCTATGGTAATTTTATAATTTTGGCATTGAAGGCATTGAAGTGGAAATATTTCATTGAGTAACAAAGATTGTAGTAGGCAGGTCCCAGTACTCCTTCCACCTTGGGATAAATGCTTGACTTTTTGCTGCTGTGCATTTGGTGGGGGGGGGGGGGGGGGTGATGTGCCGGCCTGTGTGGATGATTAATGGAGCAGTTAGCCCATCGGCTGCAGGGCCAATGCTCCAGTCACAATGAGTCCACTGGCTGTCTTCAGCGCTCCTCTGCACCCTCATGCTGCTCCCTGGTCCAATGTTTACAGCTTCTGCATGTCTCAGCAGCCAGGGAATAAAATTGCTTCATGAATTGGAGCTGTCACTCCTTGTGCGACATTAATTATTTGTTTTCTTGTGAGTTTTTTTTTTCTCTGTCCCTTATTCTGCCCTATCCTGAGCAGATTGCACTTGGCTTTTGTTATTTAATTTAAGATATGCCATTAATCTAAGCCATTGTTGTGGTGCATGAGGAGAAAACGCGAAGAAGTAAATGCCAAAGTAAACACTTGCTGTGCGGCAAGGCCATGGGAGGGATAACGAGAATAACAACTTTTAATGTAGTACTTGTCTAATCAACCTAAACATTGTTTGTGCGCATCAAACACGCTTTTACGCAGGAGGTAGCTGTGTGAGAAAGAACGAGGCGGTTAAACATTTGGAAACAGACCTGATGGTAATAGTAGGATCAGCCACCGATTACACACACACGGCTGCAAATCTCCATAAAACATCAGATGTTTCACTGCTTTATCCAACACTCCATCTCTCTTCCCCCACTGACCTCTATGAATTTGATACAGGCTCACAAGTGCCGCTGCTGGGAGACAATATAAAATCATCTGCGTTAAATACAGCAGCTCCAACAAAAGAGATGCCACAGAGATTATAATTTACATATAACACAATACAACCACAGACTGTCCTCCGAGCTGCAAAAAAAAGTGCTGTCTAGGACATTGTCTGGCGTACAATAGCCAACCGTCATTCAGTACCTGGAAACCACAATGAGGCTGAGAGGTGAAATAAAAGGACTTAATGATTATTTAAAGAGGCCTGGTGAGTGCTGAGCCAGTTTGTTGGAGATAATTTGATGAAGGTGGCATTAATGGCGTTAGACGTTGACAGACGTCTGTTTCGCAGCATGTAGACGCTCAATGGTCGTTCAGAGTTTGAATTTGACGTGACAGCCTAGACAGGAAAACATATCAAGAAAGTGAGTTGAGTCTTGATTTGCGAAAGACAAAGTCTTAGTCGTTTTAAAATCTAATTGTGTTCCTCAGCGGTAATGCCATCTTCATATTTGAGCAGTTAATGGCTATAGCTGTTAAAAGCCTGCTAAATGGGATTGGGGTGGTTTGACTAAATAGGAGCGGTTTCCCAAGACGTTTGAGAGATTCTACCCTCATTTGAACATGATACGTGGGGGCTGATGACCAAGATTATGCTGATTGCACGAGGGACCTTTCGTTGGGAAGCATTCCTCACCGTCCTTGGCATACATAATGTTATCGGTTTCGAGAGAGGACTTCTGAGGGTCAAATTGTGACTGAAAGGAGATGGCTGATAAGACCAGGCTCATCAGGGCTAATTTAATGGGGTGCAGGAACACCGGTGGCTGTTTCCCCAGGAACTTTCACAACAAACAGTGGTACTGGAACAGTGGGTGTTCAATTAGCCAGCACCTAACGTCATTAAACAATTAGACACATCCAAATGAAAACAACCCGAAGCATTGTGTCAGTTTACTCCTCCTCGCAATGTCAGTGTCGTTTCCCAAAGAAATTGTGCACTAAGAAACCCTGTACAAACAAAACCCTTCTAATACTTAAGGCAGAAATTAGATTAAATTGGAGGAAATTGGGATTTTTGTTGAAATCTCCTGCTTCTTGGATTTTTCTCTTTTAGAAAATACCAAAGTAATGTTGCATGTCTCCTCAAAAGGGAACAATGCGTCAAACTGTGCTGCTTGAGACTTGCCAAGATACCAAGGTCTGCAATAAAAAGAGATTTGAACTCAAAATAAAATAAAATGTAAACACTGGTTTAAATTTAGAGTCATCATGATTTTCTCTTTAAGGACCCTGGATGTTTCCGATGAGTTCTTAACAGTATCTTAAAATGTGCTGATTTCAATGAAATTAAACAAAACTAAAAAATAGAGCCTTTTCTTTTCATAAAAAAGCCTGGATTTCTTTCTTTTGATACAAAACATAATTCCTGTAGTTTCAGAAGGGATTACAAAAATGTCTCAAACTGTGCCGAGACTTGCCAAAAAAACTAATTATGCCATCAAAATGGATTTCAATATCAACTCAAACTAAATAAAGCTAAATAAAATAAAATAATAAAAAATGCATTTCAATATGGACTGAACAAAATGGGTTTAAATTTAGACCCAATATTTTTCCTTTCTAAGGAGCCTGGATGTCTCTTTCTGACATAACAATATATACAATCTTTAGGAATAACAATACCACAGGTAGCTATAAAAATGAATTAATTTGAAGCTCTATGAAAAAAAATATTTGTCTGGTTTAAGTGGTCTGGTTCAAAGCGAATTGTTTATAAGATATCTCACATTATATACACGTTCGCAGTTCTGTGTCCATTGGCTCTTAGAACTGCTAGCAGTTTTACTGCCATTTGGGAAATAATGTCAAAGCCTAGTCCTTCATGAGAGCGAACAGTATGTTTTTTCTCTGAGCCGCACCCCTCCTTTAAAAATAAAAACTCCTATTGAGTATTGCTGCATTCAAATACTCTCTGAAATACCCAACACCAGTGAGGATAGGCAAAAAAAAATCTTAAATCCCACAGACAAGTTCAAATTTGATGTGAAAAGAGGAAGGAAAGAAATTAAATAGAATTTGAAGGTGGCCAAGACAGTGGTTTATCGATCGATAAAAACAGCATCTCCACATCAAAAGGGCTTCATGTCTTAAGTTTGAGCTCCTCTGGGGATTGGCATGTCCTGCATAGAGAACAGAATTAACAAAGGCAATGTGTCTGCAATCATATCCATTTAGCAGCAACCAAACAGCCTAAAACGATATCTAGACCTCAACTCTAGCCTCTGATCTTGGGCTTGGCAATGATATTCATAGCTATCTTGTATAGAGGCTATTGCTAATTGGCTACTGCCCAAAGCCAGGACACTATTGCAGTAAAAAGATAGGAGATGAAAGAACAGCAAACATAATCCAAAGATATTGGATTTCTTCAGAGATTGCTGTACAAATGGTTTCTCAGGGCAAAAAGAGAGGCCCTGTTCTTGGCTTTTACCACATTTATCAGTCATCATTTACAGGATTAAGACATCTGATAGCACTGATATAACTCTGCAGAGAAAAGCTTCAGTATGGGGTGTCGAATGTAAGATAAAACACGCTGCAGATAACTGCTCACTTGTACAATTGTGATTTAGAGTCACCACCAAATCAAAATGGACTATTCTTGTTATTTTTATGGAATATTACAGCATTTATTATAAATGATTTATTCATGCACATCATTATTTAAAAAAAAAATACATGAGCCCTCATAATCTTTAATCAAAAACATTAATGTCCCCTCCCTCTCGCAATGACACATCTTCTCTGATGTTGTGTACACCGGGCAATAATCCATCCCCTCCGGCAACCTGTCACTCACATGAGATCAGCAGATGCTCCAATAAATTCCCTATGGACAAATCCAAGTCCCACCCAACAATTCTTCTTGTTTGAGAAGCCGTTCTTGGACATACATAATAATAGAAACGATTAATGCAATTTCTGTTTGAGGCTGAATTTAAAATGACATAGCTGATCAAAAATAAATCTTTAAAGTATTTAGAAAGCACTTTAATTATATATGTATTATTTTTTTTGCTTAAGAAAGTTGCACAAGATTAGTCCTTAAATTAATTTGAATGTGTTTTATGTTTTATTTAAAATTCAAGATTCTGTTTTATTTATATTTTAAAATAAACATTTTGCATTTTAAATATCAGGTGTTACTGAGAGAGAGCAAGTTGTTATATTTTACAAAAAAGTTTTTTTTTTGTTGTTGTTGTTATTGGTATATTCTTTAGGAATAAAATACACTCATTGGTCGTTCACAATATGACCAGGAGCATGTAATATTAATGAAAGTAAATAATGCTTTAAATTTTTACCTAACCAACCCTTTGGGGATAAAGAGGGTACTTTGAGGGTACTGCCCCATTGACAAGCTGTTATATCCCTAAAAAAAGTTAAAAAAATTCACATTGTCTTTCTGAAACTGTAGCAATAGGTTTGTCCAAAACTCACAATAAGACCAATAAGAATTGCTTAAACCAAGACTCCAGATTATAACCTTTTATGACAAAACCTATTTATGTTTATGTTATATATACTGAATTGCACAATTTGGATGACTGGTCATGAGAAGATTTATTTCAACATGGCTGTCTCGCTGATATCGGGTGTAAACGCTCCTACTGTATAAATAAAACATCTGTTTGGATGTTAGGAAACAATGGATGGGCAAAGCAAGACAAAACAATCATATTTACAAAATCGTACTAAAGATGCGCAGCCACACAAACTCGAGATTATTTCAAAGTTATGCGGGCCCCACATTCCACACGTGCACCTTCACCAGCGAGAACTATCACAGACAGACTCCTGCGCTTGAGCGTGTCGTGTTACCAGCATTTCCTGTGTTTCATATCTGGAACGAACGAACTCTCCAATGGAGCAAAGTAATGCGAGATGGGAGTGGTTCCGTTATGAGGTCACGGTGAGGGACTGAGCTGAACGCTCAGCAGCGAGCGCAAGCGGTAGACATGAGACGGACGCGATAGCTTGAAGCATTTATTCGCACAGCTGAATGAATCTCTGCTGGGGAAAAAAATACACACATATATATATATATAACAGGACCGCGTTTCCTTCGACAGGGAACTACTGAAAAACATCGCGCGTTGGCTTTATAGGCGCAGGACAGGCTTGCATACGAAAGACTCCAAGGAAGAGGCGCGTGAGGAAAGTTTTCCTACGCGAAAACAAACTGGACGGAACAGTGCAGAAATCGTGACGCATAAGCCATGCACTGGTTGTACAGCGTGGGATAGATCTGGTGCCGTTCGTTTGAAGGGGATGCCTTTTTTGGTGGCTTTCTTCAACAAAAGTTTGACACCAGGAACGCCGTATTATTCTGTTCGACAAGAAAACGCGTCTTTCTGAACGGAACATTTCTCGCGCTCGTCCAGAGTCGCTGTTTTCTTCTGTTATTTGTTGGTTTGGCTGGAGGATCCGTTCCTCATCGTGTAGTTTGGGGGACAGGGGGTGGGTTGGATATCTATATTGTTCACTTTTCCTTCATGGCCTCCTCCAGGATGTATCTTCTTATGAAATGTATGCTGATTTTCCAACTTGTGGTGTTGATCGCGAAGAACAGTCGGGCGCTCATTTGTTTGCCCTGTGATAAGTCCAAATGCGAGGAGCCCAAGCACTGCACGGGCTCCGTGGTGTTGGGGATCTGCGGCTGCTGCTCGGTTTGTGCCAAGCAGAAGAACGAGAGCTGCGGCGGCGTTTACGGTCTGTACGGGACCTGCGACCGCGAACTCCGGTGCGTGATCAGACCCCCGTTAAACGGCGGCTCCATCACGCAGTACGAGGTTGGAGTTTGTGAAGGTCTGTATACACATTTCATTTACTCTTTGATAAGTTGTCATTCATGTTCATTGCTTCAATCGTGCCTAATGATGGTGAAAGGAATTAAATTAATCACATCACTTCTGCCTCCGTCTGTATTTATTGGGGAAACTAAACCAAAGCGGATGTTTTCTGGCAAGCCATTTTAACACTTTATTTCATAAAGCTGACTAATCATGTAAATATATGTCATAATACATAGGTTATTCGAATAGTATCAAGTCAGTTGAATGGACCTAGTAATTATTTCATGTAAGTGCTAATCATATCCCAATAGTGACAGTATTCTATTTTTACTGCTAACAAATTTCAAATATTTATCTGAATTTTGGAAATATGTGGTTCAGATATAAAGTAGGCGTATCCACTTCTATTTACATTGGTTGCAAGTAGTAGTAGTAGTACAATCTATAGTTACTAGCATACATTCAATCTTTACTAGGTCTCATTTATTGGATACTATATTTGTGTGACACCAGACTATATCCCAGATTCTTAACATTTATCCTAGTAGTTACAAATCTTACTAGTCAGATTGCAATGTAATTCCAACTGTGTATTCCAGTTGTAACTATTTACATGTCATGTAATTGATATAATAATACATAGTAATAAAGTTGATAACCAGCAACAGTGGAACAGCCAACATACTAGTTGGATATGAATAATCCATATCTGAACCACGAATTAATCCATATAAACATAGAAAAAAATACTAGTAACAATGAAAATGTTATTTGCCTCTATTGCTATTATCTTTCATACTAGTGAACCTGAAAAAGTTTATTTGTCACTATTGGAGTATTTAATTAATGTGTAGGGCTACTTGTGACATAAAATAGATACGTTTTAGCTTTGAAAAAAGTTATAATAAATGTTTAAGCGGCTTGCCACAGTAGCTGTCCATATGTAAAGGAGAATAAAAGTCTAAAGTAGGCTATGCAAAATCTGCGATACAATGAGTTGTTCATTAAGATGTTAACCTGGTTATCACTACGGTATTAGCTCAGCTTCGAGAAATGAAAAACTACTTAACATATCTGTCATGATTACTGCTAATTTGAGTAGAATCGAACCTTTATCAGCTCTCATTAGATATCTTAATGTGATTGTAAAGCCCTTATGGAGAGGATATTGTCGTCATCAGCCTGAATGTCAGCGTTGGTCCTGTGGCTATAACACATTCCCTGCCTGCATACATGACGGTCGTTTTGAGTAGCGTGAAAGAGAGTCAAAGCTGGTTAATGTGTTTGCAGCATGTCGGTTTTCCGTTTCTTTGTGGTATGGCTAACGGATTCCGTGCTGTTTTTGGACGTGGTGCCAGCCTCGCTCTTTCCGCCGAGGCTTGTTGGTTTTTCATCGGAATGTCTGCTATGCAACTTCACTTGCGCCTCAGCCAGCATTTGACATCGGACCGTCGAGGGACGTGCGCTTCTAATACCCTCAGCCACGAGGCTTTGCTTCTCAGGATGCGTTTACTCACCTCACCTTGATTCAGTTAATTGTGCTGTCAAGCGTTTGACTTAGTTCTCTGTAGGGGTTTTCTCTCTGTACTTCACATTCCTTTTAATCCTGGCTTAGTACATTTCAGTTTGAAAGGGTGTTTTTAAACCCTGGGTTATGAGGCTACTCAAGTGCGTGTTTACAGTGTGAAACCATATGGAGATAGAAGCACGTCATTGCCTACCTGATTAAAAATGCATGAGCTCTGTACTGTTAAACAAACTTTCACTAACTGTTTAGTTTCTGCGTCTGAGATAAACGAATTGGAAAACGCGTTTACTACAGAGCGAAGAAAATATATTAAGTAATAGTTTTTGGAGACTTTGAATAGCCAGAGCCGATTTACGTGACATTTCACAGATGGAAAATCCTGTTTAAATCAGTATTTGTCCAGTCAATGTTGTTGACTTCATAAATAAGCAAATACAAATGTAAACCCACAGTTTACAAAAATAAAAACAGATATTCTTCACAGTCAAAATGCAATTAAAATGTTTATCTATATTCAATGCTGTCAGTGTCAAGCATCAGTCCATTTATCGGCCTGTCATTATTTTTTAAGTTGTGTTTCTGCTGCTGAAGAAAGAATCAAAACCATAAATCGTTGCTAGCTTTGTAAACTAATGAAGCAACTATACCAGAATGTGGGTTCATCTCAAGTAAATAACACTAGAGATCTAAAACTGGCGCACCAAATGATCAAACCTGTCATATTTGCTATTTAGACAGATTTTGAACAGACTGTAACATTTTCTGCATGCTTGCACGATGTATCAGTCTACTTTTTCTCCAAAGAGTCCCATCGCTTGTTAGGCATAGTCCAAGTTGGAACGCCGGCTTGGTCAGAGGACATGCATTGCAATGTCACGGGTCAGGTTTCAGCATGGCTGGCTATGAAAATTGAAGGCGTCTCGACCGTTTGACATGTAACTGACATCTGCTGTAATTCAGCCAAGAAAACACTGCGGCATTGAGGACCACAGCTACGGCTGTCAGATAAATGAGTCAGATGAGAGAGTGCAGTGAATGCCAGTATAGGCCATGTCCTGCTAACCTCCACCCTCACCTCCTAACAAACTAAGACCTCGCAGGGTCTTAACAGTGAATTAGTCTCTAAAGTACATCTGCTGTAGACCGTGCCTGCCGTGAGTCACCATGAATTATGAATATCTCAAAGTTATCTGTGTTATGCGACATCAAATATTTGTACTGGCCTTTAAAGGAAAAGTCCACCCAAAAATGAAAATTCTGTCATTTATTCACCCTCATGTCGTTCCAAACCTGTATGGCTTGCTTGCTTCCTGCTGTATAACACAAAAGGTGAATTTCTGAAGAATATCCTGGCCATGTTTTTAATTAAATTAAAGTGATTGACAGCTGGGGCTGTTAGGCTTCAAAGAGTACAGTAAAGTGGCTCATATCTGAAGCTGAGTAGACAAAAATTGAAGTCATTATAAACATAAACAAATAATTTTTTGATTCACAGAAGAAACCAATACATTGAAGTTTGTTGGGACACAAATGGCGAGTAAATGACAGAATTTAAATTTTTAGGTGAACTGTTCTTTTAAATCGAGCACCACAATCCACAGGGGTGGAGGAGAAACAACAAAAGCATTTTTCTGTTTGAACTGACCCTACGTTTCACGTCCAAGTCCATAAATTCATGTGCATTCCAAAGCATGAGATTACTTTGGACAGGCTGTTTACAGTGAACACATACATTTGAGATGATGGTCTTGAAATGCCCCGTGGGCTTCTCTGGAGATGGGCTTACCAAGCACATCACATGAAACACCCAGGGGGTTAGAGTCAGGACCCTCCAGGTGAGCTTTCCCTGGGAAGTGATGTATGATGTCTCGCTTCTCTATTCAGAGAAAGCAGTCAGGGGTCCCTGTGTGAAGCCGGCTGTATTTGGGAGTTACTTTAGGCCTTATAATAACAAGAAAAGACCTTTATACAGCATTTGCTCAAACTGCGTCAATTTCATCATTTCAGGTGCATTCATAGCGTTTTAAATTCACTACTTATTTTTCAAGAGACCAAATCACAAATATTTGAAATCTATATTAATTATTAATCTATCGATTATTTTTGCTTTGCTATTTTTGATTTATTGTGGTTTTCTTGTAGAACTGCTTTATAGGTTTTGTTGACATTCATATTTTTTCTGATGATTATAACAGATTTGACTAGTTTCAGAAAAAAATGTGCCTTATAAAGCAGTGGAAGACCTGGTTGGAGCCTAAGTTGAACTTGAGGCATCTGGAAATTTAAAGACTGCATGCTGCTTTTTAGGGATGCTTAATATATTGACAACTGCCCGCTGATATTGGAGATTTGATGAATCCTTAAATGGATAAAGGAAAATGTACACACTGTCGTCATGTACTCACCCTCATGTCATTGTTTAACTGTATGACTTTCTTTCTTCTGCAAAACTATTTTTTTTGTGCACAATTGTTCTCTTTAAAATACCGCCTTTAATTCATGTTCATCAAATAAATATTTTTTTTGGAAAAAGTACATTTTTACAGAATTTTCATTTTTGGGTTAACTATCCCTTTAAGAGTGGATTTGATTTATTGCGAAATCATGACATTTAAAGCCAGAAACAGAAAATATTTAACGTCGAAAACAATTAATTATTATTATCACATAGTTTCTTAGTTATTCAGATAGCATAGTTGGTTCTATAGCAGTTCTGAAGAGAAATATTTATCCATCTTTCATATTGTATGCTATATGTTTATACAATAATATATAATATTAAATATTATTATTATTATATGTTTATTTAAAATGTGTCAAATTTGTTTGTAGAATTTCTACATAACTTTTAGCCTCTAAAAACAACAACACATATTAACTCAAGTTTTTTTAAAATCGGAAATCACATTTAACTTGCTCTAGTTCTGTTGCGCTGTAAGAAAATAATGTATTAATTTGTACAGCTGACATCCTTCTCCATGACAACACGCATGCTTGAAATTTTTGACATACTCGCTCTGACCATTTGTGCACCAGTATATTTACTGAAGCTTCACCTTGTCCAACCATCTGGAATTGGAGCCCTTAGTTTGACAGTTCGTATCCCCAACTGACTGCACCACATTACTGTTAATACAGCACTGGGCTCAAATCATAATCTGCCTGACTAGGAGAAAATCAATGGTATTTATCATTTAAATGGCGTCAGACTGGGAAGAATGGAAAGTGATTATGCACAATCTGTTTGCTGAGAACACCTGGAGAATGAAGCGTGCCTGCCCTTATTAATGTCATCCATACAAACCCTGGACTCTGTCTACTAACAAAGCAGCTCCACATTGGCCATAATCACTGTCTGAGTGCTTTGTTTGGAGACCAAAAACACTAAATGACCAAATGAAGGGATGCGATGATTCATACAATTCATGAACAAATAAATAAACAAGAAAGTTAGAGAGAGCAGTTCCAGTACCTCCCTATAAGTCAGTGCTGGGAGTAATGCATTAAAACTAAACGAGTTACCTAATAAGATTACTTTTTTCAAGTAACTAATAAAATAATATATTACCTATAAATGTACTTTTTTTAGAGTTATTTTTTAAAGCAAGTTACTTTGTTTTCCATTCTATTCACTCACATCTCTCCTGACCCCATGTTGAGATAAATTGGGAGTGAGGTGCAGAGACACTTCCTTCAGACTAAGGCTAATTCATTATTTAATTCTATATATTTAGGTGGTGATGACATGCAATTGTAATATTAATTATGCTAGGATGATTGTAAGGGTGTTACTGTTAAGTTGTTAGGATGTTCTGGGTGGTTGCCTCTTCATGTTCCAAACCTTCTCCAGAAATCATGTTTTATCTACTAAACCCAAAAGGAGATATTTAAAAAAAAATAACCAGTTGTTTTTGTAATTATTGGAGCTTCCAAGCCTCAAAAAGGATGAAAAAAGCACTGTAAATATGTCCTGCTAATGTTTCACATGAAATGTGTGTTGTATTCCAAGTCTTCTGAAAAACAGATTGAAATTAAAGCCGTTTTTTATTGATATTCTTCCCCTCCAGTGAGCCATTAACGGCCGGATCGTTGAGTCAGTGAGTTGAACTAACGCAAGATCTGGATCAAGTGACAATTTTGAAGCTCTAGTCCCCATTCTTTATAATTACTGTATACGGAATAAAAGATAAGAATAGTAATACAGGTTTGGAGTAACATGGTGTCTTTGCCTGTGTTTTTCTTCTTTTTCACAAAAAGAGACAGAGCGGGCAGGCTGAAATTTGTTGCGAGAAACTGGTTGTCTGGTGTAGTCAGTGAAGACAAGCGGAAAAGTGTACCCCCCTTCGGCATCCTCCCTGTCATGCACTTCCCTGAAGTCTCTCTTCTGCTCCTCAGAGTACTAAGTGTTCTCAGGGGGTGCTGCGTAGGGGCCAGCGGGACTTTTCGGGGTTATAATTCAGAGACTGAAGAGTTAGAGTGAATCTGAAATTTTAATTGAGGAAAAAATACATATTAGCCACCAATTCGCCAAAATGTAAAATAATTACGAACTGCCATGAGAGTTTTTGGGGTGTTTTTACTTACAGTGGGGGAAAAAATATTTGATCCCCAGCTGATTTTGTTTGTTTTCCCACTGACAAATAAATGATCAGTCTATAATTTTAACGGTAGGTTTATTTGAACAGTGAGAGAAAAAATAACAACAAAAAAATCCAGAAAAACGCATTTAAAAAAAGTTATAAATTGATTTGAATTTTAATGAGTCAAACATGACTTGCACAAAACATGACTTGTTGGCAATCACAGAGGTCAGATGTTTCTTGTAGTTGGCCACCAGGTTTGCACACATCGCAGGAGGGATTTTGTCCCACTCCTCTTTGCAGATCCTCTCCAAGTCATTTCGAGTCTGACGTTTGGCAACTCGAACCTTCAGCTCCCTCCACAGATTTTCTATGGGATTGAGGTCTGGAGACTGACTAGGCCACTCCAGAACCTTAATGTACTTCTTGAGCCACTCCTTTATTGCCTTGGCCGTGTGTTTTGGGTCATCATTATGCTGGAATACCCATCCACGACCCATTTTCAATGCCCTGGCCCTGACAGTACATGGCCCCATCCATCGTCCCTTTGATGCGGTGCAGTCGTCCTGTCCCCTTAGCAGAAAAACACCCCCAAAGCATAATGTTTCCACCTCCATGTTTGATGGTGAGGATGGTGTTCTTGGGGTCATAGGCAGCATTCCTCCTCCTCCAAACACGACAAGTTGAGTTGAAACCAAAGAGCTTGATTTTGGTCTCATCTTACAACAACACTTTCACCCAGTTCTCCTCTGAATCATTGGCAAACTTCAGACGGGCCTGTACATGTGCTTTCTTGAGCAGGGGGACCTTGTGGGCGCTGCAGGAATTCAGTCCTTTACGGCGTAGTGTGTTACCAATTGTTATCTTGGTGACTATGGTCCAAGCTGCCTTGAGATCATTGAAAAGATCCTCCCGTGTAGTTCTGGCCTGATTTCCTCCTCTTTGGTCTTGGCCATGGTGGATAGTTTGGACTCTGATTGATCTCAGCTCATTACCTGTACAAAAGACACCTGGGAGCCAGAAATCTTGCTGATTTATAGTGGATCAAATAATTATTTGACGCATTAAAATGCAAATCAATGTATAACTTTTTTTAAATGCGTTTTTCTGGATTATTTAGTCGTTATTCTGTCTCTCACTATTCTGTTCAAATAAACCTACCATTAAAATTATAGACTGATCATTTCTTTGTCAGTGGGCAAACGTACAAAATCAGCAGGGGATCAAATATTTTTTTCCCCCACTGTATTGGTTACCATTATCCAGTAGACAGCTTAAATGGCCTAACTTTTTATGTTATTATTTATATATTTATTTAAAATAATGAAATACATTATTACTTATTATTATAATATCTTCTATTTCAGTAATTTTTTTAATGTTTTATGTGCTAATGAGTCATTCACAGTAACACCAGGAATATGCATTAAATAAAAGCTTAATTCTAATGGCATGATACATTTATTGCCAGATTTGGAGATTTGTATTAATAGCTTTTGTGATTTGTTATGAGTATATTTGTCTTCCTGTCTTCAGTTTCTTCTATTAGTTGCAGAGTAGCATTTAACGACTTGGGTGTTAAAAATGCTGTATTTTTCCGACAGAGTAATTAATTGGTTTGGTTGCAAATTAGCAAGCATCTCTTGCTTCAGGAAGGACTCCTACCTTGATAACAACCAGGTGCCACTGCAAAGTACAGCAGAAAGGCCATGTATCAGCTAGCAGAGGACGAGCAGCGATTTGATATCATGCCTTGGTATCAGCAAAAGAACACTTTGCACTGTGTTTGTTTATGAACAACTGCTGTGTTGAATCTGGGCTCATTATATTCCTTCAGTTTTTTGTGAGATTGTTTTAGCAGCTTCTTCGTCTACCACACAATCTATATTAGGTAATGTGAGAGGATAGTGGTTTCACTCCGTTTTAATGCAGTTGAATGGAATTCCTAAGAGAATGTAATAAGAGCAGTCACACTTTCTAAAAGTGTTAAACTGTTATTGTTATAACTCTCTGACCACATTAATCTGTGGCATGCTTCAAACAGAGACTGTGATAATATGTTAAAGTTGGCATCAAGTGGAAATTCAGCCCATCTATTTTCTTAATGTTTGATTCTAACAACACTTTAGATTAGGGAATGCATATTCACTATCAACTAAGAGTTTTCCCTCAATAAACTCCTAATTTGGTGCTTAATAATAGTTAGTGAGGCTATTTGTTAAGTGTATGTATTGTCTAGGGTTAAGAGATCTAGAATATGGTCAGACAGGACATTAATATGTGCCTGATAAGTACTAATGAACAGCCAATATGCTATTAATATGCATGCTAATAAGCAACTAGTTAATATAGTATATAATTAAAGGGTTTATTTGTCTGGTTTACGTGAATGTAAAGTCTCTAAGTTGGTTCTTACAGTTTTGGGGCTACAATACAGTAATTGTGCTGTAAAGTTGTGCCCGATTGATTGTCTTCTCAGAACACACATTGAAGCTTCCATGATGTTGTAATTTCCAGTGGGAAATTATATTTTAATGAGCTCAGATTTTCTTTGTTGGGTTTTAGGGGCATGTCAATTAAAGACTCATGATATGAACACATTAGTCATGATTGAAGTTGTAATTGTCATTGTTTGCTCTACAATTACATTGTACTGTATAGGGTTATAAACTAGCATAATTATTGCCTGCGATAAATTATATTGAAATCATTCAATATGGAAAACCCTTAGACCCCATATTTGGTCGAACAGTGTTTTTAAAAAGCTCAACCTGCTTCTAACTGAAAACACCAGTGATAGGCTTATATTTAACATGGAAATACAACAAACAATATTGTTGTAATGTCTATTTAATGACTTAGTAATGTTTATTTAATGATTTCCTCATCTGGCACAATAATATCTTTGATTTATCTTAATTTGTGGGCTTATCTTAGCAAATATTATGATTGAATTTGATTAATTAGAGAGAATGTCATTGAATTTATTTGGTTAATGTTTTAATTGATTGACATCTCTAGTATGTATTTTGTGTAGTGAATCATTTTAGTTAATACTTCTAATGTAGCTGGTTTATGGGCTGACTTGGCTAGGCATTTCTCATCATTTATTGTGCATGGCAGCAATACATAGTTACATATATTATGTATATCTGCACTTCATTTTGTTAAATTAGCACTAAAAACATTGTGTGAAAGAGAGAAAGAAATATGCACTTTGAAACAAATATCACTTGAATGCACATCACGTCATAATTATGATTTCTGAACTCATAAGTAGTTCCCAGGAGTTCTTCAAGGCAATGCTGTCTGTGAACATAAAAGGCCGGGTCCCGGTGTGTGGTTCAGACCGCCGCGATGTGTTTATCATGTGAACCCTATGCCAGGCTACAGACAACCCTTGTTTGGCAGGAGACTCAACCCTCCACGCCCAGCTAAACGACCCAGAGCTGGTCTGGAGAGACATGCTTAGTTACTGAAGAATCAGCTGTTGACAGCAGCTATTTGGGGACTTCACCCCTGTGGCTTTGGTGAAAACAACAAGCGCAGGGGCTTTGGAACATCAGCTTACAGTCCTTAATTGTTAGGAGATCACAAGCTCACACTACTCACAGTCCCCTATAGACAGGGATAGTGATAGGCTTGTGTTCTTTCGGCCCATGGTATGGGTGTTGTGTCGCACAACTGCAATCACACCCATCATATCCAGATGACGAAACAGTGGGTCGCAAGTGTGCAGCTGTGCCGGTAGATGAACAGATGACTGACCCTACAACAAACAGACATGGGGCGAGTGAGAGGAGTGTTTTTCCATGACTTGTTTATCCTCTGAGTATTTAAAGTGACCCACCCAGGGATTGAGACGTTATGGATACAAAACAAAGTCATTTTGTAGTTCATGTAGTCTCATTTTTGCTAAATCAAATTGTAGGTTGCTCTGCAGTATGAGGCAGGTTTCTCCAGAAACGGTTCTGACTCAACAGCCGAATTGCTCATAGATGCGCAAGGCCCGTTATTTATTGGCAAGCGGGCTGCATTCCTCAGAGACCAATAGACACAAATTACATGCATGCAGATGCATCTCAGTTGACTCAGTTGTCATTTATGTCACTGAGGTCTTGCATAGAAAATGAATGGCCTTAAGAAATGTATTAAAATAAATATCACAGTTTTTTATTTATTTAATTTGTATTTATAAATGTTAAGTATTAATTTAAATAATGTATTTATAAATATTTAAATATGTTTATATGTTTTTAAAGAAATAAAAATAATAATTTAAATATTACTTTAACTGCTGTTTTCTTTTACTTTTTGTTAATAAAAAAGTATCACAGTTTCTCAAAAAAAAAGCAAAAACAAAGAAAAGACTGGAGTAATGGCTGATGAAAATTCAGCTTTGCATCACAGGAATAAATGAAATGTTAAAGTATATTAAATGTATTTTTTTATATAAATATTCAGTATTATCAGCTAACCCCGATCTTGAGTGTATTCGTTCGTCCTAAGCACACAAACGTGCATGCGCACAGATAAGGTGAACACGCAGTGGGCTGAAATACCAGCGCTTGTATCAGCAATGTGTGTTTGCACTACAAATAAGACTTCATAATGTTGCTGGCAGATAGAAGCATCTTCAGGGTCGGGGTCATTCTTATTTTGAAAATGTGCTGCTCTCTGCCACCATTTATCTATCTTGTAAGTCATGAGAGGCTAGGAATGTAGGAACTACATAATCCTTTATAACAAGTCTACGTTTATCTCTTATTTCCAAGTTCTACGATACCCCTTGGACCTCAAAAGCACATGTAATTGACCATGTGCTCCTCTTTAGTATTCAGTAGCCTCATTACTTAAGTATCGCCAGACCTGTTGGCTTTGGGGAATCTACGATTTTAATGATACTGTAAAAATATATCGGGATGATTCTGAATTTTAAAATCTGGTTGCTCTGTTTGATCTGGTAATTTATTACTATGAATTTCTGTTTCTGTGGCATCCTCATTGATATGTTTCTCTTTCATTTTCGCTCAGATGAAAACTGGGATGACGACCAGCTCTTGGGCTTTGAGCCATGCAATGAAAACCTGGTTACAGGCTGTAACATCATTGATGGGAAGTGTGAATGTGACAGTGTACGGACATGCAACAACCCATTTGAGTTCGCTAGCCAGGAAGCCTGTCAGACAGCCCTGCAGAAGATTGAAGGTACCTCTTATTTCTCCATTCTCATTATCTTTTCTCTCTGTCTACTTCTAGCGTGAAACTTGTACCTGCATTATTTAATAATTTAACTTGTTTAATGCATCATTGATGGGTTTCATCTTTAAAATATGTGTTTGAACTCTCGATTGCTTGATTTTGTGAGCATATTTAAAAACAGGTTTTATAATGAGCCCCTGTACAATTGTTGCAAGGTAAAACTCACATATTGATAAAAATATCAAGAATTTGATGCATTCTTCTGCCTTGCATTCTTCTTAATTATTTATAATTAGCTTTGCTAATTTGAATAAGCTTCCTTATTATTTTTGAGAGAATACAAAAATAATCTAAGTGTTAATTGTTGGCATCACTGAAGGGATGATTTAACCTGTGAACTAATTTAAATTAATGCATATTAATAAAACTGAGAATGTCAGTGACAGTCAATGTAGATTTGTGTGTGTGTGTGTGTGTGTGTGTGTGTGTGTGTGTGTGTGTGTGTGTGTGTGTGTGTGTGTGTGTGTGTGTGTGTGTGTGTTGTGTGTGTGTGTGTGTGCGTGCGTGCGTGTGTGTGTGTGTGTGTGTGCAAATGTGCAGTAGGTCATTTCCCAAGCAATTTTTGTGTCTTGTTCAAATTTTCCCTAAATAAAACCCCCCCAAAAATACTTGTTTCGCAAAATGTTTTGCTTTCTTAAGCAACTGCATAACCATCTGCATAACCAACGTGTTGGAAATCCCTGGAGTCATGTATTGTTTTTTTTTACATGGTTGTTTGTTCTAATTTCTATTCTTTTCTAAAGGGTGGAGTTGAAAAAGAGGCATCTTGCTTATATAACAGTTTTTTTTAGAAGCCTGTGATTAAACAAACAAACAAGCTGATTTACTAGATAAGGCTCCTTTTAGAGCTGTCAGAATGCAAATGTTGCATTGAAAAATGCGGTCCCTGATGGACGATACTTCTCTTTGCGTGCCTGTGCGTTAAGTCTGAGCTGGTAGCACACTGGCAATTAAACATAAAAATACACTCTTGTGATCACAACGGTCCTGGCAACGGGTGCAGGGCTTGTTGTTTTATTGCGGCAGGTGTGCTTTCCGTCATCCCAGAAGCAGGCGGTGGCTATTTTTGAAGGTTTACCCCCTGTTTTGTTTTACTAATAGGTGCTTGTCATGTTGTTTTGACTAGTGCTTCAGAGTTGTTGCAGTTGTCACTTGTTTATTGTGATGTTGTGTCTAGTCTGGGATGTTGTTTTGCTTGTCTGTTTGTAGAGTTGTCAATTTACTAAAAATGTTTTGTCTAATAGTTACTTAATTCTCTTGATGAGTAGCTCGTTGTTGTTGTCTATCATTTTGATGTCTCTGTCCCTTTACATTGTTTTATTAGTTGTGCCAAGCTGATAAAACAGGCAAAATTCTGACTTACATTAAGCAATACCCTGCTGAAAATAAATATCATAGGGAGTTGGTGGATGGTGGGATGTCGTTTTGAATGTGGCAACATTTTATTACGCTGGTTGTTGTATGTATTTCGCCTGTTTTGTAATAAAATGTCTGATGAGTGGCAAAATAGCATACCACCTTCATAAAACCTTACCCTAAAACTAACTGATGTTAACATAAAATAAAAAAAGTTTTTTTTAAATAACCATGCCATTTAGCTTGCTTCTAAAAGTCTTTGAGCTCTTTTATTGTGACTTGTGTTTTATGGGACTCATACCTGCTGTATGAGGTGCACTACCAAGCAAGTTTACTATGCTAGAAAAGATACACATATGAAGCATGCACTATGATAAACGTGTTTTAAGTCATAACATGGTATTGTGCAAGGAGCCCTGCAAAAAGGTGTTTATTAATCAATAATTTCCCTCATAGTCATAATATGTGAAAATGAGTAAAAGTAATTTTTTAGATAATAAAAACTTACTAAATTTATAATAGTATTATATTTGTTTTAGTGTTTTTATTGCTTAATATCTGTAGATTTGTTTTTCTCATGCAGTTGTTTTCCTCATGCTAGTCCAAAGCAAGTTCAGTGATACAAGTTTTTACCAGAGCGTGTAAAGACACTACCCACCTAGCTGGCGTACATAATAGTTGCGTAAAGTTGTTTTTCCTCCAATCTCCTCATACATCTGTTTGCGTTCAGTGCCGTGAGGAGCGTGGGCCAAAGCACATGTTCTGCAGTGTTGTAATGGTATGCGCTCAGCAGTTATCATTTGCATAAGAAAAACATTACTGTCGTGATTCATCAACCTGGCCATCTTTTGTGTCTACAGTCAGCAGACATTGTGAGATTTTATTGATTTTACATTAAACAATTGCTTCTGTCACACAGAAGTGAAGCTATTGACGTAATATGATTAAATTCTATATCGTACTTCAGTTCCGTTGTTCTCTTTGTGCTGCTGGTGAAGGGAAGAGGAAGAAGTGTATTTAAGAAACTGCACGTGCAACCAAATCAGAATCACCTGAAATATGGGTTCGTTCTTCGAGGTCATTCACCCTATTCATCCCAATGGAAAAACGTCCTTCCTCACAAGGGAGTGTTTGTGTTTACGGAAACTTGGCAGACACAAGTGCGAACACTGAATAGATAAGTGCTATTGATATTATCAGTAGCGCATCGGAACAGGCTCTATTTTGAAGAGTGCTGTGACCTCTGCGATTTCTTCAGCCAGCACTGTGAGGAGTGGGGTCTTTTGAAAGGACGGTAAAGATTGATAATGCCATCACAGTTCCCTCTTCAAGGTTCTCTAATGACATCCATATGCTCTGCTACCGTTGGTACTACAGGAAATCAATCCCAATAAAACCGTAATAATATGTTGACCTTTGGTGTCTAAGTAGATTTTCTCTCAGGGTAAAAAAAATATTCCAGAGCAGTAAATCATCACCAGACCTGATGGAAAGACGTTAGATTTCACATCCTACTTCATCTGTTGTAGCATGATCTGTTTTAAATAAACCAAATGGCACATGAAAAAAAAAAACAGTGGCCAGTTGCTTTAAAAGTCAGTCACTAAGTGGGTGGATCTTAGCAAGAATAGTTGGTCTAAGTGAGACTAGAAGGATGGTAAAATATAGATGTTTAAGGTACTGAGACACTGTTCAAGGTTCTCAGAATGAATTAGTCACGTCCATTTGCTTGAGAAGTTAATTCTTAAACTATAACACATTGAGGAATTAAATTATTGGCCAACCAAGGTTAGCCCCACACAGAATCTGTTCCCCTTGGTATATTTTCACACATATTGAGGGAGAAAATATGTGTTATAAAATGGGAATGTATTTAAATATGGTAGTGTGTGTTAAAATTAGTCTGAGACAGTAGAAGTGGCATTGTCTGTTTCTAGAATGGCTACAAAAGTGGCTATGGAAATGTTTGATACTGTTGCTGTCAGA
Source organism: Ptychobarbus kaznakovi (assembly GCA_027422405.1). Classification (NCBI taxonomy): domain Eukaryota; kingdom Metazoa; phylum Chordata; class Actinopteri; order Cypriniformes; family Cyprinidae; genus Ptychobarbus; species Ptychobarbus kaznakovi. Next base: position 8,564,042 of record CM049806.1, read on the forward strand.
TTTGTTTGCTAATTTAAGATGTCATTGACAAATAGACTTCCCCCCATTCAAGTAGACAGCAGCTGAGCTTGTATGCCTGTTGCCAAGATGGCCACTGACTAAAATGACTTTGAAGGGACTTCAGTATGTCATTCACGTATATTTGCAGCAGAGAGATATTTCTTCAAAATTCTTTCAAAATTTTGAAGAAATACAGATGGGGAAAGGGTCTAAGTGCTTGTTTCAGTGTCTCAAGCACTTGTTTTAAGTGCTTTTGACCATCAAACTACAGTTTTTTTTTTCGGATCAAACGAGGCTTCTGAGGACGTAGGTCCAGGTTATTCAAGGCAGTTTTACTGTCAACGTGAAATGACTGGACTAAATGGCAGTAAGGGAATGTACTGGACCTCTTTTAGAGAGAGCCTGCATTTGAAATTAACATGGAGGGGAATGGTAGTCTTCCACCTATCCAGTTTAGACCCCTGACCTAGAGTCTGCAGTAATTTGGTAAGTGGATGAATGCACTACTTTTAGAAACTGTCGCTTGAAAGATATAACTTGATATTTTGCCAGAGGTTTCTATGAAAATAGAAATCGTTACGTATTGGCCAACCAACTAAATGTCGGTCTTACATAAATATCAACGTTGCCCACTAAGTGTCATTCTTCGTCTGAACCAAAATCACGCACACGAAATGGTTACATACGTAACCTGAGACGATGGGAACTCGAATAGGGGTCGCTGTTATTTTGCTGAATGGAATTTCTCATGTGCACTAACATTACTAAAATGGGCTGTCAGGGTGCCAGGTATTATGCAACAAAACTAGCCCGAGCTGCATCGTGTTCTAGGTGGGTTACCGGGCCTAGGGTTCAAAGTCTCAGAAAAAGATTTGGGGACTATGGCAAGGCACCTGGCTAGACGCAGGCGACGTCACTTGCTCTCAAGCTTTGTCTGTTGGGCATTATTTAGAATGGGACAACAAACAAGTTAAGTCTGACAACTCAGAAAAGGGCACGAAAACCATCTACTTTCAGTTTACAATCAGAACGCAGAATCAGACACCACATTTTTATTGTGTGCACTTATTGTATGATTTGTTCAGACGCATTCAAGCACCTTGTTTCTCTTTGTTAAAGCAATACACGTTTTATATATTTTTTGGCATTGTCATGTAATGCTATTTTTTTATTGTTGTTTATTTATTTTAAAGTAGTCTGTGTGCACAGACACGCTTGCTCATAGGTATGCCTGTTGCCACTCAGAATGGCAGCTACTGACTAAAGAGTGACCTATTCTGAGAGGAGAACATTCCTCAGTACTGCTCATTCTGGTATACTTTGAGATAACCCTCCAATGCTAGCTATTAACTCATCAGAATGAAACTCAGACGCTTGCTTGTCTAATGAGTAATGCTGGTGCTTGTTCCTCAGAATGAGAAGGAACTGCTTGCTTAGTCTATAGTAGCTGCTAGCTCTACCTATTCTGGAATCTTGGCATGCTCATAGTCAGCAATTAGCTTCACAGAGCTGCTCAGAATTTACTATCACAGAAGAAAACTATGCTCATAGGTGAGGTTCAGTTAGCTCTTCTTCACGAGGAACTTTGAGGACTAGAGCGGAGTCAGAGTCTATCGAGCTCTTTCATTCCTCAGACTAGAAGGCACTCAAATGAGCTCACTCATTCCTCAGAATGAGAGGGAACTTCAGCACGTAAACTCATTCCTCAGAATGAGAGAACTCAGAGCCGGACCTCGGTTGAAGTTTACGGTGGTTACAAATTAGAGAGGAATGAGAACACTAGGGGCATGAAGACTAAGTCTCTGACCCTAGACTAGGACTCAGACCTAGAAAATTATCAAAGTGTGCAAAAGCGAGTCTGATGCTGTAATTTAAGCTTCACTGGATGAACAGCTGTTCCCTTAGACACAGTGTCAGAGTATGCTCTATGAATACAATAGTCGAGATTTTATAGGCTCAAGCTTGAATATTACTGAATCCAGAAAGATCGCAGAGCAGCTCATGATTGATCCAACTGCTAAAATCGGCAGCGGTGGGTCCCGAATCGCGGGAAGTACGGCTGCCCCTCTTTTCGAGAGCAGCTTTTACATAGCTCACAGTAGATTTACCCTCAAGGACACCTTCAAAGATCAGTAAACGCCTTGCTAATTTGATACTGCTGCACGTTTTTAACCAGTCAGTAGCTGATGAATACCATAGTGACGTCAGCCAACAACATATGTATCTTCAGACCGAGGCTTTTATAAATGAAGGGGAAAGCTTATTTAGCATATACATATACAGTACTATGTAAGCCACGTGTGTGATAACATAATATAAATCCATTAGAGAACACTAGCAGGTAAAAAGAATTATGGGATGGAAATATATTTTTCTTTCTATAGGAAAAGCGTGCGTGTTTGAGAGAGAAAGTGAGCGTGAACAGGAAGTTTTGTTGTGTGGGACTTTGTTCTGCTGTTACTGTTGGTTTTCTCTGACCCAGCTCGGCCAAAGCACATTAAAGGAAATGCCAAGCATTCTTGCAGTAGAGCTGTGTCTCTGCTGCCTTGGCAGGATTACAGTGGAGAATATGTGTTCTGGGGAGTCGGCCATGCTAATTGCAGGCCCCGTTGTATGCAGGGAGAGAGCAGCCTCTCATGCCAAACGTAACATGTTTCTGCTTTAGCAATGTCCTGTTTTCAAAGAGAGCGTGGGGGGTCGGCCAAACCTAAGAATGGAATGCCTGAAAGTACTGTACTTTGACTTTCCCTGTTGTCCCGTAGAGGCCAACGCAAAGGCATTCAGACGTTTGATGTGGAACATGGGCAGAGCTCAATGTGTGAGGGTGTGCTCACCATGAACAAACTGCTACTAGTTTCAAAATTGTATTCAGTTCTCAAGATGACTAGGGCTGGGTAATACTGCTGAAAAATGATACAAATATTTTTTCTCCTTTTGGACCGTATATTCAATATATATATTCAATATACATAATATATGTACACAATATTGATGTACTGTATTTGATCTGAAATGTCTCAGAGGAACCTTCATTTTGATTGAACAGTCATTGCTGACAAGTAAATGCAAGGATTACAGTTTCAATAAAGTTAAAAGTAGTCATTAATTTCTATGAAAATTATTTTAATTTCTATGCACAAATATAACATAGTGCATCAAAACAGCTTTTCCAAATTATTTTATTTTTAAAGTAATAATAACAATGCCATGCAAGGACTTTTGTGACTATTTAATAATGCAAATACATTAGCATTTTAAATGAATCAATTGAAAATTGAGATTTAACTAACTCTAACACCATCAAAGAGATGATCATTTTTTATTGGTCTTATGCTGCCACACTCAATGGTCAAATAAAAAGTGCATTAAAATCAAAATGTGCAAAACTATAATTTCTAAACTTTAAAAAATGTAATAATCAATACATAATAATCACTTTAAAATAAGCCCTGTATTTTTTAGACTGGTTTCAGGTTCACACCAATTAGATGTTTTACATCAGGCAGCATCTTTAATAGCAGCTGGACGGAGAAAAGCGGAGTGAAACCGAAAGCATGGGTTTCTCAAGACTTATTTTTAGACTGGAAAACACATTTTTTAACTTGGCATGACATCTTAAAAGTGCAGCTTGTGGCTACATGTTAAAAAAGGGCAAGAACGTTGATGCAGCTGCAAAACACAGCTCTCTGAATGTGTCTGTGGTGCTTTGAAAGGACTGAATGAAATTTTTTATCGAAATAAACTTTTTTAGAGTGTTTTTCTCATGCCAGCTGTCTAAAAGCACAGCAAGCTGTCAGCATGCTAATTAATTCACGGCTGCTAAAATTGCCAAAATTATAAAAAATAAATAATAAATTAATTAATTTCGATTTATTTAGAAATGAATATACAACATAATTTGTAGTGCTGTATGCATTAATTAATTATTTATAGGGCCAGAGTGTAATTAATCTCTGTGGTTTTTCAAAGGTCTGTAAAAATATCCACAGCATTCTTTGGCAGTCGTAAATGTTTGAGGACAACTGTCTGTTCAGCACGAATGTGCTCTTCCTCTTCTCAGGAGCCAAGATTTAGAGGCGATGCAGCTTTCGAAACTCGCTCACATCAATCTGTCCTGGCGTCTGGACATGCTAGACGTTGTGAGAACCAGAGTGCCGCCACATCGCAAACAGCCGTTAATAGGATGCGGCCCTGTCACATCTGCAGGGTCAGCTCTACTGCACGACATGAGTAGTTTCCCTTCTTTCTCCTGAGGCGGAAAATTAGCGCTGTTAATACCATTGATTCCGTCACCTTTGCCATGTGCAGTTTTCTGCCAGAGACCTGTCAGTAGAACTTCTTTAAGAGCTTATCGCCTTTAAAATCAAATCTTTTTCATTTGCCTTGTAAATAAATCTTGTTTGGGAGTTTAGTGGCGTGTGAGCTGCTGTGGCCTTGCTGTTGACCGTGACATCTTATCCTCCGGGCGCAGTATAAGGTGCTTTGTAGGACTTAGACCTCGACAATTAATTAATTGATTACAAGGTATTTGCAGCAGGGTCATCATTTACTGACTGCTGATGCACTAGAAAGGTAAAAAGGTAATTTTGCTTAAATTTTCCTCACAAGATAAGTCAATGAAAGTCATGTCTTCAAATATTGACAATATTGTCATTTTAATGTTCAGCCCATTGATGATTTATTGACACTGACAGGCTGTAAAGTGAGATGTGACATTTTTAGATATTTAAATAAGTAAATTAAAAATATTATATTTGATTAAAATACATTTAAATAAACAATATTCATGAATTTTTTACTTGTGATATTTGAAAATAAATAAATAAGTAAATATAATTAAAATGTGTATATTGAATAATATTATCGAAGTAATCTAATGTTGTTTGTAAAAGAAAGAAAGAAAGAAAGAAAAAGAAGAAAGAAAGAAAGAAAGAAAGAAAGAAAGAAAGAAAGAAAGAAAGAAAGAAAGAAAGAAAGAAAGAAAATAAAGAATTGACCTTCAATTAAAATCAAGGTCAAAATTTTATAAAAAAAATAACAATAATAATAAAAAATTATAAATATTTTAATGGTATTTATAAATTGATAACGTATTATTCATATCATAGTATTATTATTGTTATTATTAATAAGATGTTGGAAATAAATAAATAAAAATACAATTAAAACCTTTTGATGCATCAAGTGTATTCATTCAGTGTATAAGAAAAAAAATATTTTACTTGATGATTGAACCACATGACAGTCATTTAAATTGAAACAGATTTTATTTTATTCAGTGGTATAAGTTTTTCAAAACCATATTAAACAAACATGAATGCAAAAGCTACGTTTCTAATATTCCAGACCTCAAAAGTAATGTGAACTCAAAACAATTCTTCATCTCATTCTCCCAAAACCAAATTATTTGAAGTATGCTATCCACATAATTGTATAGCTCTATACTCTTACAGCAACCATTTTTTATGTTGTTTTTTCTTTTAAATTGAAAAAAAAAATCTGAGACTAAAGTGTCATAGCTGAGACCTCATAGCTGATGGAAAGAGCGACTTAGCAATACAAGTTCCTTCTGGGTTTAGTCGAACATGGAGGTCACCCCCAGCACTGTTGTGACCCAGTCAGAGCTTTGGTGAAGCCCAGTGAACTAGATTCCTCAATGATCCAGCACCACTAAAAAAAGGCCAGTGTGCCCTTTGTGGTTGAAACAATGACAATCGAATTACATTATCTGAAATCACCATTAGCCCAGTGGCCTTATTCCAATAATTAAACTGTTAACACCCTCACGGTCAGTCCCCAGCGGTTATTAATCTGCTCTGTACGTTCATAGTATTGACAGCTCCGCTGGTATGGAAGATTTCCAGCCTCTGACACATGTAGGACAGGTCGGATGTTGACATGGGTCTCCCAGCCTGGTTAATCTCAGCTGATTGAGAGATTCTTGTCACATGTGGATAATCCCATCAACAGAGCTGCAGATACATCAGTGCTGTTACTTCCCAGTGATGGATTTCATGGGGCAGTGTTTGGAGTACAGCACAGCTAGAGCTTAACAAAAGTGCCACTTGTTAGCAGCGTAACCTGTTTGGTATAAAAAGCCTATCAAATTGATTTCAAATTTCCTAATTAATTAATATATCAAGGGGATAATGTAGAGTTGAAGCAGTTTAATTCAGACCTAACTGTGGAAAATGCCACATTATAAAAGATAATTCCAACTTTCCTTTGTTGGATAAGCAACTCTCAAATTTGTTGTAAAATGCAGATAAACACAAACACGTATGCACATTTACAGTAGCGCACCGTAACTGGTAATGGTAAAGTTGTTGTTGGTCAACAAAACTTTTTATTTGGCACAATATTTCACACAAATGTAAAAACATGTTTTGCTAGTGCACATTAAACTGCCTACACTTAGGCTAACAAATTATATAAATGGTTAATTATTACAATAATATAACTATACAAATTTTTTGAAGGTTTCCATGTTCATTTTCTAAAGAGAGTTGTATGGTGACATGTTGGACTTAAAGGGATGATTCACCCAAAAGTGAAAATTATGTAATTAATGACTTAATGATGTGCTGAAAATAGCAGGGGCTCCTACATGGTCTTCATGGGTCTCACCAGCCCGATCTCACGGCAATTTGTACATATTTTACGAGGTGGCTAATTCGTACGAATTCGTACGACCTCACTCGTACAACTTCATACGATTTTAGCAAAATCGTATGCATTTTACGAGTTTCCAATTCGTATGAATTTGTACAAATGGCCTACACCTAACCCCGTCCCTAAACCTACCCGTCACTGGTTTAGACAAATCGTACTAAATCGTACGAGTGAGGCCTGTATGAATTTGTATGAATTAGCCACCTCGTAAAATATGTACGAATTGCCGTGAGATAGCGTTGGTCTCACACAGATCCTTAGTACAGTGCTTTAAGTACAGTACCGTAAGCCAACTTCAATATCTATACAAAAGGACTGGAAGATATGGCCAAAATCTATATCATGATATATCTCTTAAAGCCTCATAAAAAACTGCCAAGAATGCCCTCAATGGATGTTTGTACCTATAAACTTCTGAAAATTGAATTTGTCAAGTTTATGAAACCTCCTCCTATAGACGGTTTCATTGGGCGCACACGCTCGGCCCAAAGTTAACTTCCAAAGTATTTGTTTATAGAGTACTGAAGTTGGGCTCAGGTTGTTGTGCTGTGGGATGTGTTTCACATACATTTATTTGTGGCGACCCACCATGATATCAAAACTGACCGACTTTCCAAAAGGCTTTGTTGAATAAACATGAGCAAATAATGCATGTTTAAAAATCAAAACAAGGTTTGTATATCACTGTATTTCTGAAGGAACACTGTCTTTAGAAAATGTTTGATGTCATTTTCATTTCATCTTGCATGTTAAATGCCTGATAAAGCAGCGTTCGTAAACTCAGCTTTCAGCCCAACAGCCGTTACTGGGGAAATCTCTAACGTTAGTTCTCCCGCTTTAAAGCGTCTCCTGCTGGCAGGGAATGAATTAGCATTTTAATAAGTCCGTCCAAGTACTTATTGCTGCACCTCAGTCCGTCTGATTTACGCAGCAAACAGATTTAGCTTGTTATCAAAAAATAATCTACTTCAGAGTTACTTTGCTGTTGTTATTGATTCTATTTGGATGTCTACCGGAAGTTAAGTTAGGGCCACAAACGCACGCATGCGCTGTAACGTTTGTTTATGTTGTTGCCATTGAAACCGTCTATAAAACTATATAATATTTTAGAAATAAAAATGGTACAAATAAATTAATGTTCACCATTTATTTGTATTTAGCCTTCATACAAACAAGAAATGTGAAATCACCATCAAATAAACATAAGACTCTCAGACTCACCATATTAATGTTAATCTCTTTATCTTTAAACTATAACATTGGCTGATTAGTCTTATAGATTGAAACAAAAGTGCTACAGCCAGGAAAAAGTACATGAAATGTGCTCCTGCTGCAGAAAACAGAAAAAAGAGTGAGCAAAAACAAAAACACATGTTGCTGGAGGCAGGCGTTTTGAAAATGCTCATTTATTCTCTGCCAGCAGGAGGCGTTTTGGAGTGGCAGAAACATTGGTTTCCCCGGTAACGGCTGTATACAAAGCAGCGCTTCTCTCATAAATGCTGCTTTATCAGATACAATGAAAATACCATCAAACTTTTCTAAAGACAGTCGGTTCCCCTCAAAGATACATTCATATAAAACACTCACTTTGATTTCGAAACATGCAGTGCTCATGTTTATTTAACGAAGTTGTGTTGCGCCGCCGCAAATAAATCAATGTATGGGAAACACTGGTAATGTATATTGAAATATCGGAAATGTGTTTAAAAACAATATCACCTTTATTGAAAAAATATATAGCAATATATATTGATATTGAATGATATTGATATTGTCCAGCCCTATTCTTTGATATTTTGGTGAGCACATATGGACCCTCAGGAGCCTTCACTGTGTTCACTATGGACTGAACAGAATCAAACGTTGAGAAATTTACAAGACATTGAGTCGCAATTACCTTTCTTTCTTTCTTTCTTTCTTTCTTTTTCTATTCTTTCTCTTTCTTTCTTTCTTTCTTTCTTTCTTTCTTTCTTTCTTTCTTTCTTTCTTTCTTTTACTCTATTTATTTACCTATTTTGCTCATGTTTTAGATAGAATGTCAAAAACCGCTTAAAAATAACTGCATTTATTCCCCCGGTTTCAAAGACAAGGCTTAAGCCTGGTCCAAGACTAAAACGTAAGTCTGAGCTGTTTCAACTGAAAGAAACTTGCACTGACTGATCTGAAAATATATTAGTGCCTTTGTTTTGCCTCAAGATGCACACCTGTAAAATTTTTTTTTTTTTTTCTAAGCACGTTCATAAAAATTGCTTAAATGTCCTAATTGAACTTTGATCTAATACTAGCTTATTCTACACCCTGTCTGTGAAACCGGGCCATTATGTAAAGATAAGTGCAACGGTAATATGTATTATGTTTATTGTTCTTTAATTCTAACATTATAATATTAATTGTAGTGAAACTGTTATACAGTTGAATATATTTATACCATAGTCCAGTGTTTCCCACAGACACTCTATTTTGCCACAAATAAATCAATGTATGTGAAACACTGTATTCTCATAATTGAAAGAGATTCTGAAGATTGACATTATTGTCCAGTATTGTCCTGTCTGCAATTTATAAAAATGTTTTCATAATTGTAACATACATATTTACATAGAGTCATGGCCAAAAATATCAGTACCCTTGGTAAATATAATCAAAGAAGGCTGTGAAAATTAATCTGCATTGTTAATACTTTTGATCTTTTATTAAAAAAAATTCACAAAAATCTAACCTTTCATTGAATACTAAGAATTTAAAATGGGGGAAATATCATTATGAAATAAAAAAAATATCAATACACATTGGCCACAATTAACACATTGGCCCCTTTTATTCAATACTTTTTGAAACCTCCATTTGCCAGGTTAACAGCTTAAATGTTCTCCTATAATGCCTGATGAGGTTAGAGAACACCTGACAAGAGATCAGAGACCATTCCTTCATCCAGAATCACTCCAGACCCTTTAGATTCCCAGCTCTATGTTGGTGCTTCTTCTCTTCAGTTCACCTCACTCATTTTCTACAGGGTTCAGGTCAGAGGACTGGAATGGCCAGAGCAGAAGCTTGGTTTTGTGCTCAGTGACCATTGTTGTGTTGTTTTTGAGGTTTGTGTTTGGATTATTGTACGGTTGGAAGATCCAAACATTGCCCAGTATAAGATTTCAAACAGAGTCAGTCACTTATTGATTTTATTAAATTTTTTCATAGATTATTATTGGTATTTGATAGAATCCATGATGCCATGTGTCTAAACAAGATGTCCAGGACCTTCAGCAGAAATATAGGCCCACAACATCAAAAATACAGCAGTATATTTCATTGTACACATGGGGTACTTTTTATCCCTGTGTTCACCAAACCCTATTTTTTTTGTTACATCTGACAATAGAAGCCAGTCCCATTTGACGTTCCAGTCATGTCTGATAACTGAATATACTGGAGTTTGTTTTTGGATGAGCAAGGAGAATTGTTCTTGAAACCCTCCCAAACAACATGTGGTGATGTAAGGGCAGTTTGACAATTTCTTTAAAGGTTTTCTGACACCGAGACTCAACTATTTTCTGCAATTCACCAGCTGTGGTCCTTGGAGAGTCTTTAGCCACTCAAACTCTCCTTCTCAACGCGCATTATGACGATATAGACACACGTCCTCTTCCAGACAGTTTTGTAACATTTTATGTTGATTGGGAATTCTTAATTATTGCCCTGATGGTGGAAATGGGAATTTTCACTGCTCTAGCTCTTTTCTTAAAGCCACTTCACTAATTTGTGAAGCTCAGTTATATTTTGCTGCACATGATAAATATATTCTTAGTTTTTTCACATTGTGATGGATGATTAAGGGAATTTAGGCGTTGTTTTCCCTGCTATTTATATTTCTGTGAAACAGGAAGCCATGGCAGGATAATTTCATGTTCATAATCACCCTGGAGTGCTCAAAATTGTGAAAATGAATGGGAATATACTTCAGAGATATTTTACTCAAGAAACTCTAGGGGTGCCAATAATTGTGTCCAACGTGTATTTGAGAAAAACATTTATTTCATAGTGATATTTCCCCCATTTTAAATTCTTATTATCCAATGAAAGGTTAGATTTTTGTGAATTTTTAAATAAAAGATCAAAAGGATTAACAATGCAGATTAATTTTCACAGCCTTCTTTAACCATAATAACCAAGGGTGCTGATATTTTTGGCCATGACTGTACATAATTATTCAGGTGCATGTGTAATAACTTGCAAAAACTTGTCGTCGTCTTGTCTGATGCACTCAACCAAGCGTTCTAACCACAAGCTCACATTTCTGTAGGCGGGATTTATTTTAATGATATTCTAATAGGCCGCTTTGTGATGTCACAACACCGGGAAAACAACATTGTACAAACGAGCCGTTCGTTGTAGTTCTAAAAAATTTTTTATAAAAATATCTCCCTTTGGTGTGGACTTTGAGATTTTTAACTTTGTAGATTTTTTATGCCCAAACATAAACACTACACACTAACTAAAATGAAAAAAAATTAAAAAGCATAATAGAACCCCTTTAACTACAGTAAGTCAGAGATCAGATTACACAGTGATCATGCAGATATTTATGCAGAAATCCAGGTAAATTCAAAGTGGTTCATATATTTTTCCATTATATTTTGTAATTGTATTTAACCATTTATTGATATTTTTGTTATTATTACTATCATTTATAGTTGTCCTGCTATACCGTATATTGAGGACAATATAAGGTTTGTATTAAAGTGTAGGACGAATAAGAACATGTGGCCTCTTAGCTCTTCGTTTTAATGCCAAACAGCAAACATCGTGTAAACTTTCCTTGACAGAAAAGGATAAATATGTGCACCTCGAACTGCTCTTTTAAAAGTTTGACATTTAGACTGACACTTGCCTACAATCATTGCTTCCTTTACAGATAACACATTTAGTTTGGTCAGTTTCTTTCATTTCCTGTTAGAGCTTTAAAACTGCTGTGTTTGTGATAAGCTTATTTCCTCGTGATTTCCGCCTCAGGCCAGCAATTACTCTGTGCTGAGGTGTGATGCAATGTCTATGGACTTGAAATGGCAGATGTGATGATATTTTGGGGGGAAGTGAGGCGTTTTGTTTGTAAGTCAATTGTTGACATTCTGGTGTCCCTGTGGTGTCTGGCTGTAGATGCGTGGTCTGAGGGTTTGGTGTGGTTCGCTGATAAAGATGAATCACACTGCGGCCCGTCGAAGCGTGCCACTCGTTTGTCCTTTAAATTGGTAAAGATAACACAGAACCTTTAAGGGAGCTTTTTTTCCGCAGTGGCTCACAGCATGGTCCTTGAGTGCTTTTGCTCTATGTACTTTGAACGTTTGATCAGATGGTGCGAGGAAAATGTATATGTGGGCCTGAATGACCATGTCAGTATAACTGAAAGATTTCTGTATCTGCGTTTTCACAAAGACACTCTAATTGTTGCTTTGCGGAAGAGGTTGCATTGTCAAATTGACAGGAAAGAGGAATCATACACATCCTGTTGTCTTGAATCCGAATGGATATAACAGATGAGACACTCAAGGCTTCAACTAACAATTCATTTTGAGTGCTTTATCAATTATTCTGACAGTTCGTCAAATGATCAATTTGGGAAAAATACAGAAGCTGTACTTTTTCACATTGTCAAAGGACTGAAAAATGTTCTACATCATTTACAGTCTTTTCTCAGCTTCTGTTATATTTATAAGGATTACTAGAATATAGTAAATAATTAATCAGCACTGCTAACTTCATTTATGATGGTTTCGAATATTAAGTTTTCCGATCATAATTAGCTGTGCTGAATCCTGACAAAAAGCAATATTACAACACCATTTGTTTTCTAACCGTAGTTTGAATTACAATTTTCAAAACAGGATGCCTGCCATCACTGATATTGTTTTTGATAAGATGTGAGTGTTGATGTTATGACTGATGTTATGACTATGTTTTTTTGTTTTGTTTTGTCTTTGATTTTGGATTGGTTTGGTTTGGTTTGCCAGTTGGTTATAATTGAACACATGGATTCTTCCTTATTTGTTATTCTTTCAAAAATAAATTGTGGCATTACATTATGTAATTTTTACACCGTTTTGCTAGCTTTGTAAATTAACAACTGTGAGAATTAATATGATGTGTTAAAGCTGTTGCATTTTTGCCAATTGTTGTTATCTAATGGGGCTTTCATCTACGTTCACTACAGTATGTTTTCCACCCTTGCTGTGAAGTAAATGAGGATGAAAATTTCCAATAAACAATATTTTATAATCAAGTTACTGAACTCGAGTCTCAGGCCTCAAAGTGATATTTCAGGTCTCATTCTCTCAGAATCACTATGCTGATCTCATTTAACCGAACATTTATTTAATGTGTTTTTTTTGACCGCTCACCGGTCTCAACTATTCAAATACTGATGCCTTTTTTGTGGTCTTCAACAAAGGTGACTGTAGATAAGAAAAGAGCTTTGAATTGTTGTTCAAGAGTGACCTCTACTAACCCATTTCAGCTCCGGAGAGGTCAGTGCTGGCTGTTTACAATCTACACAGAAAACTGTGAGTCTCTCTGTGTGTGTGTGCGCTTGTTTTGACAAAAGTGTTTGTGGGTTATGAGGAGAAAATTAACCTTTTTTTCCTCAGAGCTCATAATTCACATCTAAAGTAGCTGTGAGGGGGAAAAACATGAAATGTGCAAAAACAAGAGCTTATTGTTCGCTTATTGTTGACCCGGTGGGTCATGTGTCGCTTTGACTGGCAGTCTGGCTAAGAAAGAAAGTTTGTGTCATTGCGACAAAATTTAATTGCAGAACAGAAAAAGATAAAAGTATATATTTGTCTCAGTGAGCTTATTCTGGACGAATGAAGGAAGCAAGAGGTTTGAAGGGGAAATCGGGCCCCTGACTCAGATGTAGAGAGGAACTAGACATGGTTCACTTGAGGCTACATTTAGACGTAGCACAAGACAGGATTTCAAAGCTCAGTTTACCCATGCAGTAATTTACCTACATCAGGTATCCCTCTTGGCACAAAGATGAAATGTTATTTTCAAAACCGATCTGAAGAACAAGATGCACATTCTAGTAGAAGAACAAGCAAAGCTCCTTCTAAAACATCCGAATGCCACTTACATTTTGGAGCTTAAATTAGGTTATTTTATAGATTGTTCTGGCTGCTGTTTTCCATGCAGTTAAATGTGGCATGCGTTTGACGTCATTAATGTTAAATCTGGCACAGTGTGTCTTGGCAGTCCATATTTTAACATAAACCTGTGGCAGATTGGGAAATCTGTGAAAATTGATTTAATTTTGGTCGATTTAGTTTCTGAAATATAGAAGACACATGGACTACTTTTATCAACGTTTATTGTCACTTTTTGCCATTTTGGAGCAAGACAATCCATATCTCCTTTCAGTTATTTTCTTCTAAATTTCTCCTTTTGTGTTCCACAGAATAAAAAAACATAATACAGGGTTGGAATTACATGATGTAATTATAGTTTTTTAGGTGAATTTGTTCTTAAAAATATACTGCTCCTGTAAAAGCTGGTCTTTAGTTCACAGTCTTCTTGTCACAAGACAGCATTAGCCATCTAATGGTTATGTTGGTTTTTGTAACCGAATATTTGTTGTGGATTTATCCTGGAGAGCATGTTCCGACTTATCGTTTGGAATGTGTAACATGCCACAGCTTCTTTAATTGAGTTCCTTTTCATCATCTTCTCTTTCTCCATGCCTGAATTCACCCCTCTCTCACCCCTCTCTCTTTGCTCTCTTGCCTCATTGCCTCTTTATACACAGACACACACCCCTCGCAGTTTAGGAGTATTGGACTTGAGGCTACTCTAAAGCCTGAACAGTCTGATGAAGGAATGTCACTGTAGGTGTATGAGAGAATGCCCTGCTGTTGGGAGGATTGGTGACCTGTATTAAAAACAGGGAAGTGAGACCTTCACTCCTCAAAAATCTCCATCCCATTATCAAGCAAGGTTGGACTGATATGAGCATACGTTATTATCAAGAAATTAGCACGATATATATAGTACATTATGCACATTGTTTTTTATTATTTAAAATAGATTCAAAACGTAATAATACAAAAGGTCCTAATAACTAATAATGTTCATATAGTAAATGTTTAAAAAAAATTATATTAGTAATTATCTTCTGCTCATGAAGCCTGCATTTATTTGATCCAAAATACAGCAAAAGCAGTAATAGTGAGCAATATTTCACAACATTAACCCAGTCTGCAGTGTCACACGATCCTTCAAAAATTATTCTGTTAGGCTGATTTGTTGTTGCATTTTTATTATTAATATCAGCTTTTGTCTGAAATACTATAATAAAATATCATTACAAACCATACCATTCAATTAATATATATATATTATAATATATATATATATGTAGTGTGTAGATATATTTTTTTTCTTTTTTGAGGGGGAAATATAAAAATGAATACTTTTTATTTAGCAAGGACGCTTAAAAGTTACAAAATATTTATATTTAATATAAATGCTGTCTTCTTGAACTTTCTATTCATCAAAGAAACCTGAAAACATTATAATAAAAGTTTTTGAGCTGCAAATCAGAATATTAGAAACATTATGACTAAAAATTCCAGAATAAATTCCATTCAGTTAATTTAAATGCAGTGTCACTTGGTGACGATCTTTCAAAAAGCTTACTGTTAAAAACTTAGTAGTGTATTTATATTTATATAAAGTACTAATGTACATATATACATAAAGTATTAGTGCTGTCAAATCGCATAATCACATCCAAAATAAAAGTTTGTCTACATACAATACAGCACTAATACTTTATGTATGTATAGGTGTATGGATATGGATATGTGTTATTATTAATAATAATATTAATGTATTTCATTTTGTTAGGTATATAAATTGCAATGAAAAAAAAAACATTGAAAGGTCCTGACTTCATATAATGTAAAAAAAATATATATAGGCTATTTTTTTATTTTATTTTATTCTCGATGGATGGATGGATGGATGGATGGATAATATAATATTCTGTATTGCTCAGCTTTTTTTTATTCAACTAAAAATGTAGACATTCTTGCATCCAATTTTTAAATTGTTGGTCACAGGAGCAAAGCAGTTTTTAAGCCGTTTTTAAGCGATTTGGCATAAAACATGATAGAAATCATACTCAAACTGGTATATTGGCCACCCCTAACCTGTACAATTGAAGCAGCCAGTAATTGACAACTGTATTGAATTTTAGACCTTTCTTGAGTTGTAAAAGCGCCACTGGCTCCCTCAAGCCCTAGTAATGTTCCAAACCGCTGTATATAAACCCTGAGGGAAAATAGTTTCCTTGTCTCTTTCAATATTTCAATACTTCTGTCTGTGTGTTTTCAGGCAAATGATGGCTTGGCTTTCAATATGACTGCCATCAGTAAAGGTCAACAATATTGATTCACTGGGAGACAGGCACGAATGCTAGAAATGCCACATAGCTAACTACAGATTTATCTGTCTGTGCAAAGCTTGTACATTAATGAGATCGACTGCGGAGAGGCTTTGTTTCAACTGGCATAGTATCCATCTCAAATAGTCCTCGTAACAGGTGAAATACGAGCGCTCTGAGAGTCTCATTTATCCTGGAGATGTTATTTTGAATTGTAAGGGGCCTTTTTGTTGATCCTTATCCTTCCATTTAACCACTGGTCTCCAAGGCAAATGCAAAATGGCTGCCATTCCTTTGGACCAGATTAAGCCACACAAGAAACACATCAGATACTTTGAATTGAAATGTCTGTTTATGTATTGTATTTATTTATTTATTTGGTGAACTGTTACTGTAACTTAGTTTTCAATGAAGAGAAAAGGCTCAGGGGAAAAAAGACATATGAATGCACAGATGTCCAGTTGTTTGAAAAACAAACCTTAACATGAAGAATAAAGACATGTGATAGATAGACCTGTCAGTGCCACGCTTATCTGCTTGTCAGCTCACTCCTTCTTTCCGCCACATCGGTTCCCGTTGATGTATGCATGCTGTGTGGCTGGCGGGTTTTTGACGACATGGGGTGGTTCACGCTGGCTCGGCATGCTCTTGCATTTGCTCCTCACCAGTGCAGACCTCACTTGGACACATCCATCACCCTCCCATCTGCCCTGCCAGCAGAAAGAACACAAATGGAAAAATGAAATCTTTCCTATGTTCTTCCACCGGTGTCCTTCATTTATAACACGCATCTGACAGGAAGTGGGTGGATTTATGCGGGACGTCAGGGCCCGTCAAGGCTAACGGCTGAAACTGTAATGCACAGAGACACAGGTGGAAAGGGCATGTGGCCAATCGCACCCTGAAAGATCAGATCAGAGCTCTGCAAGCACAGTCACAAAAGGGGGTTAGCTTCAGATGAGACAGTGGATGAAAGCCCAGGCCTAAAATTTTGAAGTGTCTAGCCTGACAAAGCCAGACTTTTGAGTATAAGCCTAAAATCTGATCCACCCTGTAGCTTATTCTGGCCAAGAAACGCCCACTTGGCCATCTGACCAACCATTTGTAATTGAACAATCAGTTTGTTTGTTCCTTTCTTTTCATGAGATGATGTGTAGGAGGGAGTTAATCAGGAATCAGTGTTACCAAAATACTAGTCTGATACTAGTGCAACAGTGTGGAAGTTAATTTACAATAATGGCACAGCAATCTTAGGGCTAGATTTACTAATAGCTTGCACCAGTGCAAACTGTCTTTTAGCATTAAAATAGAACTGTCATGATTTACTAAAGACTCAGTGATGAATTAGTGCTGAAACGGCGTGAGCACAGTTATTTTTTCACCTGACCTTATTGAATATTAATTTTAATACTAATTGAAATTGAAAGAGTTTTCCTTTCAGATGTAAAATTTATGGGAGGAGAGTATTAAAATGAATCACGCAATGCGATTTACTAACATTTGTGCTCGTCAAACTACTGGCATTTGTGCCATTATTTAAAGTCCCCCCAAAAAATATTTTAAAGCAGGCGGTAATTTGCACTGCTCTTGGTAGATTGCACTGGACATTACTGAAATGATGTGGCTGCGTCTGTGTTCTTTAATATGTGCATTGTCAGTAAATCTCCCGCAGAATTTCCCCCTCCCATCGGCGCTTTTATGGAATTGCGTTCTAATGCTAATTTGCCCTGTTTAGTAAATCTTGCCCAAAGTGTAACATTTTACAGGTTACGCTTTACAGTAAAGTTCAATTTGTATACTTTATGCAGTCTTTATCAATGTTGGTTATAAATATACCATTATTCTTTATTTGTGTTAATACATAATACATTAATGTTAATTTATTCAACTTAGAATGTCAATGTCAACTTGTTTTATGGACAATTTACACAGAAAACACTGTTTGGATTATTTTAAATTAAACCTTATTGTATTGACAATTTATGATGTAAAGTTAACAGAAAACAGAAGAAAGTAGGCCTCAATTATGATAAACAAACACAAAAAACTGTAGGTGGCAATAGTTTTAGTTTGTGAAACTATTGGCTCACTGCAGTAATTTATGCAAGAATGGTTTTACGAACCATTTACACAGAAATGCATTCTGCTTGTGTATCATTAGCTTAAATTGAACCTTATTGTAAAGTGCTAATATTTTAAAGTCTAAAGTTAACAGAAAACATGTTACATTTGTAAATAAACAGCAATTTTCTATGGCTAATTTCTAATAATTTTAGTTGATCCATAAATGTCTTTATTTGAGGTAGTGTTCAATTTGGGGATGGATTTTGTTTTGAACAAGCAGAGCATTGAAGAAATATAGGACATTAAAGCAGAGAGTAGCCCCAGCCAGAGGCACAATGAATTCCCAGTAGTGCTGAGCTTTCGTCACGTGTGACCGGTTTGCTCTTGACAGGAAGGTTTGTGACAACTGAGAGTCGCAGCAGATTGTAACGGTAAATTCGATAGGCGAGATCACAGCAGAAGAGACGCTGTTCCACAGCATAACTCTCCTGGGATCTTCTTTGCACATTTTGTGTATTTGTGTGACATAAACAATAAATATAGGTTTGGTCACTGTATTTACATAAAAATCCAACTGCTTCCATGTGGTCCCATAGGAAACAGTAGCTGAAACCTACTCAACAGACAACAAATAGTTTATCCTCAGCAGATGATTTACTTAATATTCAAACATCTTCCATTAGTGATCTACATTTTTATCATTACCAAAAAATCAATAGCCTGATATTGCATCTTTTGATCATTGCCCAGGTGTGAAAGCTTGTTGAGGAGCAGATTCAATCATGTCCATAATTATTGAGAGAGCTTGTCAAAGAAAAGAACAGCCTCTAAAATAGTGTGAAGCATTTGGTCAGTGGCAAGAGCATCATTTATGGCAGGTCGATGTAATTTGCAGTGGTTTGCCAAGACAGGCATTATTATTAAAATTGCTCATACTTTGGGTTAGGCATTTGAATTAATTCTGTAACTATTACACTTTGCAACACTGTTTGTGGTATGGGCATTAATGATCTGATTTGGTAGCTTTGCTTCTTTTCTAAGCATTACAACATTTGATTTTGGGAAAATTATATATATTCTCATTCTTAAAATTATTTATCAACCGCTAGCTTTCAGTATTAGTTGTAATCGTTTTAGTAATATTTTGAATTAGCTTTTATTTCAATTTTATTTATTGTTATATTTTTAGTAGTTATGTGTTTTTGGTCATTTTTGTAGGGCTGTCAATTGATTAAAATATTTAATCGTGATTAATCGCATGATTGTCATGAGTTAACTCGCGATTAATTGCAATTAATCACACATTTTTATTTGTTCTAAATGTACCTTAAATTAATACTTTAATCAACTATAATCAACATGGGCATGGACAAATATGGTTGCTTTATGCAAATGTATGTTTATTATTATTGAAACCATAGTCAACATAGAGCATGAAGACTTGACATGTTTTAAAGGTCATAGATGTTTTTCAAAGAACTTGTTCATGTCTATTAGACACATGAAAAAAGAAATACCAGGTTCCCATGACTTCTCTTTCTTTGCACTGAGCCATTTACTTACACAAACCTGTTCACATTTTTGCAGGACAGGGCAGCTCACTTATTCTGAATAAGCAAAATGTACAAGTTAGCAACTACCCCATAACACCCTAGCAGCTGCAGAGCAATACATTACACTCAGAACACCTTAGAACCCACATATGGATGTCTTTGCTCAGGCAAGCACAACTCTAACAAACTAACAAAAGCTAACAGAAAATAGAAAAATCTACTTCTGTGTTAAGGAATGAGTTGCACACCCCTTACGAAAGAGATGTTTATTCAAGTGTGCTATTAGTATACTTCTTTTAAACAAAAAAAATAGGAAAGTATACTTTAAGTATACTTTTTATGTACTTCTCGGAAATGGGCTTTATGTACTCCTCAGAAATATACTTAAAATTACATTTAAGGGTACTTGACTTGTACTCCGTGTTTTCATTGTTATATGGTAGGGGGCGCTAGTACACATCTTCTGTACAGAATTCCCCAAAAACAAAACAAGTAAAGAAGAAACCAAAACAACAGATGCTTCCATGTTTTAAAACAGAATAAAAAAAACTGCACATTGGTGGTGGTTGAGGAGATTCCCCCTTCTATGTAAAGCGCTTTAAGTACCCAGAAAAGCGCTATATAAATGTAACTAATTATTATTATTTTTTATTATTATTATTATTACATAAAGTATACTTAAAAATATACTTGAACTTTACTTCAATAAACTTTAAGTATACTAGTTTTTGGTAAGGGATTGTCCAAAGGGATTAGTTATTGTAAGAGATCTTATGTGTAACCAGGGAACAAAAGTAAATTAACTCCATTTATGAAGGAAGGGAGATGGAGACCTCATGTATATTTCCTGTAGTCAGTCATGTCGTTTAATACTCTTACAGTTACTGTACATACATAATGTTATTTTAGTTGAACTCACATGGTGAATGGAGGTTGTGTGTCCAGCATTCTTTTATATTATCAATAGTGATTGAGCAAAGACATGCAAATAACTTATTGTTTGCACGAGCAGGTTAGATTAATGGTTTGTCAGAACATATATGATTTACAGCAATATGCAATATTTTTTTAATAAACTGCCTGATTCCGCTAAATATATATAGACATATATGCAGTTTCTTACCTCACTTCTGAGACACATTATCCCAGCATTCCTCTACCTCTTCAACTACAAACAGTTTTAAATGTACTAAGGTACAAACTGACGGAGATCTCTCTCAGTATAACAGGTAGTGGTGGAGAATCGACTCCCAAAAAAATGATTAGTGAGCAGGTTTATAACAGGCCCCAGTTAGCACCTTTTTCTCCTACTGTAGAATGTGATACAGCTGCAGAATTTCATACAGCTGTGAATGTGTGTGATAATGTGATAATCTATGTATGTGCCAAAAAGAGAGAGGATCTGTAACTGACTTTACAACATGAATATTATGGAAAGCTTTATAGTTTGTTTTAACGCAACAGCTGTAGTATTTCGTGAGTGTGGCAGACTGTAGGGAAATACATGGTTGCTGGTTTTACTTTTTGTCATTAATGTGTCTTTCTCTGTCACTCTTTCCCCCCATGCTGTTGACGACTTGTTTTTGGCTTCAGGGGTATAACTTTCACAACAAATTTTCTTTCTATATTTCTCTAGTTTCTACTTGAGAACTATGCTTTTTTTCAACCAGCTTGTTTATTGTGTCTTTTCTCCTAAAAACTGGGTAAAAGCAGTGATATTACATTTTTGAAAGGCCTCTTGTGGGAGTTTATGTCTTCCACTCTTAACGCATTCATGTCATTCAAATCCCACAAGTTTTTTGTTCATTTTTGAGAAGAACAAATTAAACCTTAGAGATTTCTGTCCCACCATTGAAAGTCTATTCAACCAAAACTTTCAAGCTTCAAAAAGTTATTTAAGGTATTGTCAAAGTAATCTATATGAGTCAAACCATTTTACCCAAGGCACCTAAACTAGACACTGCTGCTCTATATGATGAAGATGTAAAATTATTCTGTTAGGCTGATTTGTTGTTTCAAGAACATTTTTATATTAATATCAGCTTTTGTCTGAAATACTGCTAATAAAAAACATCATACACATTCATACCATACCATTCAATTATTTATATATATATATTTATCCAATATATATTATATATATATATATATATATACTGTGTGTATATATATTATTTTTTTATTTTTTTTTGAGGGGGAAATATATAAATTAATACTTTTATTTAGCAAGGATGCTTAAAATGTTACAAAAGATTTATATTTAATATAAATGCTGTTCTTCTGAACTTTCTATTCATCAAAGAAACCTGAAAAACATTATAATAAATGTTTTTGAGCTGCAAATCAGAATATTAGAATGATTTCTGAAGGATCGTGTGACTAGAGTAATGATGCTAAAAATTCAGTTTTGAAATCAGGAATAAATTCCATTCAAAACAGTTATTTTAAATAGTAAACATTTCAAAATTGTACTGTTTTTGTTGTACTTTGGATCAAATAAATGCAGGCTTGGTGAGCAGAAGAGACTTCTTTAAAAAAAACATAAAAAGCTTACTGTTTAAAAACTTAGTAGTGTATTTATATTTATATAAAGTACTAATGTACATATACACATAAAGTATTAGTGCTGTCAAATCGCATAATCACATCCCAAATAAAAGTTTGTCTACATACAATACAGCACTAATACTTTATGTATGTATAGGTGTATGGATATGGATATGTGTTATTATTAATAATAATATTAATATATTTAATTTTGTTACGTATATAAATTGCAATGAAAAAAAACATTAAAAGGTCCTGACTTCATATAATGTTAAAAAAATGATATAGGCTATTGTTTTTTATTTTATTTTATTCTCGATAGATAGATAGATAGATAGATAGATAGATAGATAGATAGATAGATAGATAGATAGATAGATAGATAGATAGATAGATAGATAGATAGATAGTAGATAGATAGATAGATAGATAGTAGATAGATAGATAGATAGGATAGATAGATAGATGGATGGATGATGGATAGACGGATGGATGGATGGATGGATGGATGGATAATATAATATTCTGTATTGCTCAGCTTTTTTTATTCAACTAAAAATGTAGACATTCTTGCATCCAATTTTTAAATGGTTGGTCACAGGAGCAAAGCAGGTTTTAAGCCGTTTTTAAGCGATTTGGCATAAAACATGATAGAAATCATACTCAAACTGGTATATTGGCCACCCCTAACCTGTACAATTGAAGCAGCCAGTAATTGACAACTGTATTGAATTTTAGACCTTTCTTGAGTTATAAAAGCGCCACTGGCTCCCTCAAGCCCTAGTAATGTTCAAACCGCTGTATATAAACCCTGGGGGGAAAATAGTTTCCTTGTCTCTTTCAATATTTCAATACTTCTGTCTGTGTGTTTTCAGGCAAATGATGGCTTGGCTTTCAATATGACTGCCATCAGTAAAGGTCAACAATATTGATTCACTGGGAGACAGGCACGAATGCTAGAAATGCCACATAGCTAACTACAGATTTATCTGTCTGTGCAAAGCTTGTACATTAATGAGATCGACTGCGGAGAGGCTTTGTTTTTTTTTCAACTGGCATAGTATCCATCTCAAATAGTCCTCGTAACAGGTGAAATACGAGCGCTCTGAGAGTCTCATTTATCCTGGAGATGTTATTTTGAATTGTAAGGGGCTTTTTGTTGATCCTTATCCTTCCATTTAACCACTGGTCTCCAAGGCAAATGCAGAATGGCTGCCATTCCTTTGGATCAGATTAAGCCACACAAGAAACACATCAGATACTTTGAATTGAAATGTCTGTTTATGTATTGTATTTATTTATTTATTTGGTGAACTGTTACTGTAACTTAGTTTTCAATGAAGAGAAAAGGCTCAGGGGAAAAAAAGACATATGAATGCACAGATAAGTTGTTTGAAAAACAAACCTTAACATGAAGAATAAAGACATGTGATAGATAGACCTGTCAGTGCCACGCTTATCTGCTTGTCAGCTCACTCCTTCTTTCCGCCACATCGGTTCCCGTTGATGTATGCATGCTGTGTGGCTGGCGGGTTTTTGACGACATGGGGTGGTTCACGCTGGCTCGGCATGCTCTTGCATTCGCTCCTCACCAGTGCAGACCTCACTTGGACACATCCATCACCCTCCCATCTGCCCTGCCAGCAGAAAGAACACAAATGGAAAAATGAAATCTTTCCTATGTTCTTCCACCGGTGTCCTTCATTTATAACACGCATCTGACAGGAAGTTGGTGGATTTATGCGGGATGTCAGGGCCCGTCAAGGCTAACGGCTGAAACTGTAATGCACAGAGACACAGGTGAAAAGGGCATGTGGCCAATCGCACCCTGAAAGATCAAATCAGTGCTCTGCAAGCACAGTCACAAAAGGGGGGTTAGCTTCAGATGAGACAGTGGATGAAAGCCCAGGCCTAAAATTTTGAAGTGTCTAGCCTGACAAAGCCAGACTTTTGAGTATTAGCCTAAAATCTGATCCACCCTGTAGCTTATTCTGGCCAAGAAACGCCCACTTGGCCATCTGACCAAACATTTGTAATTGAACAATCAGTTTGTTTGTTCCTTTTTTTCATGAGATGATGTGTAGGAGGGAGTTAATCAGAAATCAGTGTTACCAAAATACTAGTCTGATACTAGTGCAACAGTGTGTGTAAATTGTTCATTTACAATAATGGCACAGCAATCTTAGGGCTAGATTTACTAATAGCTTGCAGTGCAAACTGTCTTTTAGCATTAAAATAGTACTGTCATGATTTACTAAAGACTCAGTGATGAATTAGTGCTGAAACTGCGTGAGCACAGTTATTTTTTCACCTGACCTTATTGAATATTAATTTCTAGGAGTTTTCCTTTCAGATGTAAAATTTATGGGAGGAGAATATTAAAATGAATCACGCAATGCGATTTACTAACATTTGTGCTCGTCAAACTACTGGCATTTGCGCCATTATTTAAAGTCCCCCAAAAAATATTTTAAAGCAGGCGGTAATTTGCACTGCTCTTGGTAGATTGCACTGGACATTACTGAAATGATGTGGCTGCGACTGTGTTCTTTAATATGTGCATTGTCAGTAAATCTCCCGCAGAATTTCCCCCTCCCATCGGCGCTTTTATGGAATTGCGTTCTAATGCTAATTTGCCCTGTTTAGTAAATCTTGCCCAAAGTGTAAAATTTGACAGGTTAACGCTTTACAGTAAAGTTCAATTTGTATACTTTATGCAGTCTTTATCAATGTTGGTTATAAATATACCATTATTCTTTATTTGTGTTAATACATAATACATTAATGTTAATTTATTCAACTTAGAATGTCAATGTCAACTTGTTTTATGGACAATTTACACAGAAAACACTGTTTGGATTATTTTAAATTAAACCTTATTGTATTGACAATTTATGATGTAAAGTTAAAGAAAACAGGAAAGTAGGCCTCAATTATGATAAACAAACACAAAAAATGTAGGTGGCAATAGTTTTAGTTTGTGAAACTATTGGCTCACTGCAGTAATTTATGCAAGAATGGTTTTACGAACCATTTACACAGAAATGCATTATGCTTGTGTACCATTAGCTTAAATTGAACCTTAATGTAAAGTGCTAATATTTTAAAGTCTAAAGTTAACAGAAAACATGTTACATTTGTAAATAAACAGCAATTTTCTATGGCTAATTTCTAATAATTTCTAATTTCTTTATTTGAGGTAGTGTTCAATTTGGGGATGGATTTTGTTTTGAACAAGCAGAGCATTGAAGAAATATAGGACATTAAAGCAGAGAGTAGCCCCAGCCAGAGGCACAATGAATTCCCAGTAGTGCTGAGCTTTCGTCACGTGTGACCGGTTTGCTCTTGACAGGAAGGTTTGTGACAACTGAGAGTCGCAGCAGATTGTAACGGTAAATTCGATAGGCGAGATCACAGCAGAGGAGACGCTGTTCCACAGCATAACTCTCCTGGGATCTTCTTTGCACATTTTGTGTATTTGTGTGACATAAACAATAAATATAGGTTTGGTCACTGTACTTACATAAAAATCCAACTGCTTCCATGTGGTCCCATAGGAAACAGTAGCTGAAACCTACTCAACAGACAACAAATATTAGTTATCCTCAGCAGATGATTTTTACTTTATTATTCAAACATCTTCATTAGTGTTTCTCTACATTTTTATCATTACAAAAAATCAATAGCCTGATATTGCATCTTTTTGATCATTGCCCAGGTGTGAAAGCTTGTTGAGGAGCAGATTCAATCATGTCCATATTATTGAAAGAGCTTGTCAAGAAAAGAACAGCCTCTAAATAGTGTGAAGCATTTGGTCAGTGGCAAGAGCATCATTTATGGCAGGTCGATGTAATTTGCCAGTGGTTTGCCAAGACAGGCATTATTATTACAATTGCTGTACTTTGGGTTAGGCATTTGAATTATTATGTAACTATTACACTTTGCAACACTGTTTGTGGTGTGGGCATTAATGATCTGATTTTGGTAGCTTTGCTTTTTTCTAAGCATTACAACATTTGATTTTGGGAAAATTATATATATTCTCATTCTTAAAATTATTATCAACCGCTAGCTTTCAGTATTAGTTGTAATCGTTTTAGTAATATTTGGAATTAGCTTTTATTTCATTTTGTATTTATTGTTATATTTTTGGTAGTTGTGTTTTTTGTAATTTTTGTAGGGCTGTCAATTGATTCAAATATTTAATCGTGATTAATCGCATGATTTGTCATGAGTTAACTCACGATTAATTGCAATTAATCGCCACATTTTTATTTGTTCTAAATGTACCTTAAATTAATACTTTAATCAACTCTAATCAACATGGGCATGGACAAATATGGTTGCTTTATGCAAATGTATTTTTATTATTTTTGAACCATAGTCAACATAGAGCTGAAGACTAGAACATTTTTTAAAGTCATAGATGTTTTTCAAATAACTTTTGTCATGTCTATTAGACACATGAAAAAGAAATACCAGGTTCCCATGACTTCTCTTTCTTTGCACTGAGCCATTTACTTACACAAACCTGTTCACATTTTTGCAGGACAGGGCAGCTCACTTATTCTGAATAAGCAAAATGTACAAGTTAGCAACTACCCCATAACACCCTAGCAGCTGCAGAGCAATACATTACACTCAGAACACCTTAAAAAAACACATATGGATGTCTTTGCTCAGGCAAGCACAACTCTAACAAACTAACAAAAGCTAACATAACATAGAAAAATCTACTTCTGTGTTAAGGAATGAGTTGCACACCCCTTACGAAAGAGATGTTTATTCAAGTGTGCTATTAGTATACTTCTTTTAAACTAAAAAAATAGGAAAGTATACTTTAAGTATACTTTTTATGTACTTCTCGGAAATGGGCTTTATGTACTCCTCAGAAATATACTTAAAATTACATTTAAGGGTACTTGACTTGTACTCAGTGTTTTCATTGTTATATGCTAGTACACATCTTCTGTACAGAATTCCCCAAAATCAAAACAAGTAAAGAAGAAACCAAAACAACAAATGCTTCCATGTTTTAAAACAGAATAAAAAAAACTGCACATTGGTGGTGGTTGAGGAGATTCCCCCTTCTATGTAAAGCGCTTTGAGTACCCAGAAAGCGCTATATATATATGTAAATAATAATTATTATTTGTATTATTATTATTACTACATAAAGTATACTTAAAAATATACTTGAACTTTACTTCAATAAACTTTAAGTATACTAGTTTTTGGTAAGGGATTGTCCAAAGGGATTAGTTATTGTAAGAGATCTTATGTGTAACCAGGGAACAAAAGTAAATTAACTCCATTTATGAGGGAAGGGAGATGGAGACCTCATGTATATTTCCTGTAGTCAGTCATGTCGTTTAATACTCTTACAGTTACTGTACATACATAATGTTCTTTTAGTTGAACTCACATGGTGAATGGAGGTTGTGTGTTCAGTATTCTTTTATATTATCAATAGTGATTGAGCAAAGACATGCAAATAACTTATTGTTTGCACGAGCAGGTTAGATTAATGGTTTGTCAGAACATGTTTTGGAAGCATATATGATTTACAGCAATATGCAATATTTTTTTAATAAACTGCCTGATTCCGCTAAATATATGTAGACATATATAAGACATATATGCAGTTTCTTACCTCACTTCTGAGAACATTATCCCAGCATTCCTCTACCTCTTCAACTACAAACAGTTTTAAATGTACTAAGGTACAAACTGACGGAGATCTCTGTCAGTATAACAGGTAGTGGTGGAGAATCGACTCCCAAAAAAATGATTAGTGAGCAGGTTTATAACAGGCCCCAGTTAGCACCTTTTTCTCCTACTGTAGAATGTGATACAGCTGCAGAATTTCATACAGCTGTGAATGTGTGTGATAATGTGATAATCTATGTATGTGCCAAAAAGAGAGAGGATGTGTAACTGACTTTACAACATGAATATTATGGAAAGCTTTATAGTTTGTTTTAACGCAACAGCTGTAGTATTTCGTGAGTGTGGCAGACTGTAGGGAAATACATGGTTGCTGGTTTTACTTTTTGTCATTAATGTGCGTCTTTCTCTGTCACTCTTTCCCCCCATGCTGTTGACGACTTGTTTTTGGCTTCAGGGGTATAACTTTCACAACTAATTTTCTTTCTATATTTCTCTAGTTTCTACTTGAGAACTATGCTTTTTTTCAACCCAGCTTGTTTATTGTGTCTTTTCTCCTAAAAACTGGGTAAAAGCAGTGATATTACATTTTTGAAAGGCCTCTTGTGGGAGTTTATGTCTTCCACTCTTAACCGCATGTCATTCAAATCCCACAAGTTTTTTGTTCATTTTTGAAGAACAAATTAAACCTTGGAGATTTCTGTCCCACCATTGAAAGTCTATTCAACCAAAACTTTCAAGCTTCAAAAAGTTATTTAAGGTATTGTCAAAGTAATCCATATGAGTCAAACCATTTTACCCAAGGCACCTAAAACTAGACACTGCTGCTCTATATGATGAACAGATATCATTTAGGCTTTTATTCACATATAAACATTCATCAACACACATACATAGAATATATAAAATATGGTAAATGAGGTCAATTCTATTTGCTTCACGCACATGAAAAACAATGTATTGGTTCTCACGCGTCAAACAAGCACGTTTAAAGGGATAGTTTATCCAAGAATGAAGATTCCATCATTAATTCACCTTCAGGGCATACAAAGCCTGCATGCATTACTTTTTTCCATGGAACACAAACAAATAATTTTGAAAGATGCCGCAATTTTTACATTTAGTTGGTTAAATAGTTAGTTAGGTAGTTAGTTAGCCAGTCAATGAAGTCTAATGTTGTTTTGGACTTCAGTGGTTTTCTTTGTGTAAAGAAAAACATTTGAAACATTCTTTAAAATATTATTTTGTGTTCTGCAAAGAAAGGAATCCATTTGAAGAGGCTCAATGAACTGGAGAAAATTATATTTACAGTTTATCAAATTAATTGTGCAACTATTGTATTTTGTACATCCATCTTAGCTAATTTTATTGTAAACGAAAATGATAATTATTTTAATTTCAACAAATTTACCTCCAATAGAGATGCTATGTCCACCATGTTTTATCAATGTCATGCTCCCAACCCAACTGGTGCTGTTTGTTCAACTCATAAATATATTACTTGAATGCGCCATATACTGCACAATCTTAAGTACTAAACTAGAGCTGTATTCCAAACACAGTCAAGATATTCTTCTGTAGCGCATGGAATTTTGGGGGAAATTCTAATTTGCATAACAGCTGCAGTCTTTGAAAATCCAACAGAATAAGTACAACATCCAAAACCTTTGACATACTATTTTAGCGTACTCTGATTTGGGACACACTAATCTTAATCTTAAATTCTAATTAGAATAGATAGCACCCTAATTGGGTAACAGCATGTGTGGTTGTCAGTGACGGAGAACCCTCGTTACCTCAAAACTATTCAGCTTATCATCCATCTTCCAATGTTTGAAGAAACACAGCACTGAAAGGGTTAAGTTTGCTGGTTATCTGTACACTAAGCTGAATTGTGTGAGGCCATATTGGTCTAAACAGGGTGATTCAGAGCAGGTATCTGTGCTTGTGACTTTGTTGGCCATACTGTGATTCAGATCTGACATGGTAATTAGAGGAATGTTTTATTAAACAGATTCAATTAGAGAGCCGCTGAGGGAGAAAGATTACGAAGGGGCGTCTTGCCAAAAAGCGAGAGGAAAGTGGCAAAGAAAACAGAAAGCCGGGGATGTAGCGCTCACACGACGACAATCAGCTGATCTGACTCCGCTGAGCTGCTCACTGACTTCTTATTGAAATGATTCATTCACTCAGTGTGTTGTTTTGTTTTTCCAGCCACAGCTTTTTTTTGCGGTGCGTGTCTGTCTGTGTGTGTGCGAGAGAGCGCGTGCTGTGTCTCTGAAAAACGATTTGAGAGGGATTTCTTTCCATGCGACTTTCTGCATGCTGTGTTTCGCTCTCATATGCGTCAAGGATAAAAAAAGATTTGATGAATAGATGAACGCGGGACATTTAAAGCAGTCCTTACTCAATTTTTTTTATTAGGGTTAGCAATTATTTGACAGTTTGGTGGTTTTTTATGTCCCTTACTCTGAAGGAATACAGTGTCTGCTTTGCTACACTTAGTATGTCCCTGAAAGGAGCGATTTGTACGAGTCTGTAGAAATGTATGGCATTATGATAACTGGCAATTATTTGGGTTAAGGTCAATCTCAGTCTGAATCTGCAAACTTGTTTTGCATTTCTGTGCTGATTGTGGGGGGGGGGGCATAAATTTGCGGATTGGATTTAAACCAATTAGCATTATCAAAATTCATTCTCAAAAATGAAACAAAAAATGACTACGCAAACGTTGTGGGATGCGACTTGATTGTGAATTACCAGCATTTTACTTCTGATATTTCTACTGCTGTATAATCCATATGGTTGGTTACTGATTTTATATTATAAATTAGATTCACTATCAAAAAGTGTTGTATTGATAAATAAAACTTAAATTAAAACAGAATGACCAAAAACTGTAATCTTAGTTAATTAAATCAAAGCTCAAATTAAAAAAATATTAAATATAAAAAATTTAGCAATAAAATACTAAATATAGAAATACAAATATTAATATCTCTATTATTTATAACAAACAAAAACTAGTAAAAACATCATTTGGAATTACAGTTAAAAATTGGAAAATGGAAAGAATTCAAATCATAAATACTATTATAGTCTATAAATTAAACTGCTATTGAATATGACTGGTAGCATTTATTGATCCCATTCCCCCCTTTTCTGCCATTTATATTTATATAATATGTAGAATACTATAATGGATTAATATAATTAATGGATTGGCACATAGTTTGTCTAAAAGCATATTAAAAACACCACATAGACAAATAAACAACATAAAAACTTGGTTTTCACCCCAGGGGGACTTTAACAATGTCATGTAGATACTGGTGATACTGTGTGCTTCCCAAGGGAAACTGTACTCAAAGAGAACATAAAGGCAGTGATTGAGGTTAAATGAGGAAAGTGGCTGCGTGTCACTCTTTTTATACTTCTCTTTGGTGGAGCGCTCTGACCTGAACCTTAAATGTAATAGCATGTGCTAATAGCCCTCAAACAGTACTCCCAAACTCAGACAATCACAACTAGCTGAGACACTAGAGTCTTGTTTTCAGAGACCAAAGTGGCGAATAGATCCATGTTGTTGTTGTTGTTGTTGTTGTTGTTTTTGTGTAATGGCAAAGTACTATACCATATGGTCTGATATTCTTCCAGGGGCATGTCCCCTAATCT
Organism: Ptychobarbus kaznakovi; assembly: GCA_027422405.1. Taxonomy (NCBI): domain Eukaryota; kingdom Metazoa; phylum Chordata; class Actinopteri; order Cypriniformes; family Cyprinidae; genus Ptychobarbus; species Ptychobarbus kaznakovi. The sequence continues at coordinate 8,595,650 of CM049806.1, forward strand.
GCAGCAACCCCCATTTCCTGCTCATTTCCCGTAACGCTCATAGGGGGCGAAAAGATCACCTAATGCGATGGGTTGTGCAATCCAGCCTCACATCACACACACAGATGCTCTTCTGTTTGGGGCCTGTTGACTTCCAGTCCATGTAAGTGCTTTTAGTGCCATTCCTGCCCAGAGCCGGGCCTTGCTTCTTGCCACCGCGTTTATTAATAACCCAGTAGAACACATGTTGGGAAATCATTTGTGACTTTGAGTCCTAGTGGCACTGCGTTCTGCATGACTGGCCACGAGCTGGAATGCAGGAAGTGTGGCGTTGCAGCAGGTAGCGGGATGACACACATCAAGGACAGTGTGAAAAAAGCAGAGAAAGATGGGGCAATGAGTGTCAGGATAGAGTGAAAGAGAGAAAAAACTTGAAGGACAGGGTAGACAGCGGAGTCAATTTTCTGTCCTGACGCATTGTTACAACCCTGTTAGCGGTCTGTTTTTTATCTTCGTAACATCTTATTGGTTATTGTGGAGGGGACAGAAAAGATTGCATTGGTGTTCGTTGTTTGATTCATCATGTAATACCACTGTCTGAGTATTTGGATGTTTGAGCCGATGGCTTATCAGACCGAGTCGCTCCTCGTAATTGGTTCCTGCATTAAAAGCACCTCTTATCAGCCTATAATAATGTGGAGATGAGATGTCTAGAGCTTGCTCTGTTTCTTTTGTCACTTTGGTAATGAATCATAGTTTGCATCACATATTTTTCTGTCAGCTCACAGAATTGTTTTCCTTCCTTTCATCAACTGTTTTATATCATAGATTGGTTTTCGAAGCGTAGACGAGCTGCTGAGATGTGTGAGAATCATGTAAAAACAGTTTCAAGTTGGCTAACAATTAATTATTTTGATAATAAGATGTTCTGCCAGTTATCAGTTACTTTTTTTTTTACTTTTTAGTGATTTAGCAGACGCTTTTATCCAAAGCGACTTACAAATAAGAAAAAGTAACTAAAACTAGTTAGTTAGGTGTGTACTTATATTATAAATTGTTTACCTAACTTAATATCAGAGAGGCCAATAGACAGTACTCCAGGAGGATAGCCCATCGTTTCAGCGACAGCAGAGACACTCGGAGCCTGTGGCAGGGGATTCAGACCATTACGGACTACAAGCCCCCACCACAGACCTGTGACAGCACCATCCCCCTGCTGAACGAGCTGAATGCCTTCTTCGCTCGCTTTGAAGCACAAAACAGCACCACTGCACAGAAGACTACACCTCCTCCCGTGACCAGATGATGAACTGTCCCCGCACAGCGTGAGGAGATCCCTCAGCAGATCAATGCACGCAAAGCTCCGGGTCCTGACAACATTCCTGGGCGTGTACTGAGAGACTGTGCAGTGGAACTCACTGATGTCTTCACAGACATTTTCAACATCTCACTAAGTCAGGCTGTTGTCCCCACATGCTTCAAAGCTACCACCATCATTCCAGTCCCGAAGAAGTCATCTCCATCCTGCTTCAATGACTACCGTCCAGTAGCACTCACTCCTATTCTCATGAAGTGCTTTGAACGGCTAGTCATGCAACACATCAAATCTGTCCCCCCCCTCCTGGACCCCTTCCAGTTTGCATAGGTCCAACCGCTCGACCGATGATGCCATCGCCACTGCCCTCCACCCAGCCCTCACACACTTAGACAAAACGGACACGTATGTCAGATTGCTGTTCATAGACTTCAGTTCAGCATTCAACACAATCATCCCTCAACAGCTCATTCATAAACTGGTCCAGCTGGGGCTCAATACATCGCTGTGCAACTGGCTGTTGGACTTTCTGACCGGAGACCTCAGGCAGTACGGGTCGGCAGTAACACATCCAGCACCATCACACTGAACACAGGGGCCCCCAAGGATGTGTGCTGAGCCCCCTCCTCTTCACTCTGCTGACCCACGACTGCACACCATCACACAACTCCAACCTCTTCATTAAATTTGCGGATGACACGACTGTGGTGGGTCTCATCAGCAACAGAGATGAGACAAACTACAGGAGCGAGGTGAGCCGCCTGGCCGGATGGTGCAGTGACAACAATCTCTCTCTGAATGTGGAGAAGACGAAGGAGATTGTCGTTGACTTCAGGAGAGTGCACACTCAGCATGCTCCTCTGACCATCAACGGTGCGACTGTGGAGAGAGCGAGCAGCACCAAGTTCCTGGGTGTACACATCACAGAGGACCTCTCCTGGACCAACAACACTGCAGCACTAGCCAAGAAAGCACAACAGCGTCTCTACTTCCTCCGCAAACTCAGAAGAGCCAGAGCCCCGACCCCCATCATGTGCACCTCTACAGAGGCACCATCGAGAGCATCCTGACTAGCTGCATCACTGTGTGGTATGGCGCCTGCAATGCGTCCTGCCGCAAGTCCCTTCAACGGATAGTGAGAGCAGCTGAGAAGATTGTTGGTGTCTCTCTCCCCTCCCTAGGACATCTACAGCACCCGTCTCACCCGCAAAGCCCTCAGTATTGCAGGTGATACCACCCACCCGACACACAGCTTCTTCAGTCTGCTTCCATCAGGGAGGAGACTGCGGAGTCTCCAGGCCAGGACCAACAGACTGAAGGACAGCTTCATCCATCAGGCTGTCAGGAAGCTGAACTCCCTCCCGTCCTTGCCCCCCCCCCTCTCTTACACCACGCACCACTGAACTCTGACCCCCCCCCCCCCCCCCACACACACACACACACACACCACACCCCCCCGCACACACACACACACTGTGACAAGCACCAGTCACTTTGTACAGCATTGGACTGAACTCATTTAACTACCTCTTCTGACAGTCTGAATAAAGACTGCTCTCTCGTCACTTTAATAAAATAGACTTAATAAGCTCTTTGCACTACACCATCCATATTCTGCACTGTCTGTGTATTTCACTGGTTTGCACTATTTACCATGTGCCTTATGCCACTTATCTATTTTTTATTATTATTATTATTTTTTTTTTTCTACATGTCCTTATTTGTATATTTGTGCGTTCTACTGTTAGTGTTTTAGTGTTATCTGTATGCACCAGGGAGTAAGAGAGTAATGCAATTTCAATTCTCTGTATGTATGTACGGTACATGTGGTAGAATTTGACATAAAGCTGACTTTGACTTTGACTTTGACTATTAAAATGTTTCTAAAAATGTCAAAGTCACTTCATTTTTTTAAACAAAATTATTGTCAAATTATTAAGTATAATTTTCAGTTTCTTTTACATTTTGTCAGATTTTATATTTTATTTTATTTTATTATATTATTATTATTATTATTATTATTATTATTATTATTATTATTGTGAGGTGGGTTCTACAACTGTTCCGATATCATAATGAATTAAAATAATGTAATTCTTGAAAAAAAGGAGTTTGGTATATTTTACCTGATTTATTTGTTAATGTATTTACTGTACTTCTCTGCAAAGTAATGTAGTATTCTTTTATGTCCTTCATCTCAAAATCATGTGGTGCAGCCAACACATTCATGTAGAAACATGCAAAAATAAATATATAAAACAATACATAAAAAAACAAACAAAAAAACATAAAACCAGGAAAAATCATGACGACCTCTCCAGACCCGCATGGATTTTTATGACAAGTCGAGGTTAGTTTTTGTAAAACTTTAAAAATGGCATGTGCAATGCAGTAATATATGACTTTGTCTCTAGGTATGATAAAATATAAATCTATATGTTTTTGTTTTGACATTTTATCATCCATCAAGCAGAAAAAAAAAATTAAGGCTGCTCACTTAGAAAAGTATAGCGCTCCTCTCCTGAAATAAACCACTGGATGAGACATATCATTCATTTCTGTAGTGAGATGAGTTATAAACCCAAGATTAATGCTTAACTTTCGGGGTTTGCTCAAACTCTAAGTATGAGCAATTGTAATAGTGATGTTTGCATTAAATAAAAAAAGGTGCTGTTCAAGTTTAATGCTCTGGGACATCTGGTACCCAAGCGACCTGATCATAGAAATGAGGCCGCTGCAGCCAAGAGGCTTAAGCTTTTCGTTTCATTTTCAACCCAGCGTTGTGCAATCTCTCTAGTCATTTCCTCACATAGGGTGCTGATTTCATTCTGAACAGAGACTTTTTAAATCACACTCTCGGCTGAGCTATTTCATCTGCTTTTCCATCTGAACCGCTCATATCACTCTCCAACTCCTTTCAACACAAGACGACTCATTCACTATCTTACTTTTGATGAAGACTGGTCCACCAGACCCAGAGATTAGAGCATGACAGGCTGACTTCTGGTTACAATGAGTGAAGAGTTTGTGGGTGTTAAATGGGCATAAATGGGCAAAATGTTTTCCCGCCATGGGTGGGTGGACTGTAGTCATTCTGAAAGTATTCTTAAGTATTCCTGTTATGTCCTCTACTTTTACTGTGGTTTATAATGGACCAATGTGACATTTGAGAGTGTGAGGTTCCTAGTTTACAATATTAGTTTTTATCATTTAAAAAACTAAATTCTAATGTTGAAATTTTCACCCATGTATCTTGAAATCTCAGAGTGCAATCAAGCACACGAAGGCTGGTCCAGAATGGGTTTTTTTTATATCAGCCAACCCTGTTGGAAAATCCAGGTCATGCCAGCTTAAGGTGGTCAAGCTTGTTTTGGAACATGTTGACTGTTTTTTGTGCTTTACCAGCTTTGACCTGCTTGACCAATATGGATTATTAGGTTGAATTTGGTGCCAAACGTGGTAGAACACATGATCAACCAAGCAGATTTATATTGGCTTGTTAAATGGAAACCCTGTCTAGTAGTTATTTAAAAGGATAGTTCACCCAAAAACTGAAATTATGTCATTAATTACTACATTAATTATTAATTAATTACGTTTATTTTCTGAAAACAAATTAAGATATTTTTTATTAAATCTGAGAGATTTCCGACTCTGCATAGACAGAGTAATTAATGACAGAATTGTCTTTTTTGGTGGACTATTCCTTTAACTATACAAAAACAATCACCTCTTCTAAGTTGAGCATGTATTTAATTTCCAATTTAAATGTATTTTTGGCATAAAGTCAAATTATATTTGTCTTTATTTTATATTTTACATTTAATAAAATGTAAATTTATTAAGATGTGCACCTTTGATGGTTAAATCTCATAAAATGTTTTGCATCGTTAAATTTATATATATATATATATATAGAGAGAGAGAGAGAGAAATCATTATTATTACACACATATATATATATATATATATATATATATATATATACAGGTACATCTATCTAAAATTCTAATATCATGAAAAAGGTCAATATTTTTTGTCACTAATTTCAGAAAGTGAAACCCATTTATTCATTCATTACACATAGAGTGAAATATTTCAAGCCTTTATTTCTTGAAATTTTGATGATTATGGCTTACAGTGTCTCAGAAAATTTAAATATTACATAATATCAATAAAAAAAGGATAATTTAAACAGAAATGCCATACTTCTGAAAGTATGTACATTTCTATGCACTCAATTCTTGGATGGGCCTCCTTTTGCATGAATTACTGCATCAATGCAGCGTGGCATGGAGGCAATCAGCCTGTGGCACTGCTCAGGTGTAATGGAAGCCCAGGTTACTTTGATAGCGGCCTTCAGGTCATCTGCATTGTTGGGTCTGGTGTCTCTCATCTTCCTCTTGACAATACCCCATCGATTCTCTATGGGGTTTTTGGTCAGGCGAGTTTGCTGGCCAATCAAGCACAGTAACACCATGGTCATTGAACCAGCTTTTGGTACCTTTGGCAGTGTGGAGCAGGTGCCAAGTCCTGCTGGAAAATGAAATCAGCATCTCCATAAGCTTGTCAGCAGAAGGAAGCATGAATTCAAGATTCAAGATTATTTGCATAGTGCTTTTCACGATACAATCATTGCAAATATATACATAACAAATTGCATATATATTGCAGAAACTTACTATATTTAACTTATGGCAAAATTTGGTTAATTCTGTATATTGTCTGAGGGGTTGGCATCATCTCTTCTCAGGTGTTTGGTCATCTCGGATCATTTAAGGGTTGGCTCCATTCTGAAGCTTGTGTAATTCCTAGTGGCTGAAACAAATATAGACATAATTAGCGTAGCTGTTGTTCCATCCAAATGTTGTTCTTTTTCAACCCAAGCTAAAGAATAATAATGTGCGTTTGATCAGATATACCCGCAGTACAAGATTATGAGATGTATTATATGAATGCTTGGCTAAAGAGATGTGTCTTTAATCTAGATTTAAACAGAAAGAGTGTGTCTGAATCCGGAACGTTATCAGGAAGGCTATTCCAGAGTTTGGGAGCCAAATATGAAAAAGTTCTACCTCCTTTAGTGGATTTTGCTATTCTAGGTACTACCAAGAGTCCAGAGTTTTGCGACCTTAGGGAGCGGGTTGGATTGTAGCGTGATAGAAGACTAGTTAGGTACGCAGGAGCTAACCCATTTAGGGCCTTATAGGTAAGTAATAATATTTTGTAACTGATACGAAACGTAATAGGTAGCCAGTGCAGAGACTGTAAAATTAGAGTAATATGATCATATATTCTTAACCTGGTAAGGACTCTAGCCAGAGCATTTTGTACTATCTGTAGTACAATTTTTGACACATTTTTTAAGTGCTCTAAAATTTCCTAGTAGATGGCTGTGTTGACTGTGGACTTCAGAAAACACAGTGGACCAACACCAGCAGATGACATGGCAGCCCAAATCATCACTGACTGTGGAAACTTCACACTGGACTTCAAGCAACATGGATTCTTCCTCCAGACTCTGGGACCTTGATTTCCAAATGAAATGCAAAATTTACTTTAATCTGAAAAGAGGACTTTGGACCACTGAGCAACATTCCAGTTCTTTCTTTAGGCCTAGGTAAGATGCTTCTGACGTTGTTTCTGTTTCAGAAGTGGCTTGGTAGCCCTTTTCCTGAAGACATCTTAGCGTGGTGACTCTTGATGCACTCACTCCAGCTTCAGTCCACTGCTTGTGAAGCTCTCCCAAGTGTGTGAATCAGCTTTGCTTGAGTATTCTCAAGCTTGCGGTCATCCCTGTTGCTTGTGCACCTTTTCCTATCCAATGTCTTCCTTCCAGTCAACTTTGCATTTAATAAGCTTTGATGCAGCACTCTGTGAAGAGCCACATCTTTCAGTAATGACCCTCTGTGACTTACCCTCTTTGTGGAAGGTGTCAATGATTGTCTTCTGGACCATTGCCAAGTCAGCAGTCTTCCCCATTATTGTGGTTTCAAAGAACAAGAGATACCTGGAATTTATACTGTAGGGATGGTCACTTATTGAAACTCAAATGTAAATATTCTAATATTTTGAGATACTGGATTTTTGAATTTCATGAGCTGTAAGCTCTAATCATTAAAAAAAACAAAAAAAAAAATTTGAAATCTTTTACTTTATGTAATGAATCTAAAATATATGAAAGGTTTTTTTTTCACACAAGAAAAAATTAACGTTTTCACGATTTGAAAGATGTAGTATATATATATGTACATTTGTGTGTGTGTGTATATATATATATATATATATATATATATATATATTTATATATATTTCTTGGTATTTCTTGCCTTTATTGTGACAGGCCATCAGAATTGACAGGAAGCAGAGTGTGAGAGAGGGGCAGGATCAGGAAAGGTCTTTGAGTCGGGATTCGAACACGGGACACCCATATGAATGTTGACGCACTGCCCACATGGCTATCGACGCCGACTATATATTTATTATTTTTTAATCATATGAAACCAACATGACTATGCAGCGTACATTCAATTTAAACTAAAGAACTAAAGTTCCCTTTTATTCATCATGGTCAAGGTCCAGTTTGAACCTGCTACAAACCAAGCTAGCTTCGATAGAAATTCAGCTGGATTTTCCCAAAGGGAAACAGCCTGTAGAATATTAAAAACTTCTCTAGAAAAGCTAAAGCTAAAGCTTCTCCAGATCTGGTGCCATGACCTGACTGTTGTGATCGAAACATATGTAGACCTTAAGGTCGAGAAAGCCGTAGAAAATCAATGCTGTTTATTTAGACATTCTGTATGCAGTCAGAACAGGCAAAACAAATTATGAACTTTTTTTTTAACAATGACTAGCTGCAGTGTTTGAAAAGCTAAGATTCAAGGTTTGCTTATTCGCTTTTAGAGGGACACTTAATCTGTGGAGGAATTCAGTTGGGAAATCTAATTTTACATCTGTAAGAAATAACACAGTTAGCCATGTAGTTCAATGAATGTAGCTCAGTATTACAGGGGATGAAGGTATTCAAAAGGTCTGTTCTTTCCTTTGTGTTGAACTGTTGGCATTTTACTCTTATCTGTTGTCTTAACCTGAAAAACATAACAAAAATTGTGCCAAGGTAGAGGTTTATGCTGAGAAGCAAAGGAGTGGAATGTTTGAAACTGTTTTAGGCGATGATGAAATCACTCATTTTGCATTCCAGGCCAAATCCAGTGGCTGTGCATTTCAATTTTGAAGTTTTTTTTATAAGATAGAAATGCACTAATCCGTCTGGCTCATGAAGTTCTTCACCCCACAAAAACAGACAGACATACACTTTTACTGACACATAAAGTCACACAGACACACTCACTCACTCACTCACTCACTCACTCACTCACTCACTCACTCACTCACTCACTCACTCACTCACTCACTCACTCACACACAGCAATCCTGGCAGGAAGAGAGGGAGAAACTGAGACAAGATCAGTGTTTTCCAGGTGTTGTTCTCACTCCTTGGTGCATTTGACAGAGCAGAAGGCAGATGAGTGGAGTATGTGTACTGTTTACTGCACCTCAGCTCTCAGGCTTTGAGAGACTTAATATTTTGAGAACATTTTAAATATGACAAACTTTCTCCTAAGCCAGATAAGCTGTGCTATCACTGTAAATTGCATTGTTTGTATTCTGCACGGAAGCATAGCTAAAGAACAGCTACAGTACACAAAATAACAAAGTCTGTTTAGGTAAGAAAAATATGTGTGTGTGGTGTATATCCACTTAAGCATTCTTAAATGTATAGTAAACAATTTTATTATTATTAATGCTTTAGTTAGCCAGGATACATTACATTTATGAAAGTGATAATAAAGACATTTATAATGTTACAAAGAAAATTTTATTTCAAATAAATACTGTTCTTTTGAACAATCTATTTATCAACAACTATCACATTTTCCACAAAAAAATATTAATCTGCTCAACTGTTTTCAATATTTAGATAAGAAAAGCTCCACATTGGCATATTAGAATGATTTCTGAGTGCCACACTGAAGACTGGAGTAAGACTGCGGAAAATTCAGCTTTATCATTACCAGAGAAAAATGCATTTAAAAAATATTACAATAAAAATGTTCATTTTAATCACATTTTATAATCATTTTGTTTTTTAAGGCAGCTTGAATTTTTTTTTTTTTATATAGTAAAAACATTTAAACATTTAAAATGTGTAGTGTGTGTGTGTGTGTGTGTGTGTGTGTGTGTGTGTGTGTGTGTGTGTGTGTGTGTGTGTGTGTGTGTGTGTGTGTGTGTGTGTGTGTGTGTGTGTGTGTGTGTGTGTGTGTGTGTGTGTGTGTGTGTGTGTGTGTGTGTATTTGTATGTGGTAATTTGGCATATTTTAAATTACATTTTCGTTTGCACTTTAAAATTACTTCTTGAAATTACACTTTAACATTCTTAGTAGATACTGTAGTGTGAATTGCAAAGAATTTAGCACATTTTAAATAAATATGTTTTAATTTATGAACATTTTAATTAAAAAAATCAATTTGCATTGCAGTTATGAAAATTTGGGTATGCAAAAAATGATGAAAAATATCAGTGATCCTACAAATAGGCGTGTGTCCCTATCGATACTACACTTCGTACTGCATCTGTTTAAGATGCTAGGGTAAACTCTTTTTTTCTCTGATACTGAAGCCTTTTTTTAATAGCGCAGTGTAACTGCACGACCATTGGTTTGTGCAGTGGCTGCAAATAAACCAAAGGCCTGCGCAGCCTATGGCTGGAAAGCCCACCAAAGCCCGCCAGAATGGGCGGGAATATGGCTATATAATGCGGGCATACGCATTGTACGGGGCTGTAGTGAGCAGCCACGCCAGCTCCGTGAACCAATTTTTAGTTCCTCCAGAGCGGGGCCACTTACAGAACTCTGTGCTTCTGTTCCCTGATTCGCCTGATCAGGAGAAATGCATAAAGGAGGAGGTTGGGCCAGTCGTGGGCCAACGCATCCCTGTCCTTCGAAAAATAAGTTTGGCAATGAGTGTTGTCTTCTGAGGTGAAGAGGTCGACCTCTGGCCTGCCGAAGATTCCCCATATTTCTTGAACCTTTCGTGGGTGGAGCGTCCACTCGTCTGAGGGGACATTGCTCCGAGATAACATGTCTACTCCCAAGTTTAGTTTGCCCGACACATGCGTTGATCTCAGCGAGCGCAAGTTGAGCTGAGCCCACCTCAAGAGGTTGGAGTTGGAGGTGTCTGTCGAGAACACCTTCCTTCTGCAGACCATGCCCAGGGGCATGCCCCGTTCCCTCCCCTGATGGTTCTTCCAAGGGGCCAGAGCTGCAACGCAGGCCTGGCACACCTTGACACGGAGGCGTCCGTGACGCCAAGCGTGTGGAGGAACTTGAGGTTTCAGCCAGTACTGAAGGGGCCGCATGTGAAGCAGGCCCAACTAAAGTACCGCAGATGCTGAGGCCATGAGGCCCAGCATCCTCTGAAACAATTTGAGAGGGCGAGGGACTCCCGGTTTGAATGAAGCCGCAAGCTGCTGAATGGCCAGTGCACATTCTAGCGTGACTACCGCCTTCATTTGGGCTGATTCGATAACTGTTCCCAGGAACAAAATTCGTTGGCTGGGGGACAGCGCGCTCTTTCTGCACATTCAAGAATTACCTCTTTTAGAGATTGGATGCTGGATGGAGAGTGATGCTCAACTTGTCTCTTCAGAATTCCCCATAGGTGTTCGATTGGGTTCAGATCAGGAAACATACTTGGCCACTGAATCACTTTCACCCTGTTCTTCTTCAGAAATCCAACAGTGGCCTTAGATGTGTGTTTAGGATCATTGTCATGTTGGAAAAGTCTCATCACTCCAGAGTATAGAGTCCCAGTAGTCTTCATCTTTATCAGCATGGGCCCTGGCAAACTCTAGGCAGGCTTTTTTGTGCCTGGGCTTTAGGAGAGGCTTCTTTCGTGGACGGCACCCATGCATGCCATTCCTCTGCAGTGTACGCCGTATTGTGTCACGGGAAATAGTCACCCCAGTTTGGCTTTCTACTTCTTTAGATAACTGCAGTGAACTTGCATGTCGATTTTCTTCAACCCTTCTCATCAGAAGACGCTCCTGACGAGGTGTTAACTTCCGTGGACGACCTGGACGTCTCTGTGAGATGGTTGCAGTTCCATCTTTTTTAAATGTTTGTACCACTTTTGCTACAGTATTCTGACTGATAAGTAAAGCTTTGCTGATCTTCTTGTAGCCTTCACCTTTCTTGTGTAAAGAAATTATTTTCTTTCTCAGGTCTTGTGACATTTATCTTCCATGTGGTGCCATTGCTGACAGCATGAAATGGGAAGGGGTTTTCTTTAAGTAACACCCTTTTATAGTCAACTGTCACCTGTGTAATGAATAATTAGACTCACCTGTGGTTGAATTCTTGTTAAATTAGACATTTGTAGTCTAAAATTTAGCTTTGCTCCAGAGACTTTCAGTGGGGTGTACTCATTTTTGCATCACCCTAATTTGAGTAAAACTGAAAATGTTGTTCTCTAAGTTATATTATTAACCTTACTTTCATGTTATAAGTTAAACAGATGTTATATAAAACTTAGTCTTGTCAACATTTTGGAAAATGTTTTTGTGTTCATTGAGATATTGTTTAAAATGTTACTTTTCAAAGGGGGTGTACTCATTTACGCTGAGCACTGTATATAGAGTGTTCCGCCCCTTTTAGGCAGTCAGAACAGCTCTTTGTATGCTTTGGTGGCCACAACAAAGGGTCTCCGGTCACAAAGCAGAGACTATCCAGATGGATAATTGACACTATTATGCTAGCATACTCTTCTTTGGGCCAACAATGCCCCATGGGAGTAAGAGCCCACTCGACCAGAGGAATCACCTCGTTCTGGGCGTGGTCTAGCGGTGTGTTCATTGCAGAGATATGTGCGGTGGCCGTCTGGTTCTCGCTGTCCACATTTGCCAGGTTTTATAATCTGGAAGTTCCGGCCTTACAGGTCCGTGTCCTTTCTGCATAACGGGCTCACTCTTGTCATATGACAAACCAGTATGGGCGTTTGCCTTCTTGTAAGCTCTTGGCCCTCAATAGAGCTCCGAGGCTGAACAGACTTACTTGGGACGATTAATCAATGCTGGGTCGACCTCTATGAGTTTGATCCTATGACCATCTGCAGGGCTTCCCTGTAAATTACTTGGTCCCTCTTGGCCCTCTTGGTAGCTAAGGCAAGTTCAAGTGTTGGTCGTTCCCCTAGCATAGACATGGCGGGATTATACTGGTTCCCCTAGCATCTTAAACAGACACAGTACGAAGTGTAGTATCGATAGGGAACGTACTCGGTTACGAATGTAACCTCGGTTCCTTGAGATACGGAACGAGTACTGCGTACTTTGCCATGATATACGGCTGCACAACTCAGTCGTTGCTTCAGTCGAAGTAACCTGAGGGGCCTTGGCGAATGCCCGCATTATATAGCCATATGCCCCACCCATTTTGTGGGCTTTGGCGGGCTTTCCAGCCATAGGCTGTGCAACTCCACTGCCGCCATTGGTTTATTTGCAGCCACTGCACAAACCAATGGGCATGCAGTTACACTGTGTTATTTAAAAAAGGCTTCAGTATCTGAGAAAAAGGATTTCCCCTAGCGAGGTTACGTAAGTAACCGAGTACGTTAATTTTTTTATGCTAAATATAATCTTACATTGTATTCTTTTGAGTTTGGACTGAATTCCAGGACATTTCTTTATGAGACAATGCATGTATATTTTCTCTTTTAATGCACACAAGGAATAAACACAGAAATGAGGAGAGTTCAGCGCTCTTTGTAATTCATCAGTGCCTCACGTCTGCACAGCACGGGGAGCTTAGTCTTCAGGAAATGACTGTGATCTTACGGGCCTGCGCGTCCTGATGAACTAAAGTAAATATATAAATAAACAAAGGCCATCGGTGTTTGTGCGGAACAGCAACCTGGGGGTAAAATCATTCCTGCTATGCAGATTACAGGCAGGACTACATCTGGGAATGAGGCTGCATTATTCATGGAGACTTATGGCATAGTCGGAGACAGATTCATCCTCACCCTGCCTGGCTATGGGCCAGAGAGCTGCAGATCTCTTTCTGCCTGTCTGTCTGCTTTCTCTTGTTTCTGTCACCTCACTCCATCTGTTTTTCCCCCTCTCTTTTTATTGCTATCTTTGTGGTGTTGTACATCTATCACGCTCTATCATCTGCCTCTGTTTTGCAGCGGTTTTCTATCTCCTGCCTCCCACTGTGTCTTGAGTATTTTCTTTTTTTGTCTGTCCACATCTTGCTTTCTCTCTTCCACTTGCTGTGTTGTCAAACGTCTAAGAGACAGCAGTCCGGCTGTCAGCGAGATGATAGTGTTTGCTGGAGGAGAGCTCAGAGTTTACCTGCAATGAAAAGTGTGCCACATGCTAGGCCTGCGAGGCACATGCATCTCTAAAGAGCCGCTCAGCTTTGAATTAGTTACAGACATGTCAAGTGTTTTTAAATCTTGGGACTGTTTTTAGGTGAAGAGAACATTGTGTGGCCTTTGATTTTAGTAACCTTTTTAAAATGGTATTCTTTTCCCAGTCTTTTGTTTAGATTCTGGTACATGAAAAAATATTATAGTAATAGTACTATAGTACTATACTATAGTGTTTTTGAACCATACTATAGTAATGTGTATTATACTGTATATGTTATAGTATTTACTGATAATACTGTTAATGACTTTAGTTTTTGCTACAGCATACTGTAGCATTTAGTTAATTCCCTATAGTAAACTGATAAACTGTAATAAATACTGTAGTTATTATATACCACAGCAACTTTAGAATTACCACAACAAATTTACTACAGTAAACTGTAGTGCATTGTAGTATAATGTTCCCTATAGTAGTAGAAAACTTAGTACAGTATTGGGTAAAGTAATATGTTTATATTACTATAGTTATTATATTACCACAGCAACTATAGAATTACCACAACAAATTAATTCAAGTACTTAACTTTAGTAGGGTTCAAAAACACTAGTGTTCACTATAAATTACTGTAGTATTTTTTCATTTGGTGGTATTCAACAGTTAAAAAAATATAGTGAGATTCAAAAGTTTGAATAAACCTTAAAATTTTAAACCTTAAACATGTGAAGCCAGATTTCCGGTGTGGTCTCCCGTCTCCGATCACCACTGTATAACATTGGCCTATTTTTAATCCGCTCTATCGGTTGTAAGTATCTCCTCACATCAGTGGTTATCAGTCTGTCAGTGGAGGAGATTGCCAAATCTCTCTTCGGTCAGCATATTTTTCTCTGCAAACTGTGTTGTTGATCTGCTTTTTGCTGTAGTGTGGAGATTTAAGCTCTCAACCACTGAAGTTAAATGCTTCCTAGCTTCAGCCCACTCAAAATGGAAAGCACTTTCTCGATGTGCCAAGCTCTGTTCTGATTTGCTCCCTTTACTCGATTCCTGGCAGTCAGGATGTAGGATGAATGAATCTCCACATTTTTGCCAGCTTAATTGAAACCCGGAATATTTTTTTTTTTGAGTCAGATGTGTCTATGTGTCTTTAAAGTGGCATTTCTGAACATTAAACAGCATGACATTTAACACTGAACAAGAATACGGAATATACAGGTGTTTTCAATGAAATCTTGAATTTACTCAAGACTAAAGGCCCCAAACAAAACAGTTTAAAGATTCAATATCATGAACCTCACAAAATTTTGTCAAATCTAGTCAACATTTCTCACTGGAAGCAGTTGGTACTAGCCAGGGAACATGTAAGCACAACCTTGACTTTATCTCTAACTCCCAAATGTTGTGTAAAAAACAGCCAATTATATTAAAGCTTGTCGTTTTGAAAAGCTCTTGTCATTTTGTGTGCAGTATACAGAAACATTATATGATTTTTTTGTCAATGGTGACTGATTTGCTTAGAAAGTTTATCTTCAAATAATTGCTTCACCTTGACAGTAGTTGGTAAAAAAAAAAAATTCCTACATTTGTTCAAATTCCCACTGTAGGTGTCCCTTTGCTGCACGACCTGATTTTGCTGAGTTAGATGTGTTCCTAAGTCAACATATTTTGTTGACCCTGGAACAACATTTTAATGCAAAAATGTAGTCTTGACCATATCCCTACACCTAAACCTAACCTTAACCATGAGTAATCCCTAAAATCAGAGGAAATTATAGATTAATGACACTGACGTACAAGCACCAAATGCTGATTGTAAGACTATAAACTGGTTCTTCAAATCTGATTGGTTAAACACGATGTTGTTCCAGGGTCAACAAATACGTTGATCCAGGTACATGTCGCACTTGGTAAAATCAGGTTCTGTGTCCCTTTGCAGCAATGCTAAAGGTGAAAGTATACATCCTCATCCAGTTTGTGGTCAGTCCATGTGACAATTTTTGTCGCTAATGTATGCAAACATTATCCACAGCCTGGGTTTTTGTTTGCAAGCTTTCATGCCTTAAGAAACCTGCTGGCAGAATAAATAATTTAGGTTTGTTTTGTAGTTATAATAATTAAAGTGTCATGATGACAATAAGCTCCAAAACATAAATCCCAAATTTGGCACCTTATTGGGTCAAGATCGGTCTTTATTCTACTTTGAATGAATGAATGAATGAATGAATGAATGAAGCATTTATATAGCACTTTATTGTGTATTGTTGTACACCCAAAGCGCTTTACAATCATGTGGGGTGTCTCTCCTCAACCACCACCAGTGTGCAGCATCCACTTGGATGATGCGACTGCTGCCACAGGACAACGGCACCAGTGCGCTCACCACACACCAGCTACAGGTGGAGAGGAGAGAGAGTCATAGAGCCAATTCAGTGGATGGGGATTATTAGGAGGCCATGATTGACAAGGGCCAGTGGTGAAAAATTGTCCAGGACACCGGGGTTACACCCTACTCTTTACGAGAAGTGCCATGGGATGTTAATGACCACAGAGAGTCAGGACCTCGGTTTAATGTCTCATCCGAAAGACAGAAGTTTGTAGGGCACTTGAAAGCACAGCGGGGCGCAGTCAGCTCCAAAGACCCAATAATAAACAAACAAACCATCCTCTCCACGGGACTTGTTTTCTAACAATCCATGAAAAAGCGGCTGATGGGGATAATGGGAGCTCAGCATTGACAGACAGACATGCTGTTGTTTCAGACACTCCCTGCGCTGGGCGTTATTTCTCAGCGGTGGCCAGATTGTCACAGAATGGAGCTTGTGTGGAGGCGTAAAGCCACACCTGGCGGCACTCCCCTATCCTCTTGTGTCCTCGCAGCATTATTCCTCTGCACTGACGGTTCCAAAACATGATCAGGGTCATCTTTTAGACGTGTAAAACAGCTTTTTCTACCACACAGTCCTCCATATTTTCAGGTGTTTTTCGTGTGGCTTTCTTATTCGAAGATACAGACCCCGAAGAGTATAGGTGCTTACAAGAAAACTGCAATAATCCTTTCAATGGCACTTAGCTGACTGATTCCCCATCAGTGGACTGCAATGTTGAGCTTATTGTCTGGTAAAGAAGCCTGTATTGTGCACGAAACCAGGCACCGGGTCAGTGTTTGTGTCATTTAATGGAGAGTAAACTGCTCACTGGGGTGTGTGGCTTACACAGCGAAGGCGAGTTATCTGGCTGTAAAACCAGTCCCTGAACTCCCCTCAATTTTCTCTCTCACTCTCGCTCTCGCCTCGTTTTCTCATCGTCTGCTCAACAAAACCATCTTTCAACCAGCCCCAGAGGAACTGAACTATAGCCTTGTAGAAAATTAACTTTTCACCACACTTGTTATTGGGCGGTGAATTGAGAATTTACTGGACATAAACATTTCTCACGAAATTGTATTCAGCATTAAGCGTTTTTTTTTAAGCGTAATTTTAAAAGCAGCCGCTAATGAGCATGAATACAACATGCCACTGTTGTCAACGGAGGTTTGCAAGCTCTAATGTGTTTGCAGTCACTACTGTTAAACTGTTGGCATCCATGTTTCTTGTTTACAGTGGTGAAATGCCAAAACGATATATAGTTAGCTCTGTTTCAACCACCAGGCGTGTCTGTAAAAACACAGAATGATAATTTAGAGGATTCACACCGCATTTCATACCAAAATTTTGAAGTGTGTAAGTGACAGGGTGCCATCTGTCATAAAAACATCTAGTCAAGTTTTTTCCTCAAATACTGTTTTTGGTGTCGTAATGCCAGTAGTGTGTCATTACTGTACATTTTTAGATAAAGTTAGTGACAACAAGGCGACCATTTAATTTAGTAATTGCAGTGTAAACATCACAAAATTCTGTGAAGCTGGCTAGAAACTGGCTAATATATTTGTATCCTAGCTAAACATTAAATGTACAGCCTGCTTTGAAAGCCCAAATTATGCTTAAGCTTTGACGCAAACTCTTTTTTCCCCCTTAGATAAACTTGGTGACAATAAGGTGAATATAATCTAATTTACAGTTGTAATGTAAATCATCACACAGTCTTGGAAACTATCTAGAAACTAACTATCTATGTTATATAAGTTATATGCTATACTAACTTTCATGTTTATTAATGGAAAGTTCAACTGTAGAGACCAAAGTATACAGGATTTTTTAAAGGATTAGTTCACTTCCAGAATAAAAATATCCTGATAATTTACTCACCCCCATATCGTCCAAGATGTTCATGTCTTTCTTTCTTCAGTCTAAAAGAAATTAAGAATTTTGAGGAAAACATTAAAGGATTTTCCTCCATATAGTTGACTTCAATGGGACCATTCAATGGGTTGAAGGTCTAAATTGCAGTTTCAATGCAGCTTCAAAGGGCTCTACACGATCCCAGCCAAGGAATAAGGGTGTTTTCTAGCAAAACTATTGGTAATTTTCTAAAAAAAAAGTAAAAAATATATACTTTTTAATCACAGATGCTTGTCTTGCATTAGTTCTGCGATGCACGTCCACAAATTCACGCAGTACGTAGTCACATTGGAAAGATCACGGATGACATAGGTGGATGCACCAAACCAGTGTTAACAAATGTAACGTGCAAAGACTAAATCAAACGCCCTTTTCGGAAAAAGGTAAAACAATGATGTCGGACAATTTTGAAGTTGGAGGAGAAATCGGATGAAGTTTGGTACTACTTCTACCTATGTCACGCCGTGGCCTTTTCAATGTGATTATGTAATGCGTGAAGTCGTGGGCGCACATTGCAGAACTAGGGCAAGACGAGCATTTGTGGGGAAAAAAGTTTATCTTTTTTTTAAATGGCTTATTGTTTCGCTAGAAAATACCTTTATTCCTTGGCTGTAATCGTGTAGAGCCCTTTGATGCTGCATTGAAACCACAATTTGGACCTTTAAACCGTTGCTCCCTAGCTGTTGAAGTCCACTACATGTAGAAAAATCCTGGAATGTTTTCCTTAAAAATTTTAACTTTTTTCAACTGAAGAAAGAAATACTTCTTGAATGACATGGGGATGAGTAAATTATCAGGAAATCTTTCAATGCAGTCATCTCTTATTTTTGTGGTCTCCAGTGATTTGTTGTTGTTCCGTCTCCTTCGTTTCTTCTTATTTTTGTGGTCTCCAGTGATTTGTTGTTGTTCCGTCTCCTTCGTTTCTTCTTTGACTATGAAAAGACTGGCCGGGCCAGTGTTGCCACCTTGTGCACAAACTTATTAGTGCAAAAAATCTTACTGAGTATGCATGTTTTTTTATTGTCTGTGCATGTGCGTGTACTATACTGATAATGAAAATTACATTAAATGCACTGCGCATATGTGTAAAAACCAAAGTATACTTTGAGCTTGGCACTTATGATCATTTTAATAATGGTTTTATTTAGCAGATGCTGAATTATTAAAGGCAAGACTTTGAAGGCAATATTGCTTTTTAAATCATTTAGCAGTGATAAACATATTCAGTGCAGAAGCATTCATGATGTTACTAGAATTTAAACGAGACATTCATAAATACAGAATAACAGTGGACTCTTACCCTCTTTGGAAAGAAAAACATCTCTCCCTCTCACAGCGACCCTTTTCATCCCGCCTAATGTTTTACGCGGTCATCTTGAAAACGTGTTAAGATGTTTCTCACCTCACTGTGTGAGGGCTCACCAAACACTCTTGTGAACGGTTGCCAAAGAAACGAGACACAGGGACAAAGTGTTGCCGTGTCCATATGGATGCTGAATGATGATATGCTAACAACACCTCTGAGCATGTAATGATTTACACAGCAAATCTGGACCGTGGCGTGACGCCTGTGTGCGCTGGTGCATGCGTGCTCTTCAATCACCCTCTCTGCTGGGCATGCATGCTCTACAGATGTG
This sequence comes from Ptychobarbus kaznakovi, assembly GCA_027422405.1. NCBI lineage: Eukaryota > Metazoa > Chordata > Actinopteri > Cypriniformes > Cyprinidae > Ptychobarbus > Ptychobarbus kaznakovi. Next base: position 8,615,282 of record CM049806.1, read on the forward strand.
AACCATTACAGGCTCTCCAAAGCCAGATGTGTGCAATGGGTTGGTTGAAGTGTGTCAGCGATGTTCTCCAGGGGCATAGTATTGTGGAGTGGATAGTTGTTGGACTGTAAAGAGCACTCTCTGACTGTCTCAATTAACCAGCACCCGTAATGAGTCATCAGAGGGCCATATTCATGTACACTCATTTTGATTAATTTCTCTTTATGTGTACTCTCTGCTGGTTTGTGTCTGGATCCAGTGTGAAAATATATGCATTTGACTGTCTAATGGGACCTACACTCTTAAAAATAAAGGCTCAAAATGGGGAGTTTCCTCAGTGACTGCAGTAGAAGAAACATTTTGGTTTTCTTAAAAGGACCTTTTGGGTGTGAAGTGGGAATAATTAATAATTAAATTCAAGATTATTTGTATAGCGCTTTTTACGATACAATCGTTGCAAAGCAGTTTTACAGGAAATTAGTTTCTACAGTAGATTTATACATTGCAGAAACTTAATATATTTAACTTATGGCAAAATTTGGTATACTGTCTGAGGGTTGGCTTCCTCTGAGGTCCTCTGAGGGGTTGGCGTCATCTCTTCTCAGGTGTTTGGTCATCTTCGATCATTTAAGGGTTGGATCCAGACTGAAGCTTGTGTAATTCCTAGTTACCACGGGATGTTAATCCCGTGGCAGAAACAGAGAAACAAATAGAGTATAATTTAAAGGTAATTTAAAGGTCCTTTTTCCACCAAAATGAACCTTGGTCACACTTTATTGTAAGGTTCAATTCTCGCTATTAACCAACCAGTAACTACAACTTTTGCCAAGGTAGTAGGATTAGGGATGTAGAATATTGTCATGCAGAATATGTGCTTTATAAGCACTAATATGTTAATAATATTAATATGCTAATATGTTAATAATAGGCATGCAAATAAGCAACTAGTTAATAGTGAGAATTGGTCCTTATACTAAAGTGTTCCTTGAACCTTTTGTACAGTGGAAAGATTCTATGGATGTTCTTCATGGAAAAGTAAATGACAATAAAGAAAATTGTATTTGCTTTTAAATCCAGTATATACTAATCCCTCACAGTGTTAGGTGTAATGCATTACTAAGTAATTAGTTACTGTAATTTAATTACTTTTCCCTTGAAAAAGTAAAGTGAGGGATTACTCTTACTTTTTCTGTAATTTAATTTACTTTAAATTATGTTACTTAAATACTGTAAGGATTATAGAACAGTTCTAGCATATTTAAAAACAATAGAAGATTTAACATCCAAATGTAATATTAAAATGCATGTTTTAATGTAACCTTACCCATTTAAACAACTTGAATAATAATTTATGCAATTGTATATTGTTTATTTGAAATAATTAAAAGAGTGGTTTCATGTCCATCCTTGAACTGTTCAACTGGTTGAAGTTGATATGGGATTTATAAAGTAGTAATAAGTAATACAATATTGTTTAGAGAGAGTAAATGGTACAGAAATAAAATGACTCTATTGAAGATGTAATTAATAGCTAGTAATCAACTAAAACAGTGTTTCTCAACCTGCAGGCCAGAAAGTCTTAGAATTATTACATTTTTGATTAGAATTCTAAAAACAACTAAGCTAAAAAATACAGAATACAGTTTTAACATAAAACTCACTTGATGTCTATACGTATTAATTGTACAATAGAAGTACCAGAAAGGGGCTTTGGAGTCAAAAAGGTTGAGAACCACTGCCTTAAAATGTTATCTATGTAGGCAGCTCACTGTGTTTTGGAACGTGGCTAAACTCACTCCAGTGTTGATGTGCTTTAACTGCACACTGTGTACAGATGTGCCTTGCTTCTTTCAGAGCAGCTTCCATCAGTGAAGAAAAACATGAACCGTCTTAAATCATTCCTCATTCTTGTTTGCCTTAGGCTGAGAAGGCTGATCTTTCACCTTCCTTATTTACATTTCATCAAACCTCTCTCTGTCGTTTTGCATTTTAATGGATCGCTGACATGTGGGAAGGTAAATCAGAGTTTGACTGATGTTCTAAATTAATTTTATTAATAAAACGAACTGCTTTTTATGCTTTTTAGCACTATGATACAGGGATGGAGCTTTCCTTTCGAAATGCAATGCATGTGCATGGCAAAGCCTGGGTTTAGTACAGGCAGCAGGTATTGCATAAATCCATAATAAATCTAATTATAAGCATAACATTTTAATAGGAAGTTGATTGTTAATGCTTATACAGCATTCCAGACATGCTACAAATATATGGCATATGACTTATAATATATAATATACGATGTAAAATAGCACCATATAATATATGATGCTGTATATAATGCTTAGTACGCTTACCAAGGCTGCATTTATTTGATCAAAAATGCATTAAAACAATATTAACATGTCACGTGATCCTTCAGAAATCACATCATATCTACTAATATCCTAATCCTAATATGATTTGGTGCAAGGGAAACATTTAATGTGCTTATTAATGTTGAAAACCGTTGTGCTGCTTAATATTTTTGTAGAAACCATGATAAAAAAAGTGTTGTTGAATAGAAAGTAAAAAAATATATAAAAAAGTAACATTAGATCTATCTCTATGGTTTCTTTTTTATCAAATGAATGTATCCCTGCTGAAAAGTAATTAAAAAATCAAACTGACCCAGATCTTTTAAACAGTAGTGTATATGATATAAATAATATAAATGTATGCACGTCCACTATGTTTGAAAGGTCAAGAATGGGCAGATGATAACAGTTCTTTACAACAGATTTTCACATACTTTGGTTTGTACTAAACATCGGACAATTATGCATATTGTACATGATATAAAATTCAAAACTGAACAAAGTATTAAACTGCTACCAGTGATCAAAAGCACAACTGACTGCAAAAAAGGTCATAAACTATAAATTAATCTATTGAATACAAATTGCATATAAAACATCAGTATCAATAAATCCTACAGCATCCAAAATATATTATATTATTATATAATATATAAGTCAGAACATGACACATTAAATTAATTAATACATTTTTTTCACATTAGCCAGTCATGTAATATTGTCGTGGGTTTTCTTAGCTGACTCATTTGTGATGCATGCGAGAATAAAAGAGGTCCACAACAAGACAACAAGATTGAAGCCATCGCGAATTGAGATTTGTTCTCCAGACCAGAGAAAATACACAACATTTAACAGTGTGAGGACTGCCAAACAGTATCGTGATGCTCTTGCGTGGGCAGAAACAGAATGATCTGGAAAGTATTCAGTTAAATGACATATGTTTTTAAAGTTATAGATCATGCGTATATATATATATATATATATTTGATACCTACTGCACTTATTGAAGCCCTTCTACACCCATGAACCTTTCTGAGAATGATTACTTGGTAGGAGCTGCCTGCTTGTTCATCTGAAATTTGGTGGGTTTTCCATATTCCCCATGGGCTTTGCTTTTCTCTGCCACTTTCTCCCTGGTCTCCGTGGCCACATAGGACTTTGCAGCCTACACCGGCTCTGTGGAATAACAAGTAATGACTTTACAGTGCCAATTCAACCTGCTGCTCCCAGCCAGAGCCCTGTCTCCATCAATGACGGCTGATTTGATGATGTGTTTGAAGAACAGCTTTTCTATAGGCAATAATTATGTACGGCGAGTCTTTTCATCGGTCGAAATTATGCGCTCTTTACGAACAAGCTCATTATCGCACGATAATCAATGTCTAGACTTCATTTCTCGATGTTTCGGGCATAGATGTGAACCGTATAGATTTCCAGCTGGTATCTAAACGGACATTACTGTTCTTTTGTGCACTCGCACTGTACCAGGTGTTTCTGGACTTCATTATGGTGAGAGGCTGGAGATGTGTGCTCTGTCGCATCTCAGGAGGTGGAAGTATGATAAGCCCAGGGGTCGAGGCTGCTCCCAGATTGAATTTATATGTAACAATCTGCTTCCATCTCAGCAGCAGATGCCTGGCAACCACGTCCATGCGATCAGTGGTGAACAGCTGTCATTGTCAAAGGAGAAATCACAGCGAAGGCTGTGAAAAAAAAACATGAAAAAGGAAGTGAGCGGTAGCTCTCGTTGTAGCGAAGGAGGGGGGTCATTGTGAGGAAGTGTTTTTCTCACCTTTTCTTTCATCAAGGTGTAATTAATAAGAGCCATTAAGGCTCAGCAAGAAGTACAGTCCTGCAAACGGAAGGATCATCATGATGGTTGACTAATGATGTGCCAACAACCAACTAGTAGTCTGTTAGGTTTACTAGTTTATATAGATTTTTTTCTAATATATTTTCTTGATTTTCTTTAACAGCAGTGTTGTTTTTTTTACAAGATATAAACTTAAACTATTGTTTATTGACCGATAATATACTTTTTTTATTCATATCTTTTAGTATTTGATATATATTGGCCACTGACCTTATACTGTACATTATAATGTTATAACAATCTGTAGAATGTAAAACAATTGGTTTTACTTCATTATGTCTTCATGGAGGATTGTGAGTGTAAAAGTGTGAATAAAAAAAAATATGTCAATAAATATTAACTTCCAGTCATTATAAATGCCAATAAATAGACATTTAATTCTACAATGCCCATAAATAATTTTAACCAAAGACAAAATGTGTTATAATATTTTTGAAGGCTTATTTGTCATGTGTTTTAATGCATTATACTTTCTAAAGGTGTAACAATGAGCAGATAAGTGATATATACAGTATGTGTATTATAAGTGTGGTTACAATTATTCATGAGATCATAAGGTATTATAAGGTGGCGTAATTAATGCATTAAAACTACTTTTGTAATGCATTATATATTAAGGCTTCAAGTAAAGTGTTACTGATTTATGACACGTCCAGTTCTCCGGAATTTATTTGTTATTGCATATAATAAGATTTTTTTAATAGCAATACATTTTATTATTTTTTATAATAATGCTGTGTCATAAAATAAGTAATTTTATTTTAAAGTCATCCCTTTTATAGCACCAGTGCTACAGTGTAAATATTCAGACAGACTTTTTGTTGACTAAGATGTGGATATGTTGTATGATTCAGATCAAAGCTTTAACTATTTAAACAACGTATCTGTGTACATACGCTATTTATGTATGTTATACTCTCCAAAATGGCGCCAGGGTGATGTGGAGGAGACTAATTGTTGAATAAAGTCATTATTTTTGTTTTCTTTGGGAACAAAAAGGATTCTCGTAGCTTCGTAAAATTACGGTTGAACCACCGATGTCACATGGATTATTTTAACGATGTCCTATATGTTTCTGGACCTTGATTAAGTGTTAAGATCCTTGCTGCCTATGCTTGGTCAGAGAGCTCTCGGAATTCATCAAAAATATCTTAATTTGTGTTCTGAAGATGAACGAAAATCTTACAGGTTTGGAACGACATGAGGGTGAGTAATTAATGACAGAATTTTCATTTTTGGGTGAACTGTCCCTTTAAGGCACCCCACCAACTAATCCGTTTTAGATATGCAGTTTTTCACACCGTAGTCGATATCAGTGAGTGTTGATAGCTGTATGTTTTGTGGTTACATTAAATTCTTAAATGTTTTCAGCACACAGCAATTACGTGGAAGTCGACTGAAAGCATTTTCCACAATCCTTTTGGGGTAAAAAACAATATTCCCAAGTAAGATGTATGTATAGTACACCGCAAGGCTTTTGTGGTTCAACGCTGGGTTGTGCTCTGAGTATAAAACCAAATTAAAGGCTGTTTATCTACAGCAGTGCACTCCTGAGAGAGAGATAACACATAGTGTATACTAAAGCTGAAGGATAGATTTGTTGATGTATTGGGGATTGTTGAATATTTTGAGAGGAGAGAGGAAGTACAGATGATGAAAGGGGATGGAGGAGCTTCCATTTGTGGTGGTTTCTCTGAAAATGTTTAAACGGCAACTTGGAGACCCATATAAACATTTGAACTTTAAATGAACTCCTGTTATTTTATTCACTATGAAGGGGATCCACTATGAAAATTCTAAATTGTTAATGGCCGTAGATGGAACAAGTGTGCTCAAGTAACATGAGTTTCTGTCTCCTGTAGCTCATCTGGTAGGGCATTGCGCTAGGAACAACAAGGTCATGGGTTCGATTCCCAGGCAGCACACATACTTTGAATGTACTGCAAGTCGCTTTCCATGATAGCATCTGTCTAATACATTTGTTAAATGAAATGTCACATCCATCACTGCAAGGTGTTGTGATACTGCAAGGTGTCTCATTTGGTGACTGCAACATGTCTCATCTGACACTTCACCATGTCACTTATTCACTCTTGTCTCATTTTCACCCATCACATCTTCGTGTATCAAGTCATTTCACATTCAAGTGGCATTTTCCAGCAAACAAAAAATAAATCTGTCATAATTGTCCTTCAATCCTTGGTAAGAACAAAAAGCCTGGCGCTTTTTAAAGAGGTAACTATCTTCACTGCTCTTATTGTGAATTCAGAAGCATTATGTTCTCTTTCTGTCTATCATTTGAGGTAATTACACCCTCTCTCTCTCTCAAAAGAGGAGTACCTCTATAGAGGACTCTCCTCTCATAACACATCAAAAGGCAATTATAGGCCATAGCCTCTTTGTAAGGCATGCATTTCATACATCAGGTGTAATTTTTCTACAAGATAAAACAAAGCGGTGAACAATGTGTTTAATGGCTTGAGTACATTTCCTTTAATAAGTTCAGCTGTTAATTAATCAGTGTCAGAGTAATGCTTGCGTAGTATGTAACCTTGGTCAACAAAGTCAGTGGTTTTGCCCTGCGGTGCATTTTTTCTTGCTATTCATCATTTCAGAGCAATTGTTTGATCATCATATTCTTGCGTTTCTGAGGGAAGGGGTCTTAACGTCTTTTAAAGGGATAGTTCACTTGAATATGAAAATTGTCATAATTTACTTGGTCGAAATATGTACTTTCTTTCTTCCATGGAACACAAAAGGAGACATTTTGAAGACTGTGAAGGTCACTCTTTTCCATTCACATTGAACGGGGACCGAAACTTTCAAGATTCAAAATGGATATGAAACACATGAATGTGCCATGAAAGTGGTACATGCAACGCAGTCTTTATAAGTCTGCGATATAAGTCTTTTGAAACCAGAAATCATTGTCATATTAAAATATGGCAGGAGAAATACTGATGATCTTTGCAATGAATCTCTTTACAAAATGTTACTTGAATCTGTTTCTCAAGTTTGACTCACAGACTGATTCATACGTAGCTTTTTACAGCTCACAGTTGAAGGAAAGATTATTAGTGAATAATGTGTAATGTAGCTGTCAACTATATCGACCATATTTTTTGTGTTTTCTTTTATTTGTTTTGAAGCTCGTACAGTTCGGCCCCAAAAAATTACCTTTTCATCCTGTTATGATTTTAAACAACCATTTTTCCATAGCGGACAAAAGAAGAAATTCTGAAGGCTGTGATGGTTTTTCTTTTTTTATTCGATTCATTACTGTGAATAGTTACTGTAATTTACAAGTTTCAAAATGGACATAAAACACTTAAAAGTACCATTAAAGTGGTCCATGCAACTCGCGTACCAATTTTTTAATCTTTTGTAGGCATAAATCCTTGGCATATTAATAGGTGGAATAGTATTGTCCTTTAAAGGCCAATCTTTTCAATGATATGGTTCATAAAACCAAACTTAAATCAGACTGACCTGTTCTGAGTCAGTGATTCATTTGCAGCATTTAACAGCTCAGTAGAAGAAAAGATTGACAGTGAATATATATATATACAAATTTCAGTATGTTTTTAGACAAACTACTGTTTGGTGTTTTGAAACTTGAAAGTGTCATTCCAACCAGAAAAAAAAACCTTGTATCACTTTAAACACGTTTTTTTTTTCCTATGGAAGACAAAATTAGTTATTTAGTAGAATGGTAACAAGTGTGGCTGGCAAGCTTCAATAAATATTCTAAAGTAGTCTATAGGGTTCAGAGGAACATTTTACAAAAAAGCTGATTACAAAATTTAAATTTTCGGGGAGCCATCCTTTTAAGACTGCATATATTTATTGAGAATCCACAGGATGGCCCAGATCAGTTTATTTTGTTTACATAAACCAGACACCGTGGTTGTATTGCCGCCTGTGTTTTAACATGTAGTGCCGCCGCGTCTACAGTTGTTACACACCCCTCCACCAAGTGTTATCAGACAGCACACAAGCAACAGGAACATGACAGCATGCTAGCCGTTTCTCTCCTGCTGACATTTGCCATTCATTTACATTCACATCAGCATGAGTTTTCTTTTCTGTGGTTCTTTTTATGTCTCTCCCATGCACCTTTTCAATTTCTCTGCCTTCCTCATTTGTTAGCTTGTTGTTCTCTTGTGTTCTCGAATAAAAGCAATCATGCCTTGAATGACGGAAGGTCATTTTGAGTGTGTTCATAAAACACTGGACTTTGACCTGCATGGTCAATATTCAGTTCAAAATAAGGGAGTGAAGCAGCTGCTCATCGTCTGTCTGCTCGAGGTCGTGAAATGTCAGTCAGCCCTACTTTTATAACATCTTCTTAAATTACTAGGAAGAAATCGAGAAAAAATAATATATATATTATATATCTATAATATATATAGAGTATACTTACTTTTTACCACCTGCTATTGCCAGGTGAATTTAGAATCAATTGGCTATAGTGTACAAAATATTTTAAGGTTATTATTATTATCATCATACACTGCTGTTCAAAAGTTTTGGAACATTAAGAGTTTTTTTTTTTAAAGAAAGTAATACTTTTATTCAGCAGTGGTCTATCAAATACATTTTGTCTTTACTGTCACTTTTCAACAATTTAAAATAAATATTGTTCTTTTGAACTTTCAATATATCAAATAATCCTTAAAAATGTGTCAGTTTCCATAAAAATGTTTTGAACAGATAATAATTTTAGAATTAATTCTGAAGGATCATGTGGCGCTGAAGACTGGAGTAATGACTGATGGAACTTAAATAGACTTTAAATAAAATTAAATAGATTTTGTTTTCTTTTATTCCCATGACTGTATGATTGTTTTTTTCATACTATATTGAAATGACAAAACAGTTATTTTCATTGTGTCAATGTGTCACAGCTCATTACTGTTTTTATGACTTTACTGGTCTGTCTCTTGGCGAAAAATACCTGTCAAAAAAGTCAGCACCATGAGTCTTTTAAAAAATCTTACAAATGACCTCAATGAAACTGTTTCCGTTTTATTTTGTTTTACTTTTATTCCCATGCATGTGTTTTGAGGTAAAAATGTGCGTTGTGAGTCCTGACAGACATATATGTGACAAATACATTGTTTTGTTTTTTGATTTGAATCGTGTCATGTGTCACAGCTCATATACATGACAAACTGGTCTGTCTCTTGGCGAAACAATACCTGTCACAAAAAAAAACCATGAAGACTCATATCACTCTTACAATTCAATGTTTTGAGGTAAAAAACCATATTGTTTTGTTTTTTGAGTTCTTAATGCAGTTCTTAATAATGTTACCGGTGAGTAACTCTAAGTAACTTTATTTATTTGCCCGTTTTTACTCACAAGAAAAGAATATCTATTAAGCATAGCTGAACATCAGAAATGACAAACTTGTGTTCTTTTTCTTTGCAGAGGAAAGGCCGGACTGCTCCAAGGCGAGATGTGAGGTGCAGTTTTCTCCACGCTGCCCTGAGGACTCCATATTGATCGAGGGCTATGCTCCACCGGGTGAATGTTGCCCCCTTCCCAGCCGCTGCGTGTGTAGCCCAGCTGGGTGTCTGAGGAAAGTTTGCCAACCCGGGCACCTCAACATCCTGGTATCCAAGAGCTCAGGCAAACCCGGGGAGTGCTGTGATCTCTACGAATGCAAACCAGGTAATAAAGTTCAATATTAACTTCCTTGATTCTATCTTCACACGATGCAACATGTAGGTCAACTAGCTAACTGCAACCAATCGGGTATAAACCGGCCTGCGCTAGCACGGTATAAAGGAATAAATCTCCAAAAAAATTAAATATTATCCATCATGTCCATTTTTGACATCCCTGATTGTATGACAATGACTGTGTAAAGGTTTTTCTTAGAGCTTCAACATTCATGTTCAATGAAAAACAAATAATATCCCTCTATGTTGGTTTTTCTAAAATAAAAAGCATGCAGTGTCAACTTTTCTTGCAATATCAAATTATTTTCCTGCAATAGCAATGGATGGGATTGTTGTAGAGTCTTGAGAATCCACACCAGGAACCAGCTAGTGATAGATTTGAATTCTTTGCAGGTTATCTCAAGATGCTGTCATAGTACCTTAATTTTGAATATATCTTCTTCTGTCATGCTGAATTTTGCTGCAATATGGCAGCCTTGAGCAGAGATAGGCACTTGGCTTCAACGTGACATAAAAAACAACAGTAATTAATTTCCCAATACACTAAAGAGTGAGTTTTTGTGATTTGGGAGTTTACCAAATCCTTTGAGACATGCTAAAGTAAAAATACCTGAGTGGTTCTGCTTCCAGAGACAGTTTGGTAGATAGGACACAAATGCATTGGGTTCGATTTTGTCACTTTTCTTAAAGAAAACAAATAAAATGTACATAAAATAGAAAATTGTTAATACAGATTTTTAAAGATTTGATCAGCTCACATTATTCGTAAGTATATCATTGAAAGATAATCATAACTTACTACTCAATGTTTGACATTAAACCTACATTATATGATGGCTTAAGCACTTTTAAACAGCATGTGTTGAAGTTTATGGTGTGATATAACAAGTAAATAATTTGCTTGGATGAGAGTTTGACGAGGTGTGTTAATGAGGCTTTGATGAGAAGTGCTAAGTGTTTTATGTCTTGTTTTGTGTTCAGTGTTCAGTGTAGACTGCAGCACAGTAGAGTGTCCACCAGTGAAGCCTGTCCAGTGTCCGGCAGACAGCTATGAGACACATGTCAGACTGACAGCAGATGGCTGCTGCACCCTTCCTACCAGGTTAGATGTTACAACTGTCTCACACTCACAATTGAGTTTAGAATGGTGCGTATGTCTCATACTCAATTCAGGTTAGCATTATGTCTATTTGCACATTAGGTACAGTTGTTAAACCTATCTCCACTCACAATGAAAGTTAGACGGTTACATCTGATTGATGCTCACAATGTAGGTTAGTTTTGTACTGACCATTCAAATTAGAAGTTACACCTGTCTCACTATGTTTATATGTTTCACATTGACAGTCCAGGTTAGACGTTAAACCTGTCTCACTTGCACAATTCCAAATAGACCATTATACCAGTCTCATGCTGACAATCCTGATTAGACATTACACATTTCATCTCTTTCACACTTACAATTCAATCTAGGTTAGGCGTCACATCTTTAGACGTTACACCTGTCTCATGCTCACAATCTTGATTAGCTGTTACACCTGTCTTATGCTTACAGTCAAAGTTCGACTGATACATCTACTCTCACACTTATGATCAAGGTTAGATGTTACATAAATCTGGGTTAGACATTGCCTCTCTCATGCTGGCAATCTAGGTGAAATGTTACGATTCATGTTCATAATCCAGTTTAGACATTACACTTGTTAGAGCATAGATTAGACATACACCTGTCTCATGCTCACACTCCAGGTTACTCGGTTACATCTGTCACACACACACACACACACACACACACACACACACACACACACACACACACACACACACACACACACACACACACACACACACACACACACACACACACACACACACACACACACACACACACACACACACACACACACACACAGTCCAGGTTGCACATTTAAGCCTGTCTCTCACTCACAGACTCAGTTTAGGTTAGACGCCGCACCTGTCTCCTGCTAATAATTCAAGTTAGAGCAAAACGATTGTTCAAAACAACCCCATTATTTTTCATTATTTTAGTTCTGGTTCTCAGTGTGTCTCAGAGTATTAAAATAGAATTATTTCAGCACTGAAAGTTATTAACTTTAGAGTGACAGAAGAGAGTGTTTTGTTGGTATGAATTAGGTATGACAGCCCCCCCGCCCCCCGCAAGCATCACTCTATCTCTCTCTCTCTCTTCTACTCAGATGTGAATGTTTGCCTGGCCTCTGCACCTTCCCACAGTGCTCAGCGGGGACTTCCCCACAGGTCATGTCCCATGGCGATGGAACACCTGGGAGCTGCTGCGATGTGTTTGAGTGTGTCAACGGTAGGTTCTGTTTTCTGTGTGTCTTAATTAGTGTTTATGTGTAGGTGTTTTGGGAAGGTCGTCTAGTCAGTGGGCAGAACCTTGTCGCTGCTGCCATGGTGACCGGCCATTAGCTCAAACAGAACATTACCTAAAACACACTACAGAAAATACACACTTTTACTACATCTGTTTCTCTCTTTTAAAAATCAATTTGCAGTGTTTTAAATGTTAATTAGATGGCATTTTAATTCATTTTAATGCCCCAAAAAAGGCATAGTATATTATTGTTCCCTTAATTGCTCTTTCTGTGTCTCTGCAAGGCATAAGTGAATGTCAGCCGAGTATTGCAGTTAGAGCTACTTAAATTATCAGCAATTTTCTGATAACTTCAGAAAATAGCTTTAACTATGTTGAATTATATTACTATAAATGTGCATATTTAAGATTTTATGCCTTTTTATACGTATAATTAGAATTTAATATAATTGCTAATTTGATATTTGTATTTTTTTATTTATACTGTATGATAATGAATCTATCTATCTAGTTATTGATTCATTCTTGAAGTTAGGTTGCGTATTCCCTGTTCTTTTTTTGTCGCTTTTTTGCCAAATGGAGAGCAAACACTCAAAATAAAGAAGCGCGGTCTGGTAAATATATTTATCTGTGCCCTTTTCAAACAAAATGACAACAATGATACACTTAGTTTAATTCACATCTAATTTAGTGACATCTTGTGTAGAAATAGTGGTACCAAAAAAGAGGCTTAGACCACCATTGCAATTTAAGTGTATGTTTGGGTGTGTTTGAAGTGTAGAAGGAAAATTGAACATTTCAACAGGAGAGACACTCACATGAGCAGATAGTATAACAACAGAATAAAAACAATTGTTATATATATGCTGTATAACACACAAAATACATTGTTATTCATAAAGCACTTGTGCCTCTTGTGCACAGCCGTACACAAACACTACACAGTGATCCCTAACTAATAAAACCTGCGCTGAGAGTTGGGACAGAAAGAGAGAGCTTAACCCCACAGTCACTGTGGGTAGAGCTGTGTGCAGGTGGTGGAGAACTCTTTCAGATGAAGAGACTGCAGGCGACAGGTGGACAAAAGCCACAAGAAATCAGCACCAAATCAAAGCTGGAATCATCAGCGAGCACCAGGATGTGTGTTGTGCGTTGGGCCTTTTCCATATTCGTGGATAGACAACTGCCGAGAGGAAGACAGAATCAGGGCTCCATCCAAACACAAAGGCTCAAGAGTGGTGCTTTGAATAAAGGAACCCATGAAAACAATCCCACTTCCCCTCTAGTTGTTTATTTCCTTCCTGCTTTACCTATAGCCAGGCCTAGGGCACACAATACATGAAAGACGTACCAACAAAGGAAAGCAAAGCGAGTGCGACCCAAGGACTCACTTTTCCATATTTGTCATTTGGCGAGTCACCTTCCTTTCAAGCACGTATGTATATAAACAAGCCAGCATAAATAGCGGTGTGGTGTGAGGTGCCAGGTTGTGTGTCGTCTTCACAGCGGGCGGCGAAATTAGCCTTAGGCTGATTTGAGAACAAAGCACTGACTCCGGAGAGCCACGCAGGGAGCATCAAAGCTCCAAACAGAAACACAAGCTAATTGAACATCTGACCACCGGTGGCTGTGTACAGTGTAGAGGCCGATCTCATATTCCATAGCTGAGGGGGGTGGGGGAGAACATGAAGGAGCAACGAAAAGAGAAAATGAACTCATCTCCTTGGATGGACAGAAACTGATTAATATTCAAAAGATATCACACGGACGTCATTAGATGAGTGACCTTCTCGAGACTGTCGTGGTATGAACAAATTGACACAAAAGATGAATAAACTGCAGGTGGATGCGAGAAAACCACAAACGGTCATGTCAGCCGATGTTGAAATTCCTTTATTTCTTTCCTCTGTGGAACAAAAAGACAACATTTTGATTAATATATCAGTAACTCCTTTTTTGGAATGGTAGTGAATTAAGACTAAAGCTTTTTAGTTTAAAAAATAATCCAAAACACCATAAAAGTATCATAAAAATAACCCATAAGAGACAATAGCATTGTGTAATGAACATATAGAAATGTAAAAAGTTCATCCAAAAATGAAATTTCTGTCATCATTTTGTAATTTATTCTGTCACCTTCATAATTTCTCAACCTGGAGGACTTTATTCTGTGGAACAATAAAGAACATATTTTGAGAAATATCTAATCAAATATTACCAACATTCTTCAAAATATGTGACCCTGGAGCACAAAACCAGTAATAAGTAGAACGAGTATATTTGTAGCAACGGCCAAAAGTACATTGTATGGTTCAAAATTGTCGATTTTTCTTTTGTGCCAAATACAGGTGCATCTCAATAAATTAGAATGTCGTGGAAAAGTTCATTTATTTCAGTAATTCAACTCAAATTGTGAAACTCGTGTATTAAATAAATTCAATGCACACAGACTGAAGTAGTTTAAGTCTTTGGTTCTTTTAATTGTGATGATTTTGGCTCACATTTAACAAAAACCCACCAATTCACTATCTCAACAAATTAGAATAATAATTTATTGAGATGCACTTGTATCATTAGGATGTTAAGTAAAGATCATGAAGTTATTTTGTAAATTTTCTACCGTAAATATATAAAAAGTAAATTTTTGATTAGTAATATGTATTGTTAAGGACTTCACTTGGACAGCAGTTGTATCTCAGTCTTTGTCCAATCCTAACAAATCATGCATCAATTGAAAGCTTAATTATTCAGCTGTATTCTAATGTATACATCTCATTTTTTGACCCTTAAAAATTGACCCTTATGACTGGTTTTGTGGTCCTTGGTCACATATTCTAAAGTCATATAGGTTTGGAACAACCTATTACGGTGAGTAAATTATGACAGATCTTGCGTGTTTTTTTGCCAAATATTCCTTTGAGTTGTAATACACCTGATAATCTTCCGCTCTACCTTTTAGATGAAGGATTATTTAACCAAATGAAGTCCAATTCATGAACGAATGATTCAAATGAATCAAGTGAATCTTGTGAATTGGATTAACTGACTTACTGTATTAAAAAGATCCAACTCAAAATAATGAGAACAAATCAGAAACCATACTATTCTCATGAATGTGGCAAAAGAGAGCTTTTTAGTGAATAATTGGATTTTGGCCTGTTTTTTTTGGCTAAGCTATCGTATGACTTCAGAAGTCTTCAAATATAGTCCACATGTCGTATTTACCTCCATTTTGGAGCGCGACAGCCCAAGTCCTTATGCATTTAAAAAAATTTGTGCATGAGTGGCCAGAATATTCTTCAGAATTGAGCTTTTTGTGTTCCACTATAGAAGTAAAGTCATACAGGGATTTTAATGACGTGAGGGTGAATAGATAATCACAGAATATTAATTTCGGGTCGGACTATCCCTTTAATTTGATTTACATAATGCTGTGCTGCTGGAAACTGTCTCTATGAATCTTTAATTGGAAGAAGGAGCCGGCATCTTTCACTTCTGTCCTCTGTAATGTGTGATAAGATTTATTCAATGTGGCATGCCTTAATGAGGATTTGAGGCTTATTAAATTCAGTTCATATTGTGTTTATTTTAAGTTTTTCCCTGTAGATTTGTCACATTGGCACCTCATGGACATATTGCAAGCTGGTCATTAGCTGGTCCAAGATGGTCTAGATTAGTCTTGTGTAGCCAGATGTTTTACTGTCACCAAACTCGGGACCAGGTTGCAGCTTATTCTGACAAAGAAACAAACAACCTGCCTGTTTAGACGGAAGGAGGCCATGTGACTGACATGTAAATTGACCAACTACAATAATAGGCTGACACGAAAAAAATTGATCAAATAGTACGTCTTTTTTTGTTGTTGTTGTTGTTGTTAATTACGTAAAACATATTAGCAAATTCATATATTTTTTGTGATTTAATCGCAATAATCACAATTAAAAACATTACAACAAATTGTATTTGTAAACTTTTTATAAGTAATCCTCAAACTATATCATATAAACAAAGAATATTTTACATAGCACTTCTTTAATGGCATCTCTCTACCAAGTATGTAATATTGAGGTCTGAACTGATCTGGATACCTAGTATAACATATAATAAGTCATTAAATAAATTTATAGCCACCACTTTAAACATTTTAATAGACTAAACTGTCAAACTACTTTTACATTTTTGTTTCCCCCATTCATTATTATTCCTAAAACCGGCTTGACCACCTTAATCTGTATTTTTTCAGCAGGGCAGTGTAAATACAGGAAACGTTATCTACATAGAGAATCAAAACTTTGAAGTTTACGACAACATTTGAGTAGATCAACTGTGCCATTTCTGAAAAAATTCAGGGCTTGATGATTCTATAAACAACAGATGTCAGACTGACAGAATGCCATCTTTCTGTGCCAGTCGCTCGCTCACTCACTCTCTCCCCAAGGCGCCCGCACACACTTCCAAAGGCAAGTGTTTGGGATGGCAAGAGAGTGAGCATTCTCAGACAGTGTTTGTGCACCACATTTCTCTCTCAGACAGTGATGTCACCCTTTTGGGGAGTATCAGGGCTGATTTGTAAGTGTATGTGTGCATCTAATCTAGAACATTCCCCCCTGAGCTAATCGCAATTCCTTTCCGAAAGTGAACTAACGTGAACTAACTTTCACCACACCAAGGAATTTCAGTTTTATGCATCTCGTAATGTACTAAGCAAATGTGTTGCTAAAGATAGTTTAGTTTTTTGTTATGCTTCTCCACTGTTTTTACTCTTTTTTTACACTTTTGCATTGAAGCACACATTAAAATTAGAATATGTTTATCAATTAGTGACTATGCGAACATGTTGTTTGACCGCAGAAAAACAGCAGCCACCCTGCCACATTTGCGCATGGTAGATTTGCTTTGTCATTAGCGATATTTTTAGTCCCATAATTAGCTTTGTACATCTTCACACATGAACTGGCGCACCTGTCAGTCCCCATTCATACAGCCCCACTGCTACAAGCCCCATCATTACGTTAATGTTTACCCAGAGAGTGGTTGTCATGGAGAATGGTATGATTGGTGGTTTGCGTGAGCTGTTCAACCTAGGGATAGAAGGGCGATGTAATAGAGGTTGTGAGTGCTGATTTCGATCCTCTTCTAAGTGTCGAGAAGCTTGATTGTGTTGTCGACGCTTAAGCGGTTAGCATTAGGATTAGCTCTGTAAACAGTAGCATGTTGTTCTGCCTCAAATGACGTATGGAAGAACAATGCGCACTCTTTCAGAGGGCAAGCGTGGATTAGGACACATTACTCAGAAGGAAATGCTTAAACAGCTGTTCATTCTTTCGAGAGATTATAAGTCTTGAAACCAAATTTTTACCAGGTTCAGCCAGTAAATGACATAACGTTTTAGTTTATCCGCTAGCGTAAACATAACACCGTGGCTCGATGAGAAGCACAGGCGTCTCTTTTTCTCTTCGTCAGAGAAAGCGTCGTCGGAAGAGGAAAGTGATTTTAAGTTGGAGCTCGAATAGGAGTAACCGAGGGGCCATTCAAATAACGTGTACACTGTGAAGCCTACGATGATTGATGGGCCCCGTAGGCACTATGCTCTCCCTTTTATACTCGGCTCTTATTTATGTCTGCTCCAACACAGCGGCCGCTATCTTTCACTGATAAAAAAATGGGAAAACATGCACACAAAGGCGCCGTCTTTTTGTTTTATTTTGTTTCTCGACAACTTAGCCTTGATTTGCAGGTGTTGTGCGGTTGTAGTGGTTTGCATGTCCAGAGCAGTGGTGGGTCTTGGCAGCACAAGGCGCAACTGTGGAGAGGCGAGTTATCACATTATTTAGTCTGCCTCTCAGCAGTTGCAGCCAAAACAATCTAGCCTGCAGCATGAGGGAGGGCTGAAAAACACCGGGAGGCAGCTCCTGTTGGGCTCTAGGACAGGAAGAGAAAAGAAATGCTGGACTGAGTCCTTCTAGAGAGGCATTCTCTTACCTAACACAGAAAAAAAGCATCTCAAGCATCTGAGAGGATGATAACCACAATCTCCTCGGCCTTCAAAATCTATTTCTTCTTCATGGTTCCGATTGTTTTCTCTCTTCTCTTAGTGAGAAACTAACCTTGCATCTGAATTTGTATAAACCTCTACTATACAGAAGGTGAAAAACAATATGTGAAACTAATATTCTGTCCAAATTCACAGTTTTCCAAAAACAGTTGACTTTTAAAAATAAAGGTTAAAATAAGGTAGAACTGTTATCTATGGAACATTTCCATTCCACAAAAGGTTCTTTATGAAGGTGCCCAGATGACCTACTACTTCAGTAAAGTTGCGTTCACAGCAGACGCGAATTAAGTGAATAAATCACGCTATTCGTGCGTAGTTGGACGCTTGAACATTTTGAGTTTACTCGCTTCATTCGCGCGTGAAATTCGCTTCATTCGCACGTGAACTTCACTACACGTGAATTTGCGTGATGGAAGGGGCTTCTGCCAGGCAGCTCAATATTGAATATATGGCTATCCAGAGGCACTCCATCAATATATATATATATAGCTCAAATTGAGTAAAGAGCGTTTTTTACAACTTACCAGATTGTCCGACCTCCTCACTCACTTTCTTCCAAGCAAGATCCTTTTTATTCCTGTTTTTGTAAAAGTATGAAGTAGTATCGTACAGCTCCATGTACCCACATACAACCACGATTAATTTGTCCTCCATTGTTGTTTCGGATTTTCTGCCTCCGCTCGTAATCACGACAATGCTAGAGCAAGCTCCTGATTGGTTAACGCGGCGTGAATATCCGCCAAAGTTAAGATTTTTCAACTCGTCAAACGCCTCAAAAGCTCAATTCGCGCTGCGTAATTCGCATGAATAGCGGCGCAGGATTGTCTATCGCGTCTTTGCATTGACTTAACATGTAAATCATTCACACGTCATTCGCGTCTGGTGTGAATACACCTTAAGTGCTAAGTGCTAAGCACCCTCGAACGAAATCAAAAGCACCCTCAGTTAAAGCTGTAGTAAACAGCATTTTTTTAGATTTGGCATACTATCCAGCACATTATGCGCTCTGAAGATCCTGATCTGTTTCAATTTCAACGTGTTTTTGCAGCGTTGCGTTGAGTATTGTATCCAATCACAGAATTATCTGTTGATTTCTTGTGTTTAAGATAGAATTCACTTACCGCTTAAATTGCCAGAGTTTTTGTTCAGGGTTTATGTTCAGTACGAATAATCTCATTTAGTGTGGACGCGATTTAATTAAGAGATTCACTGTGCAGTGTGGAGAACTTCATTAATTATAATGTAGGTTTGTGAGATCGCGATGAACTAAGATGAATGATAGCCTTTTAGTGATTAGAAAGGGAGCCTGTGTGTGTGTGACCCGTGCTGGCAAATGAGTCGGTAATGAACAATTTGTCCAAAAATATTAATTTTTATTTTCACATTCTACAATAAAATACATTCAAAATTATATATGATTTGTTGGAATTGAACAAAAAAATTAGTGAACAAATGATGAGTTTGAAGGCGATAGAGTCAGCAGAGTTGATTCTGAGAAATATCGAGTTTAAGTTTTCTGACGATTCCAAAGCAAAATCATCAAGCAGCGTTGCATATTTTCCTCCTATTCTTTTCTTTAAAATAATTACTATATAATTACTAATATATTTATTTTTATTGTATTGTTGTTATTAAAAACAAGAACGAAAATGCAAATAAACTGTAGTTTAATCAAGAGCAACTAGGGATTACGTATTTTCTTTTAATGTTTGATTAACATTGAGACAGATCTATATTAAGACATAATGCACAGATCCAATATAATGTTACACATGATTAACTAAATAGTTGGAAGACAATAGATCATATAGTTAAGAACATAATAGCTCTCAGTTCACACTATGCATTTACACATCAGACTTTCCCCCATAACTCATTAACCAAAGGAGTCACAAAGCTGGAATTCTGTGTTTTGCAACAATAGACTTGCTCAAGCAGCAGCAGCATATCCCTGTGAAGAATAAAAAACTCTTCTTTGACACATTAAATACTTCATTTCTTAATTCTACTTTTTTGATCGCTAGAAAACGTAATAAACATACTCCTAAAATTAAACCAGACAGTTTTTTCCTATTTTTGTCATCAAAATAGATAAAAATTATACTATGAGCATACCGACTAATTTTACCAGCACAGGTTTTATATATATATAATGCAAAATGTTGAGGAAATGATAGCGGACGGAGGATTTGGTTTTCACGCTAAAGTAAAGTAAAAGTTAGTTTCTTAAAACCAGAGAAGGTGAACATATTGGTCTTCTTGTGGAATAAAATGCAATCACGGTCACCAACAGACAGTTTAGTTTAGCTTTTCTGTTTGTTTTCTTTTTAAAAAGCTTATCTTTGGTGTTTAACTCACTTTAAGGCTTTATTTTACTTATTTATTTTTATTGCTCAGTGTTTGCTAAACGTTCTGTAATTTATTAGTCCATATATAGTACTGCATGTGGTGTATGTCATGCCTCATCTTATTCGTTTTTGTTAATAAATGAAGTAAGCTAGTCATTGTAGCTTGTTGTTTTATTGTTGTTGTGCTTTTTAATTAAAAATAACAAAGAATCCATCTTTTATTTTAGTCTTAAAAAGTGAAAGGTGAATAGATGTAAGCAAAACAGACAATTATATTATATATAATTATATTATAGTTTCTTGTAAAATGTGACTACAAAATCGCAAATTCAAAATCGAAAGTGAAAGCATCTGAAGTCCGGCTTATTATATCACAAAATTCAAATCACAAATAATACTAATGACGAAAAAGAACTTTCATTACCATATAACGCTCCGGTTACTGTCGTAAACTCGGTTCCCTGAGAGCGGGAACGAGACATACAGAGTTCATCAGAACTCCTCCCTGCACCTTTTGATTTATTGGCTCACGCCAGTCACTGGCTGGCCAATTGTCGCAAAGCAGCAAATGACGAGCTCGGGAGGCAAAAATGCAGAGCCCGCGATAATACAGAATCTGATTGAACGCCACTTGGCTGGACGAGCAGTTCACGGCGATCACCGTGATGTGTCCCGTCCAGGGAACTGAGAAAGTTACGACAGTTGCAAAAGAGTTCCCTCTGAGCTTTCATGAGACATCACGGAGATTTCTCCGTTATGTGAGCTATTCAATCCCGCCTAGAGGCTACGGGCAGCCTGCACCGATTTGGCATTTCCAACCAATAACGGCGCTGTAGCTCACAGCTGATAGGTGTAAGCCAATGAGCGCCCACACCCCACATTCTTATTTGCATTTGGCAATGATAGATGGGCTGCCTGAGAGCAGGGCAGAACACATAGCAATATTACGGGCTTACAGATGAAGTTGAGCACTAACTTAACATATTACGCGCACTGAACTCAGGGCCGACAAAATAAGGACCTAAAGGTGCAATTAATTTACAAGCAACATCTCCCCAAAGGTAGCATAAATAGTTACTCACCGACAGCCTTGGGAGGCTAAGGATACGTCCACTTGTAAAACCTGGCGAAGGTATTCTGCGAAGACCAGCCGGCTGCCAAGCAAATATCTGGGAAGACATACCTCTTGACCACGCCCAGGAGGAAGCGATAGCCCTCGTTGGCCCTCTATGCAGAGGGCATTCCAATCCTTGGCTTGCATATGCCTCCGTGATAGCGTCCACAATCCAGTGTGACTTTCTTTGTTTCGACACGGCTCGGCCCTCTGTAGCACCACCATAGCACACAAAAAGCTGGTCCGACTGCCAAAAACTGGCTGATCGGCAATGTAAATCCTCAGAGCCCTGACGGGGCACACTGCAGTCTGGGCATTCGCACTCTGTGGGGGCGATGACTCCGCAGCAAGGGCCGGTAGTGAAACCGTCTGTGACCTGAATGGGGTAGACAGCGATTTAGGCACGTAACCCAATCTTGGCCGGAGAGTGACACTGCAGTCCCGGGGTCCGAAACGAATACAGTCGTTGCTCACCGAAAAGGCTTGTAAATCCCCTATGCACTTAGCCGAAGCGAGGGCAAGAAGGAGTATAGTTTTAAGCGATAGCTCCTTCAAACCTACAGATGTTAGGGGCTCAATGGTGGCTGTGACCGACTTTCAAAAACAACTTCCAGGTCCCAGGGCGGTTTAACACGAGGCGGACGTGGGGGATGTACGTCTTCTTGCCCCTCTAAGAAAACTCACCACCAGCGTGTCTTTACCGAACAATTGCCCGCTATGCGGGGAACGAAACGCGGTAATGGCCGCCACATAGACTTTCAATGTTGATGGTAACGATCCACTATCCAGTCTGTCTCAAAATCCCGATGTCCACGCTATCCACGGGCTATACTCGAGTTTATCAGCCATAGCTGTAGCGGTCGCATGTGTAGTAATCCCAGATGACACACTGCTGACGCCGCCGCCATGAGTCCGAGCAGCCTCTGAAATTTCTTCAACTGAACAGAGCTGCCTTGTCTGAAATGGCGCAGGGCAGACAAAATGGCCGCCACGCGCTCTCGCGAGAGGTGGGCTCTCCTCTCCACAGAGTCTAAGCACACCCCCAGATATGTGATGGACTGACTCGGGGTTAGCACGCTCTTCTGCATGTTGACACATAGTCCTAGGGACTCCAAGTGAATAAGCAGCGAGTCTATGTGGCTGATAAGCTTGTCCCGGGACTGAGCTAAAATCAGCCAATCGTCCAAATAGTTGAGGATGCGCACCCCACTCGATCTGAGGGGAGAAAGAGCTGCATCCATGCACTTTGAGAAGGTGCGTGGGGCTAAAGCTAGCCCGAACGGGAGAACAGAGTATTGGTACGCTGTGCCCTCGAAAGCAAACCTCAGAAACCGTCTGTGATGCGGTGCTATCTGAATGTGAAAGTACGCGTCCTTCAAATCCACAGACGCAAACCAGTCCCCGGGGCGAATTTGTGCCAAGATCTGTTTTAGACGTTAACATCCTGAACGGGCGCTTGCCGAGCGCCTGTTGATGGGTCTGAGATCTAGAATGGGGCGGAGTCCCCCGTCTCTTTTGGGTATGACGAAATAGTGGCTGTAAAATCCGCTCTCTTGCTCGCTCGGAGGGACTTTCTCTATCGCTCCTTTTTCTAGCAGATTGCATACCTCTTGTCTCAGAACCTGCGCGTTTCGAGGCAATGTTAGAGACTGTACCATGCCATTGAAACGGGGTGGTCTGCGTCTGAATTGCAGGGTATACCCGCGCTTTATCACACCGAGTAGCCAGCGCGAGATTCCCGGAATAGTTTCCCACGCTTTCAGGGACTGATATAGCGGCTTTAGCCGCCTGGCCAGGTGGCATGAGCCGGCGAGTGACGCGCGGCTAACTTTCTTGTGTGCGGTGGCTCTGCACTGCTTGAGGCGGGGCGAGCTGCATCGCATTGACTGAGTGAGGAGGAAAGAGCTCTTTTTGTGAGGAGTATGCATCTTTATTGAACAACATGCAAGAACACAAACACTGTAAATGTCGCTCTCAAAAACTTTGTGCAACTTCTTGGCTCGCTAAATGGGCGCTGGGCCCCCGGAGCGCTCCTCCCTCCTCACGACACCCTCAGGAAGACGGCTTGGAGGATGCAGGCTGCCCGGTGTCACGGCGAGGGCTCCTCCGCTGCCCTTGGCGCCTTTTGGACCTGGCCACACCTTTCTCCTCACGTCCCGCGGCAGCTGCTGCTGGCCTTTCCTCCCTTCTCTGGGGTGGGCGGTTCGCCGACGATTGATCTGGAGCGAGAAGGTGGCTGGAACGAAAGCGCCTCGGCATGACAGAAATGGCTCATAGCCTTGGCGCGTTTTTGGGCTTCTAGCAATACCTTTACAATGATCGACATCCACGGCATCGCCAAAGAGGCCGGAGGGAGAGATCGGTGCGTTCAATCAGCACTTTGCGGTCTGCGTAACCATTAAGGTCGGCTAAGGTAAGCCATTAGCATGCCTCTGTTGGACTACCATGCTAACCCCATGGTTTCGGCCGATTGCCTGGGCAGCGCGCTTCGTTGCCATCAGCGCGACTTCGTTGGCCATCAGCTTTTATGCCTTTAATGGACAGTACACTAGAGAGATGACAGGAAAGCATTAGGAAGAGAGAGGGGAGTGGGATCAGCAAAGGTAAATGTAAACAGGACAGCAACACTTAAGCTGGTCGCACACCGGACCAGAATTGTCGTGCCACGCCACGCCATGTCTTTAAAATTCAAACACATTGTTTTCTAGAAGCGTACGCACCAGCAGCGCCTAGTAACAATTCAAAACAATGTAAATACGTGGCACGGCGCTGCGCTTCTCGTCCGTTGTCAGAATTAACCCACCCTGATGAGTGGCACTGTGAACTAGGCCTCATTTCACATGCAAACAGCAGGTTTTCCAATCAAACCAGATATCATTTGCATATATAAATCGTAAATATACACAGTAGCAAAAATAACTTGTTTAAAGCTAGTTAGCTATTTTTCTAGCTTCCACCATTTTTCTGCTATCAACCACACACCCTTTACCAAAAACCCTCACAAAGATGTCCTATTAAAAGATGTCAGCATCAAAATAAGTCAAAGACCCCAACCCACAAAATAGATCACGGGCAGATTGCCTAGTTTTCTGGCCAAAAAGCTCGGCCCGCCCTCTTGACTCTTGTTTTGCTGTTTGCAGAGCCACTGGCAGTCACAGAGACAGGCATGATTGCTCAAGATGCCTATTTCATTTATATCAATCAGGTAGTTGGGCAGTGTAGAATTCTAAAATACGGCACTTTTTATTCTAAAGGACAGAAGGGTGGAGGAAAATGGTCATATAAAACAAAATTACAACAGTTTTGGTGCAGGAAACCTGAACTTACAATAAAAGCGGACTTCAGGGGGAAATATAAAATGCTACTAAAGTATACAATATGGCTCCTTTAAAGACCGACGAGACTTGGTTTGTGGTGCCTGGATCGAAGTTGAAAGACTGCCTGTGATTCTTCTGCTACGTTACATTTAGTGAACACTGGTCCATGTTTAACCATGACCTCAAGCGGGAGGAATCTGCACAAGTACAAGTTTGTGACTGGAGGTGGGAGATTATGTAAATCCTCCACGTTAAGGTTAGCAGCTTTTGAACGGTAATAGATGTTGTTATTTTAGGTTGCACTTCAGTGCTCTGTTCAGGAACTGTGAGACTGAGATGTGGAGGTGTTTTAATCTCCAGATGGAGAATTTCATTACTGCCTCTTCACAATCCTGTCAAACTCTTAGAGTTAAATATAAATGGGCTCTTTTTCCTTCTGCTTCAGATGGCCTTTGTGTAATAAGAAAGACTCTGTTGTGTGTGTGTGTGTGTGTGTGTGTGTGTGTGTGTGTGTGTGTGTGTGTGTGTGTGTGTGTGTGTGTGTGTGTGTGTGTGTGTGTGTGTGTGTGTGTGTGGTGTGTGTGTGTGTGTGTGTGTGTGTGTGTGTGTGTGTGTGTGTGTGTGTGTGTGTGTGTGTGTGTGTGTGTGTGTGTGTGTGTGTGTGTGTGTGTGTGTGTGTGTGCGATTCTATATCTCTGTTTTCAGAAAGCCATATGATAACACAGTTAGTAGCCATTCTTAATTTGTACTCATACAGATGTGTGGAGGGTTGAGCAGTCATATAGATTACATAGTTGACTGTCACTTACCTCATCGTGTACAGACCCTGCTAGTGCCGTCATACACTCTAACAATTCAGGTGGGGCCAGTTAACAGCTGTTGGCCTCAAGGCCTCGGAGGGGAGGGAACCTGTTGGATCGGTCTTGAGGCAGAGAAAACTAGGCTTTGGCGTCTCAGAGTAGTGTTTCCATGGTTACCCTTCTCTTCCACTAATTTAAACTGAGGTGTGGTGTTTCGAGATGAGAGAAAGAATCTCCTCCACTCCGAATTTTGTATTAGATGATGCTTGTACGTGATCCTGTAAATTTTAATAAAATATCAGCAAGATAGAATCTTCAGACTTTTAGATGTTCTGCACTGATTAGAGAAAAATCTAAGGAATTATATCAAATACATTAAAAAAAGGTAAGTTCACCGTGCATGCTGAAAAGTAAGAGTGCCCACAATAAAGAAAAAAAAAACATTTGTTTGTTTGGTTGTTGGTATATGTCATGTTGTGTAACCCTCAAGCAAAAATTAATAACATATTTTTTCTGACACATTATTATTATTAATAAAAATATCAGTATGTTTTCTAGGTGGTAAAGCTGCACAAAATATTACAAATGGAACATATTTCATATACTGTATCATACATCATATTTAAAAAATGTATGACCTTGACCCATTAATGTGGGCCTGCAGGGTTTTTTCCGCTGGGTATTTGTACAGAATGGTTGTACCACATGACACTACAGACACAAATTTAAAACATTTGTAATATATACATATATTTTTAATGTATTTTAATATTTCTTAATACCACCTCAATGCTTGTAATTATACAGCACTATGCAAATATTTTGATTTTAACAATAGAGAACATATTCATTAATGATTTTGAATTCAGCAATCGATAATATATTCATCATAAAACAGTATTCAGTTGATTTTATATATACATTTCATAGTTAATATATTATTTGAACAAATGGAAATTAAAATAAACACAACTTTGTGTAGTTTTCTTGGCACACCATGTACAGATGCCTTAAAGGCTAGACAGGGTAGTAGCTGGGGCGATTCAAACCCCAGGGGCCCCCATAGCTGTGGGCCCCTATAATCGTCAAAATCTTTCACCCCACTAGGGACGGCCCTGAGGCTGGAAGTGTAACACACTAGTGTAAAATGTGCTTTTAGATCTTTAGACTTGAAAATAATAAAAGAAACTGCCAAATCAAGTTTTTATGTACCTTTTCATAGTTCCTCTCATCTAAAGGTGTTGCAGAGAGAGAAAAAAGAGAAATGTTCACACACCTTTGACACAGAAGGCCAAATAGTGCGACTTTTACAAGAGTATATTTTAAAGGTGCTTTTAAGGTGTTTTTTATGTCATATTTTATTTAATCTGGGTCCAAGGTCTCGGTATCATTCGTCTTTGTGTTTCTAAATACTTGAGAGGAACTGGTGCAGATACTAGAGTCTCCAAGTGGCATTGAACTCACTGATATATTTGTGTTATACATTTTTCGTGGACTAATACACCTCCTTAACCCTTCAACTCAGTCAGAACACATCAGTTTAGCTGAAGAACATGCAGTAATGAGCCCACTCCATTCTAGAACAACCCTGGCCATCTCCTTGAAGTTCTTTCAAAAAGTTTACTGAGATTTTGAATCAGCATTTTCTTTTCTGACAAAGTCGTTACAGGATTACAGCTCTGGGAGGAAATTCTGAATATTAAATATAATTAATTCAAGCTCGTTCTCCCTACACGACGCCCAATCCCTAATGCCAGAGGATTCCGGAATAAGTCCAAGTCAAAGACTTTTCCATAAAACTATGAAGGAATTTGCTGCAGTTGTATAATCCTTTGTAATGGGTAAAGTCCCAAATCAAGGCAGCCAGTGGGTTGAAAAATGAAGCCACCAGCTCAAGCCTGACAAACTTTGCATATTTGTTCAACAATCAGCTTGTCCTACTGTGGTGAGAGAGGGATAAGCCCTAGAGCAGACACCAGCTCTCGTGAGGCTCGGCCAGCTGTTTACACACCAGCACTTATGGCTTGCCCTTCAAAAACGGAAATGTAGCAGGAAAGCCGTATTCTCCTTTATACCATTTCTCTGCAGAATTTATTCTTCTGTGAGGTCATAACAGCCAGCAAAACAAGTGGGGGCGAGCTCGCTATCTGCTCTCCTACAAATCTTTCACGGCATCCAGACAGCTTGGGTCAGGTTTTATCTTGAAAACTTATGAGATGCAGCAGGGGTTTAAAGCAGCCGTTTTACATAAACACTGACATTCAATGAGACAAAACAAAGAAACCGGTTGTACCTTCCCTTACCATGTCAGAGTTACCTCTAAAAGACCCAACACTGAGTCTAACTGTGATGTGGCCACTTGTGTCATTTTTAAAGAATGAGATCCATTTGGGTGAGGCCACTGCACTGAACATCTGGGAGGTTCAAAATGCTGATGTAACTATCACTCACGCCTCCACTAATTATTCACCTCTGCCACAACATGTCACCTGGCTGTGGCTGCACCATCGCGCCTATGGGATGAAGCTCATTAGTCATTAAGATAAATTGAAAAGGGTTTATTGCACTTAAAACAAAGAAGCATGAGATGTTTGCATTCAAGATTGTAGTTTCAAATGAAACTTCTTCCCACAAAACAGAGTTCCAAGTAAAAGT
Source organism: Ptychobarbus kaznakovi (assembly GCA_027422405.1). Taxonomy (NCBI): domain Eukaryota; kingdom Metazoa; phylum Chordata; class Actinopteri; order Cypriniformes; family Cyprinidae; genus Ptychobarbus; species Ptychobarbus kaznakovi. The sequence continues at coordinate 8,643,820 of CM049806.1, forward strand.
ATGAGGGAAGTGTGTTCATATACCATTGCAATCCCAATGCAAAGTGTATATAAACAGCTGCTTTACTTTCCACAACCCCAGCACTATTTATTTCTATAATTAGGTCCAGAGGGGTGTTTTAAAGCTTGAGTCAAGTCTCAAGCATGAACCCGTTTTACTGCAGATACCAAGCCAATCCTGTTTACCCTTATTGCTTGCATAGAATGTATGAAAGTGCGTTTTGATTTTTTTATTGATATTGTTTGTAAGCCTTAGTTAATTGAGTAGGGAATATGTAGGATGGGGTAATTGGATAGGGGATGGGCAGGCTAACATGGTTAATTGAGTTGGGAATGGGAAAATAATATTGGTAGGATATGGGTTGAGGGAAAGGGAGTTTGAGTAGAACAGGTTTGTATAGAGAATTGGTCAGGGAATTTATATTATAGGGTAGTGAGCAGTTTTGTGGAAACTATTTCAGATTTACAAGTTACTTATAATGTAAAGTAGTTTAAGGCATAGTTAGTTCACCCAAAAATATATTTCTCATCTTCATGTTGTTCCAAAACAAAAATTACTTTTATTTCTTGGCACAACACAATGTGGATCTTCAATTAGGACACTTGAACTGATAAATATCTAAATGTGCAAGGATTGAAAATAAATGTTGTGTTTTTTTTGTTTATTTTTTTATTAATGATTCACTGTTTACAAGGATTTGAACAAATTAATCATTTTTAACCAATTTACTGTTTGCAAGGACTCAAAAGAATTGAGTCTTTTTTACCCAATTGACAGTTCGCAAGGGTTTCAAAGAACAAATACATCATTTTGTAGTGATTTAACATTCACAAGTACTCAAAAGTATTATTAAATCATTTTTTAAAACTAATGAACTGTTTGCAGAGATTAAGTGAATAGTTTTTGCAACTGGTCCATTTACATTAGCATTTGCATGAACTGTTTTATAGATATATAGATATATATTTGCCAATTCTTTGCAGACCGATTCACACAAACTGCATGAACTTCATAACAGGAGAGTAATGTATGTTATGATATATTTTAAATTATGTTCAAATACTTATTTGATTATTAGATTAGATTGTTTGTCTTGCTTCTCAAGACGTGTAGGAAAAATCAATGTTTTGCTCTTGCTAATAAGTAATTTGTTGTAATCTCTTCGCCATCTTGGATTTCACACTAAAAGCTAATGACCTCTTGATAGCCTACTATTCCTCAGCTAATTGCCCAGATAGCACACATCTAATGCCATATGTTCCTGAAAGTGTGTGATAAACAATTAAATGTTATATTTCATTAATAACCGATCTGAATCCTTCTGCTCATCCTCCTGGCGTACTATATCATTAAGATCATACAACACAGATGACATTTGTTAACACAAGACATTTGACATATTACACTCATAGAGAGCTGTCTTTTAATAGACATCTCAACTCCACCTGTACAGCTCCTTTTAGCATCCAATTCCTTTACAGCTGTCTAATGGCAGGAGGTTATTTCTTTTATTATTTTCAAAAAGTTTTTTTTTCTTTTGCTCATTGATTTTTAAGCAGCTCCTTCCAATTAGTTGCCGCTCTCAGAAGCGGTAGCAGTCACCCAGAGGAGAGTGACAGACTTAGGCTGATGGAACAAAAAAAGCTTTGATTAGAAAACTGAGCAAATTCACACAGTCCTCTGTGAAGCCTGTCTAGTGTGACAACCTCACAGTTGCCACACCAGATTATTAGGTAATTCACTGAGCCTGTACTAATTGACAAAATTATTCACTGGAATTCAAAACGCTGTGCACTGCATTTGGCTGATCTTTCAACAGTTAAGCGTGTAGAGATCAATTCTTACTTGCTCTGGGTGCTTTTTGTTAGCTCCAGGTTTCTAATAATTCCTCTTTTAGTGGATTGCTTTGATAATCTGTCACTCTTTCGTGTGATTTTATGGAATGCTCCAAGGCCTCTTGTTTGTCATAGGCCGAGGTCCTTCTGACGACTTGGGTCTGTCAAATATGTTGTGATCAGAGGTGTTTTCAAGGACGTGTTTGGCATCATTCAACATGAGCACAAGAAGAGGAAGTGACACTCGTTCCCTGAATCAAACATGTCTTGGTGTTGAAACCAAAGGATTACTGTCACTGATTAAAAAATAAGAAAAAATGGTTTCAATAATACTCAAAACAAGATGTCTATCTAATTTATAAAGACTAAACTAAAACTGATAATGTATCTCCTAATTTATCATAGAAAGAAAGACTTATGCAAAAGTTTTAATCTTAATTTTTCTTTTCAATTTCATTTGGAAAATACGAAGGACAGTACATATTTTCTTAAGCAAGGATATGTTAAATTGAAAAACAGTGATAGTAAACACTTGTAATGTTATTTTTTTAAATCTTTTTTGAATAAATGCCATTCTTAACTTCTTGCCATTTTAACTTTTTCTTCATCAGAGAACCTTGAAAAAAATACCAAAAACATATTAAGCAGCACAACCGTTTCCAACATTGATAAAAGATCAGCATATTAGAATGATTTCTGAAAGATTATGTGACATTGAAGGCTGGAGTAATGGCTGATGAAAATTCAGGTTTGCCACCACAGGAAAAATTATATTTAATAATTAATTATATAAAAATATATTATATAATAATATTGGTAACACTTTAGAATAGGGAACACTTTATTCACTATTAACTATTACTTTTTACTATTTAATTTTAAATTCCTAATTTGCTGCTTATTAATAGTTAGTAAGGTAGTTGTTAGGTTTAGGTATTGGGTATGATTAGGGATGTAGAATAAGGTCATGTAGAATAAGGCTTTAATATCTGCTTAATTACTACTAATAAATGGCTAACATTCTAGTAATATGCATGCTAATAAGCAACTGGTTAAGATACCCTAAAATAAAGTGTTACCATATTAGGTATATATATATATATAAAATGATTTTTGAAAGTGAAAGTGGCATGACATACGGCCAAGTATGGTGACCCATATTCGGAATTTGTGCTCTACAATTAACCCATCCAATGTGCACACACACCGTGAACACACACCCGGATTTATGCTGCGGCGCCTGGGGAGCAGTTGGGGGTTGGGTGCCTTGCTCAAGGGCACCTCAGTCATGGTATTGAGGGTAGAGAGAGCGCTGGACATTCACTCCCCCCCACCTACAATTCCTGCCGGTCTGAGATTCGAACACGAAACATTTGGGTTACAAGTCTGACTCTCTAACCATTAGTCCACGACCCCCCCACCCCCCCTCACGTGAGACATTTGGCAAAAGTATGTTATTTACATTTTTTTATGATGCAATGTAATCATCATCAAAGCTCAACAGGTGAAATATCACATTATGTGCATTGAGTTCTGTATGTGAATTTCTGTTCTGTTTGTGATCTATTATTATTAATTTACAAAAAACAACTGCATTAACATAAGTCTTCAGAGTTTGAACACATATAAAGAGACCATCATTAAGTTTCATTTTGGAGCAAAAAGCAGGCTGGTCTCATGTACACAAGTGTAGGCATTATAATGCATGAGCTGAAAGGGGAATTTGGTACATAAGGGTTGCCATGGTGAGCATCAATTTCGCAGCTATCTGAAACTCGGCTGCTAAAAGCTCTCTCGGACACAAATGCACACCGTTTAGGTCCCAGCGTACCCCATAACTAACTATTCTTCTTGGCCCTGTCATCAAGACCCTATTTGTTTTGTTGTGCTGTCAGTCATATATCTGACAACCTCTAATGCACTGCATCCGGATTACTGTGTTTTACAGAGACGAAGCCGGCCTGCACTTTCAACGGAGTGGAGTACCATGACGGGGACATGTTCAGGATGGACGCCTGTCGCTTCTGCCGCTGTCAGGGCGGGGTGTCCGTGTGCTTTACGGCCCAGTGCGGCATCCTCCACTGCGAACGCTACTATGTCCCTGATGGAGAGTGTTGTCCTGTCTGTGAAGGTTAGAAAGAGAAAATATCCCTGTTCTTCTTAAACTGCTTGTCAGGAGCGTATAGCAGGCATATGTGCACCTTTCTCCAAATTATATCAAGCTGTCTTTAGCTTTAGCCTTGTGCCTTAGGGCCTGTTTTGCATTTGCTGTTGATGCTCTGCCTGTAATTGGGGTGATTTTTGTGAATTTTAATGAATAGTGTCATCCAGGTCCAAAACTAGATTCTAAAGCAATTATGGCATGACAAGTTTTTTACCTTCTCTGAAGATATTGTGCATTTTGCATTACATGATGTGAAAGATTCTGTCGATTGGACGTTAAATTTGCAGGATAAATTCTTTGTGTGCTTGCGTTCTCCCAATTCAGGGAGCATCCAGGGCTAATTAGTTCAGGGAAACTGTTCATTGTTTTATTTTGTAGACAACCTGTAATAGGCTGCCAGGGAGCATGTAATTTCGATTGCTATGCTTCTCTTGTGGGTAGGTTTTGTTGTCCAATACATTACTGCTTGGATTACCTTGCTACATTTTCCACTCATGTTATATTTATCAGATTGTGGTCATGTTGAAATTAGTTTGCGAATGATTTTGCTGTTATGTAGTTAATTAAAGTGAAACTCCCTCACTCCCCTGTAGCTTTCCTCCTGAGAGTTTTACTGCCGTGAATTAAACAAATGAAATCGGCCAACTAAAATTAGACGGCTCACGGTAAATTTAAGCCTGTATGACTTCATACGCTGACTCATAGACAGTCTTGGCTTATGAAGGAGGTAAATCATTTTAATCAACCACTTAGAATAGTGGTTCTCAACATTGTTGGGGCCACAACAATATTCAAAGGCCCCATGACATTCAAGATGTACCGGATACGTGTGTAATATTTTTTACACACAATTTCTACATGATGACATTTTTTTTACTTTGGCATGGCTAGAAAAATGTTGAACAATTTTATTCTGAAGTTTTGTCAATAATTACCCACCCTCATGACGTTCCAAACCCAAGACACCTGTTCATCTTTGGAACACAAATTAAGTTATTAATAATTGTTGAATATTTTTGTTTTCTTTGCTCACAAAAAGTATTTTCATAGCTTGAACCACTGATTTCAAATGGACTATTTTAACAATATCCTTATTACCTTTCTGGGCCTTGAACGTGGTAGTTACACTGCTGTCTATGGAGGGTCAGAATGCTCTCGGATTTCTTAAAAAAATATATTAATTTGTGTTCCGAAGATGAACGAAGGTCTTACAGGTTTGGAACGACATGAGGGTGAGTAATTAATGACAGAATTTTCATTTTAGGGTGAACTATCCCTTTAAACTGTGAAATATGTTGAATTTTGTTTACACTTACTGTATTGTTTGTTTTGTCTTATATTAAATTAAGTCATTTTGGGGCCCCCTTGTAAGTTTGCTGAGGCTGCCTATTGGGCACCAGCCTTCGGTTGAGAACCACCAATCTGAGTTCACATAAGGGAAATTTCACAGGCAAAAAAGGCACACAGCTCACACAGAACTTTTATACCTAGCAGCTTTCCGTTGGTCAGTGTGGCAAATTTGCATGATCAACATGAACCCAAAGAAAAATCTCAAATTGAGAAAATTCCTCTGAGATTTTAAAAAACCTTGGCTATAAAAAGGCTGAAAACAATTAGTGTGATTGCACCTTTAGTATCACCCACCTTTAGTGGCCCCACCTTTAATATCACTTTGCTGTTTAGGATTGATTTGTTGGCTTATTCCTAATATATGTTGTTTTCTTTATAGTAACTCCCACTAACCCTGCTGAAAAAATCATTGTGAGCTGGTAACTGGAAAACAGTAAAACAATAAAGCTCCAGCAGATTGAATAAACAAAATCGTGCAATATCAGAATGGTACAGGAACAGAAACTTTCCACAATCTCTGTGTATAGGACATCATTATCTGGTCCAAACTTGTCCAAGCCGATCATTAAATGGTCTAAGCTGGTCATTAGCTAGTATATGCTAGGTATTATCTAATCCAGACTAGTATTTAGTTAGTCCAAATCTTTCCCAGATGGTCATTAGATGGTCCAAATTAGTCATTAGATGACCTAAATTGGCCATTAGCTGGTCCAAGCTGCTTATTAGCTTGTGCAAAATTGTAGACCATCTAGAACCAGCAACAAACCACCCACCAGTTGCTTGTATAAAGTTAAGGTGTTCTACTATGTTCTAATAAAACAGCTTAAACTGACTTTTCCAGCAGAGTACATTTTGCAAGATGTCAGTACTGATGTGTGGCAGCTATCATCATCTTGTCTTTCTGTTTTCTTAACTTCTTCCATATAGACCCCATCTACCCAGTGCTCAATTTAGCCGGCTGCTATGTGAATGGGCAGATCCTGGCTCACGGAGACCATTGGCGTGAGGACGACTGTACCTTCTGCCAGTGTGTGAGTGGAGAGGCCCGCTGTGTGGCAGCTGCCTGCGGCCACAGCTGTCTCAATCCTGTCACTGTGCCTGGAGAGTGCTGCCCTGTGTGTGAGGGTAAGAACAGATGCACTTTATGGATACGGGTTGGAATTGTGTTGGGTTGAACGTATTATTCTCGGACATAAAACACACTCTGTGGCAGCACATGAACACAGATAATTATAGTTATTCATTGTTACGAAATGTGTCCAATCGTAATCATTCCGCAGTTTTAGTATGCATTGCAATCTCGGCGTTGCATATTAAATACCACTATAGCCAGTATAAACTAACTTCTTCCATTGTCAGTTTCTGGATCAACTACTCTAATGGTGAAGCTACAATATAGTATTGCTGAGCAAGATGCATTGTTGATTCATTCTACACACACATGCTGTTATTTTTTGACACAAGTAGGCATTTTATTAGAGTCTTTAAGTAGCTATTGTGATATGATGACAGTTTGTAGTAACTAAATCTAGTAGTCCATTTGCAGGGCAGTACCCTTGTACCCTTGTACACCTATTCTTTTTATATTAAGTCACGCTCACGTCACGTAATTACCAGCTAACAACCCAGACATTCTACTCGGACCTCTGACTTATCTGTTACTATGACAATGGCAAAATTAATATCTGTAATTGGAGTAATCAGACAAAACCACAATACAACAAGAAACAGTCATTACGCAAATGCTTTATTAATAAATGTGTTGTTTAGCAGGATATTAGACATTAGTCATCCAAATCTGTGCTACATACATTAAACTGTACTGAATATCTTTTATTTTCAGATTAATCTTGCATTATTAAGGCATTAATATTAGTCAATTATAGGAATTATTAAACCGAAAGATTACAAGAATGTCTCTATTGTTTACTGCTGAAGCCGTCTCTGTTTTCTGTGAGCTCTCAGAAAATGTTAGTTTACAACGTGGTAATTACAATTTCTACAAGGACATAAATGCTATTTACAAGACATAGAGTGTAATTACGGTAATTCAGACTGGTGAGAGTGAAGTCAAAAATTCATTATCACAAATGAATCTTCATTTTTTTACATAGGAAAGTATAGTAAAAAAAAATGTGTCAGTAACGAAAATATATTATAGATATTTTACACAATTTTATAATATTTTATATAATAACAATATTTCTAATCATATTAATATTATATAAAAACAATATTTAATAACAATATGTTTTCAATAATTTACACAAATATATTTTATGTACATTTTCTAAATAAAATGTGAGTTTTACTACACAATGCTACTATTATAATACTTACAAAGCTTCCTTTTACAATGTTAAAGTGTTCTAGGTTGTTGCTTGGGGAATGCTAGACAGCTGCTAATGTGTTCTGAGTGGCTATGAGCAGAGTTGGAAAAAGTTACTTTTAAAAGTAATGCATTACAATATTGCATTACTCCATAGAATGTAACTTATTGTGTTATTTAAGTTACTTTTTATGGAAAGTAATGCATTGTGTTACTTTTTGTGTTACTTGTTATTACCTTGTTAGAGCTTTCTTTTGTTTTTTAATAACAAAACCCCAAAAGTTATATTTTGGCAACTGTAAAGGCCCTTTCACACCAAAAGTGAAATTAATAAGCATCAGGCTAAAGAAAGTGCCTCTGCACCTCAACTCCCAATCAAATTGGGGATAGGAGAGCTGTCAGTTAATAAATGAGAAAACAAGGTAACTTGGGTTAGTTATTTAAAGGGGTCCTATTATGCTCTTTTACCAAGTCTTGATTTTGTTTTGGGGGTGTACTAGAACCTGCTCGCATGCTCGGTGGTTCGAAAATCGCATTATTTTTCACATTATTTACATTATTACAATACCTCTCTCCCCAGCCTTACACAAACGACTCGATTAGTTCCGGGTTTGATGAAGGCCCGCCTTCCGAAAAACGAGATGTGTTGTGATTGGTTAGCTGTCCCAGTGCGTTGTGATTGGCGAACAGCTTAGACGGCGTTTCAGTACTTCCCCGCCCCTTGCCAAAACAGCAAGTTTGTCAATATTGCCATATCAATTCAGACCGCAAGAATATTGAACAAGAGGATCGTGCAGAACCTTTGCATGCACAGATATTGCAAGACATATTAAAGTGGTAATGTTATTGTTGTTGTTTTAACATTATAACATGAATTGCACTGAAACTGTTATACAGTTGAATTTATTTATACCATAATCCCACAGACTTACACTATTTGTGGCCGCATATATACGCAGGTTAATTCTCTGCCAGCGGGAGGCGCTGTTATAGTGGTAGAGATCGAGGTTACCCGGTAACGCTGTACACAAATCAGAGCTCCACTCACAAACGCTGCTTTTTCAGACATTACATGCAAGATTAAATTAAAATGACATCCAAAATTTTCCTGAAAACAGTTGGTTTCCATCAGAAATACAGTGATATAAAAACACCAGCACAGGTTTCGATTTTGAAACGTTCAGAGCTCAACCAAGCGTTCTCCCCACCTGCCAACCAGTCGAATTTCAGTAGGCGGGATTTAAAATTTGTGATGTCACAAATAGAGGAAAACAACTTTGTAGTCCAAACGAGCCGTTCGCTGTAGTTCTTGAAAAGGGATTTCTTAAAAAAAATATCTCCCTTTGGATTGAACTTTGAGATTTGTAACTTTGTAGCTAGTTTTATGCCCAAACATACACACTACACACTGACTAAAATTCAAAAAGTGAAAAAGCATAATAGGAACCCTTTAAAAAATAACTCTTTATAGTAATGTGTTACTTTACTAGTTACTTGAACATAGTAATCTGACTATGTAACTCACGCTACTTACCCTCAACACAGGCTATTAATGCCTTGCTATGCAGTTGCTAGGTCATTCTGGGTGTTTGCTAGGGTACTCTACTGTAGATGGTCCATAGATTGTTGTTTACTTGCCCGAATCAAGTGGTCTCAATCATATTCTGATATGGTTTGAGTAGATATGGTTTGATTTAACTTTTTTACACCCAATTAAACAGCCAGACAATAGGGTCAGAGAATGAACACTTAACACTAATTATGAGCATTAATCCAGTATTGTAGTCAAAAACAGGCTGAGCAGGTTGAGTCCGTTTAAGACCCAATCTAAATGCTCCAAAGTCCAAATGGCACATTTTACATGAACTTGATATCTTGTGGATTTACAATGGATGATGTATACGCGTGTCCACAAGACTGTAGTGCAGGAAGTCCAAACCTGTTCCTTGAGGGCCACTATCCTGAAAGTTTAACACCATACCTAATTAAACACACCCGAACCAGCTAATCAAGGTCTTCAGGCTGACTAGACTGGTTGGAGATAAACTCTGCAGGACGTTGGTCCTTCAGGAGCATGCTTGGACACCCCTACCGTAGGGTGTCCCATTCCTCATTTACGGTTTCAGATGGACGCTCACAATATGCACTTTGGCAGAGACAGTATGAGGAGCGCTCCACAGCAGACTTCTACCTGATACTCAAAACGGCAGCACATCAAAAAAGTGTGGAATCATAAGATGGCCACGAGGGCTTAGGGTACCATTTGGGACAGGGCCTAAATATGCATTTATTTGCCTACAAAGTGATGAGGACATCACTGTGATTTTTTTTCCGAACTGCTTTAATAAAACAAACCACCATCTAGAGGTGTAAAGTACTTGAGTAAATGTAACGAATTACTGTACTTAAGTATATTTTCAGATACTTTGTAGTTGTACTGAGTATCAAAGATATTAACAACATTTACTCTCTACTTCACTACATTTCTGAATGAGTATCTGTACTCTTTACTCAACTACATTTGAAATGAGTGTTGCAGTTACAAATTACATTTTGCATGGCACCTAGCTTTTCTGCAGCAGTTTATTTATGCTACAAAAGATGTGATATCGCCAACTACAGGGCACTGAAAGTACTATATCTTGTGCATTTTGCCCTTACCCAAACTTGTCAACAAGGTTACTTTAATTGAATGCAAGCTCCTTAGCAAGTAGTTGTGAATCACATGTGTTTTATATATGAGATGAGGACATGACTGCAGCTGGCAATGAGGCCGAAACCAGCACATCCAGTGCAAGAAGACTTTGACTTGTTAATTTTACTTAACAATATTTGATTTATCCTTTATACTGCAGAGACCTTTTATGAAGGTTGTTTGTTTGTTTTTGTTTTTTTGTTTTTTTGTGCAATTTTGAGGTGTTCAGTTTTATTTTGGTTATAGAAAATAAGTGTAATTGCTCTCCTCTCAAATCAGCTCTTTCTTGTTTTTGTTGCTTTTTCTGTGCCTTGTCCTGGACTTTTATGTCACTTCCTGTCTCAGATAAGTTTGTATCTTATCTTTTTCAGGTTGTTAGCCTCATGTATATATATATATATATATATATATATATATAGTGTTTCTTTAGTTCTTTGTAAGTTGTTGAATAGAATGGTTGTATGTTTTCCTGTGGTTGTTGGCTTATTGTTTGCTCTAGTTTTTCCATGAATTTTAGCTTATATTTAGTATAAGTAAAATACTTAAGTACTGTTAAAAATCAGATACTCTAATAATTTTACTCAAGTTGTTTTGGAATTGGTGACTTGTAACTTGTAGTGTAGTAATTTTCACTGTAAGGTCTCTGTACTCTTACTCAAGTATGATTTTCAGGTACTCTTTACACCTCTGCCACCATCAGACTAAAATAACCTGGAACTCTCAAGACTAGTGTCTATGTGTGTGAGCAAACACTTGATTTCTCCATTTCCTCTGTGTTCTCAGCACTCAGTGTGTTTTTGAGTTTCAATTCCAGTCACATACCGTATGTGTGAATAATCTACTAGTCTGAGAGCAATGCAGGCAGTTGCTTACCTGGGTCCCCCAGCAACCCACTTCCAGCACAACCCAAACATGTCCATCGCCTCATATCTCAGGTCTATCGTGTTGTGTCTCCTTTACTGTCATGCAACACTGCACCGAAACCATTCCTGTGGATTTCCCTCCATTAGACCTTTCTCCTTACCCTCACTAGTAGTGGAACATCATACCCCGCCTGCTAGTGTATTTTTCATACTACTCACAGATCTGTAGCAGTTATCCCTGGGACTTCCACTCCCTCTGCAGCTGGCTAGGTTTCCCCTCTGTGTTTGTTAAGCGCGAGAGCTTCATAACGTTTTGTATCTCATCATAAGCTTTGAATAAGCACCGCGAGGTATGGACGTGCTCCTCGGTATGCAGGAATTGTCGGTTCGCCGGGGCATGGACTACATTTTTGTAGAGAGGGTTTCTAAAGGTTATTTCACACATGGGAAGAAGCGAGCGAGTGATAGATGAGTGGCAGGTATGTCGGATAATGAAATTCTCCCGGGATTGGCTGTGTGTAGACCGATGACATCATCCTTTTGAAAGGAGCTGGAGAATATAGATTTTCTCACGTCGCTGTTTGTCGTCTAGATTTTCAAATCACAATAGCTACATGATGTTTTTTTTCTCCTCCTGTTACTTGTAGTCTTGGGATCGCCAGGAATGGAAAGCTTGTTCGGAGCAATTAACAATCTTATCGGGCCATCCTAAATGCCAGACTGACAATATGTGTGGAGGAGGTTATGAAAAATCATACTAAACAACCACGGCTTTTTGTGGCTGTGGGGGCGAGGCTCCACTAACTGTCGTGTTGGTTATGATCAATGCCGTTCCAGTGGAATTGAGTCACACCGGGGGTAATAGGATTCCTGTCTGTCTCATCTACCCTCTGCACCTTCACCCTCCTTCCAATTAAAGATCCAAGCAAATGAAGCATCCTTCTTTTGCTCTGGCTCAGTATATTGAGAGAAAACAACGCCTGGAGTGCTTCATCTCATAGTGGTGCTTGATAATAGTGAAGGCTAGCATTACTATTACTGTGGCTGACACTCAGGGTTAGGGATGTCAACAAATGTGCTACGGACATGAGTGATGCCTCAAATTGTGTTGCATGTTGAGAAGCAGATTCTAAGCAGCATGGCTTGCATGTGGTGTATGATAAATCTTTCAAAAAATCTCAAAGAATTTGCATTGAGTATTTAGTGATTTTAAGCTTGACTGTTCTCAACACAATCTACTTATGTTGGTAATATGATGATGATGATACTTATAGTTTGATCAAATAAATAAATGTATATTTGTGCGGCAGGATGAAATATGTCTCAAACAAGACAAGTGTTACATTCCAACTACACAGAAATGTTTTGCCAGTTTTAAGTTTAAATATGTATTTCAAATACAGTTTTAGCACATTTAGATTTGTACGGTTTGCATCAATCGATTTTTAAATAAATAAAAAATAATAATCAAATGAGATGACGTACCATTTGTAATTGTATTTAATTTAATGAATTCTCCAATAATTAAAACAGTGTTATTTTCATATATAAATCTAAAGTAAATATAAAATATATAATCATAATAATTTGTATTATTAGTCTTTATTATTATTAATAATAATAATAGTAATAGTAATGTTTTGTTTATTAATATATAGCCTATAACTTTATAATACTTTTACCATTATAGTACTACCTACCGCTATGTTATATAATCTAATATTCATATATTTAATATATATTTATTTATATATTTTTATAAAAATATATCAGCATATGTAATTTTATAAAATGGTGACAGTATATAAAAATAATAATAGTAATAATCATCATAATTTGCTCATTGCTGTTTGTTTTTGTTTATTTTATTGTTCTTGTTTTATTGTTATTTTTTTTCCACATAGCAACTACTTGACAATACCCTATCACTGTGGCATGAGTTTTGCGAGTGTGTGTCAAAGTAAAAATGTATGCTGTCCATCTGAATCGGGGTGTAAAAGGTCTGATTAGTGGCCCATAAGACTTGAGGTTGTTTGAGTTAGTTGAGGTAGTGAGGGAGAGAGAGGACAAGAGAGCAGCACATGGACAGAGAGTGACAGCAGCTTGTCTGCAGACCTGCTCAGAGCAGCAAGCTCACATTCACCCCTTTTCAATTAATCTTTCATACGCCTTTTGGCCTGTGAAGCAATTAGAGGTTTAGATGGGTCTGCCTGACCGTGGAGAGCACTAAGTTCAGTACTGAGGTGAAGTGAGGGGGTAGTGCACTATGGCTTTCCATACAAAGTTCTATACACACAATACCTCAGCTGCATCGCAAGCCACATCTCAAATACAGTGCTCTCTCTTTATTTGAATTCTCTCTCTCTCACTCTTTCTCCGGGCGGTGCAGAGGTAGATCAAAGGCACTGTGTTTGCCTGCTCATCATCACGGACTGCCGTGAAAGGTTAAGCACAGATAGACTACATGAATGTGAAAATATTCAAACAGTTTCGAAATCCTCTCGCTGTGATGGCAAGGTGACTAACTGCTTAGTGCTTCATATGAATTCATTACTCCGTATTTTGCTAGTCAACTGGTATAGCTTAGAAATTAAAGGGATAGTTCAACTAGAAATTAAAATTCCATCAGTTACTCACCTTTACGTCGTTGAAACTGATACAGAAATATTACTTCCATGGAGCATAACTTCTTACGGAAATTTATTTCCATGGAGCATGACTTCTCCAGAAATAAAATAAGTTTAGCAGATTGGCATAAACATGGGCATATTTACACATTCTACCACAGTGCACAAAATAAGTTATTTTGTACAATCTCTTAGCATTTTCATGTAGTAAACAAAGTACCTGTCAAGCTCCAGAAGTCACATGAAAGTGGTCTGAAATGAAAGTTATAAAATAGCTTTGTGTGATGACAGACTGAAATGTAAATAATTAAACTCCACTCTTTTAATGCTTTGACAAACCAAACCAACATCAAAGAACCAGCGGCAACAAAAGCTGACTGTAGTGTCACCTTACGTTGCCTCTGTCTGGACCAAAATGTTGTGCTTGAATAGTGCAAAGACAACAGCAAACTAGGCCATAGATTCTGTGCCTGTGTGAGAAAATAAATAACTCTCCATACCACTAGGTGGCAGTAGTCTGTGTTAGCATTTTCACACCAATTTTACATTTACATTTAGTCATTTTGCGGACGCTTTTATCCAAAGCGACTTACAATTGGGGAATACATAAAGCGATTAATCTTGAAGAGGCAAACAGACAGAGGAAGTGCCCCTAACACCAAGTCTCACCAAGTCAACACCAATCTCACTTACCACAAACGTCTGATCATTTGCTTGCCTTTTCTACGTTCATTTTCCTTCTTGTGTACTGTTTGGTAAGCTGAACAGCCAATCAGAGTGATCTCTCTCACCGACTGGCTCCATTGCTGATTTAACATGCCTCCTCTATGAAATAAAATGCTCCAGTAAAGTACAGAGATGTAAAAATATATCCAGTATATAGTTACTGTTCACTACTGAAATAGTGCCAACACTCAGTCATTGGCCAATTATCAACTCTATGTAAAAGTCAGTACTCAGACAAACCTATCGCTTCAGAAAACTTGGAATATCGTTTTCGAGATGATATGGACCACTTTTATTCAACATTTGTTGTGTTTTATTTACAATTGTTAGTGAGCTGCTCCTTTAAATATCTGAAATGGTTTCCAAAAGGTTGCAGGTTTGGATCCAGCAAGGAGGCATTCATTAAGCATTACAATTGAGCCCTTGTGCAAGGCTCTAAGTTGCTTCAGGGCTACTTTCACTGTAATAAATATTGTATACTGTTGCTCTGGATAAAAGCATCAGCTCAATGTCAGTAGGGAGCAGTAGTAGCACTAAAGGGTTGATATATATTTGGGCATCCATTCTCCATGGCCACAGTGTAATCTAGGATCTTTAAATAGATGTTCCAGGTTCAAGACAAGTTAAGCTTTTTTGAAAGCATTATTGGCCTCAAGTTAATAAATGAAGACTGCATTTTTAGACTCAATTTGTTAAACAAAAAGGTTTAGTAGTGCACTTGCTATGAATGTCTGTCTCACACTGTGGAATGTTAAAAGCAGAAATATGCAGCTAATGTTTTTGTTAAAGTGCTCTACAGATTCTTCAGAACAATGTGAGATATTTGACCTATAAAAGGGTCTAGAAATTGTTCTTTGAATGGTGGGACTACTGTTTTATGTGAATGGATGTCTTGACGTCTAGTTACCAAGGCAATAACTGAGTGGATTCCTCTCTTTTGGCTTTATGATGCAAAACGTACTGGGTTCATTTGTCTTTACATGGTCGTCAAAAGATTCAAATTGGATATAAAGCATAAACAAGGTTAATAAATGATTTTGTGAGACTAGTCTCATTGTACTGTGTAAGGTTTGTTATATGACCATATAAAAAAAAATATATATATATAGCTTTTCTTTTTTTTTTTTACAAACTGAGGTTCTAATCATAGAATGCAACTAGTTTTGAACCCATAACTTTAAGTACTAATTTAAGGATTAGAGTCACTAAATATGCTCAATGCTTTTTGCGTACAGAAAGATTCATATGCCATGGAGAACAGCAGTTTAGTGTGGCCGTGACTCTGCTACACACAAGTAGTACACACAGTGCTGTTTTTGTTACCTTGGTGGTTCCTTTTATAACAAAGCATGTCTCGAGTGTCGGCAGCCTTGTGACAGCAGTTCTGCAATCAAAAATAAAGATAGGACTGTTACTCCATTCAAGGATGAACTCTTTTTTTCTTCTTGATGGGTAAAGCAGAGAAATAGCCGTATGCATTCAGCAGAGCCATATGTGGCTCTATTACAAGATGGGAAATGGGGAAATAAAAGGCATCTGTAATGATGCCTGATATCCCCCTCGATGGAGGTCTTAAATAGCTCTACCTGATGGCAAGGTCTAGAGAACTCTGCTCTCACTGCGCCTCACATTTACATGTGGCATGTTACATGCAGCCGTTTGGGAAAGTGATGGACACATTCCAGAGCCGTTTGCCGTCACTCTTTGCTTTTATGCTACATTAGTACTGAAGGTCTAGTCAGAACTATGATAAGATATTCAGGTTAAAAATTGAAGAATTTGTCATCCTTTTTAGTCTGTATGTATAATAATTACCAACTGTGTAATCTGTTACTGATTACATTACACATTTGAGGTAATATGATCAAACTACTTTTGGATTACTTTTAACCTAACTCGTTTATCACATTTATTTAAAAATCTTGTACCATATTGATATAAAAATACAAAGAAAAAGAAAATATATTTAATTCATTGTTATTAACAACATGAAGTACATTAAACATTACATTACGTCAAGGTTTCTGGGGTTTGTAAAGGAACTGCATGGAGTTTAATTAAAAGCTAGTAATTAATTAATTAATTACTTAATCATAAAAATGTCTAATTAATAATAAATAATTTTAAAATAACATCAATTAGAACACTTACAAATTTTTTTACATATCTTATTGGTTTACCTCCATGTCATGTGTAGGTTATTTTAGAAAGGATCATGATGAAAAAGAAGAATTTGGAAGAATCAATAAATTATGAAAAATGTAATGCTCTTATGTGAATAATATGTAATCATGTAATCAATAAAATAGTAACTGTAGTCTGATTATGATATTTTAAAATGTAATTTAATCTAATTACAGGTACTTAATTTTTGGAATCTGAATAAGTAATCCAGTTACTATTATATATATATATATATATATATATATATATATATAGTATAGTATAGACTTAAATCTCATATCATAAATATCATTAAAATCTTTTCGATATTTGTATAGTTCTTGAAGGAAAAAATAGGGTTAGAAATCTAAACTATTCTTTAACATTTAATTTTATGAAAAATATTTGAAAGTTGCAAAATTTAGATGTATAGGCAACAGTGAAGCAACACTGAGGCAGACAGTAATAATAATAATAATATGAATAATAATAATAGTTCATATATTTAATAACTTTTTCAGAATCTACAAAATCTAACCAGTTAGTGTGTATTTATATTATTTTACTAATTATCAGACCAGAAGTGACTGTTGTAAAATATTTAATATATTGTACATATTCAATATACCCGCAGCACAAGCGCTGGTTTGTTTGTCCTTCTTTGTGAACAGATGTGTCCACTCCAGTGGTGTCTTTTGGCACTGAAACCATGCCACCGCTGCTGGTGTGAGTCCATGTCCCGCCTCAGTCCTGCAAATGTCCTCTGAGCCCTGTTGGACACAGCCCTGACTCTATCCCCCGGTCCCAGGACAGCTTAATTTAGCTCATTTGCCAGCTGCCCTGCACTCTGTGCATTTTTATTTCCTAATTATTATTTGTTAGAAGACCTCATTTCCTCAAGGTGACACCCTCTCCCTGTCAGAGGCCAGTTATTGTACCAGACGCAACGTGTGTAATTAAACAAATGAAAGCTGTCAGGTTGGGTTGAACCCCCAAAGATCGCACATCACGTTTTGAAGCGAAACCCACAGCCATTAGCGTCCATATTTAAATATAATTCACACATACAATGCACTTGTTTATTTCTAAAAGTCTCTGAATATGAGCCTGCTCTGTTGGTTGCTGGGCCACATAGGAAGAAACTAAATGAGGCACCAATGTCGACATGGCTTCAAATGTTACAGTAGTGTTTAATGAAACAGTGCTCTTTAATGAATAGGGGACAAAATATTCTGTTTTATTTTTTGCCTCAGGTTTATATTTATCATGGAGAGCTAATTTTCAATTTAATAACGTGCCCTATTTTAATGATCAAAGTGCATGGTCTAAGGCACAAGTGCACTCAGGGCGTGTCCAAAACCACTTTTGCTAGTTTAACGATGGGAAAACGGTCTGCGCGCCCTGGCGCATGATCTAAATGGGTTGTCCCTATTCTCTTAATGAGTAATGGGTGTTTTTTGGGCGTAACGTGTAATTAAGAGTCCAATCGAGTGATTGTGATACTTGTAACTTATGAGTTATTTTGGATGTGATTTCGTTTGACAGGGAACATTGTCAAGAGTCTGTATATAATTAAATATATAAAATGTTCACCAAGGCTGCATTTATTTTAAAACAGGTCCTATTTAACTTGCAACTGTGTATCTGTCACAGTATGATTTCAGTTTGCTCTGAAAATGATTTGATGACTTTAATTCAGTGAGTATTCAATGAAGGATTTGTCAGACTGTTTCAATCCAGCTTGTGTAACTTGTGTGTTTGTGAGTATTTTGTGTGATAAAAAAACAAGCAATAAATGTGTCACTAAACCTGATTACACTATATGCTTTATATTGTTTTGGTTTTAGCCAGTGAATATGTAGTAGAACGATTTATTTAGCAGTACATTGTTTTTTTTCTCTTTACATTTATTTTCAGACTTCAAATCACAACTCTGGTTAAAAAAAAATGTACCTGCTAATTTTTATTTGCATTGGCGCTGTAGATGCAGGGAATTTCCAAAAAGCTCTTTTGAATGTATAACAAGGATAGTTCACTTTATATGATTTAATTTCTATATTTTTGTTACACTTCCTTTTTCCATACAATAAAAGCCACTTTCGAGCTCTCCAACCAAATTCAGGCTGTGACAACTGTATTTACATTCAGTCCGAGAAGCGTGTAGTAAACTGAACTGAACATCTATTTATTAATGCAATGAAGGCCCTCTCTTTCGGCCACTGACAGCTCATGTGTCTCTCTCTTCTCCATGTGCGGTGCAAGCCAATCAAAAGAGGAACGTGTCTTGACTCATTTGCAAATTCTGACACAAGTCTGTCTCTCTCCGCCGCAGTGTCTCCCAGCAGCCGTGCGGTCTAGGGTCAGCCCACCAGAGACAGCATGCTGTTTAAAAGAGCAGCTTAATGAGCATAAACAAAACACAGTGGGTCTGCTGCACTAATAATTGCCTACAAGTAGCACAGGCACATACATTCATTCTCATCCGTTTTAATGTTAATGGTTCCCGATTATTCTTTTTACGAGGAAGCGAGCGCCTGCAGTTGCTAATTAGCATAAAACCGTCTCCGTATAGTTCACTTTGAGAACACGCACTGCAAGATCTGACTGTGAATTTAACATTTTTGTGTGAATTGTCATCTGTTGTTGGTCGAGAGAAATTGAAAAGCATGCTCGTGTTTGCTTGTGTACTTCATCGTGAAATCGATTCCCTTCTGCGTTCAGAGCTAAATGTGGTGGGGGGGGACTAAAAAAAACTGAGAGGGAAGCTGATTAGATGAGCTGTTTGACAGGCTCAAACCAATCAATTCAATCAGTAATTTCAGCATGTACTACAAGCATTCAGGTTTTGCAGGAGTGGCGAATTATAGATTCTGGTCGCGCTGTGAAAAAGTCCACTTCCTGTGATGATGGTTCGTTTTTTGTTATTTGGACTGCTGCCATCAACTGTATTTGTAGTCATGAAGGTTTTTATCCATTTCAGACCTTGACAACTTTATCTAAATATCTTTCTCTGTCCATCTGTTTGTCATCTTTATCAGAACATTGTACAACTTTGGATTGGAAGGATCAGAATCAAATAGAAACTTGTCATAGGTGTCAAACCTTAATGGAAAAATGGTTTGCGTGTCATTGATATACAATGAGCGTATGTGTTAAACGGCTCTGTAATCTGGTAATCGATTCATTCAAATCGTTTTTATCCAGTTTGGATTTTTATTAGACTGAGATGTCATTGCGATCGAATGGAGATAATAAAATGTGGTGTTTTTCTCATTTATTTAGGGATAGTTGATCCAAAATTCATAATAAAATTCAAACAAATTCAGTTGTTTTGGGTGGTTAAAACTAAAATTATTAAATTATTACAAATTAGTTTCTGTAATTGAAATAAAGCTTAAATAGAATAAAGTATAAACATTAGATTATTTTTTTAGCAGTTTTGGCAACTAACATAAGTAAAATAAGTTGAAGTACTAAAATTACTAAAATTAAAGTTAAATAGAAATATTGAAAGTAAGCTAAAGATGTAAACAAAAATACACAACAAAAACTTTAAATATAAAAATAAAAGCTAATTTAAAATATATAAAAAATATATTATATAAATAATGCTAAAATAACACTGATTATAAAATATTGAAAAGAGTGACCAGGATATTCTTCTAAATTCTCAGCAAAATAAAAATGAAATCTTAAAATATAAAGATAAAAGCTCATTTTAAATATTATAATAATATATAAATGATACTAAAATGGCACTGGTTATACTATATTTTAAAAAGTGGCCTGGATATCCTTTAAAAATTCTCATCAAAATAAAAATGGAAACTTAAAATATAAAAATAAAAGCTTGTTTAAAATATTTAAAATGTTATAATAGTATATAAATAATGCTAAAATAACACAGGTTATATTATAATGAGCATAGTAACCAGGGTATTCTTTAAAAATTATCATCATTATAAAAATAAAAACTTAAAATATAATAAAAGCTCATTTAAAATATTATAATAATATATAAATAATACTAAAATAACTGGTTATATCATATTGAAAATAGTAATCAAGATATTCTTCAAAAATTCTTATAAAAATAAAAATATAAAAATAAAAGCTACCTTAAAATAACATAAATATTATAATAGTATATAAATAATACTAAAATAACACTGGTTGTATTATATTGAAAAGAGTGGCCTGGATATTCTTCAAAAATTCTCGACATAAGGATGAGTGAGTCATGGCAGGATTTTTGTTTTTGTGTGAACTGTCTTTTTAACTGAAACTAAAAGAAAGTCTGTGTAAAACTGTTTGCCTCTTATGACTCATAAGTGTAGTCCCGCTTGAGCCCCTATGATCCCGTATTATTTCTCTGTCTGACTTTGTCAAGAGTGACTCACACCGTCTGGGGATTTTTTTTTGTTTTCCAGAACCCTCCTACATCACGATGGCGCCCCCTGCCTGCGGCTCTCTGGACAACTGCACGCTGGGGGACAAGAGCTGCCCGTTTGGCTTCCGGCTGGACTCCAGCGGCTGCAGGACGTGCAGCTGCGAGACACGTAAGTGAGCTGAGACGTCTCTGGAGAAGTGCTTCATCTTCCTCAGCCCATACACACGCTGTCAGGCGGTCTTTAGCGCTCTTCTCTCCAGACACTGACTGGCTTTAGCAGAGATGTTTATGAGGATAAACACTGAAGGGCAGATGGATTGAGGGGTTGTTTTTATGCTAAGAAAGGCTGAGTGAATCCAAGTCTGACAAATATCAAAGGAAAAAGATGATAATGCTGATTTGAATGAGTTAGGGTGGGACCACAAGCCTGGTTGTGGATTATAAATAATACTGTTTTAAGATATACACTACTTGGCAAACTTTTGGACACAATGTAAATATATGCGTAAATCTGAATGCAAATATATGCTTAAATGTATGTGTTTTGCAGGCAAACATAAATTGTGTCTATGGATTTCTTCACAAAATAAATGTTTAATTATTTATTTTTACAGTAAATATAATATAAATATACAAATATATTATATGTTATAATTCAACATATTTTACATATGTAATGCGTTGTAAAAAAAATATGTTAATAAGGGCACAATGTACTGCATTAATATGGAGGATTTTTTAAATATATAAATATAAATAATTTTTTACAGGTGTTTTACCTGTATTTTGACTTTTTCACCTCATTGCATTGATAAAGAAAATGTCTGTAAAATTACGGGATAATATCCTGGCAGAAAATCACCAGTACATTTTTTGTTGTTGTTGTTTTTTTATAATATAATATAAAAACAATATAATTTTGGTTGCTTCTCAAACTACAAATAAAATAAAATAATGGATAAGTTGAAGATAGTGAAGGAAAATCGAAAAACATTAAATGTAATCAATTGAATTAAAAGCATCAAACAATCTAAAATTTAATTGAATTAAATTTAATATAATAATTAAACAATAATAATGGATGATTTGAAGAGAATGAAGGAAATGCAGCATTATATTATATTGTAATTTATCTATTGTGATTTCTTTATGTATTAGCATATGTTGCATTTCTCTTGTTTTTGCCTCCCTGTCTGTGTTGATCTTAAAGCATGTATTCTTAAAGGTAATTAATGTCTAAAGCTGTAATTAATTAGTCTCTTTTGTTTTCTTCTAACCCTCAGGAGAGGAGTTGTGCAGTAGTCTAATTGCCAGCTGCACTCTGAAATGCCCTTTTGGCTTCCAGACTGACATTCACGGCTGTGATGTTTGCCAGTGTCGCCCACGTCACAAGAAGTGCAAAGCTGTGGCCTGTGCCAAGGACTGCCCCTTCGGCTACATGTAAGAAAACAATTATCTGATTCAGAGTTAACAATAACAAGAAGTGCAGTTTCTAATAAACGATCATTGTTAGTGGAACAGCATGTGATTAAATCACTGATGACTTTATGAAAAAACATAAAGCTCTTCCTGACATTGTTTCCTTGAGCCAGCCTGGTCCTGAGAGACAGTTACAGTAGTTTCAATTTAAGGCAGTTTGGATAAAAGTTCAACTACGTGTTAGTTTTATAGCTTTAAGGATTAGAATAAGTATGTCTTACTTCTTCCCAACTCTACCCTGACTTAAGTAATAATATGGTTCCAAGCCATTTTTATCCTTCATTTAAGCCACCCCACTGATTTTCTAAACTATAAGGAAAGGCAGCAGTCATTAGTTGTCACAAACTAAAGCGAATCCCACACTGTTCCTAGCATGGTTTGGAGAAATTGTGAATGACAAAATGATCCCCTGCGCTCTGCTTTGCTTGTTTGTGCCCGACTGCAAGTTTAGAGCTGACAGCTAATTAGGGACGGCTCAGATCAGCGCCTCTGATTGCACCGCGTAAAGGATGAGCTGCGATAGCGAAGCTGAACGCCTAATCTACACAACACCATGTCTCGACGCAACTACGAATAAACACTGCTGCTCCACATCTGCAAAAAAAAATGATCCAATTACGCAGGCAGATAGCCGAGCCAATTTGTACAAACTTTTGTGGAGCTGTGCAGTCGGCAGGTTAAAGAGACCTCTTGTGACGAATGGAGATGAGAAAGAGAATAAAAGTGCAAGAAAGTACACACGACTACTTTCAATGACTGATTCCTAATTGTCAGGGGATTGTTTTTTTTCCACTTTCTGTTCATGCGACAGTGAAGAGAGCACAGGTAAAGGAGGAACAGGATTTGGAACTTGAATATGTTACGAGCCAGATTCAAATTTAAAAACCCATATGAGCACCAACAGTCAAAGAGGTGTCAGAGCATGTGCACTAAATTCTAGGTTGTGGCTTCAATGATTGTCATTTTGTCTGTAAAGATGCATCACACTATGGTGGTTAGTAGCTAGTATTGTTAAACACACTCAAGGTCCAACACATACACTCTTAAAAATAAAGGTGCTTCACGATGCCATAGAAGAACCTTTTTGTCTAAATGGTTCCATAAAGAATCTTTAACATATGAAGAACCTTTCTGTTTCACAAAAGGTTCTTTGTGGCGAAAGAAGGTTTTTCAGATTATAAAAAGGTAAGCAGGAGATGGTTCTTCAAAGAACCTTTGACTGAATGGTTCTTTGTGGAACCAAAAATGGTTCTTCTATGGCATCGCTTGAAGAACCTTTGGAAGCACTTTTAAGAGTGTATTTCCACCAAAAAGTATTTTTTGTAGTGCATTGAAAACAAAATGCTCAACAACATGACACCATCACATCTGATTATACTACATATGATGTTTAACATGGGCGACATTTAACTCTCGATTTCTTTTCAAACAAAGTCTTTACGAATATAAGTATCAAAACAACGTCCTACCTTATCGCACCACATCAGTAATACAGTTGAGAATGCGAGACACGTGAAGAAGAATAAAACGATCAGATTTGGCACTATATTCAAGCCAGTCATAAATTGCTGGGAATTAAATTACTGGTTGATATAGCCAGATCTCAATAAAGTTTACACACGTTTTTGGTCCTTTAACTGGATCTCGCTCAGGACGCGCACTGTCTGTTGAGGCTTTGCCAGGCACAGTTCCAGAATTAAATCATGAGGATGCTTTTGCATATATTTTTGTCCGTTCATTGCTATGGGTATTAGGGTTGGGCCGATAGAAGATGGGTGCACAAGGACTGGAATTGAGAACTGCTGATTTAGTGGCTACGTAGAACGCATTATTTGTTTTCCGAGCCTTTCTGCATACGGATTCACGCTTCGGGCACACCCCTAACCCCGCACCCGATGTCATCGTCCATCACGATGTTTCACTGTAGACATCGTCCGATGCCAGTTTGGTAGACATTGCCCAAACCTAATGGGTATCACTGTGTCAATCACTATTTCAAGAGTGAATCCAGCATAAATATGCAGATGTCATGCCTGAAACTTTGGCAGCATGTACAGTATCTCACAGAAGAGAGTATACCCCTAACATTTTTGTAAATATTTTATTATAACTTTTCATGTGACAACACTGAAGAAATGACACTTTGCTACAATGTAATGTAGTAAGTGTACAGCTTGTTTATCAGTGTAAATTTGCTGTCCCCTCAAAATAACTCAACACACAGCCATTAATGTCTAAACCGCTGGCCACAAAAGTGAGTACACCCCTAAGTGAAAATGTCCAAATTGGGCACAAAGTGTCAATATTTTGTGTGGCCACCATTATTTTCCAGCACTGCCTTAACCTTCTTGGGCATGGAGTTCACCAGAGCTTCACAGGTTTCCACTGGAGTCCTCTTCCACTCCTCCATGATGACATCACGGAGCCGGTGTATGTTAGAGAACTTGCGCTTCTCCACCTTTTGAGGATGCCCCACAGATTACCTTTACCCTCAGCTTTTTTAGCAAGGCAGTGGTCATCTTGGAGGTGTGTTTGGGGTTGTTATCATGGAATACTGCCCTGCGGCCCAGTCTCCGAAGGGAGGGAATTAAGCTCTGCTTCAGTATGTCACAGTACTGTTCCCTACAGTTCCCTCAATGAACTGTAGCTCCCCAGTGCCGGCAGCATTCATGCAGCCCCAGACCATGACACTCCCGCCACCATGCTTGACTGTAGGCAAGACACACGTGTCTTTGTACTCCTCACTTGGTTGCCGCCACACACGCTTGACACCATCTGAACCAAATAAGTTTATCGTGGTCTCATCAGACCACAGGACATGGTTCCAGTAATACATGTCCTTAGTCTGCTTGTCTTCAGCAATCTGTTTGCGGGCGTTCTTGTGCATCATCTTTAGAAGAGGCTTCCTTCTGGGACGACAGTCATGCAGACCAATTTAGATGCTGTGTGCGGCTTTTGGTCTGAGCACTGAAAGGCTGACCCCCCACCCTTCAACCTCTGCAACAATGCTGGCAGCACTCATACGTCTATTTCCCAAACACAACCTCTGGATATGACGCTAAACACGAGCACTCAACTTCTTTGGTAGACCATGGCGAGACCTGTTCTGAGTGTAACCTGTCCTGTTAATCCGCTGTATGGTCTTGGCCAACGTGCTGCAGCTCTTTGCCATGAGGTGCCATGTTGAACTTCCAGTGACCAGTATGAGAGAGTGAGAGCGATAACACCAAATTTAACACACCTGCTCCCCATTCACACCTGAGACCTTGTAACACTAACGCGTCACATGACACTGAAAGATATAATCAAATATTTACAAAAATGTGAGGGGTGTACTCACTTCTGTTGGATACTGTATGTGTCTGAATGTTTTATAGCCTAGAAATCGGGTAAGGAGTGCTCCCTTTAGGGCACTCCCCATGATCTCACAAAATTATTTTATAATCTATGAATCCAGTGTTGCCAAGTCTGCGGTTTTCCCATGGATTTTGGCTACTTTAACACCATTGCCGTGGGTTGTTTTTCATGTCCTTAGGTTGAAACCACCCCAGTAACATGATATTTAGCCCCTGGACCCCCCTCAAAACCCAACTAGTCTATTTTTAGGGCTAGTTTTGAGTAGCAGTTGGGTGGGTTTTGTTGGGAAAACCTGTCAACCCTGAATGAATCTCTATACACTGCACATTTAAACTTGGTAACAAGTAAGTGTCCTTGTTACACATGTACTTACTATTATAACCCTACACCAAAGCCTAACCATTTAGTAAGTACATGTAGTTAATTAATTACTCAATACTTAAATGTATAATTACACTGTAACAAGGACACCTTAAAATAAAGTGTAACCTGAAACTTGTATTTACATTGCAACTGCACTTTGTTTGTTATGAGATGATTGACGAGTGCACAGAACTGCACTGAACAAAAACTCCAACATTTTCAGCGGTGAGAGAATTCTGACCAGCTAACACGTTTCTGTTTAGCCATTGTGTTCAAGAAATCAACAGAAATGTCTGTGACTGGCTACATTGCTCAACATTGCAAAAACACAATGTAAATAGTAAGTTTTGATGCTCTCCAGAGCGCAACAACAAATACACACTGGATATTTTTCCAGATTTTCAATTGAGGGTGCTTTTGCTTGAGGGTATTGATCACCCTCTAACACCCCCATAGAACTGGGCCTGGGCTTGGTTAAATGTTCCAAATTGCAGTGGGGCTGGCATCGATGATTCCATTGCTACCCCCTTCCTCTCTACTGTCTCGTGAAATAACCCCCAAAATGCTAAAAGGATAAAAAAATAGGTGTACTGTTCCTTTAAAATATAATAAAGATTGTTATGACAAGTGCAGAGAACGAGGCAGCAGCTTGGCTGGTCTTGCATCTCTATAGTTTCCTATCTGAGACTCATTCCCTTGAATAAAGAAGAGTCTTTATTTATCCGAGTTCGGCCCCTGGCCCGTCGTTGTCTCTTCCCACCTCAATTCTGCCATCATGAATGAGCATACAAGTGCAAATTCTTGCATCTCAGATTCTAATTTTAGATATCTATTTATGCCCCCTCAAAGTTATGGCCGAGGATCAAGCTTGTGGTCTGAATAATGCATGCAGCTTAGTGCAGACTTCCTCCTCTTGCACAAAGAATATTGATATTCCCCACTGCTGACATCATACCTGATAGCTTCTTATCACCAAACCAAATACTCACTGCACATGGCTGCTTCTCAGACCTATTATTCATCCGATAAGAGCGGATAGGGGGATGAAGGATGAGAATGTGTGGGTTGCATGTGAGATGGGCAGTTAGGGTTCAGGCCAGTGTGCCTTGGATGAGTTTGTTCTCCAAGGAAGGTGCCTTGGACATCAGGGAACATTTTGATTGGTCGTTTGGGTTAGTCGTCCTTAGTGTGCCATCTGCTGACAGGACTCCAAGTAAGGTCAATAAAGACTCTCTCTTTCTTTCCTCTCTCTCTCTCCTTCTCGGTCTATTCAGGTGTTAACGGATGACATTGGACCGTGTCTTTGGCACCTGGTGTTCAATGCCAAGCTTTGATATGCAATGACAAAGTGTGCTGAGAGTGTGCACTGACTCTTTATGAAGTCCATATATGTCTTAAAGAGTTATTTTAAGGGTGCACGCTGTCTTTTTTGATTTATTATTATTTTTGTATATGTTGTGCTGACCAACTTATACTGATACCTAGTGGCATGGATCCAGCAATCCACAAATATAAATGTGGTCAAATGGGAGGTGTGAGCAGTGAAATAGGAAAAATGTACAGCCGCCTTTTTTAGTTAACATATTTTGATTTTAGTTTTGATTTGACAACAGTCAAAGACATCCATCTAATGCACGTTTAGCTATTTAAAAAAAATGGAAAAGGATTGCAGTGGAATGCAAGAAACACATTCTGCCTGAACAGTCCCTTCAGAGTATTGATATGTCTTGAGTCTTCATTTGTACATTATTTGCACATACATAATTTATTTTAAAACATTAAACACATTTTTTTTATTTTTGTAAGTGTTATTGTTGTCTAAGAGATGTCATGACATCTTTTTGAAAGTTAAGCATGGTAATATAGGCCTATATGGTGGAAAAGATCTGCTACACTGCTGTGGCAGAGCAAGTACTGAGACTTGCTACAACCAAAACATCCACAAATTTGCTGCTGTGAGCATGTAAGAAATACTGCTGCTGCACATATAATATATAAAAAATAACCCTCATATACAACATACATGAAATTACCCCGTTGTGTATCTATACAGTTGGAGCTGGGGAAGGTGAAGGGTTTCTGCAACTGCTAGAGCAAACACTAGCCAAGTATTTGAATATTGAGCAGCAAGCTCATTGGCTGCTGATGTAAAAAGAAACCAACCAGCTGGGCTGTGTGAATAATTATGTGATTACATCAGATTGAGTTAGAATATCAGTGTGCGCTACCTAGACTTCCATGACAAAACTTTTAAACAAGGGAAAACTTACTGCATTAACTATGTATGCGTGTATGCATTTTTTAAGCTTCCTTGTTCTTTCTCCCTATCTTGTTTTTTGTTATCAGTAAGAACAAGAATGGCTGTGACACCTGCCGTTGTAAGAAATGCCCTGAACTGCCATGTGACAAGTCCTGTCCAATGGGCTTCCAGCACGATGAGTTGGGTTGTCTGATTTGCCAGTGTATAGGTAAGTCACGGTTTTACCTTTTATAGAACTAGTGATTTTGTATTATCTAGTTTAACTACAACATGACTGTTACATTTCTCATATAAACTTGATATTTCCAAATTCCAAATAGAAATCTGATTAAAAAAATGTATGCCTGTAATGCACATCTTTGGAATTCTATGCTTAAGCGCCAATTTAGAAATATTTTTAATTATCTTTTATTTTAATATTTATATCATATATTTTATACATTTTTCTATGTGCTTTTTTCTTTGTATTTCTTTTTATTTAACTTTGGCTATTCGGATCATTTTCGTTTTATTTCAGTTATAGTTTTGGTAATTTTAGTACTTCAGTTTCTAAGCTGTCCATCTTCTTTTTTTATTTCAGCTTTATTATAGTAAAAAAAAATATTTAAGCTAAAAACATTGTAGTTTTAACTACAACAACATTGTAATGAACTGTATAAGTTTATTCTGATTAATATAATTAAGATTTACAATTATATATTACATTTTGGTGACTTTTATCTTATTACTTTTGTGGTAATTTTACAAACACAATAAGATATTCTAGCCAATGCGTTTTATGGAAGCATGAACACCCCTTACCCAAGGTAAAATCACTGCAGCTTATGGCTTATTGCTTTAATACATAAGCTAAATCTGTTCAAATGCCCTTGAAGTAGACAGCTAACATGGATCAAATATTTTTTTCCCAATTAATTTTTTTTTTTTTAAGTCATTTATAATTAAAATTCTAAGTAATATAACTCAAAAGCTATTTTTTCATGTCCAGAGGTGATCTAGTTCTACATTGGCCCCATACAGTTGAATCGATATGCTGAGGTGTTATTCCTTTAATTTCCAAGTGTGAGCCATGTGCACACAGAGGACCGCTGGGCCTCCAATTCAGGAGACCAGGGTCTCCAGCATGACTCATCCCCCCCTCCCCATATTTTCCATTTGTTTTGAGGGCCACCTGTTGTATATACAAAAGCCAGGCCCTCCATTATATATACGACTCTTGTGTTCTCATCTGATTCATCTTCAATAATGAAGCTGGCACGTGAAATATTCACAAGCTCGGTTCATTTAATGAGATGAGAGAGCAAGGAAAAAGACCCTTTTTTAATCTCCCTCGCGTTGAATTTTTGAAAGCGTGAATCCTCCACATATCACCCAGACAGGATTTTAATCAATGTGAAATGGTTCTGTGATATTGACTGGGGCCTGGCTGGAGCCCTGCCGCTGTTATGGAGAGGCAGTGAGAGGTGACGCTCTTGGCAGATCGAATGAGATTTGAGAATGTTTTTTGTGCTCTGGGGTTTGGGGTGTGTGAGGCATCACTTGCATATTTTGTCATTTCACGCTGTCTGTGGTGCAGCTGGTGAAAATGTTTCACTGAAGAGGTCAAATGTCTGGAATATAAATGTAAAAATGATTCAGAGAATCCTCTGGCTTTCCCGTTTCGCTATTAATATGTCAGAGAATCCATCTGGACCAGACTATATAAACACATTTTTACGTGTCTAAAATAAAAATCAGTTTGATCATTTCAAATTGTGGTATGCTTTTACCACAGAGCAGTTGCTCTCTTGTTTTGTTTGAGCATTTGGGTTAAGCAATTGCAGCGTTTGAGTTAAATGTCAACGAAATTTCAATGGTTTTATGTTCTCAGTAGCCAATCATTCAAGTAATGTTTATCCTCATTCCAAGTGAACTTGTATTTAATAGATTGTGGGTTAGAGTATCATGGTTTTTGATGATGATGTTAAATTATGCAAGAAACGGAAAAAGTTGTGAATGTCTTTTCTGCCCTTTTGTGACACATATACGAGTGAAATAGCTTTGTGTAACAACTTTGTGAAAGAACACTGATCGTTTTTTTGTTTTTTTGGGGGGGTGAGGGGGGGTAAATCATAAAAGTAGTTTGTTTCGTTTAAAAATCATATAAATGTATGATGTATATTCTCATTATTAGTAGTTAAAGTGCCCATATAATGCCATTGTTAAGGTTGCTCGTATTGTTTTGGGAGTCTCCTACAATAGGTATAAATGCATGTTAAGTCAATAAATGCTTTAGTTTTCTCAAAATATGCATTTAATATCACCTAATTGTCCAATGATTCTCAAACGATTCTTTCAAAGCAGTTCTAAGATTCAGTCTCTCTAAAGCCCTTCTTTCCGTGAGCCTACTCTGCTCTGATTGGTCAGATGGCCCAGTCTGTTGCATGTTTGCATTGATCTACTTTGATCTACCGCTCACAGTGCATGTCGGAAATGATGTGCCCAGTGCCATAGTTCCATATTTTAAACGTTTGATAGAAAATATATAAAATATTATCATTTATGTAGTATACTTGCAGGTTGTGATTCAGTGGAGCCAGCTGGTCCACATAAACGGAGTACTAAGCCATCTTTCAAGAGCAAGTGTTCTCTCTCTGAACTCACAGAGATTAGAGAAGCAGTTGTCAGTAAAATGACAGGAACACAACAAAGACTGGGTTGTACTGCTGTGGTACTGTGGAAAAAATTTATTTTACCCACTGATTCTTTGCAGCCTCATCTTTCAGAAGTGAAAACAAAATGAATTTACTTTCACAGCGTGGAACACAGCGTCTACTCGGCATGACGAACAAGCTACAGTGTTTGAGGACGGCTCAAGTTGCTGTGTAGAACATAGGCGGGCATTATGCAAATGTTTTACCCCGTGATGTGTAGCGGGATTCGAATTACTGATGATTGGTTTAGGCTGGTCAGAATCTTTGCTTTCTTTTTCAGTTGATGTGTTTATTGTTCATCCATTGGTTTCTCCGTGCAGATCAGAGCTTGTCGTCTGTGGCTCCAGCAGTGAAACTGGGCTCCTGCTTGTCTATGGACGGCCGCAGGCACGAGAACGGGCAGAGCTGGCATGACGGATGCAGGGACTGTTACTGCCATGCTGGGAGAGAAATGTGTGCCCTTATTTCTTGCCCAGTTCCCCCCTGCGATAACCCCACCATCCGACCTGGCCACTGCTGCCCCACCTGTCCAGGTGAGCCAATACTGCAACATAATTACATTACGATCTCCGATGATACTTCAGGATGGATTTTACATTTTAATCTATTTATTATCTCTTTCAGAAGAGTCCAGTTCCCATAAGCCGGAGCTGAGCGAGGCGTCCGTGTGTTTGGCTCCGGGTGGAGAGTACTTTGTGGAGGGAGAGACGTGGAACATTGACTCCTGCACTCAGTGCACCTGCCACAGCGGACGTGTGCTCTGTGAGACAGAGGTGTGCCCGCCCCTGCTCTGCCACAGTCCAATCAGAACGCAGGATTCCTGCTGCCCTCACTGTCCAGGTGCGCTGTCAACGAAAGCCTTTATGTTTGAAAAGCATTGACAGGCCTGCTCTAACTTACCAAAACTTTAGTTTTGAAGCATGTTGTGAAAACTTGAATGTCATGGAAAAGCCAAAGTAGCTGTGATATTTGGATCTTGTAGAATACAGTCAAGGGAGGCGGAAAAACATCATTTTTTAAAGATTCATTATTGTAAGGACTTTTAGAGCATAGAGGCGTGAAACACCTTCAATGGGAGAAAAGTTAACAAAATGTGAATGTGCATAATGCATGTGTTTGGTGGAAATAATGAATACTGCATGGGCGCAGGAGTACATGATCAACAGTCTGAGCCGAAAGGATGACTTAGAACGAAGGAATATAACGGATGCACATTTTAGAGAATGTTTCAACAATAACTCTGCTCTTTTAAATGTTCTCAGAACCGCTGAAATCATTTTCGGCTTTCTAAATGAAAGATTTGTTTTTCAAGATTGGATTGTTTGAGTTGCTATGAATATTTATGTTTACATTTGTGTTTTAGTCAAAGTATGTTGACGTTCCTTTCTTTAGTTACAAGATAAACTACTTAAAACTTTTTCACTCTCACTATAATATGGATCAAATACAGCCCCAGAGAAATATGGTGAACTTATTAGCAAATTTCAAAGCATGAATTCAAAGATGTAGTGTCACATGCTTAATTGGAGACTATTAGAAATTTGTAGACTGTCAGTTTCATTTTAGCTTGTAAACTGGATGTCACTGAAGTCAACATCAAAACTGTTTACTTCCTTAATACATTTCCGGTCTTATTGTGAAGGATCTAAGGATTTAAAGAAAAAAGTCTTTATAGTTCTGTCATCATTAAACTCGAGATGGTGCAGGCTGATGGATCGTTAATGCTTACTAATGATATTCACAGCATTAAGGCTGAATACACTACATGACTTTTAAAATCTGAACAGATTTTTGAAACACTAGGCATCATACACTTACCGACTTTTTCAGTGACAGAGGAAAACTGGACATCATACGCTATACGACTGAGGATGATACACTAGCAGACTTTGAAGTCGTACCGATCACAACAAACTCACGCAAAAATGTGTGCCTTGTTTTGAGACGATTGACGATTGACAAATAAAAACAATATGTGTTCTATATAATATGTGTTCTAAAATCGGCTGAAAATATCAAACATGTTTGATATCCTCCGACTGGGTGGATTTAGAGTCTGAAGCTATTTAGAGTCTGTGGCCATCGTACACTATGCGATTTTATATGGAATCTGTCAACTCAAATCTGCAGACTAACTTTGACTTTCGGCAACTGGCGTCGACTTCTCCAGACTGTAAATCGGTGGAAAATCGGGGGAAAAATTGTGTAGTGTATTACAGGCTTTAAACTACTTGTCACAAACTGATTGGTTCATGTTGCAAATGCAGCATATGCAGCTTATTGGTGGAGAGTAGACAGAGTGATGAAGCCAATTAGTGTATGGGAATGATTAGGAGGCCATGATGGTCAGAGGCCAATGGGCAAATTTGGCCAGGATGCTGGGGTTACACCCCTACTCTTTTTCGAAGGAAATCCTGGGATTTATAATGACCACAGAGAGTCAGGACCTCGGTTTAACATCTCATCCGAAGGACGGTGCTTTTTCACAGTGTAGTGTCCCCATCACTATACTGGGGCGTAAGGACCCACACAGACCACAGGGTGAGCACCCCCTGCTGGCCTCACTAACACCTCTTCCAGCAGCAACCTAGTTTTCCCAGGAGGTCTCCCGTACTGACCAGGCTCAACCTTGCTTAGCTTCAGTGGGCAACCGGTCTTGGGCTGCAGGGTGATATGGCTGCTGGCAGCATAGCAGATCTATTCCACCAAGACCAAATACATGAACATTGTCATATCCGTTACTATGCTAAAATCTTCAGATAGTTGTCATGATAGATATCCGTTTATATGTATCCCTTGTTTCAGATGATCCAGTCACCCCTCAGACGCCCAGTAACGACAGCATGCCCAGCTTCTGCAGGAATGAGGATGGTGATATCTTCTTGGCCGCTGAGTCCTGGAAGCCCAACGTCTGCTCCAGCTGCGTGTGTCTAGACGGAGCCATCGGCTGCTTCTCTGAGTCCTGCCCACCAGTCAACTGTGCCCGGCCCGTGCTCAGGAAGGGCCAGTGTTGCCCATACTGTCTCGGTATGTAAATCTGTGCACAGCTGAAGATCGTATTGCCCTGGATCAGACGGCCAAGTTAAATTGCCTTCTGATCATATGTGAGTGTTAATGACACAGCTATGACCAAGCATCTCTCCCACCTCTTCACCAGATGCCACGCCGAGGGCCGTGTGTCATTTTAACGGGAAGACGTACATGGATGAGGAGCGATGGGACATTGACAGCTGCACTCACTGCTATTGCCTGCAAGGCCAGACCCTCTGCTCAACTGTCAGCTGTCCTGTCTTACCCTGCCATCAGCCGGTCACCGTGGAGGGCAGCTGCTGCCCCATGTGTCCAGGTCAGGATTTATGTGCTGTGTGTTCACATAGAGATTAGATCAGATGAGTAGAGCAGAATGAGAGACAGTGAATCCGCATGGCAAAAACAAAACAGCTACTCAGAGCCCCCTAAAGTATTTTTTTTGCATGGTTAAAATATTTAACCAGGTGGCATCACAAACAATGTACAACCTTTATCATAAGTGGTGTCAATTTTCTTAACTAACAAGTGTGTTTTAGTGAAACTTTTAGCTTTTTGTAAAATATTTAGCAATTTGAAAATTGTGTTTGTGATGTCTTTCCTTAATTTAGATCCAAATATGTTTTGGATCTTTATTTATGTTGCACTTCTATTTTAATCAGACACTAAACTCCAAATGTCCAAATGAGATTAAAAAACAAAATATGATATGAATGATTATAAAACAAATTTGGCCTTGACAACTAATTGAAAAAAGTGCTAAAATGTACATAAAAATTAATAATACTTAAATAATAGGAATCTGTCAAATTAGTAATAATCTTAATTTATTATTAGTTAAACAATAATATAATTATTATAAGATAATACATATTTATAATAATTTATCGTTTTACTATATTTGTAGTAAAATAGATCATTCTAATTATTAGAAACATTATAGTTTTATATAAGATCTTGTTTCGTGTAAATGTTTGTTTTTGTAAAATAAAAAAGCATAGAAATTACTTTGTTTGGCTTTAAAACGGTGTTATTTCTCTGCTGGCCTAATCAAGGCCACAGGGGCGGGGAAAATAGGCTTAACCAATAAAAGCCCTTTTCACCCCCAATTAAATCCTGATGGATAAAATCAAACCGTGCCCTACTGTTTCTTGTTTAATATTCCATTTAATTCTAATGTACAGCCCACTACTGGAGTAAAATTCTGCTTTATTTGCAATGTGGTTTGCATTTTGTCCCACATAAATTGAAGTGGAAGGAAAAGTAGCTATAGACTACTTCACAATGACCAGAATAAATGGCAGTATCACTGATCCAAGTACCCTGCAGTTTTGCTCGCTGTAGTTCTGTCACACGTCTCTCTCTTTTTCACGCTCTCTCTTAATCTCATTCTCTCTCTCTCTGTCTGGCTCTCATAAAGCAGTGTTTGCTTAGAACCTTCTCTCTAATTGAATGGGTCTTTCGTCTAAATACGGACTCGTTAAGATGAATTATTTAAAAGGATTGATTAAGTTGAAGCCGGACAGAGGCTAAATTAGCTCTCTTTGCCTTTGGGAGATAATGTCATTGATCACGGCCTTCTTTATTGCTGTGTCACTTGGCTCTGAATCAATGAGGGCGTTGAGAGTGGTGTCGTGTGCGCTCTGGGTAATCACTCACCCTTTGGTGCTTTCCCACTCAAAGACGCAGCTCTGAAGATGAGCTTTTAATTAGCCTGTGGCCCGCAATTTCCCGCTGACCCAAATCTTGTTTGTTCTGAGTGGGCACTTCTCAACTCCTCTTAATGTGGTTACGATTTGTATTATGTGCTTTGGTGTGTGTTTTTCTGTAACACGCTGTTCTTCTCTCTTTGTTTCTTTCTTTGTGTCCCCGTGTCTCTGATGTTTTAATTACAGAGAGTTACGCTCCCACAAATGTGCCCATCGAGAAGACGGACCAACGAGGAGACAAGCAGAGACATCAACCAGCTTGGCCGACTCATAGCGAAAACGCTATTATGCCACAGTTCAGAGGTACGTACAAGAGTACGGGACGATACATAGACAGCAAGTCTGTGTTGGGCTGTCTTAGCTTAATGCACAAAATAAGCCACAGCACAACCAGTGTAGTCTGATTCATAAGCAAATTAATTATGAGCCAATTCTTTAAATGAAGTGGTCAAAAAGTCCAATGCATAATGCAGTGTGAATGCTTATTGCATTCTTAGCATTGCCACAAGGGGTGCTATAGCGAGCTTTAGCATAAACTGTCGTCTTCTACAGTCAGTATTCTGGTTCAGGACAACTAAGCTGCATCCGAATTTGCATATTCTCTAGTAAGTATTACAGTTGGTTTGAAACTTACTTCACAACTGTTAAAAACTGTTCTGTATAGTATGAATAAGGGTAGTATGAATTAAATTTGGAAGTTTACATCCACCGTGTTATTACTGTCATGTGACCTATCAGTGTCAGTACTATCGCTTACCTGCCATTCACAAATCCACTCCCTTGGTTTCATGGGATAGTAAAGCATCTATCGAAGGCATACTCCAGAATCTCGGTAAAGGTAGTAGGTCATCCGAGTACTTTTTGTCTACTCGTTTTTCAACTTTTGGTTTTTCGAATACTATGAATTCGGACATACTACTCTTTTACCATACTGTTTTTGGCATGCTATACTGTAAAATATGTAAGTAGGAATAATTCAGACAGCACAAATCTCACGGAAGAAAAACATTTTGAAGATCATTAATTTGAGAAGTTACTTAACCTAGTTAAGCTGTTTTAAGATACTAACTTACAAACTTAAGCTGTTAGCATGTTTATATCTAACTATGATTTCTCCTGATTTAATTCCATTGAGCAATTTCATGAGCTTGTGGTAGCGAATCAGCGAGAAAATTCTGTAACTTCTGAAGTAATTTTAATCAAACTTCCCTTTCACAAAAGCTGGCTGTTTGTATCTTTTGATTTTCCCTGTTAGTAATCTGCAATGTCTTCTTGATTTTCCCTGTGTTGCTTTTGTTAAGGATGATGTGACTGAGTGGGTGTCTGTCTGTCAAGACTCTGGCATTTGCCTTAATTGCTGACATGGATGTCTGACATTACCTGCTTTTACAATCAAGCCCAATTTGCATTTCATATGGCATGATTCAATTCTGAATCGTTCTACATCGCCCCAGTGAGTCACTGCTCAATGAGTCACGGCTGTCAGATGCAAAATGTGCCAACAGGTGTGTTGTGGGTTGTTTCAGGTAACTTCGGAAGTCTGCAGATGCCCTACCTAGACGGCAAGACACCAATGCCCAGTGAGTATGCTGGTCTGCACTGGGCCTGGGTGGCACTGCCCATCCTAATGATGATGCTCACTATCGCCGCCCTGCTGTTGGTCAACCAGCGTAAGCAGTGGATCCCTGTGCCTTGCTACCGCACACCCAATAAGGTACCTGCCTATATGTCCCAGTTTGCTACATGGATACTAGGGGTGGGCGATATACTGGGAGACACGATCGGTAGAAATTTGCCAAACGGTAGAGATTTTTCACTATTGTTTCTATCAAGGTTACACAATCACGGCCTTTGCTGTGCTACGTGGTCACAAAAACATATCGTTTGCATGCATTTTTAAGCATTGCTAATGATAAGTGGTTTTAAGCCCTTGAAATGCAATCAGCAGCGAAAGAAAACTAATTTTGCTATATGTAAGTGCTGTCTGAGAGACTGTGTCTGAGCGCTGTCAGAGAGGTGCACAAGTGAAAACAATGATCATAGACAGTGTTCTATGCTCAAATGCTCACAGGTGCTGTTAAGCCTTTGCAGGGCCCTGGGTTAACGCAACGTTGGGGCTCCTACAGCCTACGTCAAGTGTGAACTTTTCAACGTCATTACGTATTACGTAAAGCATGCATCGCAGAACAGAGCAAGGCGAGCATTTGTGTTTATAAAGCATATATATTCTTTTTATGATTGATCGCTTCACTAGATAAGACCCTTATTCATCATCTGGTATCACTTATAGCCCTTTAAAGCTGCACTGAAACTGTAATTTTGACCTTCAACCGTTTGGAGTCCATTGAAACTAACTATATGGATACAAATCCTGGAATGTTTTCATCAAAAACATTAATTTATTTTCGACTGAAGAAAGGAATAAATAAACTTCTTGGCTGACATGGGGGTGAGTAAATTAGAAGGAAATTTTTATTTGAAAGTGAACTAATCCTTTAAGGCTTGAAATACACCACACAACTTTTAAAATTGGAACAGATTT
This sequence comes from Ptychobarbus kaznakovi, assembly GCA_027422405.1. Lineage (NCBI taxonomy): Eukaryota > Metazoa > Chordata > Actinopteri > Cypriniformes > Cyprinidae > Ptychobarbus > Ptychobarbus kaznakovi. The sequence continues at coordinate 8,682,392 of CM049806.1, forward strand.
TAAAGCACTAGGCATCGTACTTTTGGTGGCTTTGTAAACGGGGTTACACTTTATTGTGATTGTCCACTTTAGACATTCTACTAACTTTAAGTAACTTTGTAATTACATGTCAACTACATGACAGTTCATTCTCATTTATGTGCAACTACATGTCTACTAACTCTCAGTAGGGTAGGTTTAGGGTTAGTAGAATAATTTGACATATACTTGCAAAGTTTCTTATAGTTTGTATGTTGTATGTTGTGGACCCATCAAAATAAAGTGTTAGAAGATATTAAGCGGACAGTCTACTAATACTCTAATGACTGCTAGTTGTCATGTAGTTGCAAAGTTACTTTCCATTAGTAGGATGTCTAAAGTGGACTATTGGAATAAAGTGTTACCGTAAATGGTTACAGAGAAACACTGGGCATCCTACACTTAATGAGGTACACCAGACTTTCAAATAGGTCCGAACACAACAAACTTGTGCAGAAACATGCACCTCGTTGCCAGGAGACGTATGAAAAATTAGAATTTTTGAATTTTTATAATAACTATGCAATTTTCTGTGAAATCTGTCAACCAACAAGACTTTAAATTGGAACAAAAATCTAGGCAAAAGTTTTGTAGTGTATTCCAGCATTTAGTTGCGTAAGAATGAGAAAATTCTCATGGTCCAAGGCTCACTGTATTTTTTTTTTGTCCTGTATAGCCTACGAGTCTCAATAACCAGCTGGTGTACGTGGACTGCCAGAAGGGGACAAAGGTCCAGGTGGACAGTTCCCAACGCATGCTCCGCATTGCAGATCCTGACTCAAGATACAGCGGTTACTACAGCATGCAGAAACACAACAACCTGCAAGCTGACAACTTCTACCAGACCGCGTGAGACACAGGAGAGAGAGAGAGTGTGAGTGAACGAGAAAGAGAGAGACTGAGCCCGTGTTCAGCTGCCAAACCTTTGCAGCACATGGACACCTACTAAAAAACTGTAGAGACGGACAAAACCACCAAACCAAGTGTTCAGAGAAGAGACCCTGATACCGAATAACAATTATAATATTCACATAAGTCACTCCAAGCAAATCGAAAAAATATATCACACGTCGACACCAGAAAGTCTCACCAGGAGATGGAAGCAGCACCTATGTAACTGAACCATTACGGAGTGTGATTGTTAAATTGGAGAGGACTCTTCCAGAATGTTTTTGTGAATCAGAGGTATGGTAGGTTGAGCATCTTTTGTGTGATTTCGTGAATGTTCAGGCACAAGTTGAAGGTAGTCGTGAAGTCAAATGAACGTTTTTGGGATTAGGACAACTGGGGTGTTTTTTGTTTGTTTTCAACAATATTTTTCCTGCATTCCTAACTTTTTCTGTTGGAACAGAGAGAAATTATTTTAGGAGTGAAACATTTTTGAGACAAGTGCTTGTGTGAACACAACGCTGAACCAAAGCTTCTCTGTCTACGAAACCTGATATGCCCAGATCGGGCGAAAGGCCGAGGAGGGACGTTCACTTCCCCGAGACAGAGGAGGCGCTGGACTGTGTACGGAGCACAGCAGAGAGATGGGTAGAGGGAAAATCAGACGAAAGAAAATCTGTTGTTGCAACAGATGCATTTTTGTAGAAGATGCTACTGTAAGATTGTGATTTCCCCAGTGTTGTGGGTGAGTGTGGCCATTTTTTTCTCTTTTAAAGACAAAAGGAGGAAATCAGAGTAAACTGCTCTGTGGACATGAGTTCTTCCTGTTAATGGATGTGTGGAGTCTCTATGTTTTATTTCTGCTTATATGTACGAGCGTTTTCCCATTTATTCATACAAACACCATTTGCTCTTTCTCCCACAACTAAGGGCAGATTGACACTCCTAGCAAATATATATTTTCCTGAAACGAATTGTGAAGCGAGATGCAGGAACATAGTGATAGTGGTTTGGATTTGAGGCTATGCTTTACAAGTGCTGCTTTTTTTGCTTTGATTCTTTAAACCTCATTTTGTAGGGATGAAAACCAGTAGTGAGGATTGCTTTCATCTTTAAGAAACATTTACCAAGAAAACAGAATCAAAGGGCCTTGTTCCTGAAATGCGAGCAAAATGGATTTTGTCTAAATCGCTTGTAAAAACATTTCGTACGTTTAAAAAAATGTTGTAATGTTTGTGTGAATTTCTAACTAGGGGTGTAACGGTACACATATTCACACCGAAAATGTTCAGTACAGGTCTTTTGTTTCAGTGCACATTTTAATATAATAATAAGGTATATTGATATATTTTCAAATGAGATATAGGACATTTATATCGATATACTTTGTTGCTAATGCATTTGAAAATTGAACGCAGAACACAGAGTGAATGAGTTTCAAACTAAGCTGATTTCCCTCCTTTCAAATGAATGCATTTGAGACGTGTTTTCATCAACACATGGCATCTTACAGTTTTATGTTTATCTGGTAATGTTAAAAGTAATGGGAGGGTTTCCATTTAGCAGGAAAGCTCATCCTGGCAGCATATGAGTATCTATCAGACTTTACTGAAGAATCAGTGCTGCACACATGCGCGTCAAACTGATGGCGTGCATTCATTTTGACTAAAAGATTTAGATTATTTTGCGTCCAAAAGTTGAAAAACTTCCCCAGTTTACAACAGAACCATAAACCGCAGTACGAAGAGTGTTGCAGCCACAGACTGTAAAAAAAGATGGACGACGCACCTTCACTCCATTCCATTGAAGAAACGTGAAGCCGCCATTGTCCCAATAGGGCGCAGCCATATCGCGCTGATTTGGGACCAGAGTCTGCGCAGTAGTGAGCGAAGTGGAGCCGCGACTCTTTTTTAAATTAGCCTGACTGCTCCAATTTGTGTCTACTGATTGCCGCATGAGGCTTGTTTAAAATAAGGTAAATACAAATCTCTTGTCGAAGATCCCGAAAGGTCCGTTGGCGTCTCAGTTCACTCAGAGAAGCTGTCAGTCATGACGTCACACTCCCGTTTTTATAGCATCACATAACTAACTAAAACCAAACTTATTAAAAAAACGAACACTTTAACTTACATCAACGTGATAAATCTACATCAAATGGCAATGTTTGTAAACTAAATATTTGACGTGAAATGTAATTATTTAGTTTGTCTCACGTCCCATTCGAGTACATGGAGAGGGCGGGGTTTATGATCTATACTGGGACCAGCCACCTTGGGGCGATCGAAACTCGATGGCTTCACTTATGAGGACTAGTGCGGCACACTTGGTTGCAGCTTGTTGTGACAGTAACAATACTTTTTATTTAAGAAGTACATTTTGTGTACCATTATACCCCTGCTTCTAACAATAACAAATGTATGTAAAATAAAGCAATAAGCCCCATGAAGCCCTGGTTTACAGTGAATTTATAACAAATACATTCATTGTAAACCACGGTTCCACGGGACTTATTGCTTTTTTAAACAGTTAGTCCATATGTGTAGCAAGAGGTCACATAATAAAACAAAGCAAATAAAATGTAATGATATCAATAAAAACATTCTTCCTCCAAACAATGTAGTTCCTCAGAACTGTGGTTGCAAACAAAGTGGTTGCCGAGCAACACACAGACACAGAAACATAAACAAAGAGGTGTATGTTTGTAGAGTACTTTACAACAGCTTCGAACGCGCCTCAACCAATCAGAATCAAGGACCAGAACTATCCATTTTATAACTATTAATTTGCCAATCCATAGAAAAAAAAAACATTAATACACAAAAACAAAATACTAAATTATAGCAATTTACCTAAGCTCAATCTTATAAATGACTTCTAAATACTATTAGTTCCGTGAATAATTTACACAAAAAAAGTTATAATCTGTCGAAATTTTGAATAGTCGGCAGTTTACATACGAATGGTCTTATGATTGCTAAATATTAGTAGTAACTATTTACACAAGTTCTAAGTTACCAAAAATGTACGAATGTTTTTACTAACAATTTACACCAATCTGAAAGTTACATTGGTAATGGTCTTACAAATCATTACTAGTAGTTCTATGTAGAATTGACACAAAAAGTTGCAAATTGTCTAGTTTATGAGAGAATGATTTTACGAGCGATTTACACAGAAATTGTGCCAGCGTTTATTGAATGAGGCCTAAAGAATGATCGAATTACTTTTGGTAGGGGATCCGAAAGAAACCTTTACTGTTTTTGCTTAAATGTGTTCCGTTTTCATTATTTGTACTGATCACGAAACCGCCTCCTTTTCTGGAAGCTTTGAAACATTACTGAGGCACCTTTGTGTTCTGGTTTTCTAGCTGAGAACGAAATTGGCTTAAAAATCCAAAGCTATTATAGGAACATTTATGTACATATTATTGCTAAAATGAAAAGACCTGAAATATTATGTGAGTATATGTGTATGTGTGTATGTATATGTGTTCGCATGTACGTACGAGTGCGCACACATGACTTCTCTTCATTGGTAAGGTTCTTAGTTCATTTTCCTAAAGAATGTATTTATGATTGAGCAAAATAAGAGATTTATATAATGGCAAACTGATGATGACATTGCCTTTCTTGTTTGGTGGTAATGCAAAAAGCATAGACGATGATGATACAGAAAGAAAGACAAACATCTCATTCTATCCTTATTTTTATGTTTATTTTTCCCCTTTCGTTTTCACATATAGAGCTTTGCTCAGTTGAACGTTTCAGGGCCCATAAGAGTCACTTTGGCTTTGTTTAGACAGGCAAAAAAGAATCACGTTTTGGCTTATCCAACTTTTAAATTGTTTTTTGTAGTGTGAAATATTAGACCAAGAGAAATCAAATTTTTTCAAAAGACAGCGTGGACAGCCAATTCTAAAGATCAGATAAAAAAACGAATTTGTGTGCAACAAAGCCTTGGTTTCTGTACGTGAAGCAATGTCACGTTGCCATCTATTGTTCTAGCTGAACAATGAAGCTCTTGTTTGATCGTTTTCTGTCACGAGTCCCTTCAGGTGTCAGAACTACTGGAATGTTGATGGACATAAGCTGTTGAAGTGAGGGGGCGGGGCAAGGGGCGGGGCAGTGGGAGGGACAGTGGGAGGGGCTGGCTATTTGTGATAGTTTGTCTTGGTTGTATCTTTATCTATATGTGATATTGTTTGTAGAGCTATACAACTTGGCACTTTTATAGAGAGAGAAGTAACCTATGTGTTTCTTTCTTGTTTTGGTTTTGTTTGTTTTCTAACTAATCTTTTTAGTAGACAGAGTTTGCCCTTCTTTTGTATTAAATCTTTTTTTTCTAAACCCTTGTGGGACCCTGTGCAGGAGTAATCTGGTGAATCTCATGAAAACACTTCCACGTCACATTTCACCCCTAAATCACATGCAAAAAAAAAAAAAGATTTGAGATATTACATTCTGAAGTAAGAAAATCAAGCCTATTTTTAAGACACAGTTTGCATTATTACATAATTTTTTACAACTAAGCACATGTTCTCCAGAATTTTTTTTTTTTTTTTTTTTTTTTTGTCTATTAAATGCAGATTAATAGAAGTATATTTTGTATATTTTTCGGGTTGTTTTTTTTTTTTTTGCATTACGGTAATGATAGTTGTGATGGAAAATGTGCTTAATTGTCATGAAAGTTGTCATGAATTATTACGTGTGAATGTATAATGGTTTTATTTTCTTTGAGAATTTTTTTTTCTTTTGATGTTGGACTGAAATATGACACAGATGTCGTTTTTTTGAAAGGATTCACACAATGATACATTTGTTTCAGAACTTTTTAACTACAACATTCAATTATGTAATAAATACTTAGGCATGTATTCACAATATCATTTACTGTATAATGACAACAAAGTTGCGGTTTAGCCTTGATTCAAGCACGTAAATTTGTAGAAATAACTGAGATGTAAGTTTTAACTCACAAAGAAGCAAATGTCCTCTTGAGGATATAAGGCTAATTACAGAGATTTGGACCTTCACGCCTCTTTATTCTTTACCACGTTTCTGTTTTGTGGAAGTGAAACAATTGATGTGTAGTCCTGTCTTTCAGTCACGGCCAATCAAAAAGCATCAGAGAGAGGGTAAACAAGAATTATTAATGGACCGCTGGAGAAAGTGTTTCTCTGGAGGACCCAACCACCTTTGCAAAAATAAACTCAACAGCATTTCAGCAAGATGTCATCCATATTTAATGAGCAATGTGCAATCTGCGCATAGCCCACTTTCAAGTTGAAATGCAATTTCCTCACACAAAACAACATTTCCTCCTCATTGCCTCGGAACACTTGAGTTCATGGATGAAAGCCAATGCACATTTATTTGGGTCTTACGGGGTGTAGTTTTTTTTATTTTTGTTTTTTTAAGTGCATTCTCTAAGTATTGTTGTAAATACTTGAGTGTCACTCGCCAAAACTTACAAAAAAAGTTTAATGAAAAAAATACAAAAAAGGTTTGGAGAGAAAAATAATTAGAGATGTAATATATTGTCTATGACCTTCATAATTTATTGTTGAGCAGAAAAAACTGAACTTAGCGGAGGACGCGGCTCAAATCACAGATGTTTGCATTGTGTCGAAAGTTCAAGACTTCATAGAGTGTCCGTTTGTTCTTTATTTTTTTCATTATTTTGGTTCTTCTGAGAGCATACCAATGTCTGTTTTTCAAAAGGATGCTAAGCAAGTTTATTTGTTCCAAGAAACTGAAGCCCAAGACGCTTCTAGAAATATGTCTCCGTTTCCCCTCTCATTCTTTCTTTCTACACACAATATCAACCCTTCTGGAGTTTCTATACTACTGGTGTTTAATGTTCATGTAAAACATAATAATGTCAACATGGGTCATGATACTGCAGATTTATAAAAAGGGTAGATGAAAAGTTGACTCAGAATTCCTGTAGCACAGCAGATTATTTTCCAGTTTCTTGTATTATTTGGTTTCTTTGCAGCACAATAAATACTTTTTAAACAAATGGGAGTCTTGTCGTGTTTATGGTCTGTGCTATCTAATTAGAATTAGCAATATTGTTGCCAAAGGGATAGAGATCTCTTTTTTTGAAGTTTTCAGATATCAAAGACAGCATTAAATGAAATTTACAAACCAAATTTTTATCTGAGTGAACAAAAAAATTATCAATTAAAAGGATGTCAAGCTCCATAAGGACATAAAACACATCAAAGTAGACAACTCGTGTGGTATATGTCAAGTTTTCTGAATTATATAAACAAGAAATGTAAGTGATTATTCATTAAATAAACAAACAAACAAACACTATCAGCCCTAACTGTTGCTATTATTATGGGAATTGCATTAAGGCGTAGTTCACCCAAAAGTTAAAATTCTGTCATCGTTTACAAACTGATGAAAATCTGTGCATGTGTGAAGATATAGGCTCCAGTCACAGCGGTTGAGCTTACCAGAGTGTATAATTATTAGTGATTAATAACATAACATACTTCAATGTCAGTTCATCTCATAAAGCTGTCATAGGCGTCAAACTTGGAAAATAACACACAAGCAACATAAACTGCTTTCACAATATTTTTCGTGAGACTTTTATGAAAGAACATTTAAATTGTGTTTTCCATGGAAGCAAGGGTTTAAAACGACAAAGGGTAAGTAAATGATGGCCTAATTTTCAAGTATTCCTTTAACACATTCAATAAAACATTAACATGCACTAAACTATGTTCATGCACAGTCAGCCAGGAAAATTTGTATAGCAATAAACATGACATTGAATATATCTGCTCTCTGTGATAGAAAGTTTTCCACATTATATCATATTTGTCCACAGCAGAGAATTCAGGGACAGTGACGTTAGCATTTCTACATTATATCATATGATTGTCCACAAGCAGAGAAATTGACGTTTGCATTTCTAATAATCATTATAAAAACATACGTTTGTCATTGCATATAAATCAGGGACAGTGACACAATTTCTACATTATATCATATGATTTCCACAAGCAGAGAATTCAGGGACACGCATTTCTACATTATATCATATGATTGTCCACAAGCAGAGAATGATCAGGGCATGACGTTTCAGAGCATTTCTCATCATATGATTTCCACAAGCAGAGAATGATCAGTGACGTTTCAGAGCATTTCTACATTATATCATATGATTGTCAAGCAGAGAATGATCAGGGACAGTGACGTTTCAGAGCATTTTTTTCATATGATTGTCCACAAGCAGAGAATGATCAGGGAAGTGACGTTTCAGAGCATTTCTACATTATATCATATGATTGTCCACAAGCAGAGAATGATCAGGGACAGTGACGTTTCAGAGCATTTCTACATTATATCATATGATTGTCCACAAGCAGAGAATGATCAGGGACAGTGACGTTTCAGAGCATTTCTACATTATTTATGATCCACAAGCAGAGAATGATCAGGGCATTTCTACATTATATCAGTGACGTTTGCATTTCTACATTATACAGAGAATTGTGCGCAGCATTTCTACATTATATCATATGATTGTCCACAAGCATTTCTACATTATATCAGAGAATGATGTGTTCGTATCATTGATCCACAAGCAGAGAATGATCCACAAGCAGAGGCATTTCTACATTATATCTTTTGCCATATGATCAGAGTCAGAGTGATAAATAAATCATATGACCAAACCACATTATATCATATGATTTCAGAGAATGATCCACAACAGAGAATGATGACGTTTCAGAGCATTTCTACATTATATCATATGATTGTCCACAAGCAGAGAATGATCAGGGACAGTGACGTTTCAGAGCATTTCTACATTATATCATATGATTGTCCACAAGCAGATCAGGGACAGTGACGTTTCACAGCATTTCTACATTATATCATATGATTGTCCACAGCAGAGAAGATCAGGGACAAGTTTCAGAGCATTTCTACATTATATCATATGATTGTCCACAAGCAGAGAATGATCAGGGACAGTGACGTTTCAGAGCATTTCTACATTATATCATATGATTGTCCACAAGCAGAGAATGATCAGGGACAGTGACGTTTCAGAGCATTTCTACATTATATCATATGATTGTCCACAAGCAGAGAATGATCAGGGACAGTGACGTTTCAGAGCATTTCTACATTATATCATATGATTGTCCACAAGCAGAGAATGATCAGGGACAGTGACGTTTCAGAGCATTTCTACATTATATCATATGATTGTCCACAAGCAGAGAATGATCAGGGACAGTGACGTTTCAGAGCATTTCTACATTATATCATATGATTGTCCACAAGCAGAGAATGATCAGGGACAGTGACGTTTCAGAGCATTTCTACATTATATCATATGATTGTCCACAAGCAGAGACATGATCAGGGACAGTGATGTTTCAGGGACAGCATTTCTACATTATATCATATGATTGTCCACAACAGATCAATGATCCACAAGCAGGAGTGACGTTTGCATTCTACATTATATCATATGAGCATTTCTACATTATATCATCCACAAGCAGAGAATGATCCACAAGCAGGAATGATGTGATCATATGATTGTCCACAAGCATTTCTACATTATATCATATGATTGTCCACAACAGAGAATGATCAGGGACATGACGTTTCAGAGCATTTCTACATTATATCATATGATTGTCCACAAGCAGAGAATGATCAGGGACAGTGACGTTTCAGAGCATTTCTACATTATATCATATGATTGTCCACAAGCAGAGAATGATCAGGGACAGTGACGTTTCAGAGCATTTCTACATTATATCATATGATTGTCCACAAGCAGAGAATGATCAGGGACAGTGACGTTTCAGAGCATTTCTACATTATATCATATGATTGTCCACAAGCAGAGAATGATCAGGGACAGTGACGTTTCAGAGCATTTCTACATTATATCATATGATTGTCCACAAGCAGAGAATGATCAGGGACAGTGACGTTTCACAGCATTTCTACATTATATCATATGATTGTCCACAAGCAGAGAATGATCAGGGACACGTTTCAGAGCATTTCTACATTATATCATATGATTGTCCACAAGCAGAGAATGATCAGGGACAGTGACGTTTCAGAGCATTTCTACATTATATCATATGATTGTCCACAAGCAGAGAATGATCAGGGACAGTGACGTTTCAGAGCATTTCTACATTATATCATATGATTGTTTCAGGGACAGTGACAGAGCATTTTTGTTTGCGTTTGCTCTTTAAAAGGACAGTTCACTTTCAATTTATAAATCTGTCATTTAACCACTCACCTCTCATGTCATCAAACCCATTTGCTGTTATATTTACTCACAAGAGAATACATTTTGAAGATATGTATTCCTCTTTATTTTTTCGCTATTGACAAACACCTCGAACTACCATTGAGGGTGAATAAATAATGGAATTGTATTATTTGCTTTGTTATTATATGTATAATATATATTTTTATTATATGTATAATAATAATGATTAGTTATTAAATTATTATTTAATGATGTATTATCAATAATAATACATTTTCTTTATTTTTAATATTTGACACTTTATAATTAATAACAATGTATTATTGTAATAATAATAATAATACATATTTATTTAGCACATTTTAGAGATTTGTATGCAGCTTTTTACTATTTTATTAAAAGTAATAATTCTGTAGTTTTATGTAATCACCCTCCTGTCATCCCAAACCCATATGCTATTATTATTACTTACAAATGTATACATTTTGAAGATTTTATATGCAGGTTTTTGTTTTTTACCAACACCTCTATCTGCCATTGAGAGTAAATAAATAATGACATAATTGTATTATTTCCTTTAAAAGACATGTAGTATTGTTGTATTATTATTATTATTATTATTATTGTTGTTGTTATATTTCATGTTTGTCAATTGGATATAATAATAATATAATTTATTTATTTATTATTATTTATTATTTTATTTTAATATTTGATAATTATCGATAAACCACTGCAAAATATCTGTCTGAATCTATCAAAGGGTAAATTTTGGAGATTTGTATGGAGCTTCTTGCTATAAATTTATTAGTAATAATTCTATAATGTACTCGTCCTCATGTCATCCTAAACTTTTATATAATAATTATTATTATTATAATCATTATTATACATTTTCTTTACTGTTTTTTAATATTTGACAATTATCAATAGGCTACTGTAAACTATTTTTATTTTACTGTACACAACAATTACAGTGAGGTTATTGTAACTTTCTGACAATATTTGTCATTACACAGAACACGTTGAAGATTTTTATGTAGCTTTTTGCTACTCGTTTAATGAATTTTTAATAATAATAATTATTATAAAAATAATAACAAAAACACATTGAAACTGTCATTGAAGGTGAATAACTTGTGTTAGAGTTTGAATCTTTCCCTTTAAAGACACATGCTGGCAACATCTGCCATTACAAAGTCTAACAGCGTTTATTAAATATTTGTTGGAAGGTCATGAGAATGATCTGTGCTGTTTTGGAGGCAACACCGTCACATGAGGTTAATCTGTATCATTTATGCATGCTATATGGAAAACTTGATTGATTTCAAAAGACGTCAGATGACATTTACCTACGTATTGATCCATAGACATGTGTATGTTTTTTACAGTCAAGGTGCAAGTTGATAAAGGAAGGGTTGCATTACAAAGCGAAGCTTCATGACTCCGTAAATGCATAACAGATCTGCCGGCGTTCACTAATGTTGATGTTAAGGTTGTTAGACTTTATCTCATGCTCCACTTCTCGCTATTACACGACGCTGAGGTACAAATACAAGACACAAACAGCCGGCTTCATTTATACAGAATGAGAATACATACGTGCATGAAGAAACCAGCCAAGCCAAGACAAAAATAGAATATATGACAATGTCCTCTAACAGCATATTTGCTGTTTAGCATGTCACGCTCAATCCTTTTTCCCATGTGGTGGCCTACAATGACCCTCTTTGTTTGCCACCATGTGTGTATGGGCATTTGCGTAGAGTTTTGTGATATGGAGTGTATGTCAACTTTGACCTTTTGTCCATTTTTCATTTTCATAATTGACCAGGCATGGTAGAAATGTCCATCAGCTAATCCTCTTACTGTGGCTCTAATGCCAGCTCTGTCCGAGCAGCACCATGTTAATGGAACAAGCTGCTACGAAACAGTAAGGTGGAGAACGGCCAAGTCCTGGCGGTCCCCGCTGGCCAACAGCATGCGGCACGTGCTGTTCCCTCTATTAGGCCCCAATACATTAGTATTAATTTTAATATTAATTGTACTCATCAATTATTGATAGTTAAAATGACTGGATCTTATGGATTTATTTCTGATTAGTACAGTTCATACTTGAGGGAACAGTCTGGGGTGGAGGTGCACATGGCAGCAATTCATTATTAAAATTAGTGTATAGCATTATCTAGATACGCACGCAAAGGAATACTGTCCAGACCATTTCTCAACTGGCGAGCTATGACCCAAAACACACCTGATAAGGTTGCAAAAGAAATGCAAATGTTCAGTGCAAATGATAAAATACAACTATATCTATCTATCTTTCTCTCTAGTCATATGACCAGTCATAACGGTCATTGTTCCATTGATGTGTGGTTTGTTAAAATTTAAGTTTTGATATATTTATGGTAAGAAATATCTTCATGGAACATGATCTTAATATCCTAATGATTTTGGGCATGAAAAATCCAGAATTTTGAACTAAACAATGTATTGTTGGCTATTGCTACAAATATACCCGTGCTACTTATGACTGGTTTGTGGTCCAGGGTCACATATTTTACCATGGCGCAGGAAACACTGGTTCACACAGTGGTTGTGTTTACTTTAGTTTGTTTGCTACAACTAACAATTTTGGTACAGTGTTGGGACACTGATGTCCAATATAAAATCTGGGTCCATTTAATAATGTCTAAGCATCCCAGCTTTACTGTGCTCAGAGTACATTCATTCTCATATATTACAGTAGTGTATGAGATAGAGTAAATGTAAAGATTTGAAGTGTGTGTCATGTGCATGTCCTGCAGCTTTTTACTGCAGACATACACTGATACTCAGAATGAAAAACATACTTCCCCACATTCTCCGAACCCTCAGCTGACTTTACAGCCTGGTGCCTCAAACCCCAAATTCTCATCAGCTGACGAGTCCTTGAAGCCTGAACCCAAGACACACACTCACACACTGCTGTATTCAGATCATTCACGTGATTACAGGCAGGAAGGCAGCATGATTGCTAAGCTGAGTCTCTACACCAGTACATAATACATCAGTAGGTCCTCAATGTTCAGTAAGGATAATAGACATCATGAAATCAAAATGGACAATATTTACTTTCTTAGTAAGCTTTTCTTGTCACTTCCCTTCCTTGTTTATTAATCTGTGCACCTTATTCCAAATAAAAAAAATGTTTGTTTTCTTAATCTCCCAGCAAATTTAATTATCGTGCTCCATCTTTGAAAACATTTTTCTGTTGACGTCACTTAGGCCAGACAGTGAAATATGTAGACCTTCACCTTCCTTATAATGTATAATGTGTATTGATAACTGTAAGTATGTCTAATAGTACACTGTGTGTCCTGAGTATATGTATGTGTATATTACACATTGTCATCTGTATAAGTCTGTAAGTATGTACTGTCTATATGTAAATTGTTTCTGCACTGTCTGGAGCACGCTCTCAAGAATTTCACTCACCATGTGCTGTGGTGATGTGACAATAAAAGTGATTTGATTTAATTTATACTAATCACCATCTCATTCCCAGAAAGCAGAAGCTCAAAAAACGACCTTGGATTCCTTGAAAAAACCTTTTATAGTTTCAGCGTCATATTCAGGTATGGAAACCTCACTTTTCGCAATCAGTTAGTTTGCATTGAATTTGTGTTGATATCGTTAACAAAAACATTTTTTTTAAATGTGTTTGTTAATTGAACTAAAATATGATTAAAATGAGATTAATAACTAAATATAATAAAATAAATGTAAGTTTAAGTACTTTAAAAAAAGCTAAACAGAAGTATTTTACAACATAAAAATGAAAAAGTTGTTCCACACACACACACTTTCCACAAACTACAATGAATGCTGAGAACAAGACAACACATGGACAGCAGTTACTGATAGTTAAAATGTGACTGTTTATTGTTATGCGTGCAAAGGAATGAGTACAATGCACAGGAAAATAGTCATTATAAAAAAGACATATAATAATAAAAAAGAGCAGAGGCCTACACAAGTAGGACAACTATATGAACAATGTCCATTTTACTTAATTTTTGTTATAGGATAAAAGAGAGTAGTGTACTCTTGATCATTAGCCAAAAAAATCAACATTTTACCGCACAAATGTTTACACACATGCAAAGTCATCCAACCTCTTGCTGTATGACATTTGTGGTTGTTTAACAAGGACACTGAAGCAGATAAAAAGAGTTTGACATATCTAGGGAATAGTATGAGGCACAGATACATAATTTAAAGGGGCGTTTACTTCAGAATGGAAGGTAAGATGAAAGCAGTGAATAAATAATTTATCTGTGCAAACAGGAAGGTTGGCTGTGGAGTGGGTTTTCCTCTGGGGTAAACAAGGTTACCTGGGGTGGCTGGATCTCTCTTTGAAACGAGGCTACATGTTTCTGTATGCCAGTGGGGAGCTGCTGCTACCAGAGCAGAGTATGTCCCAGGAGCAGTTTTGTTCCCTTCTCAATGGCTTGGCGGCGAGCCCTTTGGACTCCTAGCTGGTGAGGTTCAGATGCCATGGGGAAATGTGGATCCGCTTCAGAGTTTCTGAAATAGCTTGTGTGGGTTTTTGTTCCTGTTTTGGAGCTGTTCTCAGATTAATTTAACTCAAAAACATTTCCACACTTTTCATTTAGGTCTGTACAATCAACAAGTCAATTTCCACAAATGTTTGGTTTAAAAAACATTAAAAATTAACGTTTTTGTTTTAGACAACAATTTGTTCGAAATAGCACGTGCATGCTATACTTAATTACCCTTTCTCTTTATGCAATAGCACATGAAATAACACAGAATTTAAATTTTCTCTGTCCAGTTACTGTAGGTCAACAAAACGTTTCATGTAGTCCCCACACAAAAGAGTTAGGATTCACCTAAACAAAATGTAACTTGAATTTTACAAATTGGCCCTTTGGACTCCTAGCTGGTGAGGTTCAGATGCATGGGGAAATGTGGATCCGCTTCAGAATTTCTGAATACATTGGTAAATAGCTTGTGTGGGTTTTTGTTCCTGTTTTGGAGCTGTTCTCAGATTAATTTCACTCAAAAACATTTCCACACTTTTCAAGTGTGGAAAACTCTGGTGGACATTCCTGCAGTCAACATGCCAATTGCACACTCCCTCAAAACTTGCGACAACTGTGGTATTGTGCTGTGTGATAAAACTGCACATTTTAGAGTGGCCTTTTATTGTGGCCAGCCTAAGACACACCTGTGCAATAATCATGCTGTCTAATCATCATCTTGATATGCCACACCTGTGAGGTGGATGGATTACCTCGGCAAAGGAGAAGTGCTCACTAACACGGATTTAGACAGATTTGTGAACAATATTTGAGAGAAATGGGCCTTTTGTGTACATAGAAAAAATCTTAGATCTTTGAGTTCAGCTCATGAAAAATGGGGACAAAAACAAAAGTGTTGCGTTTATAATATTGTTCAGTGCATATCTATGGGAACAACATCCATTTCTCGTGGCCACGTGTCATATAATGCCCATTTTCCACAAGTTGATATTATTCTTTAGAGTCTTAATGAAAATTCTGTAACATAGTTTGGTTAAAATTCTCAATGGTAGTGTAAAAAACACCTTTTTGCCCTTTCAAAAACAGCTCTTTTTAGAGCAAGCCGTATTGTGTCATTCTCCTTTAAATATTGCTGAGCTTCTTTGTAGAATGGACACACGGACAGACGGCTCGATTTGAGAAAGGGGGAAACATTTAACGAGATTACAAAAAAACTACTGGGTGGATTTGTATCATTATAGGGTGGTTGTGTACACACACTGCCAACACACATTTCAGTTCAAACAACTTGTAAAAGTGCATGTAGCATTATATGACCCCTTTAATGCGTAAACGTGCCAAATCGGTTGTGCGGATCACTCCGCTGTGGTGACCCCTGATAAAGGGAGCAAGCCGAAGAAAGAGAGAGAATGCTTAAACAAGCCTGCGTGACCATAGCAACCTGAGATTATCAGAGATGGATAAAAGAATCCATATCCCACAGTCTTGTAAATCCGTTTACTGATCGTGTCTTTTTATTTGATATTTGTATATTATTTATATTTTATATTATATTATTATATATATATATATATTTATATTAATAATATTGTATATTATTTGTATATTTATATATTATTAAAAAACTGTTGGCTAACTGGTTACATTTATTTAGTCATACGCTTTTATATATTATACATATTAATTTGGTCTCAGGCATTGGCTAGCTGTAGAAAAAGTTTTTTTTTATGATAGTTTTTATGATATGCTTATTTCCAATTCAATTCGTGTAGAGCTTTACCTAATTAACGTTCTGTATAATTATGCTAGTATTATTAATATGCTACCATATTTTGCAAATAATGTAAGCGCCTGACAACTATGCCAATGAAGTTTTGACTTTATGATTGTATTTACGCCCGTATGTGATAATGAGCGTGTTGTGTTTTCATTTACAAATGAAACTACACAAATGATTAATTTCTCAGCGAAGCACTATATTGCTAATAGTCTATTAATTATATATGTTAAATTCAACCTTTAAACTGCACTTCCAGTAAAAATTCCTAGCATAATCAAAGCTTTATTGGCATGTCGGCATTTACAGTAAGCTATTATTTACAAAACTATTCAGAACGTTAAGTAATGAGATCAAAATGAAGGAAAAATAAATCAAATGCATAACAACAAAAATAAAAACATAACCAATAATAATAATAATGTACAAATATTATGGAAAAGAAGATCAGTTAATGGACTTGGGATGGATACAAATGTTTTCTTGTAGGCCTATTTTATTTTATGTACTTTATTTAATTTATTAATGATTAAATTCATTCGAATGCTGTCTAGATTGCATGCAATACAGTTCGGTACCCTAGGCCTATGGTTAAAATAATTGAATCAAGTCAAGTTTGAACTTTATTGTCATTCCGCTACATGTGGGTACATACAGTAGAATGAAACTTCGTGCCTCACAGGACCACAGTGCTACATAAATACAACAATGAAGTAAAAAAAAAACTATAAACCTATACACAACTAACCTACTGACAGATTTTGACTATAACTATACTATATATAAATTTTACCCTATACGTAGACTAAAAAATACAAACTATACAAACTGTACGAATGCTTCAAATGAATACTGTACATGTGCAGAGAGAAACATTATAAGTCAAGCAGCTGGCTGGTGAACAATGCAAGGTGATTTGTAATGCATGAGCATGGTAGGTGGGCCAAATTGTGAATAAAAACCAATGATGTGGTCAGAATACAACATAGATGAATCAAATCATTTTCAATGTCAAGTTCATGTTTACACTGTTGGTCGTCCTACATGGGTACATACAAAGAATGCGAAACAACTGCAACAGGACCGTAACATGAAAAAACCCTAATGGGAGCATAAGAAATATAAGCAACAGAAAACAAATAAATCAGAAAAACAATAATAGTATACACAACTAACTGACAGAGTTTTTTTGACTATAAATATACTATATATAAATGTTACCGGTATACGTAGACTAAAAAGTGCAGTCTACAAACTATACAGAAACTGTACGAATGCTTCAAATGCAAATAAACTGTAGCATGGTGCAGAGAGAAACATCTGCAGTCAAGCTAATAAGCTGGCTGGTCCGGAACAGTGTAATGTGATTTGTAATGCATGAGCATGAAAACAATATGATATATACTATTGAGTCTTTTGTGGGATTATGTACACACAGCAATGTGTGAAAATACATGTCTACTAAAAAACTGCCATAAAAAAATAAATTGTGTTAAATTTAAAATGTTCAATATTCAAGTAAAAAATATATATAATTCAGTTTTGTTAAATGACACTTGTCAATAATTCAAAACTGACAAAGTTTAAATACAATTTGTTTTGTCATATTATAAGCTCTGTTGTATAAAGTTTTGCAACAAACCAAACAAAATTTTCAAGAATTGTGTTTGTTTTTAGTGCAATAGAGCCTTCTGCTGCTCAGTCAAAGTCAGGGAGTCGGGTCTACAGATTGACATAATAGAGTTCAACAGACGGCCATCAAGTTCAAGTCCCTGAAATTTTGATTTTGGATGTTCAGCTTCCACGATGAGGTTTGGCTATACTCCAGTTTAATTTACATCTAGAGCTTGATCCGGTTAAAGCTGATGTAAACGGCTATGAAGGTTTTGAGTGACAGCATTAAATCTTGCTTAATCATCCCTGTCTAAGGAGTCATCGTTATGATCCCTGAGCCAGCAGAGCGGTGAAGGAAAAACACACATTATTTCAGTCCAAGTTGGTCTATAGTCAGAATAGTTTTGCCAGTCTACAACAAATGTATATATGAAAGTTGAAAGTTAACATATAGTCCAACAACTAGGCTGATTCCACATCATTCTGCACTTAAATGCATGTACTAATGTTTTGCTGGCATTAAAACTTCCTGGCATGTTCATCACATGTCTGTACTTCAAAAACAATATTCACTATATCTCTGAAAAGCACAGGAGGTACAGAGTTTCTTCAATTCACAACACCACTTCAGCATCTAACTCGTTAGTGTTGGGATAAAACAGTCACAGTCTTTCTTCAAGGCTTTAACATGGAAAAAGGCTCAAGTCTTTCGTCATTATCGTCCGGGGAAGCAAGTCATCTGAACTAAACACATGATTCAAAGGAATGAGAGGGGGGGGGGGGGGGGTAAACAGCATGAATCCTTTAATAAGGAAAAGTACCAATAGGTTCCTGGAAAACCTTCTGTAGAAAACCCTCCTGGAAATAAATAAATATATAAATGTTCTGTGATTAACTGCAATACATAATAAATTACATTCTCCTGCTGCAGGACATACTTCTCATGACCATCTATTTTAATAATGTTATATCTGAATGCTGAAAGCTGTCGAGTGTTACCTGGGGCTGTGCTCCCACATACCACATGGCTTACAATGAAGACTGTAACCTCACCAAATTCAAAAATCTGTTTTTTTTAGCAGCACACAATCCTTCTCCTTGTACATGTCATTAAATTATCCATTTGCTTAAAGGTTAATTGCATGTAAATGAACATTTTAACTGTATATTTACTGCAAATGAAATGTATACTAAAGTACTTAGAAGAAGATCAAGGCTAGTTGTCACGTGTTTTACTCCAGTGAATATCTGGAACTTTTCGGAAAGGTTACTTTATTGACACTTGCTTTGAAACACATGTTATAGACTCTAGATTAGAACGTTAAAGTTTCATGAACTATTGTCCTCCCTGTTAGGTCATCGCATAGGCAATGATTGAATATGAACAAAAGTACAGCACATAAAACTTTTTTTTATTCAAGTATTTTGTATTCCAGTATTGTATTCCAAGGTTTAATTCCAAACTACTACTATAAATATATATTAATACTGGATTTTATGGTTGGTAAAGATTCACAAAATGTCTATAAATCCAAGCTCAAACAATAGTTATATGAATTGCTGATTATTTAATAGTTTTCATTCTTAAATTTAGGGTTTTAACCAGGAGTCTATTAAGGTCCTCTGTTCAAACATTTGGGGTTAGTAAGATCAAATTGATCAAAAATGACAGGAAAGAAATTTATATTGTTACAAAATGTTTTCTGTTTTAAATAAATTCTACAACCCGAATTCCGGAAATGTTGGGAATTTTTTTTTATATATAAAACGAAAACTAAAAGACTTTCAACTCACATGAGCCAATATTTTATTCACAATAGAACATAGAGAACATAACACATGTTTAAACGGATAAAATTGACACTTTTCTCCACTAAATGCGCTCATTTTAAATTTGATGCCTGCTACAGGTCTCAAAAAAGTTGGCATGGGGGCAACAAATGGCTGAAATTTTTTAAAGATTCTGCTGGGAGAACATCTGTAACAGGATTAGCTATAAAAAAGGGATGTCTTAGAGAGGCAGAGGCTCTGCAAACTGTGAAAGAGTGTGTAAAAAGATTGTGGAATACTTTAAAAACAAAATAAAACAATGTTCCTCAACGTCAAATTGCAATGGCTTTGCAAATCTCATCATCAACATCATCAAAAGATTCAGAGAAACTGGATAAATCTCTGTGCGTAAGGGACAAGCCCGAAGGCCATTGTTGGATGCCCGTGGTCTTCGGGCCCTCAGATGACACTGCATCACTCATCGGCATAATTATGTCATTGCCATTACTAAATGGGCCCAGGAATACACAATCTGCCAACAATTCACTAAAATAATTTTTTTTATTGGTCTTATGAAGTATTCTAATTTGTTGAGATAGTGAATTGGTGGGTTTTTGTTAAATGTGAGCCAAAATCATCACAATTAAAAGAACCAAAGACTTAAACTACTTCAGTCTGTGTGCATTGAATTTATTTAATACACGAGTTTCACAATTTGAGTTGAATTTCTGAAATAAATTAACTTTTCCACGACATTCTAATTTATAGAGATGCACCTGTATATATTATTAAGCAGCACAGCTGTTTTCATCATGACAATAATAAGAAATGTTTATACTAGAGTAACGGCTACATTTGATCAAAAATACAGTATAATGTAATAATGCTAAATATTATTGCAATTTGAATTGGTCAGCATTTGTTTTGAAAAATAAAATAAAATAAATAAATAAAAATATATATTTTAAAAATTTCTTTAAAAACATATAGGACATTTCTACCTATTTGAATGAACATTAGTAATCACACAGGCATTATATTCACGTTTTTAATGAAAGTTGTGATAAAATGTTTAGGTAATCCAGCTTTCTTATATTGGGCGCCCTTAGGATGGTTGTCTAGGAGGGATGTTGCTAGCTCTGTACAGCCCCTGTCTTAAACAAACATACTGTCTCTCACTATTACAACAAATCACCACAGCGTACAGTACCTCAGCCTAACCAGCTGACCTTTAAAACTGCACTCACCACACTCACTCATACTCTTTCACACACTCATACTTACCCACCACTAGAGAATTCAGACCGTTCACGTGATTACAAGAAGACAGCTTGACTTCTGAGCTATTCCACACCGTCTTTTGGCAAACTTACCCAGTGTGCACTGCAGGGGGCACACCGGTAGCATCAGTGTCCAGTAAATCTTGCTAACCGTCACACAGTCCTGTTCTTTTAGCCTGAAGAATGGTTTGCAAAAAACTGACATTAAAAAGCACTGACATCAGCCAGCGTAGGCTGTAGCTGGTGAAAACAGATTTGCGAGCATGCAACATCCTCTTTTTTTCCTCTTTTGTCTGGTGATGCATTTAGTTCAGGCAATTGAACGATGGCCCAGCAAAAAAGACCACATTAACAGTCCACCCTGAGGCTGATTGCTTGTTGTTGAGTTTTAACACACACAAACTGATGTGCTGGGCTTAGCTGTTAGAAATTAGTTTAGTTATGCACCGTAGTTTCACAAAAAATGCATGTTTAATTTGTTTCATGTTTGCTTTGTAATTGTTTGTGAAATTTACTAGCAAATTGTGATTGTTTCAACACCATTTCTAGGCTACACCAAGGAATAGTTCACCCAAAAATGAACATTTGCTGAAAATGTACACACCCTTCAGGCCATCCAATATGTAGATGAGTTTGCTTCTTCATCAGAACATATTTGGAGGAATTCAGCTTGATAAAAACATCATAATAATCCACAAGTAATCCACACAAACTCCAATGCAATCAATGTTTTGTAAAGTGAAAAGCTGCGTATTTGTAAGAAAACCATTAATATAAACCATTGCCTCTAGTCTTTTATTCACAATATTGCTTTCTGCAGTGGAAGTGTTGTGTCATCTGAGTCAGGAGAGACATATGCACAGATCTAACACCATTTATAAGCGAAAACCATCCAAAACAGTTCTAAACAAATATGTTTGATTTTGATGTGTGAGGACAATATAGACATTTCCTCTGGGTGAAGTGGCATTATGAATTCGACCCTTCGCAAAAACCCGCTTTCCTTAGTTTTGCTATGTCTGACATGTCATGCCACTCTCACACTACACACCAAGTTCTCACACAGTGAAAAATACATTGCGGTGCAAAGAGGAAACTGACAACATGCCGACATGTTACTTCTGCAAGTTACCTCTGATGTGAACGATCGTCTTTTCATATTTACTTAAAGCACGAAATAAACATGAATGAACATCATAATGTATTTTATTTCAATACACATAATTTTTCAAATTTAAATCCACCAAAGTTAATCTACACTCTTGTCTGATTTGGATGTCGGGCAAGATGGTGGATTCGGCGTTATGATTGGTCAGATCGCCTGTCAATCAAGCTCTATGCAAATTGTTAATTGTGGTCTTGCATTTTTGCCAGAAGCGATGGTTTAAAAGTTTAAATGCCTTCATGGGGGATTTGTTTCTTACAAATACTCAACTTATCACTGCACAAGATGTTAATTGATGGATTGGAGTTGTGTAACTTGTGGATTATTGTAAGGTTTTTATCAGTTCATTCACTGCAGAGGATCCATTGGTGAGCAACTGATGTGAAGCTAAATTTCTCCAAATCTATTCTGATGAAGAAACAAACTCACATCTCAGATGACCTGAGGGTGACTACATTTTCAGCAAATTTTCATTGTTGGGTGAACTATTCCTTGAAATAGTGTCGGTGTAAAATAAAAACAGGTTGACTGCTGTAGGAAAACACTTTTCATTGGATAGTCAGTTGCTGTTTTTGCTGAAATACTAAGTCCCATGGAGGCTATTCATTTGAATGGGCACAACAAGGGAGAAGAAGAGAGATACAACAAAGAGAAAGAGAAAGAAGAGATTCAGCTCATTTATATTTATAAATAGGATCCATTACGTCAAATATCACCTCCTGTGAAGGGTCCTGGGTGACCCTCCATAGCAACCTGCTAATGATTTTCATTCTGACCATCAATTCTACTTACTCAGTCTCAGTAAAATACAAGTGTATCAGATAATTCAAAAGGCAACTGGGCATAACTTTGCCCTAGATATTAAGACAGTCAGGAAGTAGTCTAACCATGAATATACTTTTGACTACCCGCAGACAGGTTCACCGACCGAGGCTGAGACAAGGAAGGAAGTGGCTTCTGCTCTATGTAACCCTCTCTGTGAAATCCAGGCTAAAGTCTCAAAATGTAATTATGAGATAACAAGCATCAAAGTTTGATATCAACCATTAATTTCATGATTTCAATCTTTCACATGGCCTTACTCAGTAAATATTGAAGATAAAAAGGTAATATTTTCACAGAATGTTCTTTACCTTATGAAGGATGATGAACAGTAAATCACAAAAAAAGACTTTAGCTGGGTTTTCACAGAGAGGGACACATATTGATGCAGTGAAGTCAGACAGACAACAGCCTGAAGTCGAGAACAGTATTGATATAAAAAAGCTAGAAATAAAAACACACAAACTGCATTTTATGTTAGTGAAAACTGGTATTATTTGTTCAAATATCAGACTGCATAGAAAATGGAATTGCAGTTTGAAATGGACAAGCTGTGATTGAGAAACATCAGCTATTCAGGCTGATGACTTTGTTTCCATTGCAGACATGTTATTTGAGCCTCACACAATAAGAACCCATGGGAAAAGCCTGGAAAAAATGTTGCTCAGCCATTCGTCACCATATAAGCTGCTTTCTACGTCTGTCAAAGTTACTCACCAAGGATTAATTTACAACCCATCATTTGTAATAGGGCAATTTTATGGAAAATGCAGAAATGTTTTTTGTATAGCTATGTAGCCTACTGTTTTCCATAGTCTACTGTAACTAAAATAACAAACAGAAGTTCTCAATTAAGAAAACCATCCAAACAAAAAATATTAAATGACATTTTTTTTATGAGAGTGTAACTGTAAATGTTCAATGGTTAATATCATTGAGGTATGACCATCCATGAAAATCTCAAACTTTGGTATAACTATAACTGTCTATTTTAATATATTATTATTTGCTTTGATAGCAAATATATTTTATTACTCCCGTCTTCAATGTCACATGATCTTTCAGAAATCGTTGTAATGCTGATTTGCTCAAGAAACATTATTATTGTTCTAAACAGTCAAGCAGCGTAATCTTATTTGATGAATAGAAAGTTCAAACGTACAGCTTTTGTTACATTAGTATTGGATTTACTGTCACTTTAATACATTCTTGCTTAATAAAAGTATTAAAAGCATTTATTCTTACTGGCCGTAGACTTTTGAACAGTAGTCTAAATCGAAAGAAAATAACACATTGCATCCTAATTAGACCCCTGCCTAAAAAGAGAACATTTAAAGAAAATATGATCCACAAGATAAAATTATCATTACTGAATTTACTATTGAAATCATTAGTGTGATGTACAGTATTTTGCAGTGGCTTTATTACGAATAGCCTACACTATTTGGTAGAAGTCATGCCTTTTCCAAGGATTATACTAGTCTAATGATGAGTGTCGTAGGCTCAGTGTGCATACGTCATCAGTGTCACGTGAACGCGCGTAACAGTCTCTCACATGCATGTAGAAGTCACAGCAGCTGCATGAGAGGAAGACGAAACCTCAACTTGAGAGGACTGAGCCTTAACGGCATGGCTCTTAAAGACAATTACTGACTGGCCTGCTAATATATTTCATGAAATACCAGGACACCTAGCTCACATGTCAAAGAAAATGTGGGTTTTCGTCTTACTATCACCAGACAACTGTGAAGCGCGACTGCACACCGTCCAAAATATGTCAATTAATTAATTTCAGCTGGATATAATTAGCATTTTTTTCTCGCAACAGGACACGCGGGCTGCTTTAATAATACAGCGTCAGGACGAGCGCGCGGAGAAGGCACCTGGCTGGGACTGAAGCTTTCACAGTCTCACTCACAGAGACGGGATCGGCGCGCTGGACATGAGGAAGACCTCATCCCGAGCCTGATTTCCTGCGGTCCCGGCCATCTGCGTGGCTTCAATTACACTGAAATCCACTCACAAAATGACCCAGCCGCACACGACCATGGAGCTGGAGCGGAGCTGCAGTTTATCTAAAAAGAGCATCATTACCAAAATATTTAAAGTTCGCAAAAGAAGAGAGATGCTGTTCGTGCAGGTGTGCTTCATCTGCAGCGTCCTGTTCTTGGCGTGGTGTATGTCGGCGTTGCTCACAAAAACTGGTGAGTGAGTGACTGTCCATGTATGTATTGTTGTGACTGTATGTCATTGTATGTATTGTTGGGGCTACACATCGCTACTTGCGTGTGTCGTTATCGTAGAGTGTATTAATAATGCGCCGACAAGGCAGCTGTACATCTTGTCCTTTTTTGGGACGTCAGACGTTGAATTATTCACTGTAGTGTGAATAGAGGCTGCCGTGAGTGGGATTACTTCCCTTTTCTCGGGATTTACATGAATAAGTGCACAAGACGGGTTGACAGCATCTTTATAACGTCCTTTATTATTATTTGGGCTATTTTGTGGGGAGATGTGGCGGTTGGCATGGTTACACGTGGTGCAGTATTTAAATCCGGCTTATTATGTAAACTATGAAACTAACAAACGACGAGGATTTCAAGTTATGTTTTTTATTTCCAAACTATGTCACAGACAGTCCCTGCTTGTGATTGTGTAATGGTACGATAAAAATGTAATGTACCGTTTCATTGTATTCGACGGTTAAGGTTAGCTACATATTTCAAGCTATCTGTCTTTTGAATCGAGCCCACGTGGGCGGAGTCAAACGTTTAAATGGGCGTGTCAAGATTCTGAAGGGCGGAGTCAATAAAGCCTCAGGCAGATCAAGACTCGTGATTTGATTACTTTAATGAATGTTATT
Organism: Ptychobarbus kaznakovi; assembly: GCA_027422405.1. Classification (NCBI taxonomy): domain Eukaryota; kingdom Metazoa; phylum Chordata; class Actinopteri; order Cypriniformes; family Cyprinidae; genus Ptychobarbus; species Ptychobarbus kaznakovi. The sequence continues at coordinate 8,708,412 of CM049806.1, forward strand.
TATGTTAATATTAATTTTCTGTATTCTGTTAATAACCAACTTCTTGACCTTGAAGTACATTTTTAGGTATGAATGTGTGTATTAAAGGGGTCCTATTATGCTCTTTTACAAAGTCTTGATTTTGTTTTGGGGGTGTATTAGAACATGCTCTCATTTTTGGTGGTTCGAAAATTTCATTATTTTTCACATTATTTACATTATTACAATACCTCTCTCCCCAGCCTGACACTAACGACTCGATTAGTTCCGGGTTTGATGAAGGCCCGCCTTCCAAAAAACGAAATGTGTTGTGATTGGTTAGCTGTCCCAGTGCGTTGTGATTGGAGAACAGCTTATACAGCGTTTCAGTACTGCCCCGCCCCTTGCCAAAACAGCAAGTTTGTCAATATTGCCATATCAATTCAGACCACAAAAATATTGAACAAGAGGATCATGCAGAACCTTTGCACACACGGATATTGCAAGACATTAAAGTGGTAATGTTGTTGTTTTTTTGGGGGGGCTAAATCACGTTTTAGATAAGTTTACAGATAAGTGCAACGGTAATATGTATTTTGTTTATTGTTCTTTAATTATAACATTATAACATGAATTGCACTGAAAGTGTTATACAGTTTTATTTATACCATAGTCCCACAGACCTACACTATTTGTAATGAATTCTCTGCCAGCGGGAGGCGCTGTTGGAGCGGGAGAGCTCGAGGTTTCCCTGGTAACTGTAACGCTGGACACAAATCAGAGCTCTGCTCACAAACGCTGCTTTATCAGACATTATATGCAAGTTTAAATGAAAATAACATCAACATTTTATGAAAACAGTTGGTTTCCATCAGAAATACAGTGATATAAAAACACCAGCACAGGTTTCGATTTTGAAACGTTCAGAGCTCAACCAAGCGTTCTCCTCACCTGCCAACCAGTCGAATTTCAGTAGGCGGGATTTACAATTTGTGATGTCACAAATACAGGAAAACAACTTTGTAGTCCAAATTAGCCGTTCGTTGTAGTTCTTGAAAAGGGATTTAAAAAAAAAACTAAATATCTCCCTTTGGAGTGGACTTTGAGATTTGTAACTTTGTAGATTGTTTATGCCAAACAAACACTACACACTGACTAAAATTCAAAAAGTGAAAAAGCATAATAGGACCCCTTTAAGAATATTTTTTGGAATGTACTAAATTGCAATGTTAGCATTATTAGTCTCGCATAGATAGACCTTCAGACTGATGGCAGAAGGTCTGGGCTCTATAGCAGCTTTCATTGACCAAGGACTGCCGTCTGACTGAAGTTAAGCAAACAATCACGGTTTGTTTTGTTTAAGCATGTGGGAAATGTAAAGTTGATGTCTGTACAATAACACACAGGCATGTAAAACTCTTGGATGTATTTTAATGAGGTATGTCATGAACTTCATATACCTTTTGAAAATCCAGCATAGTTCCTGATAAGCAATGGTTGTCACATGACCGCTTTCTTCCATGAGGGTTTGGCATCATGATAGCTTTGTTTCCATGTGGACTGTTAAAGAATGTGACGCACACTCACGGAAATCCGATGGCGACTTGGAAACTCCTGAAGTATTTTCAGTTTTGTGTGCCATATGCACCAGACGTTAAGTAAATGCTCTGTGGACGTGACAGCCGAGGCTGAGACTATTGACATTTTCTGACACTTATGTTCTAAAAACAACTGTGAAAACTTGAATGAACAACTTTACTTGAATGTCGTAAAACAAAAAATTTGGAATTGGAATGAAGAAACAGTTTTTAGTCAGAAATTACAAGTACATGTCTCAATTAATTACAAAGAAACAAGTAACACACTGAGCATAGAAAGACTGAAATAATTCTTTGTGTAAACATCCAAAACAATCAATCCAATAGTTGGAAAAATTATTTTTTGCAGTGTATAATTTTACTACGGGAAAAAAATTATTGGTTAGCTTTAGCTCTTAAAGTTGATATGACATGGAAGAAGCAACAGAGAATTTCTTCTGTATCATGATGTGCCTCTGAGTGAAATGCATTATCAAAAAAGACAAAATTTCCAGTCAATACTATTGCTCCCTACCTCTCTTCAAAAGTGTGTGGAGGTTTGCATCTTGAATATTTAGGTAACGTCTCTGCTCTGTGTTCCATGGAAGAAATAATGTCATACAGGTTTGGAACAACAACAAATCTTAAAAAATAAAACTGGAGTTATGTGCAGAGCTCTGAGACCCCCGCTGATCATTAGCCGGCAGACAGTCTGATATCCAAAGGGTCTGATGTTTTCTTTTTTATCTCTCCACAAGACTGTGAAAGGAAGGTGAAGGGGGATTTGATGGAAGGCATTTTTTACGAATTGGATTAAAAAATCACATCTGTAAGATGGAGGGTATAACGATCTTATTCTCATGTCATATGTAATTTAAGTATGGAGATGAAAAGTGTACTAGAGGACGCAGGAAATGGAATCAGTGCCACACAGACAGCACAGTATCCAAACTATGATATATACATTTTATAGACCAACAGAGGCTCACTGAAATAAAAGTGCCTGTGGTAAAATGAGTGAAGTTGTCTTTGGAGCTATCTTTTAGTTTCTGCGTAGACCTGCGTTTGCCTCTCTAGTTATGTACACTACAGGTGGGCAGGGCTAAATAGGCAATGATGTAGAAGCAGGCGTTGATCTTCTGCGGAGGCAGTGTTTACCCACACTATTACGTCATAAAGTGGCACATTCCACAACCAGTCATTTTTGCAGATTGGCTTCAATATAAGCTGTTTTTAGACTAATGAGAAAGTTTGAGTTTTGAAACTTACAGGATGTTTTAATAGTACGACAACCTCTTATATGTCAAAAGATCAAGGGCATTTTGATTTCTCAGTTGATGATCCCTTTAAAAGTTAATGCTGTGTCACATTTGAAAATAACATTCTATCTGTAAACCCTACACTTAACCTAACCAATAGCGGTATCAAAAGCAAAATGCATTTGCTGAAGTAACCGTGCCATTTTAGCATTTATCTTGAGCTCTTTTTTGTGACTGTTTCACAGGACTTGTACAGTGATTTGCAAATGCAATGCTTTACCAGGTGAGCTACTGAGCAAGTTTACAAAGTCAGAAAAGCCAAACATATAGAGCTGGTTATGTGATGCAAACATCAAAATGTATACATTTACAAATCATGCACTCTGGTAAAAGTGTATGAGGTCATAACATAGTACTGCACGGAAAAAAGTATTTAAATATTTATAATCTACCCCTGTTAACATAACTTGGAAAAAAGGAATAAAAGTTAGTGTTTTACTGCCACTAGCGTTCATTTCAGCTGGAAACTGCAGTCAGTTGTATGAATTACCTACACATGCAGTTGCCAGCTGAAATGAACATCCATTGAGCCTAGGTGGTTATAAACAGAGCACAGATCAAACCCCTGTGGTACAAGCACATCTCAGACACAAATGACGTCTCTCATTACAGGGGATTTTGCATCACGCTTTTCCACTTACTCTTAATGTCTACAAAGTGTACAGCCTGCTTGGCTGAGCGATATGTGTGGGTGTGGTTGAGTTTAATTACACCAAAATTACAAGCAGCTTAATGGATTACCTGCACATGATATTGTAATGATGAGGATGCTGAATATGTGCTTTCTGCTTAATGGCACTACGGATGCTGGTATATCTGATAAGCCTGTCAGGAGTCCATCTGGTGTGCACTCCTGCTGTGATTACAGAACGTCACATCTAATATGGCTTCCCAAATCTCATTCTTGTGCTTCTGCACTTTCCCATTATCCTCCATCGATAACTATAGGGAAGTTAGTGCAGGCTGAAAATGCTGCTTAATGAACTTTTTATTGCTGTTGCATTTATTATTCTGTCCTCCTTCTGTGACACTTCGTTATACAACTTTATTGCTCTTTTTTTCTGCCTCTCATAAGCTGTAAGTGGGTCATTCTGTTCTTGATTTAGGAGCAGTTGGAATATTTTTGACAGGTTTTGCTGCAGTAGTTTTCGGTTTATGGATTTTTTTTCACTCTGTCTAGCTACTCGTAATGTAGGGAATATTGTGTGTGCATTAAAATAAGTTCACCTGAAAATGAAAATTGTCATCACCCTTATATTGTTTTATAACTTTATTTTCATCAAATAAATGGGGACTAAGGAAAGGAATTGTTTGGAAGAACGGTGTTGGTTCTTTAATTCCAAAAAATATTCTTTGAGTAAAAAATATCAAGGTAACTGGTCTCGACTACAGTATATTTTTAACAGTAATAATACTGGACAAATGTATAGATATTATTTTTAATAACCTTTTTTGCAAGTTAAATACTTTTTATTTTGGGGGATTTAATGTATGGCTAGCCGATTGCATATTAAACTGGGATAGAAAATATTCTGACATTTCAAAAACAACCTATTTCACACTCTAACATCTGAGCGGGATCTGTCAAATTTAACCTGTCAAGTACCACTAATTCAACCACTCATCAAACCACTTTACTCAGTAAGTGAGTCACTGGACTGATTAAAACGGATGGTCTGAGAGTCAGTTTTGGACAGATTCATTAAAAAAATTGTGAATCAGGCTACACTGGTCATGCTATTCGTTGTTGCGTGTAACCACCAGCTAAAACATTGTAGGCATCAGATTTAATGTATTTTATTTTTAGTATTTAGTGCACCCTTGTCTCAAGAGCTCAAAATTCAGCTAAAATAATGTTTTCTGGAAAAAAAGGTCACCATGATTTAGTACAGTGTTTCAAGTCTTCAGAGTTGAACATCATTAAAGATAGAACTGAATGATGACTACAGCTACCTAGTCTTTCTTCTAGTTAATTGGTTTCATGTTGTACAGAAAAAAATATAAATTTATTTTGTCAGAATTTGCATGTTTCTTTTTTTATAAATAATTTGAATAAACAATGTGTTAAATGAATAACAGCTGTAATGCCAACTGTCCAATAAATATGTGCCATAGTTTCAGAAAAAGATAAATGTGATTATCCAGTTTTTTTTGGACCACACGCGCCATATCCTCATGAAAAAAATGATGTGCTGAAATCGACTGCTGAAGCATAGAAATGCAGGCAAAATATGAGGCATAAAATCCTAATTTCAAGCTCTGGCTGTTAGGACGGTATGCATGGTTGAATCTGCACACCACTTTCTTTCTACGATTTTCTCAAAATAAATAACCCCCGTGGTGCTGCTAACCGTGATACAATGCACATCACGGCGGAACAGTGATTAAAACGGAAAGCCAGGCAGATCAAGGCCGCAGTATCACACATTAACCCCAACCCTGACCAACAAGTAATTTAGCTAATTATCTCAATTGTTAACTATTCTTTGATAATGAGGATTTGGATAGTTGACAAAAAATGTAATGCAAGGTGACATGCTAAACTTACAAAAATATTTTAAACAATTTTACTTTTGAACTCATTCGTGGAGTTATATTAGGTTTAGGAATTAGCTAAGTACTAGATTTATTATATAATTTTTATTTTATATAATAGATCCAGTTGGGTGCAGACAATATAAGCTGCACAAACTCTGCATACCGAAGCCATTTGAGAGAATGGGTCTTATTAATATTACTATAAATTCCCTTGTCATTTGAGCTGTAACATAATATTATGTATTAAATTGTTGGGATTATGTCCGTAAATTATTTATTTGCTAAACGACAGTAATTTTCTGCAAATCTGTGCTGGATATGGATGGATCCGGGTAAGCGGATTCACAACAGCTTTTGCACCTACGCTCTGAATTTGAAAACTGAAATAGTGTGTGTGTATCTTCATTAACAGGTCATGGGCTGGTGTTTCAGGAGGGGTTTGCTGTTCCCAGAGATCACCTGGGCCGAAGGCTTATGGCAGTAGCGGGCGACAATGAGACCGAAAAGAACTGCACAGAACCAGGTAATTCAAACATTATCACTTCATAATGAATAATGCCTTTTCTGAGTGATCACTTGTCTTGAACTTCATACTGAGAAAAGACATCAATGCAGGACTTGCTAAAAAAAAGGTACCCCAGGCACTTGGAAATTTCTTTAAAAACCTCCAACATGGTTTGTTACTATTGCAAGATCTCTCAAGGGTAATTTAATGCATTTTACTCTATCTGTCTGTCACTAATCCACAAATAACATTCATAAAACATCCAGAAATAACATTCATTCAGCATTCCCATTGAAGTTTAAGAAACATACAGAAATTGTCACAGGCCTAATTGTTTTCTAGCAGCTTATCTAATGATTTGTGATTGTTTCTGCATTTTGTTATATGGCTTAATATTAAGTTTGGTGGAGATTAAGCTCAATATTCACTACTCACTCAAAACAGATGGTCTGCCAAGACTGCACACAGAAAACCTACCGTTTGCTTTGGGAATCTGTTCCATTTAAGAGTGTCAATAGCTATGTTTCCATCCAAAGATTCGAATTAAACTTATGCGCAAAACTGGAATCTCACATAAAACATTTGCGAATAAAGCACCGTTTCCATCCAATGAGTCAGAGAACAAAGTCATCACTTACTGATACACTGGCACTATATATAACTAAGAAAAGTAGGAGAAGCCACTGATGATAATAATAATTATTTTTAATAAGTATTTCTGTATAATTACGGTCTAACACGACTGTAATTATACAGAAATACTTTGAGAACAGAACAATAAATTAATGACCAAAACAACATATAGATTCTGTGAATGAGATCGGTCCGCTGCTAGTGAAGTTATCCCGTCTCAGCGCAAAGTCACATGAATTTTTTGATGTGCATGGTGGAATTTATTCGGTAAAAGTGTTTCCATCGTAGTTTATGCACATTTTTCCTTATCGAATAAAAAGTTTATCCTACTCAATTGTACGCATAATTTTTTTAATGCGCATTTTTAGAATTAATGCGCATCTTGCAGTTTCCATCCAGCGTTTTTTTTTATTTATTTTTTTATTTAGTTGCTTTTATCCAAAGCGACTTACAAATGCATTATGAAGCAATTGCAAGTTATTTCCTAGCCTAACGCAGTACACGTGATTTTTTTTTTTTTTTTTAAACTAGTATGTAAAATATAGAGTGTTATACAATTTTGCTAGTTAGAGAATATTTATGCAATTGATAGAGGGTCAAATTTTGTGTTTTTTTTTTAATAAAAGAAGACCAATTAATAGTGCGTCAAATATGCAGTTTATCTCTCATGCTCGGATTGTTAGGGAGGTCATTTTTAAGAAAATCGACGTACAACTTGAACGCAAGCTTCCATATGTGTGTGAAGTTGAATTTATAAAGTACAGAGCAGGTGGTTCTGTAAAACATTAAATGTTGAATTTAATTTTTAGCCAAAATTGATTGTGACGTGCGTTTTTATATGCAATATTCCAAAATGTGCATAAAAATAGGTGGATAGAAACATAGATAATGACTTAAAAGTTTTTCTATTTAGTTATCAAATTTATCCCATATTAAATAATTTCAGTGTCTTTGATTTGTGTGTGTCTTGGTCCACACTTTGGGAAATTCAACTTGCTTCACAATATTATCCCCTTTTGTCTATTGTCACTGATATTGACAAGGCAATGCTGATAAAGCCATAGATCTTGTACGAAATGTAATATATGCATGAAAACGTCAATGGAATGGAGCCCGGTCCTGCCAACTTATTGAAATGAATTGTTCCAACAGTAAATTAAGCGGCTCTGACTGAAAATCGGTATCGCTCTTATCGCTCTGGGCAGCTTTGTGGAAAGACAAAAGAATTGTAAGGGAAGATTTGTGATTTATGAGAGAAATGGATCTGTGGCTTTTCCTTGTGCGTCCTATAAATGGAAGCAGGAAGGCTATTTTTAGACTGTCCCCTCGACATCCCTGTGACCATAGGAGATGCTGGGAAAGATGAGGCCAGATCTTTGGCTGTATCTCGGGAGTCCTGGCATCTCAGCGCCCGAGGGCTTTCTTATTAAGCAGCTCTTATTTGTCCAACGCCGCAGTTTGGTGCACGTGACCCCGTTTGCACTGTGACGTGAGATTAAGGAACGTTTCAGGGGTTGTGTCTCTAATAGAGTCGTGAGCTGAGGAAGTTTGTCATCGTGGGCTGATGAAATCTGCCCTTTCAATTTGCTCGCTACCCATAATGAATGTTTCAGTGCTATTTAAAAAAAATAGCAAAACAGCACCTTGCATGACAACTGCTTATGAAGCTAAATATAGCTTAACTTAAATAATTTAGCTATCACGTTATCCGCTTCCTTCTTTTGGGATGGCCTGTGAACATAGAAAATAAAATGCTTTGTAACACTTTAGCATAGGGAACACTTCTTCACTATTGACTATGAATTTTTCCTCAAACTCCTAATTTGCTGCTTAAACCCTAACATTAAGTGTTACCAAATGCTTTAAGTATTAAGAACTAAAAGTTCTTCATGGATTCTACCAATTTAAAGCTCATAAATACTCAGTACAGATCAAATCAATAGAGATCATGTAATAAAACAATAGACATCACATAATAAAAAGTTGCTCACACTTTAATCACACTTGAGACTTTCTGTAAATCCTGCGTAGAGTTATGCTTTGTTTGTAAACAAATCCACAATAAAATGAAGTGAACAAAAGACCAAGTTCTTGCTGACATTGTCTGGAACTTCATTAAACATAAAGGACATCCACTCTTTCCTAATGTTAGGATCAGAAGGAAGGCAATGCAAAGACTGTTTTACACAACTTGGCACTGCACAGCATCTTGTTGTCATTTTTATAATTTGGTTTCTGCGTAGACCTGTGTTTGCCTCTCTTGTTAATTCACACTATGAGCTTGAATCTGTGGGCGGGGCTAAACAGGCAGTGATGTAGAAGCAGGCGTTGATCTTCTGTGGAGGTGGTGTTTAGCCACACTATTACATCATAAAGTGACACATTCCACAACCTGTCATTTTGGCAGATTGGCTTCAATATAAGCAGTTTTTACACTAATAATAAAGTTGAGTTTTGAAACCTATAGAATGTTTTTGTAGCACAATGACCTCTTGTATTTCAAAAGATCAAGAAAATTGATTTCTCAGTTCGTGACCTCTTTAAAAAAAAAACATTTTAGATTTTTTTTTTAGCGTATGCTTTTGTTTGTTTTTTGTTTGGAATTTTTTTTTATCAAGACATTTGGTGAGACCCTTTGAAAGTCCCCTTTTGAAAAATGGATTTCAAAGTTTTTCAAAATTATAATGTTTTTTTATCTCGTATTTTTGTAGCGTACACGGCACATTCCGAGTTCAGTCTATAGTAAGGCTGCTCAATTAATCGAATGCGATTGTCATGCGCATCATGTCAGTAAAGGCGGTTCTGTAATCAGTAGTAAATCTCATTAACCTGCTTTCAGATAGAGCAGCATTTAATACACTAAGCCATAGTTCACTGAAAAGCTACGCAATATCGTGTTCATAATCGCAGACGATATAATCACACAATTTTGAAATCGAAGAAATTGTTCTGCGATAATGACAGCTGTTTGCGTAGCTTCTCTATGAACTACGGCTCTGTGTATTAACAAAGGCTGCTCCATTTGAAGCCCTCTGTCCTTCAGATGGAGATTTACTGCTGATCACCGAACCGAGCTTCACTGACAAGATGTGCATGACAATCGCAGCTTTTGCCTAATCGCAAATGCGATTTTTCATTTCGATTAATCGAGCAGACAATATAGCATTTTTTTGTGTTTTTTTTCAGATCTGTGTCAATGGGGATCATTTTGACAATGTTGTTGTTTGTTTTTAGTGCAGTGTTGTCATGTAAATGTACCCTATTAATTCAGTCATATTTTATGCACATAAAGGTATTTTCTAAGTTCCATTCTCTAAAAATCAAACCTTTTGAAATTGAGAATTTCCAGTCAAAGTTTAGTGTTTAGATTGCAGGATTTGTCTCCCTGTGGTGATATTTATTGTACAGCCCTTCTCATTTGAGCTCCAGCACAGATCTCCTGTGGCTTATTTCCAAAATTCATCAGAGCAGCAGTCCAGCAACATCTTAGGTTTTCCTTGAACCATTGTTCATCGCCTTGATGTAGACATCAACACAGTGCCCACACATGCTGTAACTATAGATCTAACAGAATGAAGGATGAGTAAGGAGTTCATTGATGCAGCTTCTCTTGAGAGGTATAGCGTTTGCCATCAGATTATTAAATCAAGATATTGTGCAAAGCAGCATCAGTAAATTATACTATATACAGTGCTCAGCGTAAATGAGTACACCCCCTTTGAAAAGTAAAATTTTAAACAATATCTCAATGAACACAAAAACATTTTCCAAAATGTTGACAAGACTAAGTTTTATATAACATCTGTTTAACTTATAACATGAAAGTAAGGTTAATAATATAACTTAGAGAACAACATTTTCAGTTTTACTCAAATTAGGGTGATGCAAAAATGAGTACACCCCACTGAAAGTCTCTGGAGCAAAGCTAAATTTTAGACTACAAATGTCTAATTTAACAAGAATTCAACCACAGGTGAGTCTAATTATTCATTACACAGGTGACAGTTGACTATAAAAGGGTGTTACTTAAAGAAAACCCCTTCCCATTTCATGCTGTCAGCAATGGCACCACATGGAAGAGAAATGTCACAAGACCTGAGAAAGAAAATAATTTCTTTACACAAGAAAGGTGAAGGCTACAAGAAGATCAGCAAAGCTTTACTTATCAGTCAGAATACTGTAGCAAAAGTGGTACAAATATTTAAAAAAGATGGAACTGCAACCATCTCACAGAGACGTCCAGGTCGTCCACGGAAGTTAACACCTCGTCAGGAGCGTCTTCTGATGAGAAGGGTTGAAGAAAATCGACATGCAAGTTCACTGCAGTTATCTAAAGAAGTAGAAAGCCAAACTGGGGGTGACTATTTCCCGTGACACAATACGGCGTACACTGCAGAGGAATGGCATGCATGGGTGCCATCCACGAAAGAAGCCTCTCCTAAAGCCCAGGCACAAAAAAGCCCGCCTAGAGTTTGCCAGGGCCCATGCTGACAAAGATGAAGACTACTGGGACTCTATACTCTGGAGTGATGAGACCAAGATAAATGTTTTTGGAACTGATGGCTTCAAAACTGTATGGCGTCGCAAAGGTGAGGAATACAAAGAAAAATGCATGGTGCCTACAGTGAAACATGGTGGTGGCAGTGTCCTTATGTGGGGCTGCATGAGTGCTGCTGGTGTCGGGGAGCTGCATTTCATTGATGGCATCATGAATTCACAAATGTACTGCTCTATACTGAAAGAGAAGATGCTACCATCACTCCGTGCCCTTGGTCGTCGTGCACTTTTCCAACATGACAATGATCCTAAACACACATCTAAGGCCACTGTTGGATTTCTGAAGAAGAACAGGGTGAAAGTGATTCAGTGGCCAAGTATGTCTCCTGATCTGAACCCAATCGAACACCTATGGGGAATTCTGAAGAGACAAGTTGAGCATCACTCTCCATCCAGCATCCAATCTCTAAAAGAGGTCATTCTTGAAGAATGGAAAAAGATAGATCTGGCAAAATGTCGCCAACTTGTTCATTCCATGCCTAGAAGACTTGGTGCTGTCATTAAAAATCATGGAGGCCATACAAAGTACTAGATTTAGTAGTTTTTGTTGTGGGGTGTACTCATTTTTGCATCACCCTAATTTGAGTAAAACTGAAAAAATGTGTAATCTAAGTTATATTATTAACCTTACTTTCATGTTATAAGTTAAACAGATGTTATATAAAACTTAGTCTTGTCAACATTTTGGAAAATGTTTTTGTGTTCATTGAGATATTGTTTAAAATGTTACTTTTCAAAGGGGGTGTACTCATTTACGCTGAGCACTGTATTGTATTGGAAATGAAATTGAATTTGTCCACAATATGTATTGTTCTGACCAATAATAAGCCACTTAGAGACAGAAAGCCCATCTGATCGACATTAAAAAGCAACCAAGCAGAGTTTCTTGTTTTTTGTGATGTTTAGAGGAAGGTAAATGTGACCTCAATGATGCTTTAATAATGAGCTAATGTGCGAAAGCAAAAGCACTTTATTTGGCCTTCTGAAAGTAGATGCATTTAACAATCATTAAGATTACTTGCAACAGAACAGCAACGCATTTTATGGACGACCATTTCGTGAACCTAGGAGAGGAGCTAATTCTGACTTTGCTATGACATTCTGGCACTGTTATTAGTTTAAGTATTTGCTATTGACTGTTCAAATGTGGAGTTTTGTGCATCGTGTGTGTGTAACAGAGAGAGAGACAGACAGGGTCACATCACAGCACATCAGCTATCTTAATCGCGGTCTGTGTGTGTGAGAGAGAGAGAAAGAGAGGGTCACATCACAGCGACATGTTCAGTGCATCAGAAATCGTCTTAATCACAGCTTGTGTGCAAACACATACGAGTATCATGTGTCTGTCACGCGACTCTGTTCCCCTCTCGGGCTTGAACTGATGGTAAAACTAAGGACATTATTAACCGTCTTTACTTTCATTTTGAAAGCTGAAGCTCGCGGTTATGGAAAGGGGCGTTACATTTCCGATGCGGCTTGTGGTGTTCGGCCAATCACAATGCACTGTGCCAGTTGGCTAATCAGAGCAGACTGTGCTTGTCGGAAGGAGGGACTTTGTAGAAAACAAAGCGTTTGAGAGGCGGGGCATAGAGGACTTACAGTATTTACAAATTGAAAAATGTTTTTTGAACATTAAAGCGTGTCAACATATTCTGTTACACTAAATACACAAAATAATGATCTTTAAAAAAGCATCATATGACCTCTTTAAGCAATTTGTTTAAAATGTTTTGCAGCTTTGTGGTCAGAAATGTCATCCATTTAAAAGTAATAACTAGCAGTTATTTCTGTAAGCAGTCCTGACTATAGACTAACATGTTAACTTGCTTCTAATTGCCTCTCAAATATCTTTTAAATATTTTTTTGCCATTCACATTGTACACTTTCGCGAATACAGAAATTGGTTCTTCCTCTAAAATCCCTCATTGTAGCAGCTGGGGGAACTTGTAAACAATCCTTCCTAGCAGACTAATTAAATTCAAGTGTGCATTGACTCTTGGAAGTTGCATAGCAGTCAACCGATCAAATTGGAGCTGTCCAGATCCTGTTATTTTAATTTTTTTGTATGCAGTATGCATCAGATGGTCCCTAACGGATTCATGGACATACTTTATGAAGCGGAGACTATTGTGGAGGCTGTCATCAGTTCCGTGTTTGCTAAATAAGATGTTCCTTCATTTTCATGTGGCAGGGCTCTAGACTAACTTTTTGCGCTGGTGCGCCTAACCTTTTTCTTTTTTCCCCAAATCTTCATATAGGCGATATTGACTAGTAGACGATTAACTAACAATCTGGTCAACATAAAGTTCTTTATTTGAAGCACAATTCTACAAGAAAGGTAACTTACTGAAAAAGTGTTAGTGCTTAAAGTTTAAAATGAAAACATCTCAAGATAAATGAAATTAAATCTAAATTAAGTGTTTTAAGGGCGTCAAACTGAACATCTCATGGCTCAATGTCTTATGGACTATCCTCCATTGCAGTCACATGCCCCTCGGATGGCCAACTCCTGTAGTTTGGCCTTGATCTTTGGCCTTGGCTAAACCAGCTGGCCACACTCTCTCTAGCATCAAAATCTTCCAGACTTGACCCCTCTACACTGATTCTTATCAGATCTTCCACAGTGTCTGAATGAAGGGATGTTCTAGTGCAGTGGTTCTCAAACTTCTTTGGTCGCCCCCCCCCTTAAACCTATAAAAAAAATCCGGCGCCCCAATCCCACCTCAGACTACCAAATAATTTAACATTATGAAAAAAAAAAGTATTTACAGAAAGAAAACCTGTTCTGTCTAATTGTCTCTCTGTTCTCATACTGTATTTTAATGCAGCCAAATTCTCAATAAAACATATATTTTACTGTTTCTTTTGTCAGTCAACAGGATAAATATGAAATAGTGACAGAAACACAGCCCTTTAACCAGCTCTCCCTTCCAAGAAGCTAGTCTGCACAAAAATCCTAATTTATCATTTTATTTAGCCGTTGTCTGATGAAATCAAATATACACACAAGACAAAGACAATTCCTGTGCAGTGATTTCGGCTATATTTGCATGTAAACTTAGAGAAGCAATAATATCTCTTTTAACTGAACGGGCTGGGCTACTCCTCTCAGACGCTCACTGAACTGAGCAGATGCAGAGAAAGAGCTGCGTGCACGCTGATCTCGCGCCGTTGCGGCAATACCAAAGATCAGAGACTCGCTAAAGTTTGTCCAAGAAGTCCATAGATTTGTCACTAGTCGCTTTTTTGGAGAAAAAAGTTGCTAAAGGGGTCTGAAAAGGCGTTAAATCTAGCGACAAAGTCGCTAAATTAGCAACACTGTGTGCATCTCTACTCACCTCTCTCTCTGTCTGACTGCAGCAGCACACGCAAACGTACACACACGTACAAGAATATCTGGACCATGGCCAATCAGAGGGGGGGTTCGCCCTTCACTATCTCTGATTGCTTTAGACCACGATATGAGCCTAATGTGTGTCTGTTGGTGAACCACAGGGAGACTTTCAGAGTCATGGAAACTATATTATGTGTTTTTTGGGGGGGGGTTTTAACGGCTGGTCGCACCAGTGCGACCTCAGATTCTTTTTTTTTTTTCGCACCATTGAGAAATTAGGTCGCACGTGTGACCAAATTGGTCGCACTCTAGAGCCCTGTGTGGCGTGAAATAAGTTGATTTTAACTTGATGTGATGAGGGCATCACACCAATCTCTTCAGGTCAGGAATGACATGAAACCACAAATAAAAATGCTCAAACGGCACAATTCAGTTAGCATTCAAAATACATCTTTCAGTTACAAAAAAAGGAGAACCTTTTTGTAAAAGGAGAATCTCACTGAACAGGCATTCACACAGGCAAACAAGCCGGTGCTTTGATGAGAGCAGCCTCCATTATGTTTGTGCTCCTCAGAAGCTGCTCAAATCAATAAGTAATCTGAAAGAGCGAGAGCGCTCAGACAGTCTGGATTGGATGCCAGCTTATTGACTGATATTTGAATAAGCAGAATGCTCCTGTGCCTGAAGAGGGGTTATTTTAAGAACTTGCATTATTTACAGACTGGAACAGATTGATCGACCCGTCCGTAAGGGGGAAAAAAAGGTGGAATGTGATGGGCTGGGCGCTTTGTGTGCACTTTTAAGATGTGACATAACTGCAAGCTCGGGCACTGACAAATAGCTTAATACACTATTCAACAGCTTTACAGTTATGTAGCATATCTCATAAAGAAAACATAATACCGTTACAGAGGGAGGCTTGTCGCATAGAGATGGGGCTGGAGGTGGCATTGTATTTCATCCAGTATTAACGGTGCTCTTTCTGGATTGCTGCTGTATATGAACTACGCAGTTTATTCCATAAAAGACTTGTAACTACTTATTGACATTTAAATCCTTAAAATGCCTTGACTAGTGTAATTCTGCTCTCAAATCAAGCAGGGAATCAGTCTTATGTTATTCTCTAGGTTGTATGTACTGGTAAAAGCCACACACTTAACCCAGAGTTGAACATGAAATGGGTTTTGGGAAGTTTTTTTTCTTTTTCATGGATAATTCACTGTCATTATATTATCGTCCGTTGGTTTTTAACCTTAATATAGTAAACGGGCCTAAACCTTATATTTGGTGTTTGTCTGATAGACACCATTGCTAATTAAAAAATCCAAATGGCTGTTAGAAAACCTCTAAAGACCCTTTGACTTCCTTTTCCATGACAGCAGGTGTCAAAAATGGTGCACAACACTTTATGAACCACAGTAACCAGGGCTTTTTTGCTTTCTTATAAGCGCCACCTACTGGCAGTGTCTGATTTTTTTTTTATTGAGCCTGACATGGTTTGTTGTAGATAAATGCAATCTTGAACAGATCTCAAGTTATTACATGCTCCCTACACCCTGAGCAGGAAAAATCCGTTGAAATTTACTTCGTAACATTCATGCACGGATTTGTGCTGCGCCGCTGCCTGCCTGTGTCTTCACACACAGACGAAACTTACTAGAGAAGTGTGACAAATATACCTCTGTAAATGAATACAATTTAAATTCATGTTTCGCACACTTCATTGTAGGGCTGTGCCGATAGACGATAGTATCGTGTATCGACGAGAGTCAGAGATATCGACGATAGCAAATGTCTCTGTCGATAATCAAGACTGTATTAGGCTCATTCTCCTATTAATGTATAAAACTATTATAATTATTAGGTGGCCTATTATTATTGAGCTATCCAATTGCTCTGCTATTTCACCTCAGCGCCGCACTTCACAAACACGCATGCAAATGAGGATTTAAGGCCAAATTATCCTTCGGCCATCCACACTACCTCATTTTCGTCATCAAAAAGGCTTACGAACAGCCGCGCTCCCCGTCCGAGTGCAGGCACGTTTTTGAGACCGAGCAAGTCAAGTTGGTAGTCCTGCGCATATGTCGAGCACTCTTCTGCGGCTAAGTATACTTTGAATGCTACGCAGCTGTGCACGAAAAGGAACGGAACGCAGAGAGTGAAATATACCCGGGCCTTTAGGCTTCTCCTCCTCATTGGAAATGTTTTAAAAACGGACTCTAAAACTAAGCCCACATCAAAATTGAACTGCAGGGTGATAATCTTTGTAAAAAGAGACCTCTTTTAGACATCCTCTTGAACAGCTTCGAGCTATGAATGAAGAGGAAGAAACTGCACCGGCAGCTTTTCGTTTTCTTTACAGCACATTAACAAAAAACATTGATGCTTATTCTTCATCATTGTATTTAAAAAAAATATGCAGTTAATAAGTTCAGTCTAAAACTGAGCACGCTGTCTGGAGCGCTGTATGACTGATGTAGCCTATACGTTTAATTTACCTTTACTCCAAAAATATGAACTTTCCTGAAAATACTTTTGAATTTTTGTTTACTTTTTGTGTTTCGTGTTCTTTTATGTCCAACATTTAGTGTTAAACTGTTGCTCTTTAAAATAAATCTACTTTTGATTTTCACCTTGACTGATTTTTAGACACAACTTCCGCGCTGATGCGGCAAACTTGCCACAGTAGGACGTGCGGTCCTAATAGCGATGTATGACTGCTGTATCCGAATATGAACTAGCTGTTTTAAATTTTTATATTTAACATGGTAGTTTTTCAGTGTGTTTGAAAGTATATTATTTCGGGTACTGGTACTTCCAGGCTCTCTCTCATGCACGAGCAGTTTAAATCACCAAATAGTTATGAAATAGCCTATGACAAGTACAGAGAGTCTCAATCTTGACCCCCACCCATGCACAATAATGTCGTGTATCGGCGATCTCACAGGCTGGGAATATGATGATATGAAAAATGACCATATCGCCCAACACTACTTCAATGCCCTTTGAATGGAATATATACGTTCGCTTAACTGGAATCATGGCGGAATATCCTGTGATGTGATGTCCACTTCATAGGGCACTTACAGTTGAATAGTACAAACGTCTGAAGCGATAAGAGAAACGTACCAAATTTGCAGAGGGGGGGGGGTATGCGAGGACTGGAATTGAAAACCACTGAACTAGAGGGACATGGTTAGCTGCTTGCTAGCAGCCTATTACAGTACATGAAAGTTCACTTACCACATACAGAGTAAGGAGAGATGACTGATAGGACAATGGCGAATGATTTGCAATACTGAGCACCACTGACAAACATCTAATCTTGTAAAATATATGGTACTGCTGTAGTATAGAGTCCGTGTGATCACGAATCTCGAAAATGAAAGTAAAATGAGTGCGCATTCGAAAGCGATTTTAGTGCCTTGCATATTAGTAGCGGTTCCCTGATGCCTACAACTTATATACAGTATAATTATCCAAGGATAAGGATAAAAATATGGGGGGGGGGGGGTGATCACGATGCCGGCTCAACATCATGATGTCTGTCAGCCATCGGCGATGGACAATAGCATCGTCTATCGGCCCAACCCTACATTTGAGACACGATTATTACAAAAGGGACAAACATGATTTGATTCATGCTCAAGAAGGCAATACACTATTATGAACCATAAGGATGTACATTTTACAAAACATACTATGCATTATGCATTTACGACTTTATTTTGTTTTATTATTATTTATTTATTTTTTACTAAAGGTGTGCACCAAAAGCGAATTGAATTATTTGCGTAACTGGATTACAAGTCAATGCATTGACGCACATAGAGACCAATTCTTGCCAGATGGTGCAAATGACTCTAATCGGGCAATGAGATTGCCTCGAAAGTGCAATGTTTGCCTCAATCATATCTTCCACTCAAGTTGAAAATTTTAAACTTGAGTGGGAAACTTGCATGACACGTTGTTGTGCAAACCAATCAACAAAGAGCTTATTGGCGCATCTGATTTGACACGTCTGGTTGAATCAGAAAATGGAGAGCATTATTATATTTTTATTTGTGATGCGAAAAACATCCCACGACTAACGTGATGCGAATATTCACTTCACTTTTGGTGTGCACACCATAACAAGCTACACTGATGCGCACACACAGCACACACATAAATCTAGCTCAGTATATTCAACTGTGAGGCACTTATCCTGCCATGTGTATTCACATCAGGACAGACACTGATGGATAAGGTCATCAGATGACAGGAGACAACAAAGCACATACTGTCTCACTCTACCTGAGATGCTTGTCCATAGTAGCCAAGACGATATGCTGTTCATACAGCAGATACAAACCCAAGCCATACTTGTACATGTATGTTCACCATTTGTTTGGAGACCTCAACTATGCCTCCACCTGAAGGTACTGTCATGATGCCCACAGAGACAGAGAGAGTTTGATTTTAATGGTACCATCGTTAATAATTGATGCACTGAGCAGGAGCTCCTAAGGACTTTAATGGATTTACCTGCAAGAGCTTGTGATGCTTCGCAACAAGTGCTCCAGTGTCAACAAACAGCAGGTCCTGCTGAATATGAAGTACTATACTGCAGAAGCAGCATCTCTGGAAAATGGTTTCATCAGAGATTTGCTCTCCTGTGTCAACTAAAAATACTCTCCAGGGTAATGATGCACTGAGACCAAAGAGCTCCTGGCTTTAAGTGGTCCTGCTCCTAATGGATGGGTTAAATTTGCATTTACAAGTGCAGCTGGATGAAAACTTAAAAAACAAGTGCACAAAAGCTCCAAGCTCCCCATTAAAAAGTACTATATGTCATTGCTGCAGCATGCCTGACTACAGTGTAATACTGAAAAAGCAGTTTCAGCATGTCATCTGTAAGAATATCCACCCAGTTTCATTTGCATATCAAAAAATCCTTCAGGTTCAAAATAATAAAATAAAAATTTAATCTTCATAATATGTGGCTTTTCCATGCTACCGGTACTACGGTAATCGCATACTGGTTACTCTTGCATTTTTGTGTACAGTAGTACATAAGATATGGTTGATGCAGTTCTTGCAATGTGTACGGTATTTGATGAGCTTTTTTGTCTGATAGTATGTCGGTGTATGTTTATATATAAATAAAAGCCTAAATTCAACTTGTTTATCATATAAAATCATTGTGCTTCTTCACAAGACTTGTATTCAACTTCTCTATCCATATGAAGTACTTTTTACAGTGTCTTTGTACTGTGAAAGTTTTGGTTAATGAATACTAGCAACACCAAACAAATGGGTTCAATTCCCAAGGACTGCATTAACTGAAAAAGTATACCTTGAAAGCAATGTAAGTCGCTTTGGATAAAAGCGTCTGCAAAGTACATGAATGTAAATGAACGGACAAAAAATATCAGAGAATTATAAAAAAGGAATAAAATGTTTTAAAGATAAACAAAGACTAATGGGTTTGGAATGAAATGAGTGAGCCATCCATTAAAAATCTCTTATTTACTGCCTAATGGATTGGAATATCATGCCTGATGTTTTTATTTTATTAAATGAGAAATACTTGTTTCTATTCATAAATAAAATAGCCATCCAGTGTAATTACAAAAATTTAGGTTTGCGCTGAAGGAGAGGGGGAACTGTGCCATTTCTAGGAAGGAGAACAGAGACTTGTTGGTAGACTCTTTGATTGACACCACCTACATGTAATTGAATGACAACCACCACAGTTGTTTCATGCCACTTTATTTTAGAATCATCAAATAATAAAAATAAAAATGTTTCCCTGCTGCCCCAGTAAAATTATTATCTTCCATAATGACTTGTTTTTGCTTCTTTTATATGTTTAGGGTTGCAAATTATCAGAATACACTTAAAAATTGCCAGCATTTTTTTCACTATTCATAAATAATGTTGTATGCACGGCAGGAACAGTTTTTGCTTCATGTGGACATTAAACATGTCTTTTTTGCTGTGTATAATGGCTGACGCTTTAAAAGTTATGCCGCTTAGGTTTGCGCGCTCTTTCTGAAGGAGAGGGGGAACTGTGCCATATCTAGGAAGGAGAACGGAGACTTGTTAGCAGACTCTTTGATTGGCACCACCCATATATCCACCCGCTTCTTTGAGACTAGTGTGTGTACAATATGTGTATTGTGTTTCTGAGTGTGTGGTAGTCTGTGGATGACACTCCATAAGTCCGTATGTCTGCATGTATTCTGTAGCTTCCCTCAGGAGACGACCTTGAGGGTGTCCTCTCCTCCTCATGGGTGAGCTGTGGGAAGGGAAATGTGATCAGGGCACCAACAACAACTCTCTTCCGCTTGATGGATAAAGCCTGTTGGGATTCTTAATTTCTCAACCCTTCAGATAACAGCGATGGAAATGATGGTGGTGGTTGTGATGATAAAACATCATGCCACAATTGCCGTCATTTATAACAGATTGCTTCTTAACGGGAAGAGCTATTAGTGTCACGAGTATTTTAGTGAGCTTTTCAGACTGAAAAATGAGTTAGCAGTAGAAGATTTTTAAGCAGTTTTTGATGCTTTAAAATGGCAGACGCTTTCATTAGTGGTATTTGCTCTGCTCTGAAGGACTGTAATACGGGCAGAAAAGGTCCTGGACCATAAGATGTGCAAGACCGTAACTTTGGACTTAATAAATAATAATATAAGCAGGGATGTGCAAGAGATATACATAGCAGCAATGATGGAGAGTAGTGGGTATCTTACTGTTTATTAAATTGAGTCATGTTGATGTTATTTGACCGAGTTTGAGTTTAGGAGCCTGGTGGCCTGAGGGAAGAAGCTCCTCCTAAGTCTCTCAGTTTTTGCCATCATGCTCCGGAAGCGCTTGCCAGATGGCAGTTAAAAGAAAAGACAGTTACCAGGGTGGTTTGAGTCCTTGATTATTTTGACAGCTCTGCTTTTGCAGCGTTTGAGGTAGATGTCCTGCAGAGAGGGGAGAGCAGACCCTGAGATGGGGGCAGTCGTGGCCTAGAGCTTTTAACCCAACGAATCCCGGCTCTGGCAGGAAGTGTCCACGACTGAGGACCCTTGAGCAAGGACCGAACCCCCAATGCAATGTCAGCTGCACTGACTTGGATGGGTTAAATCTGAGCTGTAGATGTGCTCAGCTAAGCACACAACTCTCTGCAGAGCTTTGCAGTCCTGGATTTGAACGTTTCCATAGCACATGAGATGCACTGAGTCAGGACACTTTCTTGGCCCCTGAATAGAAAGTTTTGGCCCCTGAATAGAAAGTTTTCAGGATTGCTGGTGAGACCCTGAATTTCCTCAGCTGTCGCAGATGGTACAGTCTTTGCCTGGCTTTCTTAACCTGTGTTTGAATGTGTGCAGTCCAAGTCAGGTCCTCAGAGATGTTTACATCGAGGTACTTAAAGCTGCTCACCCTCTCCACAAGGGTCCCACTGATCATAAGAGGAGTGTAGGGCCACTGCTGTCTCTTCCTGAAGTCCACGATCAGCTCTTTAGTTTTGCTCACATTCAGAGAGAGACAGTTGTCCTGGCACCATGATGTAAGTCTCTCTACCTCATCCAAGTATGCGGCCTCATCATTGTTGGAAATGAGGCCCAGAACCACAGTACCATCAGAAAATTTGATGAGAGATGTGGAGCTGTGAGAGGACACGCAGTCGTGTGTGTAGAGCAGACGACTCAGGACACAACCCTGTGGGGCTCCTACATTTCAAGGTGATGGAGTTGGAGGTGAACTGGCCTACTTTCACCACTTGAGGTCTGCCGGTGAGGAAGGCGAGCAAGTTCCTACCGAAAGTATCAAAAAACCTCATTAGCTTAAGAGGGGAAGGTGACTGTATAGATTATGGCATGATGTTGATTTGTTGTGAGCTTTATTAGTGCGGCCCTGACAGGACAGGCAACATCTTGTCCCATTGGGGAATATTTGACCTACAGGGCTGCCCGGGTCACAAATAGGGCAGCCATGACAGAATGTACTGACATGTGACCTATCCTGCCATGTGTTTGTGAGGATTTTGATGTTTGGTGAGATTGCACTAACAGAAGGCCATGTGTTTGTGAGGATTTTGATGTTTGGTGAGATTGGAGGCATATACACTAACAGATTAAAGGGAGGCCTTGGAGGCATATACACTGGGTTCCATATGAAGTTAAGCTCTATCAGCAGCATTTGTGGCATAATGTCAGTCATCAACTCCGAAAAGGATTTTGTCAAAAACGCAAATCATGTTTACAGTGTAGCATTTACAATGCAAGTAGAAAGAGCAAGGCAATAAACATTAACGGTTTACAGGTGCATATCAATAAATTAGAACGTCGTGGAAAAGTTCATTTATTTCAGTAATTCAACTCAAATTGTGAAACAAGTGTTTTAAATAAATTCAATGCACACAGACTGAAGTAGTTTAAGTCTTTGGTTCTTTTTATTGTGATGATTTTGGCTCACATTTAACAAAAACCCACCAATTCACTATCTCAACAAATTAGAATACTTCATAAGACCAATAAAAAAAAAAAAAATTTTTAGTGTATTGTCGGCCTTCTGGAAAGTATATTAATTTACTGTATATGTACTCAATACTTGGTAGGGGCTCCTTTTGCTTTAATTACTGCCTCAATTCGGCGTGGCATGGAGGTGATCAGTTTGTGGCACTGCTGAGGTGGTATGGAAGCCCAGGTTTCTTTGACAGTGGTTCAGTGCATTTTTTTGTCTCTTGTTTCTCATTTTCCTCTTGACAATACCCCATAGATTCTCTATGGGGTTCAGGTCTGGTGAGTTTGCTGGCCAGTCAACACACCAACACCATGGTCATTTAACCAACTTTTGGTGCTTTTGGCAGTGTGGGCAGGTGCCAAATCATGCTGGAAAATGAAATCATCATCTTTAAAAAGCTGGTCAGCAGAAGGAAGCATGAAGTGCTCAAATTTATTGGTAAACGGGTGCAGTGACGTTGGTTTTCAAAAAACACAATGGACCAACACCAGAAAATGACATTGCATCCCAAATCATCACAGACTGTGGAAACTTAACACTGGACTTCTTAAGCAACTTGGTCTATAGAGCTTCTCCACTTCCTCCAGTTTCCAAATTAAATACAGAACTTGCTCTCAAATTAAATGAAAAGAGGACTTTGGACTTGCTCTCACTGAAAAGAGCAACAGTCCAGTCTTCTTCTCCTTAGCCCAGGTAAGACTCCTCAGGTAAGACTGACAACTGTAGCCAAAGCCAAATTTCTCGACACGTCTGTGTGTGGTCTGTGTGTGGTGGCTTGATGCCTTGACTCCAGCCTCAGTGACCCAGCCTTCCTTCTGAAGTTCACCCAAATTCTTGAATCGATTTTGCTTGACAATCCTCATAAGGCTGCGGTTCTCTCGGTTGGTTGTGCATCTCTTTTTTCACACTTTTTCCTTCCACTCAACTTTCTGTTAACATGCTTGGATACAGCACTCTGTGAACAGCCAGCTTCTTTGGCAATTAATGTTTGTGGCTTACCCTCCTTGTGAAGGGTGTCAATGATTGTCTTCTGGACAACTGTCAGATCAGCAGTCTTCCTCATGATTGTGTAGCCTAGTGAACCAAACTGAGAGACCATTTTGAAGGCTCAGGAAACCTTTGCAGGTGTTTTGAGTTGATTGCCATATCACCATATTCTAATTTGTTGAGAGAGTGAATTGGTGGGTTTTTGTTAAATGTGAGTCAAAATCGTCACAATTAAAAGACTTAAACTACTTCAGTCTGTGTGTATTGAATTTATTTAATACACGAGTTTCACAATTTGAGTTGAATTACTGAAATAAATGAACTTTTCCATGACATTCTAATTTATTGAGATGCACCTGTATATAAACAAGTAACACAAGTCCTAAACCTTATGCATTTAGACAACGTGCCTTGTTGGGGAATTGACTCAAATAAGCCCATTTTATTTTGTTTTAACTATGAAAAATAACACTGATAAAGGTAGATAGCTGAAATGTTTGTTGTTGATTTTATCTAATAAAAAATGTTGTGTAGACAAGGAGTTACAATCTTTATAGGGAAAGTGACCCCAAAAAGAGTATTTTGACACGCTAGAGTCAATAAATAATTAATGTTTGAATAGTACAGCGTATTCTCTATATTTAGCAACCAACCACCCCCTCTGTTTTTCATACGGTGGACATTTGAGACAATTATTACAAAAGGTACAAACATTCGTTGATGCTCAAAAAGGCAACGCACTATATTATGAACCATAAGGATGTAAATGCACTGGTCACTGTTTGTACTGCTTCAAGAACCTCGCTACTCAGAAATATCATGCAGCTTTTCAGCTGTGAAATTGTGTTATTGATAGATTCGTGGGGCAGCACAGACAAAAAAAAATGTATTAGTAGTTTGGGTGCTCTAAAAACTATGCTGTTTTTCTAGAATCTGTTGAAACGGGCTGCGCAAATCTGTTACTTTAACCCGTTCAAACTCACCCAGAGCCCAGGATACCAGGTGTAGAGACTGAAATATCCCACTAGCAAAGCTCCTTACTGGATGCACCTCTGAATAGTCTTTGAGGCTACTGTATACAGACTACATGCTATCATGCATCAGTAATTTTCTTTCCTATAACTAAATTGAGCGTACCCTTGGCTGTGATGAATGTCAGTGTGTGAAATAATGTAGTCCCATGCACTGATGGTGACCTTGTGTACTACATGTACAATGTGTTTTTTTCTTTAATTATGATGAAGCCGCTTGTCCCCTGGGTGTGATTTATATTCTGTTGCCCACACATTCCAATCAATCCTTGGAATCTCATGCGGACTGTACCATGTTTTTATCTGGATAATTTTTATGGAAAGTGACAACTTGCGCCAAAGTGACTTTCTTTCTCATATTCAATGCAGCCATCCACGAGTTCCCCGAGGATTTATTCACCAACAGACAGCGTACGCAGGGAGCTGTACTTCTACACATATTTGCGGTAGGAGAACTTTGTGTGCGCACGTCAATCAACGTCAAGCCTTGCTCACCAGTTGACCTTGTGATCCAGTATGAATGGTGCTTGTCTGAGAATTTTATGACAATTATAAATACTTTGTCAGCTCTCTGCATTATTTATGACTGGTTACCATTGGGTTCACGGTGCTGAAACCGCCCTGTCGTCAATTGCTTATAGAACAGAAAACCATTTAGACATGCAATATATTATTATATTAATAATAATATTATATTATTTCTGCACATCAAGCCCATTATTGTGCATCTCATTCTTGTCTATCTTCCCATTTCAGGCTCTATATATGTTCCTGGCCCTTGCTATTGTCTGTGATGACTACTTTGTGACCACTCTAGAGAAGATCTGTGAGGTGAGAATAAATTTGCTGTGGCAACGATGAGCTTCCAGTTCCCAGAATCACTTTGACCTGTTCTAAACCAATTTCCAACACCTTCCTGTTATGCTGGATACTAGATCTTGTAATACTAATATGCAACTCTATTACAGATAGGTGTAAGTAAGGGTGGTTGATTTCAGTTTTTCTCGTAAGTTTTAATATTTTTTAATAAGCAATTTCTTAGAGAATGTTTTAGCATGACTCCATTAAGGCATATATACTGTCATTCAAATGTTGAGTCAGTAATTTTTTTACTACATTAATGCTTTTATTCAACAAAAACGCATTAAATGAATGAAAAATTGACATTTGTTACTAAAATATCATCAAATCCATTTATTCATAAACGAATCCTAAAAAAGGTTTACACAAAAAAACGTTTTCCACTGATGATTTGATTATTTTATTTGAGCAGCAAAAATATAAATTTTACTGCAGCAGCAAATTATCATATTAGAAAGATTTCTGAAGGATCATGTCACACTAAAGACTGGAGTATTGATACTGAACATTTTGCATTGCTATCACAGGAATAAATTGCGACTGAAATTTAGACCTTTTAATTATGGCCCCTATGTGATTCTGTATGTTCCTCCCATCCATCAGAAACTGCACCTGAGTGAAGATGTAGCAGGAGCGACCTTCATGGCAGCTGGAAGCTCCGCCCCCGAGCTGTTTGCCTCTATAATTGGTAAGCCACACGTACAGGTGCTTGTATGTGCATTAGTCATGTGTCAACAGATGCTGTGGATCAGGACACTCTAGTTTTTTGCAGGTGTGTTCATAACGCATGGAGATGTGGGGGTGGGTACCATAGTGGGCTCAGCCGTGTTCAACATCCTGTGCATCATCGGCGTGTGTGGGATATTTGCGGGGCAGGTGAGAATCTCTCGGAGTTCTATATACACCTCTGTTCCTTTGGAGCTGTTACCACTTTTGACCTTTTCATGTTTTCATTGGAGCATTGCAATGTGAAAATTACTCTACAAGATTTCCCCCCCCCCCTCCTTACTCTCATTTCAAACAATGGTTTATTTTTAAATATTCCATTAAAAAAGTAAAAGTTCTACCATATTAAATATAGGCTTTGCAGGCTAATACTTTGGTTACTGTAATGAGGTCCAAGAAAGGCCTTTTTAAAAGCACACTGCTGTGATATTTTTGTCTTTTGAGATATAAAACCTTTTTTGTTGTGGCTTATGGCATGACTTCAGGGTACAGTTGACATTATAAATTTAACAAAGCAAAAAAATTGTGGCTTTTGTTGACTTCTGTTTAAAAAAAATGTTCTCTTTTCCCACTAGGTTGTTTTTCTTACCAAGTTTGCTGTGTTCAGAGACTCAATCTACTACGTTTTTTCTGTGGTCGCCCTTATTGCAGTAAGTGGCATTAATCTAATGAGCTTTGGTAGTTAAGTGACAAAATAGAGTAGGTTCTAGAAGTAAAAATCCCATTTAAATTTCTCCACAAAGAAACTGATAGTTAGCAATAACAAAAAAGCCTTTCGGGATAAGTGTACCATGAGCTTTTGGGATGTTAAACAATGGTTTAGAAGCTTTTATGAAGAAAAGTCAGTAATGCATGTAGAAGTTGCTGCCATTATGGAGTAGAGTATTTCTAAATGGGCCACTAACCACCAAGAACACCCCAGCAACCAAGTCAAAACATTCCACTTCAGTATTATTCAATACGCTTCAGATGTTTTTATTTTATTAAAAGCGATTACTTTATTGCTTTTTGTATTGTAGTTTCAGATTTGATTGCAGTATATGCTGTTCCCTTATAAAATGCTTAAATGGATAGTTCACCCAAAAATGAAAATCTCTCATCAATTACTCACCCTCATGTTGTTCGAAACCTTTATTCATCTTCGGATGTGACCCTGCATAGACAGCAACGTTCAAGGCCCAGAAAGGAAGTAAGAACACCATTAAAATAGTCCATGTGACTTCAGTGGTTCAACTAGTGTTGTCAAAAGACCCGGTACTTCGGTACCAAGTCGATACTAAAACATTGAAAACGTCACAGTACCAGGTTTTTTAAGTACGGGTGGTACCGAGTACCCGGTCAACCCGGTTGTTGATGCGCTATCCGAAAGGATATTCTTTATAAAAGCACTGAGACAGGGAGACATCAAAAGGAGGAAACGCATCAAAGACCGACACCCAGACCAAATGAAAGAGTTCAAGCAGGTAAGTTTCAATTTAATATTTAGATATTCTGTTATGAATATTATTCCATATTTTAATTTGAATGTCGGATTGAAATAAACATCGCCGTTATTAGCGGAGTTAATCGTTAGCATAAGCACGGCTACGCTAATATAATGAACTTTAGAATAAAGTTTCTTTATTCACTGTTTAATGCTCCTATAACTTTTATTTGGGTAGAAAAAACAGACATGATGGTATTTACTATTTTTACACAGAGGCTTTTAAATGAATTGGGACTCTAAAATATGCTAGAGAATCTACAAATGGTTAACAGTGTTTGTCATATCAGTCCGTCAGAAATGGCATTGGTTTTTAAAAGCCCTTTAAATTAAAATATGTAACAGTTTGGATTAAATGAAAGTACAGTCAAAAATAACAGACTTTACATGACCATTCATGTTTTATTTTAACATCAACTTACAGTGATGAACAATATATTTTTACAATATTAATGATTTGAATGTTATTTAATACAAACACTTGATCATTCATGTTTGTTAATTCAATAATTTTAACAGATTTAACTATTGTTTATTGTGTATTGCTTAAGAAGAATACTATATGACTATTGTTTATTGATGGGTCATGCTATCTAGCAAATGGAATCTTATTGTAAAGTGTTTTTAAACTACACACTTGATATACACTTGTAATCTTATCTAAACTTATTATAAAAGCTGGATTTTATTCTGACGTAGCATTACGTCAGATGCATTGTTTACTGAAGTATATTGTATTTTCCTTGTTACAGCTGCAAGCAGAGGAAGACATGCAAACCCTAAAACACACAGTTTACATGTGTTGTAAAACTGGTATGCTTTTATTTTGTGTGAACAAGTGCCGAATTTACATGTTTTTGTGATCACGTGTGTGTGTGCGCGCGCAAGTTATTTTTGTTTTCTTTGAACACAAAAAGTATTCTTGTAGCTTCATAAAATTTAAGGTTGAACCAATGATGTCACATGGACTATTTTAATGATGTCCTTACTACCTTTCTGGGCCTTGAATGTGGTAGTTACACTCCTGTCTATGCAGGGTCAGAAAGCTCTCAGATTTCATCAAACATATCTTAATTTGTGTTCTGAAGTTGAATGAAGGTCTTACGGTTTGGAACGACATGAGGGTGAGTAATTAATGACAGAATTTTCACTTTTGAGTGAACCATCACTTTAAAGGTGCCATAGAATGCATTGATACAATATTTTAAATTGTTCTCTGATATCTACATAGAAGGTATGTGGCTTAGGTAAGGGCAAAAATTCTCCAGAAACGGTTTTACATGTCCATTTACAACCCTAGTGTTTGTCCCTAGAATGAAATGGTCTGTTATTACCTTATTTGGAAGAGTTATGAATAATAATGTTGAGCTCTGCTGTTTCACATCACGGCTCTTTTCAGTAGCTCACACGGCAAACGGATCTCTACTGTCCGGCGTGAACGATGGAGAGATCAGGCACCCAACCTTACATGTTTGAGCCTGTATCAGACGAAGATAGAGATTTTGAAAGAATGTTTAACGTGCGTGGTATAAACCTGATCGCTGCGAGACGCTAGTAGAGTGAACAAGGCTTAAAGTTGTGAGTGAGGGAGTGGACGCAGCCTCTGTGTTGACCAGGTCCAGCTGTTACAAGCGTTTTTGGACTTGTCTTTTCACTCTTTTTGACAAGTAGGACGTTGCAGTTTAGGGTCAGTGATTATCTTTATCTTATCCTAATTGCAAAATATTAGAAATTTTGGTTTATTTTTATTTATCGTTTTTTGTTTGTTTTAATAGCAATATCTGGCAATACTGCATTTATGATTCGGCTGGCCTAGAACATGGGCTGGAATACGTTATGCAAATGTTGGGGGCGTAAACATTAATGATCCCGACTGTAATGTCAGTCGATGTTATGAAGGGATTCGCCTCTTTTTCAGTGGTCTTTTGCATGCGCAAGATTTACATGAGGAAACAATGGTGTTTGAGGCTCACTGTATGTCATTTCCATGTACAGAAGTCTTATTATGCAACTATGCCAAGGTAAATACAGTTTTCCATTCTATGGCACCTTTAAGTACACCGATATAACGACAATACTTGTATCTTTGTCAGTCTTTCTTTTAAAAATGCAACAACAAAAAAAGTTTGTTCATAATGAGGCTTGTTAATTTGGTTCAAGTCTTTATTAAACACCTTTTTTTTTATCTGAAGGAAATCATAAAAAATACTGGGTTGTCACTGTTAAGCTCTATGGAGCATGTAATTAGACATGCACTGAAAATCTGCTGTCACTCCATGAATATTTACACCGACTCTGAACTTTTCTTTCAGTTTATTTATGATGAAAAGATTTTGTGGTAAGTGAACTTCTGAGTAGATTTTATTCTGATTGGTTGAATGCAGACACATGATTGTATTTCTTCTCCTCTGTGTCTGCAGGTGGGAGAGTCTGATACTGATCGTCATGTATGTTGGCTACATTGTCATCATGAAGTGAGTCCAGCTTGGTTTTGTACTCATTTATTTAAACATCTGATTATTTATTTTAGTTAAAACGGTTTAGCCTGAAGTATTTTAAATTATATTTTTTTCCCATTTAATATTTTACCTTTTAAACAAAGGAGTGTTTTATTGAAATGTTTATTGCTGTGGTATGAAACAAGTGTTTAATATTTAGTCTTTGCTGGTATTGCTACTCTGACTACCTCGGTGCCGTTACATTTACCGCTGTTCAGTACATTTTCATGGCAAAATCCAGTCATTTCAATAGGATTTTACACATTCAGGATTTTTGTGTGACGAGTCAAAGATTTCCCGTGTAGATTTTGTTCAAGTTGGTCATTTGCCATATCGAAGAACAGAAAGCTGCTTGGTTTTGAAAGTAACTTCTGTGTGAGCTGTGCTTCATACATCACTACACTGTTAACAATTGACCTTTTTTGCCTGAGAAATCTGTGTGTATATGTTTAAAAACTTTTTTTAGGTTTAACACTAGCATACAGAACTACTTTTCGGGGAAGGAAGACACCAATGTCACCAATGGAAATACGGTCATCAGCGAGATGGAGGATGGTAATGCATGTTATGATCAGTTTTGGGATGATCCATCATGGCCGTTACTCAGACCAGGTAAGGGTAACTAGACAGGCTTCCTCGTGGGCTAGTAGCGACTAACCCTCTGCCGCTTGCAACAAAGTCAGATCTTGTTCTCTTTATCTATACTTCTCTGCTATCTATATTTCTGCTGTTTGTAAAACCTACGCCAACAGCACTTACGGAAGGCTGACACTTTGCTTCCTTGCTGAGTAACTGCGGTGCGCTTTCTGTTTCAGAGTGTGGTGTCCTGTAGTGCAGCTCTAACCGTTGTGCTGTGTGGCGGTCTCTGTCACCCCCCTGCTGAAGCCTGTCTGTTTAGCCTTACTAAATCTGCCCTGGCTCCTGTCTCATCCTGCAGTGCTCTCTATGTCTGTGTGTGTGTCGTGTTTTTCTCTTCAGAACCAGTGATACATCCTTTCACTCGTTTACAAAATAGTATCTGTCACTGTTTCTGAATAAGTTTTGCATTTATGTATTCATTTGAGGTTTTGTAAAGATATCTGCC
The DNA here is from genome assembly GCA_027422405.1 of Ptychobarbus kaznakovi. Lineage (NCBI taxonomy): Eukaryota > Metazoa > Chordata > Actinopteri > Cypriniformes > Cyprinidae > Ptychobarbus > Ptychobarbus kaznakovi. The sequence goes on from CM049806.1 coordinate 8,740,011, forward strand.
AGGGACAAAGGCAAATTAAATGCAGATATAGTAGCATCACAACATTAAATCAGAATTGAGAATGTTCCTGGTGTCATTGTGTACGGTTTATAAGTGCATGTTGTCCCACGGAGAAAAAGTTTTTTTTGTGCCATTTATTAGCACTCGAGGCACAGAAATCACTAATTTTACCTCCAAGTTAGATTTAACAAAGAATATTCCTTTAATATTGTGAATGTCTTTGGTCATTGTGTTTGTCTATATGTAGTTACTAATGTATTGGCAGTAGAGCTCTTCCTGTGGTGTCCAGCAGTAATCTGCGGGATAGTTGAGGATTTCATGTCAGTATTCAGTTTTTCGATAGTTTCTGACAGTATCCTGAGGCGCTCAGAGGTGGGCCTACAGCCTATCCCAGCAGGAATCAGTCTCTCACTGACAAACAGGGCTTTAGATTCGAAAATTGTGACATCCTTTTTCTGTGTGTGTGTGTGTACAGTCCTGCTGGTTTCTGTGCACAGTTGTTGAGGATTTATTTAGTTTTGGTCTCTTAGGGCAGGTTTGACAGTTATGTGTGTGTGTTTTATGAACAAATACTGTACAATATGTTCACATATTGAGCATGAGTACAATGTTAAGGTGCACTTACAAAAAATGATCCTCTGTGTCCGCAGTAAAGTCCAGTAAAGAGTACACTAGGGGCTCTGTTGTGATGGTGGATGAGATGATAAATTCAAGCCCTCCACATTATCGGTTCCCCGAGGCCGGCCTCAGGGTCATGATCACCAACCACTTTGGGCCCAAGACACGTCTACGCATGGCAAGCCGCCTTATCATCATTGAGGTAAGAAAATACACTCGCTGAGTGAACGGTTATATATGGTCCATACAATGAAAGTCAGTGTTATTTTGAATCCTGTTAAGTACCATTATATGGACAAAAACCCATCCCCTTCACAACCTACAGTAGCTATGTTTCCATGATGAGAATTGAACTAGATGCAAATTTCCAAGATGCTAATTTAACTAATGCATAAAACTGGAATATTGCATAAAACATTTGTGAATCCAACGAGTAAAAGAGAACAAAATCTTCACTTCCTGATAAACTGGCAATAAATATCACTAAGAAAAGTAGAAGTCATTGAATATCATTTTCATATATTCTAATTTACTTTAGTCTCGGAGGTGAATGCATGCTCTTTGGGACACACAAGCATCGTTATGATGCTGTATTTTTTTTTTTTATTTGCATCGTGGAATTGAATCGGTAAATGTGTTTCCATCGTAGCTTGTGCATTTTTTTTCTTACCAGATAAAGAGTTTATACTACTCAATTGTGCGCATAAGTTTTGTTAATTTTTTTACTTTTTGCGCATCTTGGCGTTTCCATGCAGCGTCTTGATGCAATATTATAAAATGCGCATGAAAATAGGTGGATGGAAACATAGCTAGTATCTAGAGAACTTTTCACAATACATTCAAATCCTGATGGATAAAATTTGAATCCCCATCTTATTGTTCCTTTTTCAAACATAATCTTTCACTTGGAAAATGTCACATACAGAAGTTAAATGGATTGTGAACGCTGATTCATGTTGAATTCAACCGATTAGAGCTGCAGATGTGTTCTGCTATTTTACAAGCTCTTCAAATGAGGCTCATCTGTTGAGAATTCCGCGTCTGCACTATCCGGTTATAATAGAGCATATTTAACACTGGGAACCCACAGACTGGATTATAAGCCGGAGTTCAGAAGAGCTTATGGGCCAGTCTTTGTTAGCCAACTCAGAACTGTGGAGTTCTCACGTCAGGTAGCCTAGTTCTGGGTGTGAGGCTGATTAAACTGTTTCTATAAATATCCACACACTGGCGTTCAAAGAATTGTGTTAGAAATTCAAACCCCTGCTACAAAGACTGCTGAGGAATTTGATGGTGACATGTCAGCTAGTTAAGGGAATTGAGGCTGGAATGGTGTTAAACGTAGTACTTTGACACAAAAGGTTGCCAATCTAGTCAATATAACATTTTAAGGGATAGTACACCCAGAAATAAATTAAAAAGTCCTTATTTACTCACTCATGTTATTTCCAAGTGTTTCAGAAAATGTGCATCATAATAGTGTGGAAAAATTCAAATTAGCTTAGAAAAGTGTGGGTTTGTGAGGAAATGGATGAGTGAATTATAAAGCAGTTTTTGCTCGCTCCCTCATACAGCAGCAGCAGCTGGTGAAGATGGCCAATGGGGTGGATGCAGTGTTGGTGGCTGAAAAGAAAGCTGACACCATAGAAAATGGCAACGTAGCGGAGGACAAACTCACTGAGGAGCCGGAGAGTGAGCTGTCATCTCCCTTCGTCTTACCTGGTGAGGCGGTTTCACTTTCTCACACATAAACACATTGGCTCTTTAACCGCATGTAGTGACATCAGTGCATCTGAAGTCATAGTATACTGGACCTATTCACATTGTCCTTACACTGTGTACTAACCCGCAAGATCCCTGTGGTGATATTAAAATATTTTGGGTATTTTAAAATTGGGATATCTGGATTCTAGTAAGTAATGGAAATAATTATATATTATTACAATATACAGAAGACTTCTAGGTCAAATAAATGCTTTTGAACTTTTTATGCATCCTGAAAAATTTAGCACGGTTTCCAATCATGGCATATTATGCAACACAACATTGAGAATAATAAGAAATGTTTCCTAAGAAACCATTTCAGCATATTAGAATATTTTTCAATATTTGTCACCACAGGAATAAATTGCATGTTAATGTATATTAAAATAGGAAGCTATTCTAAATTGTATAAATATTTTAAAATGTCTAATTTTACTGTATTTTTGATCACATAAATGTAGCCTTGGTAAGCATAAGGCTGTACAAAAAGGAAAAACTGAAAGTCTTGGAAATGTTGGAAACTTCCATGTTAATCTGTTTTTGTCAGTCATGAGTATAATTAAAGGTGCAGTAGGAGATCTTGGAAAATACTAACTTTAGCCTGACAGCACTGTCAGTATGCCCCACCCTCCCTGCAAATCGCTGTCCAAAGCCACGCCCCTGAATGCATATACGCACGCAAATCGACGGTCAGAGACAACATTACTACAATACATCACATGTCATTCACCGGTGAGAGAACTTTATAGCACAGTTAGTAAAAGTACAACAATTAGGGATGGCTCGATACCACTTTTTCAGAACTGATACCGATCCGATACCAAAAATTCTGAGTATCTGCCGATATCGATCCGATACAGTACGTTTTTTTTAAATCCGTGTAGACTCTCTATATCTCAGTGTGTGTTGACCTGCTCATCACTCTTTTGTGTTTTACACACAATCTACTAAATATAGACAACTTTACTGTAAAGAAAAACAACAAATGAATGAATATGTAATTATAATCTATGAAAAAAATACTTTTATAAACTAGGTTAGTGGATAATTCAGTAGCCAAAGTTACTCTAGAAAAATCATGAGTGCACAATTATTTTATAAAATCTAAAATTTGTGCAAAAAATTATTATTGGGGAACAAAGAAAAGTGAATAAGTGTAGGACTAAATCTGGTAAAAAAAAATATATATTGTTCTTTGTATTGTTGTAAAATACATTCATGGAAAACAAGTAATATATTTATATAGAAATATATATGCTGTAAAATTAAATATATTTATTTTAAACATACTGCACAGTATTGAGGCAGCACCATATGTCAGATGAGACGAAGCAAGAAAGGCTATTAATAATCTTTCATTGCGCAAAAATATAATACAAAAGACTCCAATACAGAGCGGCATTAAGCACTTATGCGCATCCCGTGCGCAGAATGATGCGCTTGAAGCAACACTGAGTCACGGCGCTCCGTAGCCCGCATAGAGAAGTTCAAAGCACAAAGGAAAGAGATATTAATGCGTAGTGTATTAAATCTGTGCAACAGTTTATTGAGCCTTTTCTTTTAACCGTTTTAAATGTCAGTTACTGTGCTTGTGAAGAACCATTCATAGTGCTCTCTACAACAGTATTGTGATCTAACAGACACCTGATAGAAAGTAACACGATTTAGAAACAGCACGAGACTCTAGCTAGATAAAATCCTTTTATGCAAAACCATTGAACTTCATTTACAGATCAAGTATAATAGGAACAGTGGAGAGAACTGTATCATCTTGACTCTAGTAACCGAACGTGGCACACAGTTTGAAAGCTGAATGGAGGATGAAGGACAGCTGCAGCGGAGAGAAATGTTTACGTGAACTTGACTTCTAAAATATTACCTCACATTAAATTATGTAACGGCTTCAGAACACTTGAAATATAGTGCAACTATATTATAAGAAAAGCGAGTTCGGCTAAATGCGGTTTTGAACCCTAGTCGATTGCATCACACGCTACATCTGTGCGCATTACTCTCCAACCTACTCCACTGCTGGAACTATTTGACTCTGTCCAATGAGATGAAATGAATGATAGGGTTTAGTCTTGACTTTTGCTAGAAATTTTTTTTTTTTTTTCTCGAAACAACTTTTTTCTTATGAAATGAGTTTATCAACATTTTATTTCAAGGTTTTTTTTTTTATTTTTCTTGAAATTTATCGAGTTTAATCTCGTTTTATAATGACTTTAATCTCAAGATGGTTTTATTTTTTTAATATTGCATGGCCCTAATCCTCTTCCGTAGCCTTAATATTATGCACTGCATGGTCATTTCTCATGTGTTTTCTTGTGAGCACTGCTTTTATCTGAGCTATGAGCTAGGATCGGATGGATGGTCAACTGAATGCCATAAAGAGAATAATTTTTTTGGAGGGCTGATTACTGTCATGCTGTGCCATGCGACTGTAGGGGGCGCTATGGATAAAGTGAAGTTTTTCGTTTCCTGGCCCATTTTGGTGTTGCTGTTCTTCACCATACCCAATTGTGCCAAACCCCGGTGGGAGCGCTTCTTCATGCTGTCCTTCTTCCTCTCTACGCTGTGGATCGCCGTCTTCTCCTACGTCATGGTGTGGATGGTGAGTTTCAGTATCTTTTGTATATGTAAGCATTTTTCATGTATTTTTCCTCTTGCATTATTCAATTTGTTAAATGTACTTAATAATGAATTGTGTTAATACAATATTTAAAATCTCGAATCTTAACTGTGACTGCCATAGTCAATTTTGTAAAATCTTTTTATTAGCCCCCTAGCAGATCCCTGGGGTTTCTTGAACCTGGTTTGAAATCGTCTTTGTTTTGACACTATTTCTTAGAATTTTGCTTATTTTAGGCATTCTGCTTGCAGGCATGTTACATCACTATTCCTATAAGTATTTAATTGAGGCTCATTCATGTGGGTTGCTGTGTGCAGGTCACAATCGCTGGATACACACTTGGAATCCCAGATGTCATTATGGGTATAACTTTCCTGGCTGCTGGCACAAGTGTTCCCGACTGCATAGCCAGTCTCATTGTCGCACGACAAGGTAGAGCTCTCCTTTGATTTCTTGTTTTTTCTACCTTCGTTTATCTTTCATCCATGTTGAGCTGACTTTCCAGCTTTGGTCTTGTGTCTGTGTGCTCAGGCCTGGGGGACATGGCTGTCTCCAACACGATTGGCAGTAACGTCTTTGATATCCTGGTTGGACTCGGCGTTCCCTGGGGCATCCAGACAATGGCTGTCAACTACGGCTCTGTGGTATCTGTCTTTGTCACTCCTCAAACATACACGCGCACACACAATTCCACAAAGACCGTAAAATTACCTTTCTTTTTTGTGTGTCCTATTTAGGTTCAAATCAACAGTAGGGGATTGATTTACTCTGTTGTTCTGCTGCTGGGTTCAGTGGCTTTAACTGTGAGTAAATGTAAAGGACAATTCACTTCATAAATACAATACATGGACACCGCTTTTTAGTTTTAGTTAGAATCTCTAATTCCACTGAAGACAAAATGTCTACAAAAATTCTATATGAGTGTATATAGATTTGGTTTGGTTATATTTTACTTGCATACAAACGTATACATTCTTTCTCCTTTAATTTATACAGGGCAGTGTTTCAGACTGATTCAAACGTCTAACTGCATTTCATTAAGTTTGTTAAATCCAATCCAGTGTAGCCTGATTTCCAAAAGAACCGGCTTCTGCTACATTACTGAAATATTAATTTAAATAACAGTAACCAAGGTGGAAAATCAGGCAGATAACAGATTGATCGGCAATAGTATTTATTTTTTTTTTTTTACACACAATAATATGAAGAAAAACTTTCTACACAGTGGAAAAAGTATGTTTTCTAGATCAAAAGTCATGAATATTTATTACAAAATTAATAATGACTTAAAATTGTAAAAAAAAATATTGTCATATGAAATGCACAAATATTTATTGGATAAATGTATATTGGATAATTCAGATAAATGTAATATTTATATATCAATTTACAAAACAAGAAATGGAGAGAGGGAAAAAAGGATAAAATAAAATCAACTTTTTAATATATATTTTTTAAATGGCATTTGTATGTATAATTTATCCATGTGCTCTCACATTATTGTTATACTCTAATTCCATTCATCGCTCAAACTGATATATAGGTTGATGTCTAGTCCAAATATGTAGCTGAGTAGAACACAACTGCGTCTGCAGAATTAGAAGCTATTTACAAATACATTTTTAAACAGCCACTGAATTAAGTATAGACTTAAACAAGATCGATCTTGTTTTTTGCTTTTTTAAATCAATATTCAAATGAAGACCACAATAAAGTGGAAAATCTATTTTTTTCATCTCTTCTTAAAGGAATAGTTCAGCCAAAGATGAAAATTACCCCATGATTTACCCTACAATTTCTCAAGCCATCCTAGGTGTAGACATTCTTCCAATACAACCGGAGTTATTTAAAAATGTCCTGGCTCTTCAAGCTTTATAATGGCACTTAATGGGGGCTGATATTCAATAGTCCAATTGAAGTCCAATAAAGTGCATCCATCCATCATAAAAAGTGCTCTACACACCTCTGTGAGGTTAATAAAGGCCTTCTGAAGTAAATCAATGCGTTTGGGAAATAAAAATATCCATATTTAAAACTTTATAAACCGTAATCTCTAGCTTCTGCTACATGTCGTACATGCATTCACGAGAGAGTGGCGTTCCAGCAGATGACGTAGAACGTAGGCGACCACGGTGACGAATGTGGAAATGATGAACGAGGAAGTCTAGTGGAGAGAGCAAAAAAAAAAAAACACTGGTAATGAATTAGAAGTACAGAATTAGGATTTGTAAAGTCAAATGTCAGAGGTATTTCGAAATAAGCCAAGAGGAGACTGGTTTTCGTTTGCTGTAAACAAAACTTGGTTCTCACAAGACTAGCATATTCTCACCGGAGCTTACGCTACGCCTACGTCATCCACTGGAACACCACTCTTTCGTGAATGTGTGTATGACAGTTTGCGGAAGCTTGAGATTACGATTGTTTAGGTGTCCAATGTCCCATACAGTGTATAGAAGATTATTTTCTCTGGCTTCCTACGAATCATTTTGTTTGTCCACTTTCAGGTGCTGGGGATCCATGTGAACAAGTGGAGGTTGGACTTTAAGCTGGGCATATACCGTGCTTATTCTGTATGCCATCTTCCTCTCCTTTTCCATCTTGATCGAATACAATGTCTTCACATTTGTCAACCTGCCCATGTGCCAAGAAGGTGTCTAGACTAGATGATTTCTATGGGCTTTGAACCAAAATACCTCCGGGATAAACCTGCAACCAAAATGGCCAATGATTCTGCTGTTTCCGCTCTCTTTAAACTCCCTACTGTTGAAGAAAACCACTGTCTCCCGCTGCACATTCAAACCACTGTGGCTCAGATGGAAGAACTGCATGTCCCAGAAAACTGTTGACTCGCAACTTTCTCCATCAATTCCAGGAAATTACATTCTCCTTGGCAGCTCTCTTTATAACTGGATATTCTTCCACTTCTGAACCTTGGACAATCACAATGCAGCCCGTAAATGTCTCGTTCAGAGCAGAAGGATTCGAAGTGTACACTTGCATCACAAACTGCACACACACATGGCACTGACAAAGAATGCTGCTCCTTCCTGTATGCATTAGCAATCTACATTTTCTAATTTCTCTTCCCTTGAGAACGTATGACATGAACATAATGCACTTTATATGTGGCATAATACATCTATATCATATTAATGTATTTCCTCCGGAATGGAAAAATGAAAGTACGTCCTTGATGTGGCGCAATAAAAAGATGGAACTGACATGAAATGACTGCCCTCGGGCAAGAAAGTGATTCTCGCAGCTCGTTACACACAAGAAAACTGTGGAAATAAGACGCATAGCAGATGTGAAGCATTTATGTATGGATTGTGCGGCAGGGGGCAAGCTGTTATGAAATCCTTATGAGCTGGACTATATATTTCCTGCTGAGAGCTTCCGGCAGGTGCCCAGCGTAGAGGTCAGTGAGTGGACCAGCTTCTTACACATGGAAACAGAGGCTCTAAAATTGGACACGTTTTGGTTTCCCCTTTATTATTCCAGATCTGCCGTAACCAGTAAATGGAACCAATCATAAAGCACACATCAAAAGCTGCTCCTCACCTCTCGTTCAGACCAGAGCTGACGACCCTCAGGACCGCTCTTTACTTGTTTCGCAGTATGAACGATGACTGACAACTGTGGCAAACACATGCTGATGACATCACAAACAGAGATCCTGGATTTTGCAAACATGCTACAAATAGAAGATCTTTTGTTTGTTTATATGTAAATATAACTTTACTGATCCTGTTTGAACCAGTGCTTCCTTACAGATGATGGGAGGTGAGGGTGAATTTGCATACGTGACCAAAGCGGCCACTTTTTATTTATTTCCAATGCATCCCTAACCTCCCTCTCTGGATATGTATTACCGTTTGTCTGAAATGCATGATTTAACACAAAGAAGCCATTTTTAAAGCAGGGCAAAAGCTTTGTGAGCTCATGTCAATGTTCCTACATGGACGAATCTCAAGAAACTGTGCCCAGGTCATATTTTATCCCAAAATCAAAAGAAAAATTAATTATATTGTGCAAGGAAACTAAGTTTAAAGACCTTTTAATGTTTATCTGCATTGCAACATTTATTTTCATAAAATTTTAGCACATTTTCAACCCTGGATTCTCATTACTGTAATGCATGCAGACTTCATACTGTAATAAAATATATTTCAAATAGCATACATTTTAAATTACCGTAATTATATTGAATTACCGTAATTATTTTTTTTGCATTACAGTAATGGGATTAAGATTTTGTTACGTGTTTTGATTGTATTATTTTGTTTATTTTTCATTTTTGTATTGTGGTAAGTTTTTTTTTTTTACAGTAATACAAATTACTGTAATGAGAATTGAGGTGTACTTAAATTTGTTAAATTTTTTAAATTAGTTTTTGTGCATTACGGTAATGAGTTATTTATAATAAAAAAAAATCTATTGCGGTAATGATATTTTTCTGTTGCGGTAATGAAAATGACAGTAATGATGTTTGAGGTAGAAAATGCGCTTACCGTGATGCCACAATACAAAAACAAAATTATAATGGTCTTAGAGACTACTTTTTTTAAGCATAAAATAATTCATTTATTTCTTTGTTTTTGTGGTGAAATATGACCTGAACTTGACCTCGACAGGTTTCCTGAGATTCACTCCTAAATGGCAGCTACAGGACCCCCATTCACTCAGCTGCTAGTGGGCTCAGGAGATCTGAACTTGATCGTAGGGGAACGAGCGTGTCTTTGTGTCTTCTGTCCGTCGTAGAAGCTGTCGTTGTTAAGTGCTAGGAGGTGCTGTCGCTGTTGTCTGTGCAAAAAGACAGGTGTTGCAGTGTTTGATGTACACATTATATATGATATATGCAATCTCAGTCGGTGAGGGCCGAGTGCGGAGATTATCTTTTCATAGAAGAGCCATGTTTGAGAAAGCTGCTGAAGTCGCCCACCGCTGTAACACATGCATGCAGATTCTGTCATCTAATCTTACATCACATAATGGCCATTCTGTAGAAGAGTGTCGACTTTAGTTTATTGTGGCTATGTGTTGTGCGGAATGACGGTGGTGTCATGTGATGATTCGCTTTCGTTCTTTGTTCTGTGGTGTTACTCATTGGTGATCTATAGGCCTACGATTACATTATTCAGCTGAAATAGAGACACCATACGCACACTGTCGGAGGAGCTTCTAAAGCTTCTTCCTATGCTGGTTGCCACGTTAAATAGTAAAAAAAGTGCTTTTTCCAGCATTAAATGAATTCCTTGGTGCCAGTTTCTATTTTTTATGTTAGTTTCTCCCTGGTTGTTTTGGGAAATCTCTTTTGCCAGTGCAATAGACAGTGTATTCATATTCACTAGATCTATTTGTCAGCACACTATCCTTTACCTTGTCACAGGTTATTTGTGCCATGCTTGATGTAATTGCTACCGTTATATTTGAAATGGAATGGGTATTTTTTTACATTTAATTGTATTATATAAACTTCGGACCTCCGGAGTGGTTTGATTAATGTTTCATCGGGTCACTTCAGAAGTCTTTGTTGCCAGTTGTATAGCACTCTTACATGAATAGACTTATATGCACTCATTGTATGCCTCTTCAGAGGGCGAAGACTTAAAAGGAAAATGCTTCAAATGACTCTCCCATGCATGAATATGCAATAGAGAAGGAGAACTTCTCATGCGGTGTCTTGATTTATTAAACACACACATGCACAGATACATGAGCAACTGCTCCACGAGTGACCTGCTGCACTGTGAGTGAAACGGTGTTTAGGAAACCTTTTGTAAGGTACAGATTTAATGATTTTTCAACAAGACGTTGGTGTGTAACTTGAATGTATTGTCTTGCAATGGATGTATCCAACCAATGCATTTTACTGTAAAGCAATAATCTAAAAAGAATATGAACAACAATATATGAAGCATACGAGTATTGTATGGAGAAAACTATTAAATTATACGGTTTATAAATGTGTTTTTTGGGTGTCTGTCTTGAATTTGGTCATTGGGTGAGTTTTTAGCGCCCTCGTATGTATGAAGCCAGTAACTGCAGTTCTGGCCATTTTGTGTTATCTTCTAAAATGGAATCGTTGCCCTTCTGCACTTGCTTCTTCTGATGCACATAAATGGGTGAGTTTTATAAATACTCAACGTCGTTATGTCGCTGAATCGGAATTGGCATCGAAAATATAACTACTTTGTGTGCAAGTATGCAGGTCGCGTTGTGTTTGTTTTTAAGAGGCAATCACGGAAGTGTCAGTGCGCTTTTAAAACGTCTAGTTTCCGCTATTTGTTGTTTTATTATAGTTCAGCATTTTTTAAATGAATGCTTTACCTGTGCTGTGGCGCCAAGGTGACGCGTAGCAAGAGCGCTCGCGACGTAACGCAGGCGGGGTAAAACTTGACAACTGTTTTTAACCGTTTTTGTAATGCATGTATTATTATTGAAGAGTTTTAATGACGGGATGAAAATGAATGTTACAGTTACAGCAATAGGCTATATTGGAAATATAAGCTGCTTTCACTTTTCTACTGTTCTACAAAGCTGAGACCGGGGTTAGTTGTCACACTGCTTACTGCATATTTAATACACAATGTGTTACATTTCTACAGTTATTGTTCAGGAAAAAGTTGCAGTTGTTTGAACACAAAGTAGATAGTGGAACGTCTCATTTTTGGGGGGCAAGTTAAGTTGTCACAGTGGTACCTGCCATTAAACGGCCTATTATATACTTTAAAGTAGAATTTTGGCAGTAGGCCTAAAATATGAAATACAAAACAATTCATGAAACCGTTAAACAGGTAAAAGGGTAATATACAAAAATGTCAAACCATTGTTTGACCAATAAAAGTAATTTAGTCAATTTTAAATTATAGAATTCTAAAACTGAAAACACATTGCAGTTATGAAAATTGACAGCCTGACTTATGAACACGGTTCAACAATTCGGTTACAATGTACCTTTTATTATAGTTATAGATTTCTTGCCTCGTATGCTATTATGGTTTTATTATGTGCGCTTGTTCACTCAACAACTATAGAAACAAATTTGATGTAATTTTAGTGCACAAAAATGATCCTACATTCAAAACCAGCAGAGAAAACAATATTATGCCTGGACTTAAAAACCTTGTATTTATCCCTGGTGTTTCCAAATTAAATTAGAACCTAAAATCTTGATATTGCAAAAGAAACAAAGTTAATGTCAACAACATTCTCTCTCTCTCTCTCTCACTCACTCACATGTATGTATGTATAAGGCCCTATATGCATACACAAACAAATGGCTGTTCTTGGCTTTGAAATCAGTTTTTCAGTCTCTGAATATTTCCAGATCAGTAACCTGTGGCAGTGTTTCCTACAGGGCTGTTGAAATGTGCGACAAATGTTCTCCGTCGTGCTGTTCGACTAAAAGGCCTGAAGTACAGCACCCGAGCAAAGATGAAGCCAGGTATGATTTACAAGTGGTTTGGTTTTAGTTACTGTTCACCATCATGCATTAACTTTTACAGCAGTGAGTTACATCAGCTTAAAATCATTAACCAGCTGGACTTTAAAGTGTCAGGCTGTCATAAAGCACAGGATTTAGCATGTGGCAGTCAGAGGGTCTGTCTCCTAGTGCTCTGCGGAGCATAATTCGGCTGCAGAGTCGGGATATTAAGAATACCTCTGGTATCGCTGCAGGTATGAAGGTGAAATTATGATTAGATACCATGGTATGGCTAGTAAATACACTGTAAATCTTGTGGTGATGTTATAATTGTATCATTGCATTAGCAAAGCGCATTCCAGCTTGACAAAAAATGTGGATTAATTTTTGATTAACCTTCAGTTATGCAGTATATTGATGAGTGAATGCATTGATTGAATATACAGTATTCACTTACTGTAAACAGATGAGGAAAACAAAATATCTAAATTATTTGTGCCAGTACTTTCTACTTAGCACAAAAATTAAAGTGTGACTACTGCATTGTTACTGTGAACTAGAGCCAGCCCAAGGCATAACTAACTAAGCGGCTGCTTAGGGCCCCCGTGGCCTCTAGAGGGCCCCCAAGAGTAGCCTTCAGTTTATTTTATTTTAATTTGGGATATATTATGTCAATTGAGCATGGTAATTTTACGAAAGCGCAATATTAAATAATCTATACAAATAATTGTATTATTTCTATAGCGACGTGTCATGCAGGCATGTTGATGATATGCGCTGGAAGCTGCCGTGTGGATCTGTTGGATTAATATCACGTAAATGCACCTATTTCTCCCGAAATACATAAAAGTAAGTGGCCAGTTAGATTGTAGAAAAACCTTTTAGTAACCTTTTATAGTTATCTACACAATGTGTATATTTGATAGGAATAAAATACGTCGTCCATTAATTGAAATTATTATTATTGCAGATTTCTATAGAAATAGTGTGTAGCCTATTTAACAAACTAAATGTTTTTGTTAGTTTTTTTACTTAATTGAAGTCCATTTAAGTGTCTGAAACCTAAAGTAAACTTTATTTGGTTAAACACTGAACAGTTATGAAAATATGAAAACTGCGCATTTTTCTTTTTTCTGAGCACGTCTTTCTCTGTCTCAGCGCCAGCCAAAGCGTGGCACGTCAAAGGGTTCAAATCGATCGCGTTTTGAGATCTGAATACTTAGGACCATGTGATATTTCAGTTTTTCTTTTTTAATAAATCTGCAAAAATGTCAACAATTCTGTGTTTTTCTGTCAATATGGGGTGCTGTGTGTACATTAATGAGGAAAAAAATGAACTTAAATGATTTTAGCAAATGGCTGCAATATAACAAAGAGTGAATAATTTAAGGGGGTCTGAATACTTTCCGTACCCACTGTATCACAGATCCCAATTTGAACACTATGTTGTCTATGTTATAATAAATGTATTAATAGAGCTGTTGTAGGGTAATTATTATTATCTTTATTATTGTCTGTCTTTATTTATTTAATTTTACAGAACAACATTAAAATTATAATACTGACATTTATGAATGTTGATGGAGCTTTTATTTTGACAGAAATCCGCAGGAAGACCTCAGTGCTTCTTTTTGTTGACAGCAGATTTATAAATGATTCTGACGGGTTTGGGAAGATGTTTGTCGCACGTATGGCATTGGCACATGCCTTTAAAAAACAAATAAAAATGTTACTGAGCAGCTGACGAGTAACCGTGTTTTAGCACAGATTTTTCTTGTGCTTTGGACTTTGAACCCTGGCGCCGCGAGCTCGTGCAGTGCTTTTTGAATAGCATTACATGCAATCTGTGCGTGTATCAGAAAAAACACAACATTCTGCAATTTATTTACTAATCGTTTGAGGCCATTTCGCAATTTCATTCATCATACAGTAACCAGCATCAACCACCCTTCCTCTTCTCATCGGAGACATGAGATGCAGTGCTACAGTCTCTCACTGTTAGTGTTTCGTGCTTGTACTGATTTCTGTACAGTTCTTTCTCGTGCAGTTTTAAATACTTTCACGCTGCAGACTTGTTTCTGCATTAGTGCACGCCTCTATTTGATCGTGTCACGTCATTGTTCGGTACAATTTATTCGGTCTTCTCGCTTATTCGGCCGAACACCGAAAGTTTTTTTTTTTGCTATTTTCGGTTGCCGAACATTCGGTGCATCCCTTCTGTTATTTAAACACCGAAATAATGATGTGTGGTTGAAAAGACTGTTTGTGTTGCTCTTTCTGGACCAGCAGCAGCATGAATGCAGATTTGAATGTCTTTAACACCTGTGTCACATCGCGAGTGTCAGTGGAGCTTGAGCAGCGTGTTTTGTTGCCGCCCGTATCTGTGAATGACAGCTTTCACATCGGAAGAGTGATGATGGCCGACCCTCTGATTCAACATGGGCAGCTACAAAATGTGCTTCTCACGCTCCACTGACACTCGCAATGTGAAACAGTCTTAATAGACATAGCTGAATCATTTTCATTCAGGAACACGATCGCGTGGGTGTTTGAATCAAGATCGCAATTTTTTAACGATTAATGGTACAGATCTAATGTAAACACGGCAAAATGTTTTGCGAGGATTTCGTCACTTTCTCGTGAGACCAGTCGGATCTCGCGAGACAAATTGGATACGAGATCTCGTCCCATCCCTAATAACCAGTCATACTGGCGGCAATGAGGGGCCCACATATAAAATTCTGCTTAGGGCCCCATAAAGGCTTGAGCCGGCCCTGCTGTGAACCGTCACTCTTTCAGACTTTGGCATGTAAGCTGGATGACTTTCTCCAAAAACCCTAGAAGAATGCTAATGTTTCTAGTGCAATTTTGAACCAACTCTAAATAAATAAAACAAGAGTCCATATAGGTGTCAAATATAATTATACAGTATAAACTGAAAGCTAAAACTTCAGTTCGTTGTTCCAGTAGGATCTTTTTATGGGACTCTTGTAGACTAGCATTGGATCCAAATTTTTTACATTATTTAGAACATGTTTTACAAACCAAATTGTATATCCTTAATCTGCAAAACATTTTTAAAGATCTTAAAGTCTGCAAGCATGGAGACAGCTACAAGATCTCACAGACAATATGACTGTATGTTTACTGACAGGATATCAGCAGGCTAACGTGGTGATCTTGCACAAGGATCTTGCTGATGACTTTGAAGCGTTTTGCCGAGCTAACAGCAGCCCCCTACCGCTGCTGTACAGGAGCAAATGTGGAGAATGGAGCTGCGGCCCCCTCTCCACAGGATCTGACATCAGGTATCTTCACACCAAAGTGTTCACTAACAGAAATGAAACTCCTGCCCAACACATTTTATTTTATTTGAGTTAATTCAAAAACTGTTCAGTAAATAGGTGGTGAGAAAATAAAATAAAATCCTGTTTAATAGGAGGCTGTTCCTTTATAGATTATCTCTAGTCACAGACAGCTGGAAAAAAATATATTTTTGACAAAGTGTTCTAATGCCATCTTGCCATTTAATAATTACACCCAGAGATGGACTAGAAAAAAGGGCTGGACAAAATTTAAAGGGATCACCCAAAAATATAAATGCTGTCATTTAATTACTCTCATGTTGTTCCAAACCTCTTTGAGTTTCTTTCTTCTGTTGCCAGTAGCCATTGACTTCCAAAGTCAATAGCTACTGTCAACTGTTTAGTGGAAGCCTGTTTTCACCACTGAATAAAAACTTTAGAACTTTTTTTTGCAACTTTTTATCTCACAATTCTGATTTTTTTTTTCTCACAATGCGTGAGTTTATATCACTAAATTGTGAGTTATAAAGTCAGAACTGCAATTTATAAAGTCACAATTGCACAATCGTAATTCTGACTTTTTTTTTCCGCAATTGTGAGCTATAAAGTCAGAATTGCGTGATATAAATTTTGAAATGGGGGAAAAGACTGATATGTTCTCAGAATTGCGTGATATAAACTCGCAATTGCGCGATATAAACTTACAATTCTGAGAAAAAAAGTCAGAATTGTGAGTTTATATCTAGCAGTTCTGACTTTATTTCTCAGAATTGCGACTTTGTCTCACAATTATGTTTTTTGCAATTACGTGCAAATGCAAGTTTTATTTTTTATTCAGTGGTGGAAATTGGCTTCCATAGTTTAGTTACCTACATTCGTCAAAAATTATTATATTTAATTTGCTCATTGTCCTGTCTTTCTCTCAGGGAGGACTGTCCAGAGTACTGTGTGTTTGAGAACGGTGTGCTGATGAAGAAGGTCGCTAGTTTATCCTCTTACACTCCTCAACTTCAGGACATGGTTACATTCTACCTTGGCTGTAGTTTTGGTTTTGAATCAGCCTTGAAGGCCGCTGGGGTTCCAGTGAGAAATGTGGAACAGGGTAAAAATGTCAGCATGTACAAGGTCAGTAAACACCTCGGGCCAGGATTACGTCCATGTGCAGTAGCGCCTAAAGCTTATTACTTGAGTTTGCTTGTGTCAGATGTTTTCCCTGTTTGGAAATTGAAAACATGACCAAAAGGAAAATCCTTTAGGTCAGAGTGCTTATGCCTGTTTTTGTTTGTTTTTCTTTGTTTTTGCAGACCTCAGTAGCTTGTTTTAGAGCAGGTCAGTTTCACTGTCCGATGGTGGTGAGCATGAGACCTGTACCAGAAGACAAGCTGGACGCTGCGGCTCAAAGCACACACGTGATCCCACTGGCACATGGAGGCCCCGTCCATATTGGAGACCCTAGTATGTCCTTATTTATAAAAAAAAAAAGTTTATCACTAATAGTATACAACTTTTATTGATCTTAAGGTGATTTTCAATATATCAGTTTGTCAGTTCCCCTCAAATTAACGGATAGTCAGTTTATTTATTTTTAAATGTATCTATTGTTTTATCCATTTAAATAAGTGCTTTAAAAAACTTTTGCTTAAATGTTTGTGCTATATTTTCTTTAAAAAAATTGCACTTCATTTGATTAGTTGTATTTTTGTAATGTGTATATGCTATTATAGTACTATTTTATTTTGACTTAAAGGGGTCATATGATGCGATTTCAAGTTTTGCTTTCTCTTTGGAGAGTTACAAGCTGATTGTGCATCGATAAGATCCCTGAAGTTGCAAAGACTAAAGTCTCAAAACCAAAGAGATATTCTTTATCAAAATTAAGACTCTGCCACGCCCCCCTAAAAAGCTCATTCAAACACGCCCCCACATGTCTACGTCACGATGTGGAAATATTTACGTAAGGCATGGTTTCAGTAACCGCAGTAGTGTTGATATCAGGGAGAAGCTGTGTTTCAATGCGAAAGCAAAAGCACTTTATTTGGCCTTCTGAAAGTAGATGCATTTAACAATTATTAAGATTACTTACAACAGAACAGCAACGCATTTTTTAGGATGACAGTTTCGTGAACCTAGGAGAGGAGGTAATTCTGACTTTGCTCTGACAATTTGGCTCTGTTATTAGTTTAAGTATTTGCTATTGACTGTTCAAATGTGGAGTTTTGTGTGTGTGTGTGTGTGTGTGAGAGGGAGACACAGTCACACAAACGCGGCTTGTGTGCAAACAATGCTTGTATGTACGAGCTTCACTTCTGTCACGCGACTCTGTTCCCCTCTCGGGCTTGAACTGATGGTAAAACGAAGGACATTATTAACTCTTTACTATAATTTTGAAAGCTAAAGCTGGCGATTATGGAAAGGGGCGTTACATTTCCGACTCATGCTTGTGGTGTTTGTCCAATCACAATGAACTGGGTCAGTTGGCCAATCAGAGCAGACTGTGCTTGTCGGAAGGAGGGACTTTGTAGAAAACGATGCGTTTGAGAGAGGCGGGGCATAGAGGACCTACAATAACGTACAGTATTTGAAAAATAATGTGGTTTTTTTAACAATAAAACATGTCAACATATGTTACACTAAATACACAAAATAAGGATCTTTAAAAAAGCATATCACCCCTTTAACTTTATTTTTCTACTTTCAGTTTTCATTTTAGTTTAAGTTTCAGTGATTTTTGTTACAATATATGCTTTTTCATTTTTTTATATTTCTATTTAGATGTATTTAATTTAAAGTTTTAGTAATTATAGTACTTAAAATTATAAACAGTTCCTTGGGAACGAACTGAAATTAAATAAGTTTAAGCTTGTCATCTATGTTTCATTTTATTTTGGCTTTATTTCAATTAAAGGAATATTTCACCCAAAACTGAAAATTTGCTGAACATGTACCCTTAGGCCAGGGGTCGTCCAAAACTGACTCACATGAGAAGTAATAGTAACGTTTGACAGGCATCCCGCTATCGCTGTTGCTAAGCTGAATAACAAGCATAAAGCTTAACTGATGAAATGTGAAGACGATATGGTTTTTGTGTTTTTCCAAGTCTTCTTCAGGTAATAAATATGAATTATACAATGTGACCCTGGTCCACAAAATCAGTCTTAAGTGTCAATTTTTCGAAATTGAGATTTATACTTCATCTGAAAGCTGAATAAAGAAGCTTTATGTTGATGTATGGTTTATGACAGGACAATATTTGGGTGAGATACAAATATAAAAAAATCTGGAATCTGAGGGTGCAAAAAAAAATATCAAAATCGCTTTTAAAGTTGCCCAAATAAAGTTCTTGGCAATGCACGTTACTAAACAAAAATGTTCAAAAGTTTTGATATATTTACGGTACAAAATATCTTCATGGAACATGATATTTACTTAATATCCTAATGATTTTTGGCATAAAAGATAAATCGATCATTTTGACCCTTACATTTTTTTGGCTATTGCTACAAACATACCCAGCGACTTAAGACTGCTTTTGTGCTCCAGGGTCACATATATTTTTTGCCTTATTCTGTGATACAAATGGATAAAAATAAAAGTGTTTGTAGTGTAGTATATATATATATATATATATATACTGATTGTACAATCATAACCATATGATGTTGTTATTATTGTCCAGCAGTATATTTTATTTCTTAGCCAATTAAAAGTAAGAGATAATATTTTTGTCAATTATACATGCAAAAATACTATAATATTTATTATTATTATTTTTACATTTGACATTTCTGTCCCCCTCACTTCTGAAATGATTGCTACTCCTCTGCCCTGTAACATAACTGAATATAAAACTTTCGCTATATGCAGTGTTATCTTTATGTGTGCATCAAATATTTTGTGGCTCCAAGTGAATTTTATTCGGTAGGAAAGGGGCCAAAATGGCTCTTTTGACGTTTTAGGTTGCAGACCCCTGCCTTAGGCGATTTAAGACGTAGATGAGTTTGGTTCCCTGTCAGAACAGATTTGGAGATATTTACGATTACATCACTTTCTCACCAATGGATCCTCTGCAGTGAATGGGTGCCGTCAGAATGGGAGTCCAAACAACTGATAAAAACATTAGAATAATCCTCTCGACTGCATTAATTGATGTCTTGTGAATTTAACATCTGTGTGTTTGTAAGAAAAAATCCATCATTAAGGCATTATAACTTTTGCTTCTGCCCAAATTACTGTAACATTATTTTTTTTTTGCGTTAATAATAACAACAATGGCTTTTATATGCTGTTATCGAAGAATACACTTTTAAGTGTACAAATACTTTTTGGGACCATTGTAAATACCATGCAGGTTCATGGAGGATATGACTAATGGTGGAATTTGCTCCTAAGAGCCCATCTGTAATACTTAACGTGTGTCTGATCAAAACATGTCTAAACATACTCCAACTGTTAACATTTTAGAGGCTTGGAGGTGGAAAAATGAACTCCTCTTTAAACATCTTGATTCTCTTACAGAGCTGCTGGGTATCCAGGACTTGTCACAACCAGACTATGGGGACCCAGTGAAGGTGTGTCCCGGGGACGTGCCTGTGTTCTGGGCCTGTGGGGTCACTGGTGTTGAAGCTGTACAGAGCTGCAGTAAGGTTTCTCCAAAAACTGTAGAAATGTTCTTGCACTGTTTGGTGCTTCTAGTGGAGTAGAAATTACACACTTCACCTTTAAGATTTAATGTCACTGGGTTTTCAGTACACTTGAGGTTTTCTTTCTTTGTCATTTTTTGCGGCATACACAGATCATTTGTATGCAGTGTGTAGCAGAAGAACTGCATGTTGACCTTTTGTTTTTAATGTTGCAGAGCCCGCTCTGGCGTTCACACACTCTCCTGGCTGCATGTTCATCACCGATCAAAAGGCAGAAACTATTTCGCCCCTCACTCTTGAGCCAGCACAATGCCCTTTGAGTTTCTGCATTTCCCAGAATCCTCAGCATTACAGTATCGCTAGCAAAAGAGCTGTTCAACAAATCCGAGCAATTGAGGAGCTTGTTGTTGAAGACCCAGGTATGAAGCAGCACAATTCTGACCCCCCCAAAAAGTATTTAAATTAGGAATTTTTTTATCTAATTAATTTCAGGGTGCTGCGATTAATTATCGCAAACTAAATATGGCTGTGAAAATACTCCCAAAAGATAATTTATTAAAAACTATTATTGTTTTAAATGTTTAGGCTACAGTGGACTAACATAAAGTATGGAACATAAAAAAAGATCATTTGAGAGACATCTCAGTATATATTTTTTTTTTTTATAAAATAGAAAACAGAAAATACATTTAAAAACATCATTAATTCCAAACCAAATACAAAAGTCTAAAAAAAGTTCTGGATAAATGTTCAAGTCTTTACAATAGTTTTTCAAGATAATAATATAAAATAATTAGTGCTGTCAAATGATTAATCGCGATTAATCGCATCCAAAATAAAAGATTTGTTTACACAATATATGTGTGTACGGTGTATATTTATTATGTATATATAATACAAACACATGCATGAGTATATTTAAGAATTTTATATTTTATCTTCAATATATTTATATATAATTTAAATATATAAACATGTAAATGCATGTAAATATTTCCAAAATATATTCTGTATGTGTGTCTCTACATATACATAATAAATATACAAAGTACACACACATATATTGTCTAAACTAAAACTTTTATTTTGGATGCAATTAATTAATCATTTGACAGCACTAAAAATATGAATTAAGAATAAAACAAATATTCTTTTTGAAGGTTTGTCATAAAATAAGATATTTTTATTTCCCAAAATAATGTCAGTTCCAGAAATCTCCCTTAATAAAACCTTAAAATTACACCAGAAAAATAAATAAATAAATAATACTCTCATCATCAATATTTTTCTTAAATCTGTTTATGGCCTGGAATACATTTGAAAAGAAACCATCTCAAATCTTATTAGTGACACAATAGTTACTAGATACCATAAACACTACTTACAAATAATATCCTGGAAACATGAATTTGTGCACTGATATTGTAAACTCAAAATATGTGTGTAATGTTACATCCACACCACTAGGTGTTAGTGCACGTCCACGACAACATTGCCAGTTTTGTTTAGTAGTTGTGCTATTGAGTGCACTGTTATTGGCATTTATACATTAAGTGTGGCCCAAGTGTACAAATTATGTTTTGGTATTACTGTCTGCCATTGTGAAGTTTTCTTTTTTTACTGTAATCTTTAAACTAAATGTTGTAATTGCACCTTCCAGTGAAAATAAGACTTCTCTCTAGTGACATATGCAGGAGTTCTCCAATCATTAATTCTCCACTCATGCAGTTCCTGCATCTCAACAACCGATGCATAGAACCAAGTCCCCATCCTACAATTTATTTTCTTCAATAACCCATTACACTCACATGTTACAATGAGGAAAAGATCTGTTGCTAGTTCATGACTTTAAAACACGTAAAGTAGTAACTCTGTGGTTTGTGTGCAGGTTCGAGAGGTATCCGGGCCCTGTTCTTGCAGGATGAGCTCCTAAAGGCCTGTCTCTCGCTGTCCCATTCCTCCTCTGTTCTCATCACTACTGGTTTCCCAACACACTACATGCACACCCCCCTGAAGAGACTGATGGCCCGCCCGGGGCCATCGCCATGGCAGCTATGCTTCAAGCACTCGGCAAAGAGGTGGTCATCGTGACGGATGGGCGCGCTTTGGAGATGAATCAGCACATCATGCGGGATGCTGTGGAGAAAGGTGCCTCCATCACTGCTGATTTTGTGTTTTTTGAGATATTCTTCGGTTATGCTAGCCACATAAGCGACATGCAAATTAACATTTTGGGGGTAGACTTGTCATAAATGGTTAGGACAGGGTCTTACTGTACCAGGATTTCTGAATGTGTGTGTGTGTGTTTGTTCACTAACAGGTGTGATAAAGACTGCAGTGCCGGTAATAAGTTTCCAGAGTAATGGCCCTGACTCAGCACTTCACTTCCTGTGCCGTGATGGAGATCCCACTAAGCCCAGGTGTAATGTGGTTCAATCTCATTTTCCATCCACTGCTTTCTCTTGTGCTGCATTCATTCGCCTACTTGCTTGCTTATTATCCCCTTAAAGTATATACTTTTTTGTGATGGAAAAAGTACATACTTTTTTTTCATTTACCATCGTATTGAAGAGAAATGAAGAAGCACATTAATCTGCCAGTCATGGGTCTTTAATGCCTTGAACTCTCCTCATGTGTTTTCATAATGATGCATTTAAAAGTTAATAACCAAACATATATTTATAAAGGTTTTCAATGTTCGCAAATATAACGCAGATACCAATTAATAGATATTATTTGTTTTTAATCAGGTCAGGTATTATTACGTAAATCCCTTTATCTAAGCATCTCTACTTCACCGTCAGTCTCGCATATCGACTTTTTATTTGTGTTTGTAGTTCTAATCGAATCTGCATCCAACGCGCAATGGGTTGTGGGCAATATTAGCCATTCGAGTGTGCATGAATCTGCACTTCAAATTCAATAGTAAACTGTCCGAGATACTCATTCTAACATAATATGATTTGAGACACTTCATTTTAATTTGAATACTATTTAAGACAAATACTATGTGAATTGCGACAGCATTGGTTATTAAGATCACGTGTGATGGAATATGGCCGAAAATGGCGTCAATGGAAAATGCATATGGTATAATTTTTTTAAGCTGTTTCCCTGAAAATAATTGCACGTCTTAGAATGTTCGTCAGCCAATCAGATTCAAGCATTCAACAGCCCCGTAGTATAATTTTGTATAATGACTGCTAAAATGTATAACTAAATTGTTGGTAGTTTCATGTTTCTTGTCACTCTGTGGTCTCTTCCATCTCAAAATCAATATTTTATGCCCATTTATCTAATTATTTGGTCATTAGCTGTGTAATCAGAGGAATAATGTACAGTCAGCCATCATCATCATAAAATAACTCATTTCAGGGTGATGTTGAGGTTTATTTTGATAATGACTGTGCATTATTTCTCACTTACTGCATTATTAAAGGAATATACCGGATTCATTACATCTTAAGCTCAATCAACAGCATTTGTGGCATAATAATGATTACCACAAAAAAAATAATATGGACTTGTTCCACCTTTTTAATCATAAAAGCAAAATTTGAGGTTACAGTGAGGCAGTGAAATGCAGAAATGTGAAGCTTGGTTTTATAAAACCACTTATACTAATTATGCAGCTCTTGTCAGTTTTACCGTCATTTTAGGGCGGTACATGTTATGTAACAACTGCAATGAACTTGTAAAATTAGATACTACTTTACACAGAAAAGATTAAGTGATTGTCACACTAAAATCATTCGAACAAAGATATTGTTTACATCTTGTCGCTAAACTATTGAAATAGTGAGTATTTTAATGTTCCTGAATAGGCTCCATTCATTTCCATTGTAAGTGTCGCACTATAGTTCTTTAAAAAATAATGATGGATATGGAAATTAGTTCAACATTATATCACAAATGCTGTCAATTGAGCTTAACTTTTTTTTTAACCTTCATTCAAAGAAAGACGTTAAAATTACTGTTAATATTATGTAATTCGTCACACAAGAAATGCAAGGTTGATTGACAGTGCAGCTTTATGCATTCAGAAAATGTACACATTGTGCCACAGTATACATACTAGACCACAGAAAGAAGACTAGTATGCTAATTCCAAACACAGCCGATGTCTTGTGTACCATGTTTAACTGAAATTATGTGTACTAAAAAGGTTTGACCACTTGGTGGCAATAGAGCGCAGCGGCCGGGCTTCCGACGGCAACTACTACAACATGAGGGGGGTGAACATCAAGCATTTAGTCGACCCAATAGACGACCTCTTCACCTCTGCCAGCACTATAGTGGGCATCACTACCACAGGTAACAAAGCCAGAGCTCCAATGCTCCAAACCACTGTGATTAACTTACACTAGCAAATGTTACTGAGTAATAAAAATAGAAGTACATTTTGATTGTGGCTTTATCCGTACCTTCTCTGATGTAGTCAATGGCCTAATCTCTTTTAACGATCACAATGCTTGAATCTCCAACTTTGTTCCCAATTAACGATAAGTTTGGTTGGCACCAGGGAGCGGTTTAATGAGATCTGTCACCTCTTTGGAACAGGATTAATTGTGCGTGTATGTGTGTGTACAGGGATCGGGGATGGAGGTAATGAGCTTGGTATGGGCAAAGTCAAAGCAGCAGTTAAAGCATACATGCCTAATGGAAATCTGATTGCGTGTGACGTGGCTGCTGATTTTGCCATCACAACAGGTAGGCGCATCTCACACAGAGACCACATAGTGTGTCTACATGCTTCCTGCTAGCTGGCAGAAAAAGCACGTTGCACCTAAACTCGACCTATGTGGTCAGAGTGGTACTAAGTTTCACATTACAACAACTAGTTTGTTATTAAGGGGGCTAAAGGAAGAATGATAGTGTCCGAAATCACAAGAAGTGGATCAGAGATGTTATTTGATATAATCAGTGTTGCCTAGTGTGTGTATATGTGTGTGTGTGTGTGTGTGTGTATATATATATATATATATACATATGCATGTGCACACACACATACACACATATACACATACACACACACACACACACATACATACATACATACACATGTATATATATGTATATGTATATATATGTATGATTTCCGACATTTGATTGACATTTAGGCACAAAGGAATGTAATGTTGAGAATAAGAATGTCTTGAATTCTAATTTCTTGCCTAAGACAAGATTTCATATGCACTTTTTGAATAGTAGTGCATTTAGATACTATATATATTAATGTTTCAGATTAAGTACAAGTTGAGCTGTGTTGATAACAACAACAACAGTCTCTAAATAGTTTTTTGTTGTTGTTAATGTCACATTTACAGTTAAAAGGATCTTGTACTATGTGTAACTCAGAATATTTTCTGCAAAATTAATATAACCATGCAAATAACTTTATGCAATTTTATCTATTTATGTTCATGTATGTCTGCTATTTATTTTAGCATTTTACAATTGCAATAGACTTTTGGTCAAAAGGTTTGAGTATTGTATTGATTTTTTTTATTGTCTCTTATTCTCACCAAGGCTGCATTTATTTAATAAAAGTTTATTTAATTTTCTTCAGTGTCACAGTCTTTCAGAAATCATTGTTATGCTGATTTGGTCTTCGGTTATTAATAATGGATCATAATATAATATTAATGATGTAAATGGTCTGCATAATATTTATATTAATGTAGTAATTATTTCAGTTTTTTTTTTAGATTATCAGTTTTTTTATATAGTTTAATGAACACCATTTATTAGAATTTGTTATTAACATTAAAAATGTATTTACTATCATCTTTGATCAATTTAATGCATCCTTGCTGAGTAACCGTATTCATTTGTTTTTTTTTCTCATTTTAAATCTTACCCCAAACATTTGAATAGTAGTATATCTTAACAAATGCTAGCGTAATGGCTGCTGAAATTAAGCTCTGCAGTCACAAGACTTAATATAATTTGAACATATATTAAAATTACTTTATATAAAAAACAGTTACTTTAAATTGTAGTAATATTTCACAATATTACTCTTTTTATTTATGCTTTCAAATACAGTCAAATCAGATCAAATAAAGTAAGTGTAGCCTTGGTGAACTCGAGAGACTTCTTTTAAACACATTTAAAAAAATCTTAATTATTATTTAAATTTTGATTGGAAGAGTGTGTGTTATTTTGGTTTCTACAAAAGCTTGTATTTGCACCACAATGATAGTGTACCATGAACTTTTCTTAGCATACCTAACATCCGCTTCCTGTGTAGGAGTGTCCAACTGGGGTGGCTATGCTGTCGCCTGTGCTCTGTATGTTCTCCATCTCTGCCCAATACACTGGCGGTACCTCCACAGTGGTTTGGGTCTGTCACCCACACCTGATCAACAGAGCCTGTGGACGGCCTGCCTGCCCACTGTAGCCAAGGTATACCTCAGTATTATCAAAAAATAACTGATGATGGCCGATGATTATGATGGCTAAGTTCAGTGCTACATTACAGTAAAACATCTGTTCTTCTCAAAAACGTATTGCATTGCGGCTTAAGGGTGTCTCTGGAAGAGTTTAAGCACCTCATAATATCACCTCATACTAACTTTGTATCCCATTTTATTTTCAGTGGAAATCCACTGGTATAAAACTTACAGGCACTTCAGTGCTGCTTCCAGTCAACCCTGGTCATTTTTATATTTGCGGTGAACTGCAGACCACTTCAGAACCTCTGCCAGTGTACCTTATAATTACCACGACCACAATGGCTGGAACCAGCCCGTTAACCCTGTATTCACATTCCTTTCTGTTAGCCTAAATATTTTCTGTGTCCATCATGTTGTTTCTCCTCAGTGGCTGCTATGGATTTACGCTTTAATAACACTTTTCCTGTTTTTAAAATTCCCACTCCCACATGTGGCTTGAAATAAAAGACCATTACCGCTGAATGCATTACCAAAGATTGAAGACACACAATGTCTTGATGTGGTGCTTCTATTTGAAAAACAGGAGGAAGAGATGCTCCACATTTTGGTGAAATATGGCGTCCGCAGCGGTAAAACGGCAAACCTGGGACTGGAGGTGGATGGATTGACCTTTCACCCCTACCATTCTGACATCATACAGCGGCTTAGAGATCTCACCCTTGCCTGATGTCATAGTGTCCTACATCACGGACACATCACATAGCCACAGGAACCAAGACGCACATCTGTGACCAGTGTCAGAGCTGACTCAAGCTTGTTTGTATATTCTCACTCATTCTCACAGATGAATATGAATATGGGAATGTAATAGAAAGAGCTCCCATTGTAACATGTTGTTGATTATTTATGACAATCTGCAAAGTAGTGTTTAATTTTTTGTGCTCACCTTAATAAACAATCTATGTTGCTTCTTATTTTCTAGCCTATTTCGTGCTATATGCAGTATTTGAATAAAAAAAATAAACGTTAATTTCCAGAAAAAAAATTGTACCCGCCATATACACTGAGGGACATAAAGCTGCTCTAAGGTTTTGTGTTTAAAGATTAATTAAATACTATTATTACGCTAGTACATAAAAAAATAACAATAAAACAAATAAATCATTAGCCTATAATAATTATCGAATTGTACGTTGTCGGGTCAGATTTGGCGGGAACCAGGTTATGTCATGTTCGGGAGTATCCGGCTTGGCGGCAACTGTATCTTGTGTGGCGTATTACAACAATAAATAATGTTGTGTAGATTTAATCTGGTGAGCTAGCTATCATAAACATGGATGGTAAAACGGCAAATCTGTGAAGAATCGCCCATCTGACAAAACTGAAACTTCGAACTGCAGAGATCAGGTAAAGTCACAAAACACCCATCAAAACAAAAGATCCCACAACGGATAGGCTAATTATTGCTCAAATTACTGTTTTTCTGATATACTTTGGAAATGTTTACTACTATCAGTATGGTTTGTAGGCCTACTGTATGACTGATCCAGTTTTTTATATCGATATCGATTACTTCAAACCATGTGATTCATCCATGCAATTTTATTTTCAACCACAGAAGGCAATGGAAAGGCTCAAGTTCAGTAGGTAGCGCAGTTTTGATTACATCAAATTAATGGGCATTGGTTAAATATTTTGGTGGTGCTTTGTGGTTATTGTTATTTTAGGTACTTGATCCATACATGATACTCATACCATAATATTCATGCTATAGGTCTACTCCAAGAAAGAAATACATTTACATTTAGCAGACGCTTTCATCCAAAGCGACTTACAGTGCATTCAGGTTATACATTTGTTTTTATAAGTATGTGTGTTCCCTGGGAATTGAACCCACAACCTTTGCGTTGCTAACGCAATGCTCTACCACTGAGCCACAGGAACTCAAAAAAAATACCATGATATTATTACACAACTTGCGTGTATCAGAGAGTACAGGCAGCTCTTTTAGTTCAGATCCATGTTACATAATACATTCATGTTATTTGGAAATTTGTATATTATCACTGACCTTTTTAGAGTTAAGTGTCTTTCTCTCTTCCAAGGTTCAACCAAAATCAACACTGGAGAAGAACCATCCCAAAACCCTTAATCATAAAGTCAAATAAACAGCAGACTTTTAATTAGTCTGGCTCTGGTTACACCTGAACGTATTAAACATTTCTCTGGGACCGGATTAACAAGCATGAAAATAAAATAAATAGGCTAATCTCTCAGTTTCTTTTAAAACGGTGCTGGATATGTTTTTACTGGGAATATGACTTTATACTAATTAATCCCATCTGTATTTGGGCTTCTGTTTATGCACCTTGTTTAATGTCACAATTCTGCTTCCTGTAGAGTTAATCAAAACAAAAGAAAGACCACAATTAAATCTAAAAGGACTAGTATATGATGAAAGTGTTTCTCTGGGCAATCTTTTTTTTAAATGGGAGTTGATTACCGTCTCCTGTTTGCATTAAAGTGATAATTCTATCCTAATTTATTAATAATTCAGACCTATTTTTATTCATATGTGACACGTTTTAGTCTTTAACTATATTATAAAAGTTAAAAATATTAAAAAATTGGAGAAATTAGATCATTTTAATGCACAAAGTATGCAGACAAGAAAGCCAGAAGTCTGGCTAGTAGAGAGAGAGAGAGGGTGCAACACCGATTTAATCATATTTTGGCACCACATGTCAAATATTTGCTGCAAGGGTTTGCTTTACCTGTTATTTTCAGTATGTTGTGCCCTTGAGGCTAACAAGCCAAACAAAACCAAAATTCAATTAACAGACATCTAGAGAGAACATACTATCTTACAAAAATCTGACCAGATAACACCTATAATCAAAATGAGTTTCTCAGTCCTTTTTACACCCCTGCAATACATCACAGCACAATTTCTGTCTCCATGTACTGTGCAACAATACAATCATTGCCAGTGGTTTGTTCAACAAACAACAGAGTGTACAACCAATAATAAAAAGTCCCATATATGAATCTAAACTGCAGTCACTATATAAAATCAATGAAATAACCTGAAAACAATCTTGATTTAGTTACATATAGCCTACATATAATATGCATGCATTGTTAATTATTCATTGTAAACATGGTTGGAATGAGAAAAAAGATAATACT
This sequence comes from Ptychobarbus kaznakovi, assembly GCA_027422405.1. Taxonomy (NCBI): domain Eukaryota; kingdom Metazoa; phylum Chordata; class Actinopteri; order Cypriniformes; family Cyprinidae; genus Ptychobarbus; species Ptychobarbus kaznakovi. The sequence goes on from CM049806.1 coordinate 8,769,983, forward strand.
GATAAAACTCCTTGTATTAGCTGTGATCACTTCATCATAGAAATGTAAACACTGCACCAAACGCTCATCACCTTTATTTGCTTCAGCAGTTTGAGCAAACAGAAAATACATGATTTCTGGAAGCAACCATCAATCCCTTTCTTCCTCGTCTATTTTCTCAGGATATGAAATCACTGTGGGAAGCTGTCCAGGTTAAAATGGTCTGTTTGGAGGTGGTTGACCCTTCTCACCCACAATGCGTACCTTTTTATGCTTGTTAACTGTCTGTGTGCTCCATGTCTAACCATGTAAAAGGTGAGTAGGCAACAAATATACAGCTTCATTGCTATTGTTTCTTTAAAGGAAAGGTTCACCCCAAAATTTAAATTCTGTTATCATTTACCCACCTTCACAATGTTCCAAACATGAATGACTAATTTTCTGTCGCGGAAAACCAAATTCTGTGATGTTATTTTTTATTTTTGTAATAAAATAAGAGCATATTTCAAGCAGGAACTGTTGAACACCAAAAAAGAACATAAAAGCACCATAAAAGTATCATCACATTGGTCCATGAAACTTAAAAAAATAAAGCCATGCATTTAATGATAATTTTCCCTTCCCTGCAAATCAAATTAAGCATGCATACATTTTTATCAAGCTGTATTGTGCCTAAATCTGACATGTGAAGTTTGCATGTGCAAAAAATATATTTGCAGTGATAACAACAGGCCATATGCGTTAGGGTGAGTAAATGATGACGAATTGTGATTTCCGGGTGAAGAACTTAAAGGAACTGAAACTAATGAGGTTTGAAAGCAGAATTGGTTTTAGTCTTGAACACAGTTTTAACTGCTACATGCACATGTAGCTAAAGGGACTTGGGACAGTACAGAAAAAGTTTAGCTCGTCGGTTCGGTTCCTAAAACCTCAAATGTCAACCACTGGTGATTATCAAGGTAGCAATCCCTGAGAATTACACCACATAACTGTAGCATGATAGCTTACCAAAACCATGAAATATTGCAGTTTAATTTTAGAACAAAATACAGGACTGACTCTGACAAAGTAGGCTAATGTTCTAACCCATGCAAAATGAAAAACAGTATGCAGCTGTACATCTGAAGAGCCTGTGGCTAAACGGTATGATGTCATGATAACTAATACAACAAAAATGTTTACAAGTCAGTTTTGGCCTGCTGCAAGAGTGTTACCACTGAGGTACCTGGAACATTATCATTGACTGCAAGCTCAGTAGAGCACGTGTTGAACCTTCCATGGCTTTTTGAGCAACAGCATAAGACCCGAGTGCAAGCTTCATGAGCCTTCTGGATGTCATTTTGGGCGCTCTCACTGATAAAACAGTAGAGCGCCGGATCGGCCACACAGTTAAAACTAGTAAGCAACAGCGAGAAATGGTAGTAGTTGAAAATTTTCTCAATGAAGTCGCAGTCCCGCTCCAATAGGGTGCGTACCAGCAGGAAGACATGGTATGGTGAGAAGCAAACCAGGAAGATGACGATGGTGCTGGTCACCAGATACTTGATGCGAGTTTTCTGGACAGTCTGCGTGCCTGTACTCTTGCCCACTGCTCGGAGAACTCTAAAGTACGACACGGTGAGGATTCCTAAAGGGAACAGGAAACCAATGAAAAAGCGGTAGTAGTTTATTGGGTACTCCCATGTTTTCATGGGATAGTGCTCAAAGCACACAGATTGGTTGTGCTTGTCCCTGCTGAGCTCCTTTGTGCCAGAAGAACACCACTCCTACGGCAAGCTCTTTGAGCCATACCACCGTACTGACCAGCGTTGCTGCTCGTACCGTTCGGAATGCCGAGAAGCGGAAAGGGTAGACCACCGCCAGGTAACGGTCAATGGAGATACAACACAGAAAACCAATGCTGACGTAGATGTTCTCATAGAGTAGGAAACCACACAGTTGACAGAGCCACTCCGAGCCGCTCCAGTCGTCCCCTTGGAAGATGTACTGGAGCCAGAGGGGCAGGGAGGCCAGGTACAGCAGATCGGATATGGTCAGGTTTAACAAGTAGACCCCCAGCTCGTTGCGGGCTTTCAGTTGCAGCCAGGCATGGTAGAGAGAGTAAGCGTTGGCGGGAAGACCCACTAGCAGGACAAGGATGTACGCTCCCGAAAACAGGTACTGGTGAATCTCGTGGCCTATGGTGCAGTTTATTTGCTCCTCAGACATGTTCATCTTTCTAACATCATGTTCACAGAGTCTTATTCAACAAGTAGGTAAGTTCATAATCAACAGAGGTCTCCAGATAACATTCCATGGATTCTGTGGGAAGCATACAAATGGCATAATTAGTGTCCAAATACCACCACAGTATTCATACATCCCAGAAAATACCCTGATAAGCTAATACTTTCACTGAAATTCTGATGTACGTATTGGACGTCATGGGGAAGTAGGGTTCTTCTGTGAAGGTTATCTTAAAAAAATCATAAACTTTTGATGGCTTTCAGTAAATACTTGTCAAACGGATTTGGGTTTTTCTCAGTTCAAGCAGACAGAAGTTGTACTTCTGCATGCCTGAAAATAGCTTTCTGGGGATGTTATCAAGCTGGTAGCTGAGCGACAAGTTTTGTGTGTGGGCTGTGTCCTTCAACCTCTAAACTATTCTAAACATACAGGAAGAGGTATTATAAAGTTGAAGTGTGAAACTCATCTAAATACTTTCACAATATGCCATATGATGAATCCAGCTACGCAATACGTCTTTTCCACTGCTTTGATGTCTGCGTAGGTGTTTTCTTTGTTGAGCAGAGCCTGTGCAATGCAATTAAAGCATCTTAAACATCTTATATATATAAATTCATGTCATGGATTTGAGTAACAGACGTGGCCCTTTTCAATCTGACTGTGGCCTGGTTCGCAGAATGCTGATGAAAGGTGTGAGATAAAGTGGGATTGAGACATTGAGTGCAGTGAATATGGAACATAACTAAAGAGACCAATAAAGCAGCGTGAACAACATGTTTCATCACCAATCCATTAAATGGTTAAGAATTTGTCCCTGCATCTGAGAAATACACGACACCTTCAATAACACTGCTCAGACGTGCTAAACATCATCTGTGTTAGTACAGCAGTATTACCCAGACCACTCTCAATATGAAATCTGTTTTCAGCAGAATAGTTTTCTGTTCTCGGAAGCTTCAGATTTTGTCTTTTACATTTTATGTGGAGCCAGCTTCAGCTACCTCGCAGAGAGACTTACCTATAGAGATTTGACATTTCCCAAGCAAACTATGGAGCTGTTTTCCTCTATGAAACTTTGATGAAGTCCTATACTGTATATGATAACACAAGCAGTCCACTTCCTGTTCAGAACAAAAAATGGTTTGGTTAGAATAACGAAGCAATGTGTTACTGTGCTTTTGGGTATGGGGTGTTCTTAAACACAACAATGCGTCAATAATCCAATAAATACATTAACCATTACTAATTATAGAACAGTTTGTTTTCCCCCCTGCCGAACTGTAATAAGATTATGGTTGCGGACCAATGTAGAGTTCAGTTGATGTGTGGTCACAGATGTGGATCTCTCTTCAAAAGCTTAAAATGCATCTTATCCAATTAGAATTCTGTCAAATCTTTATCTATCTACACACACACACACACACACACACACACACACACACACACACACACACACACACGCACACACACACACACACACACACACACACACACACACACACACACACACACACACACACAACACACACACACACACACACACACACACACACACACACACACACACACACACACACACACACACACACACACACACACACACACACTCACACACACACACACACACACACACACACACACACAAAATCACACACACCACACACACACACACACACACACACACACACACACACACACACACACACACACACACACACACACACACACACACACACACACACACACACGTTTTTTATTGTTACACAGCAGAAATTGAAAATTTCTAGATTAGATTATGTATATTTTATGCCACCCAATTGTTGCATATATTAAATTATGAAAAAAAGAAAGCAAACCATAAAACAGCCGAGCATGTTTTAGCCAAATTCAGGTCGATTATTATTGTCTATAAACCTAATAACGTTACTCTGACAGCAAATGTGGTCAAACGTTTGCTTGAACGTGCCTCTCTACCTGACACGCTTAATTTGGACATTACATGTTTAACCCGGTAAAGCCATGTACTGTAGTCCCACCGGTTGCATTTTGACCACAGCTTGACATGTAAAATGTTGTAATAGGCTACAGAAAAAAAACGTGTTAGTTGATAGCCACATATTCGTTTTTTATTATTAATGTAGTATTGCTCTATTGTGCGCAGTTCATTACACCATTTGGAGTGGGTAGCCTATCACATTATAAAACTGCAACAGTCATTAGTAACACAGCATAATAAATGTGTCTGAATAATTTCACAGACAGTAGCCTGTGTTGGTCAGAAGTGCAATTTGTAGATTCTCACTAAGTACTTGAGAAAAGATCTGGCTGGCTAGAAGTGAAAGTGCGTTACAAACGGATGTCGGAAAGCTGTAAAATATTAATCAGCATAAATGTATTTGCCTACTTTACTACGAACAGCATGGTAGCCATATTTCCTGGCAAAATACCACAATGGTTATAATTTCGTTATAACTGATTTTAATCATTTTAGAAATGTTCAAATTGCATTCATGCCTCCTGCTTTTTATTCCTATTGACAGTAGGACAAAATACTCAGTTTACTGTATCAACAATTACTGTACTGTATGTTTTTTTAAGGAATATGAGAGTATATCAGATTGAATGAAAGGCTACATTACCTTAAAATTGCTGGGTTTAATCCCACGCGACTCATTCGAGGCATTTCTGACGTGTGCTAAACATCCTCAAGCTCAACCGCTCCACCGACTCTGTCAGATTCGTGTTTCTATTCGTTTCCTCGTGGGAGTGAGTTTTTTGTGTGCAGAAGTTATGCTCCCGGATTCCGGAGTTGTCGCGTCGGAAAGGGGGGTTAAATTGCGTCAAAATAAAATGTACGTGATGATGCGCGCAATTACTCAGAGCACTCATCTCAAGCGCCTTCCACAGACACAGGATGCGTCTCATATCCTATAGTGACCTGCCTGCACAGACAGCATGACTGGAACCGACACGAAACTGGCATGGAACGCAACTGTAGCATAATGTCCTAAGTGCTGTGTCGGTGGGCAGCTCCGTTGCATAATAGACTCGTGTGTATCTACCTGCTGAGAATAAGGTTAATTATGTATGTATGCATAAAATACATTTTTTTTAGGTATCCTCAGTGATATTGTTCACAGTGTTTGGACCAAGCGCAAAGGAAAGGACGCGTTTCAAACTGTTGCATTCCTCGAATACGCACACTTAGGTGTCCAGTGCGTGTTTAACGCATGTTTGTGAGACAAGATATGTTTGATAAACTATTATTATATTTGGTCCACCCATGTTAATGCATTATTTCCTCAGTTACAAAAAAATTAACATTGCTTAAAATTGTGAAACAAAGTCATAACTTAAACACACTTTATATGGCAGGACAACTAATCTCATCTCTTTTCTCAGTGTTTAGCTTCATTTGTCAAGTTCAAACTTTAGCTCGTGTTACTGAAATAAGAGAAGTTGTTGAAGTTATTGAAAGAAGACCATACACGTATATTAACCACCTCTGGCTCTGCACCCCTTTACCTAAATTCATTACTTCAGACTTATATGCCCTCTAGAAGCTTGCGTTCTGCAAGTGAACGACGCATTACTGTACCATCCCAAAGAGGCACAAAATCCCTTTCACAGACTTTTTCATTAACTGTTCCCATCTGGTGGAATGACCTGCCTAACTCAATCCGAGCAGCTGAATCCTTACCCATCTTCAAGAAACGGCTAAAAACACATCTCTTCCATCTTTATTTGACCCTCTAACTCTAGCACTCTCTATTCTAATTTTATTTGATCTAATCTGTCTTCTTTTTATGTAAAAAACACAAACATTTGACCCTCTATCAATTGCATATTTATTCTCTAACTGCTAGCTTTTCTTGTAAAACTAACACTAAGTTTAATTTTTCTATATTTTACATACTCGTTTTCATAAAAAAAAAAAACCTTCCTACGTGTACTGCGTTAGGCTAACCAGGACTTGTAATAGCACTTGCATGTTGTTGCTCTTTTGTTGGTTTTGATTGCTTCTATAATGTCCTCATTTGTAAGTCGCTTTGGATAAAAGCGTCTGCTAAATGACTAAAACTAAATATTGTCTTGAAATCTATGGGAAAATTAGCTGGAAAGATCAAGTGGCATCTCAAGATATTCTGCAACCCATTTACCCATTCTGGCATAGTTTTCTTTCTTTTTTTGTGTGATGATTTTGTAAGTTTAAAAACGAATTTACTAATGTAATATATATATAATAAAAAAAAGCTTTATTACAAAGAGTTCAGGTTTTGGAAAACAGTTCTCTCTAAACAGGCTTCTATCATTCACAAACTTTACATTGTGTAAATGGTTGTTCGGGTATCTACTCCTTACATCAAACACACGATATCTCACAGGTACTGATCTATGTTCATGTGCAGTAGTGTATAAAAACAGCTGTTTATCTAAAATCATTTAACCAGTAGTTGTGCGCATTCAAACAGGAGACTCCTTATATTCACACACTCAGTGTGAAAGCTTGATTCAAACATATTTCTATGAAGATACACCATTGCCTTTGGTGATCAGCTCTTGCCTTTGACTTGTGAAAGCCCTGGCAGACCATCTGAAGTTGGAGATGGTGACACGAGATGGCAAAAAAATCACTGGTAACAAGAAACAAGGGGTGATAGGTTGGTGACTTGAGTGGGGGATTCCAGGATTCCATGGGCTTTTTCCCTACATGATTCTCTTACGAAAAAAAAATATATACATCAGACTATATTCTTCCAGTGTTGAACATCATCAGACTTAACCAATCAATCACACAGAACAAAAAAGAAAATTAGGCATACACACTTCAAAACAACAACACAAACAAGTGTCATTAAGGTGTCTCAAGGACATTAATAAATAAACCAATAAAAGAACAGTTGTGCAGTGTTATAAAATGAGTGTGTTGGAAAAACTAAACAAAACAAAACAAAAAACACCAAACTAAGCATCAATTTCTTTTTAGTACTACTACTTTAAATGCTTGTGTGGAAACTGTGCAATGTCCAGCACTCCAGATTCCCCCTCAAAACCGATTCCCGATACATTCTTCCACCTTATATCACAAGGTAGGTGCTTTCTTATTCTCATGTCCAATGGTCTTCGGTCCGTTTCTCTTTCTGGCTCAGCGTTGCATGCTTCTGAACACAGTCTGAGCCAAACCCAGGTCCTACAGCGAATACATGGTCACCCACAAGAAGCAGAAAAGAGCATATTGTTTGGTATGTTAGCAGGGAGCATATGAGAGAGAGGCCGCTTCCCGTAATGGGTCCCTATGAGGCTGTCTCGGTGATGGACCTGCAACTGTCCTGCGCCTCCTAAAGATGGATGTAGTCGCTACTCCGTAATTACGCTGGGAGTGGCTCCTAGCACACAGCCCAACATTTGTTTTCCACATTCAGAATAGAACGTGAACTGACTTGCCATGGAGCTGCGGAAATCAATGGCATTCGATTGGATCCGAAGGGAAAAAAATACATTCAAGTGCCCCATACATTAGTTTCAGGTCAGTGTGAACATGTGCAAGACCCTCAAATGCAACTGGTGCTTATGAAACACCTAGAGAAACTTAGAGAGGAAGGACATGACCAGTCTCCCAGAGCTGCCTGGGGCTTTTATTTGTTTACAGTGCAGTTTCATATGTGTTTCTTCACCAAGCCTGAGGTTCTACACACAGCCGTACTCATACCAAACAGTCTGAGGGTCATCGTTGGGATCTGGAGAAGCAGGTTTGCTGGTGGGTTGCTCCTTGGTGGTGTTGCTTAAGTTCGCAGTTGTCTGCTTTCTTCAACACCGGCGACTCTGCCTGACTTTGTTCCCGAGGTTCCTCCTCCAAATCCTTCAGCCTCAGCGCCGATACGGCTCGCACCGGAGTCACCATGGCCACCTCGCCACGATGGGGGGCTGCTCGGGTTTGAGCAGGTCCAGAACGGACCGCTCCTGCCCTGCTGCTACCACTCCCAACGTATTCCCGTTCAGCCTGCAGTGACATAGACAAGGAGTGCACTGGAGGTGGACTAGTTAGGGACAACTCATCTCTCGGTGGAGCGAGAGATAGACGGCGGGGGTCCACGAATATGTGCCCTGGGTCTCCAGGTAGCGGCGAAGAACCAGCCAGCCTAGCGGACATCGGTCTTTCTCTGGTGACTACACCAGACCTCCTCACCACCACGTCGTTTTGGCTGGGAGAACTTGCCTCGGTGCAGTAACTGTCCGGCCCGTTGGAGCGGAGGAGGTCTGCGGAGGCCAGGCTAAATTTACGACTCAGGCTGGTGCTGCTGCCCACACCTCCGCGAGGACTGGACTGCTGCAAAGGTGCAGACCGCAGTCCTGCTCCTCTATTAGGAAGGGTTTGCGAATGAGAAGGGGGTGTGGAGGTCTCCGTGAGCCGAACGCTTGGTTTGACGCTGTGTCCAGGTTTGGGGGCCCGACCATCTAGTTCTGGTGGAGTAGTCTTGATGGTTGGCGTGACATAATTGGTGGGGGTTTTAGCACCATCTCTCAGAGGGACAGGTCGAGTAGATCTGGTGAAATAATCAGTCATCAGATCCTCTCGACTTCCTGTCTGCACCTGAAAGACATTTAAATCATCATAAATATTTTTGCAAAAAGCATGTGGGTTTAACTGTAATTACATTACCAAACATTTGATAAAATGTTATGAAAAGGTTAACACTTTTATCATAGGGACCAATTCTCACTATTAACTAGTTGCTTATTAGCATGCCTATTATTAACATATTAGGTGATTTTTAGTACTTATAAATCACATATTCTGCATGAGCATATTATACATCCCTAATCCTACCCAATACCTGAACTTAGCAACTACCTTACTGTTAATAAGCAGCAAATTAAGAGTTTATTGAGGAAAAGTCGTAGTTAATGGTTTGTTAATAGCGAGAATTGGACCTTAAAATAAAGTGTGACATGGAAATTTAATAGAAAATAGTACTTCATAATACTTTATACTACCAATAATACTTCATTCCAACAGAAGGGATACAGTTTGTTAGATATATGCCTATATTAAACTAAAGTATTTATTTTTTTATTCTTACTGTTAAAACTAAGGACTAACTGAATAAAGAATTGTTAATTTAATAAAATAACTGCAATTAATGTTGTGACTTATATATGACCGTAAATAATAATGTGCATAAAAAAGGTGCTAAAACTATTTAAAAATATTCATATATTTCATCAACTTCGGCAACTCTAAGAATAATGTTTTTTTTTTTCACTGACCCTCAAATATCCCCAAATTGCTAGAAATCATTGTTTAAAAAAAAAAGATATTTCCCCCATATTTGTTCATAACCATGGGAATCCTGTGTGTGCATGCATTTCTTATAATTTGTGCCATGTACAACAGAAACACATTCAAATCTATTACGGTAGCAGATGGAGATCTGTACATCAAATATGACATGTGATATCAACCTCAGTATGACCACTAGCTGAAATGGTGAAGGTCCATCACTCGGTGTCTCCATTATGAACATTTGACACAACACTCAAAAAGATATTTGACACAGCACTCAAAGACATCTTAATAATCCACAATTAGCAAACAATAGTCTATAGTGCAGGGTAAAACAGCTCAAATACCAGGCATAATTTAATTAGGAGCATAAATGCCTCTGCTGATCATGAGTTAAATATAAAAAATCCCGCATAAACATGCACACAATCTTGATATGTTAAAAAAGATACAGGATATTTCAACGATGTGAGATTCACCACACATTTTAAAATCCACTGCAAATGTATGCAAATTCTTCTAGTAATTTGTCATTAGTTCTTCAAAACGTCAAACCATCAAACAAACAAGTCTGCTGAGAAGTGTTAAAACGTTAGTGTTAAAAAACTTACAGTGGGTGGGGACAGGGCGTTACTCTCCTGCAGGAACTCCTCCAGGGTGACCATTTCGCTGTCAGGAGAGGACTGCCGCTGAGAAGTGGGCCGCTGGGAAGAACGTGAAGCAGACGGGGCATCACAGGGAAGGGTAGAGCTACGAGGAATCAGAGACAACTGACTGAGACGTGAGCCTTCATGTCCCAGTCCGACAACATCATCGCTGGTTAGACTGGCAGATCGGCCCTGCAGGCAGTTCAGAGAACCTGGAGGAAGACAGGAAATTAAAACATGAGCTGTATAAATTAAGAGTGTAAGATGTCATAAAAAATGTGCACATTAAAAGATAGTAATGGAGGTTTGAGTGTGTCAACAGTGCTATTCACACACTAAATATAATCATGGCCGGTCATTTCTGCATTTACATGCACTCACAAACTTCAGAGTGATGTGATGTCCTTCTGAATTAACATCCGACTTGACAGAGAAATTGGCCTCTGCTAAGTGCTGCTGGGCTTTTACTTGACACTTTGCATAGTAATGAAATCAATTTTACTGTAGTGTGAACAATTTGATGTGTGAGGTTTAGCAATGCTAAGGTGTTCAGAACATTTATAAACATGTTGCTATGTGGTTTTTAAGGTGTAGTCGGTGGTAACTAGATACTAGGGCATTGCTAGGTGGTTGCTTACTGGCCCAACTCAAAAGAGAGCATATCTATTCATCCATGGTATTCTGGTCTGTAGATATATATCAGGGTTCTTCAGTGCACATCTATTTGATTTTTTTCTGCATGGTTTATTATCCACCAAACAAAAGTGTGATGGCTTCGCAACGCCCCTACATTAAAAGATAGTAATGTAATGTATGTGCTGAAGTCAACCTAATGTTACGGGTATGTTCAAATCTCAAATTCTTCATATGAGCAATTGAAACGACAAGGAGTGAGTGTACTGAATGTGCCCTTGTAGTTTCCTTCAAATCTTAACAGTATTTTCAGAATGCGTTAAAACTTGTGGTTTTGTTCTATTTGTTCTTTTGGTCCGAACCAACAAGTAAAATGATCCATTTAGTCCTGGTTCACTTAGCGTTTACAAAAACCAAGGGGCTTTTATGACGTATATTTTTACTGAACATCCAAAACAATGTGCTTATTGTATATGCATACTTTTACGAGCAGAGAACTTGTGAAGAGCTTATAAAATGTGTTAAAACAGCAGCAGAAATTCTTCTGTCGTACAGACAAATAAACAAAGATCTGCAGCGAAGAGTTGTGGTTCAGACGACTGTACCGAACTGTAATGAAAAACATTGCCGCTGTGGCGAGAAAGCACAGGTATTCTTTAATAAAACCAAACACACCCTCAAAAACTGCACTTGCAGATAAATATTTAATGAACTAAAAGGCCATTTAAATATACCTAAATAAAGCTTTAAGTCAAATTTTTAAAATATGGTAGTGAAAAAGGAAGGAAGAGCCACCACAACAACACATTTTTTAGTCTAAAGAGTTCATAAGAAAACACGCCACCAATAGCTCTCACCATTATGAAGTGGTCTCTCAATAATGGAAATAATGCAAGATGTTTATCATTAAAAGCACATCATCTTTTTTATCTTTTGCTAGCAAGCACCATGAATCGCACTGCAACACCAGTCATTGTGAGAGAAAATGGAGTCGCCAAATGAGTAAACCACCTCACAGGTCATTATAACGTATTCTCACATAGTCATAGCTTATTCTGGTCAAAAACACCCACTTAAGAGAGAAATACAGCATGTAAAGTTGCTAACCAATTATATGACTTTTTATGTTACATTTGTAGTGATTGGTTAATCCAATATACCCAAGAGTTTGGTAAGATTTTATTTTTTATCTTTTTCAAAGTCTTTTATGCTCACCAAGGCTAAACATATGTTCAATTGTTATTGCTAAATACAAATAAAACGGTAAAAATGTGAAATATTAGTACAATTTAAAATAACTGTTTTCCATTTTAATATACTTTTAGAATGTAATTTAATACTGTGATACTGAAAAAGCTGGATTTTCAGCATCATTACTTCAGTCTTCAGAGTCACATGATCCTTCAGAAATCATTCTAATATGCCGATCTGCTGCTCTAAAAACATTTCTTATAATCAAAGCGGAAAACAACAGTGCTGTTAAATATTTTTGGTAAACCGTTTTACATTTTTTCAGTATTCTTTGATGATTACATGCATCCTTGATGATTAAAAGCATTGATTTCTTTATAAAATAAAATCTTACTGAGCCCAAACTTTTGGATAGCAGTATTAACACCACAATATAGATAAATCGGAGTGCTATAGACAGCAATGCAACAGAAATGTTCCCAGGTCCAGAAACGTAGTCAATACATTTACATTTATGCATTTTGCAGACGCTTTTATCCAAAGCGACTTACAGTGCATTCAGGCTATACATATTTTTGTCAGTACATGTGTTCCCTGGGAATCGAACCCACAACCTTTGCGCTGCTAACGCAATGCTCTACCACTGAGCCACAGGAATACATCGGTAAAACAGTCCATGTGACATCAGTGGCTCAACTTCAGTTTTGCGACGCTACGAGAATACTAAATTGTTATAAAATAACAATTTACTCAACCATTCTTCTCCCCCGAGTTACATCGTCCGCCATTTTAGAGAGTATCACAATGCATACGCACACTTTTGCCTAAGCATAAACAATGGTTATTAAGCAGCTTTCGTTTATGCGCGCGCTTACCCCCCGAACGTGTTCCGAATTTAATGACACTTAATTTGTGTTCCGAAGATGAACGAAGGTCTTACGGGTTTGGAACGACTTGAGGGTGAGTAATTAATGAAATAAGTTTCATTTTGGGGTGAACTAACCCTTTAAATAATTGAATAATTTATGATAAAATAATGCTTGCTCAACAACAGAGCTGCCTCTGCAAATTAATTTCTGCAAATGTTCTTGTAAAGACGTTTGTTTTACTCTGAGAAACAATTACTCTCAATAGTACTTGAGAGAGAGAGTGTGTGTGAGGGTGGGAGGGTTAATGAAGTGGCTATGCATGCATATGTAATAGACCACACACACACACACACAGAGACACACACACACAGACACACACACACACACACACACACACACACACACACACACACACACACACACACACACACACACACACACACACACACACACACACACACACACACACACACACACACACACACACACACACACACACACACACACACACACACACACACACACACACACACACACACACACACACACACACACACACACACACACACACACACACACACACACACAGACACCTACCTTTGGAGCTGACAGGGGAATTGCTGCTGGAGGTGAATTCGGCAGAGCTGGGCCGGTGGCCTGTTGAGGAGGCCACATAACACATATGCCCATAAAGAAATAAAGCGAGGCTGTCGAGGCAACAAGTATTGATTTAGTTAATTCTCTTACCGGTGTTTCCATGGACACCGCTCCCAAAGCCAGCATCTGGGGAATGATGGCGCAAGTCTTCCTCTGAGACCAATCCTGCAAATAAGAGTGTCGCCCAACAATGAGGCCCTGAATATATCAGTATATATACAGCACTCTTAGTTTATGCCTCTTTCAACATTTCATAAAGACATTTGATTAATTAGTACCACTAATTATAATCATTATCTTTAATTTCAAACAATTCAGTTTCCCTTTTAAAGATGCTCTCCTAAGGACAGTGTCATTAAGGGACACGACGGGCCTTTGGCTACTGCGGTCTTCCTGTGTGCGTTTGTATGAACATGACTGCTTGTTTACACAGCGCAGTGGATATCTGAGAAAGCTTGAAGCACTTGAAAATAAACATTCATTTAGAACGAACGCTTTGTTATTACGCTGACAGTGACTTGATGAAATGAGCTTCGGGCTTTTTGGCTGGGAGGTGAGAGTCACTGAGAGGGCCAGTGGTGTTTAAAGCTGAAGCCCTCATGTGTACATGGTGGTACATTACACATTATAAACTTGCTAACGGCTAAATAAACCAATGCTGCATGGAAAACACAACAAAATCACTTCTGCACTTAAATATGGAAAAAGTAGAAAGGTTGAGTTGAGTAGGTAGGGCCGTTAACTGTGAACGCACACCCATAATTTAACTTTATAGAAATCGGTTTAAAAACTTGGCAAGCGTGATGCCGCTTTAAGCTCTATCCATGGCCTGCTATTGATTATCAAAGGACAATTATTTCCACTCATCCTCAAATTGAAAAATGAATGGTGTTTATAGTCAACTGCAGCTCCCAAAGCAGACATTCATCTATCTAGAAAGATAGTCCCATTTCAAAAGGATGATTTACAGAAGACAGCTTTACAGCTCTTAAATAACAAACCTTTTTTACCGAAGAATCCAAAGAGCTTGAAAACAAAATAATAAACTTCTCATTTTTTAAGCTTTTGTTGTATATTGTACATTTCTGGGGTCAGTCTTTAAGAATTTAAAAGCTTTATTCAGCAGGAAAACTAACAAAATACTATATTTCTGATAACACCAAATAACCCGAAAAAATGCATTGACAAAAATCATTAAGCAGAACAAGTTTTCAACATTTTTGATAGCAGTAAATATTTCCTGAGCAGCAAATCAGCATATTAGAATGATTTTTGGAGGATCATGTGACACTAAAGACTGGAGTAATGGCTTCCGACAATTCAGCTTCGCCATCACAGGAATAAAACCGAATGCAAAGTTATTTTAAAATGTAATATTTCACAAACAATATGTATCAACTGGTCAAATAAATAGAATATAAAATACCATTTAAGAGACTTATGCAAAAAAAATTGACAAAATTATTATCAACTGCAAACTATTGAACAGTAGTATATAACTATGCTGTATGTATGTATGTATGCATGTGTGTGTGTGTGTATATATATATATATATATATATATACACACAGTGATGGGGAAAGTTACTTTTAAAAGTAATGCATTACAATATTGCGTTACTCCCTAAAAAGTAACTAATTACGTTACTTAGTTACTTTTTATGGAAAGTAATGCGTTACATTACTTTTGCGTTATTTTCGTGTTACTTTTTAAATATGAGCAGGGCTTGATTGTTTGTTTTTAATACAAGAAGTTCTATTTATAGCAAATGTAAAGCCTTTTAACACCAAAAAGTGTAATGAATAAACCTCAGGCTGAAGGAAAAGTAAATCACGTCTGTACAGTAGAACGCAGGAGAAGTTCAACACTCTTCAGCAATAAAAAAAAAACAACGAAGCACAATTGTTAGTTTATCTAAAGTCATTTTTGCTTATTAGTATAGTTGAACTGGATCATCAAAGGTCAGTAGCAAAGACATCGGTTAATAAAATGGGATTAGATACATTTGTGTTGTTTAACATATTTAATTATTGCAGGTTTGCGTCATATTCTTAGTTTGCCTCTTATTCTTTTAAGTTTTTTAGTTCACCGTATTAATACATTTTGATGAATACTGAATCTGTTTTTTTTTGCGAGCGAGATGAATTAATACACATTCACATTTAGTCTAGATTAGAACTACAGTAAGATCATGTTCACACAGCGCACTGTCAGTCAATAAATGGGGAAAAAGTAACTGCCGTTACTTTTTTTGAAAAAGTAACTCAGATATGTTCTTGTAAATTAAAAAGTAAAGTGTTACTTTACTAATTACTTGAAAAAAAGTAATATTATTACGTAACTCGCGTTACTTGTAATGCGTTACCCCAACACTGTATATATACACATATATATATACACACACACACACACACACACACACACATATATCATATTTATGTATATATATATATATATATATATATATCCTGAGTATATTAGTATATTAGTCTAAATTTGTTGTATATTTCAAATATGATTTAAATCTGATGAAATGGGACTATTTTCAGCTTACAGCAACAGAGCCAAAATGGGAAGTTTACCCATAAATGAATGTTCTATCAACCTTTTTTTTCAATCAACCTAAATGAGTCCAATGTTATTTTAGATCCCCACTGACTTTCATAGTATAGACATACAAGTCATATAGGTTTAGAACAACATAAGGGTGAGAAAATTAGAATATTAATTTTAGGGTTAACTATCCCTTTGTGTTTAACCCAAAATATTATTTTATTAGTGAAAACTAAAAGTCTGCTGCAATTTCAATAGAATACAACACAGCACAAACCGATAAATCATAAAGTGCCTCTAAGGAGGAGTAAATTTACTAGCGTACATGGCAGAATGAACATGGTCTGTCATTTGAGGCTCAAGGGTGCTGACACGTAGTCTACTAAACGACATAATTTAGTGTTACCCTTTGGCCTGCGTCCCGGCCGCATGCTGGAGGACGACGTGTAGCCTGGTGCATTGTGGGAGTTGCGGCTCAGTGGAGTTGAACAGGTGGCTCCTGGCTCTCGGCCCCGCCACCGGACCAGTTCTTCGTACCCGTTCATGCTCTCACTACTACCCCCTACTGAGCGATAGCCCTCTCTGCCTCTGGACCCTCCACCGTCATTCAACACTTAAAAAAAAAACAAGAGAAAGGTCAGTGTCTGTGAGTGCATACAGAGCATGTGCACTGCAAGCGCTGCTGCTGGGCTTCAGTGACGCGGTAGGCAGCTGCGTAGGGGAAGGTGTTGGGTCAAAAGCACAAGCATGTGTTAGTAAAATGAATCAACACTTAAGCAGGACACCGGTGACAGTTTTAGACAGTTAAAGGAACATTCCAGGTTCAATACAAGTCAAGTCAGCATCTGTGACTCACTCATGGTTTCCGTTATACTCCTACATTGGACACTTATGGGGCATGCCAAAATGTGTTATGCAGACTTATGATCCATATAAATATTTTTTTTCAGACAATTATATTCGACATCCAAAAGTCACTGGACTTAGAAGGCTTTACATTGTCATGCAAGAGTTGAAAGGTTGTACAACAACTTGAATGACTGAATGAGTGATTCTATTATATCTTCTTAGGAATAGTTCACCCAAAAATGAACATTTTATCATCATTTACTCACCCTCATGTTGTTCCAAACCTGTATGAATTTCGCTCTACTGAAAACAAAAGCTATTTTGAGAATGTAGGTAACTAAACAGTTTCTGTTCCCCGATGACTTGAATAGTATTTTTCCCTAATATGGAAGCCAATTACTACCAGTTTTGTTTAGCAAAATTCTTCAAATTATCTTATTTTGTGTTCAAACCTCACACAAGTTTGGGACAACATTAGGGTGAGTAAATGATAATAGAATTTAGTTTTTTTGGGGGGGTGAACTATCCTTTTAAGTCTTGTGTCTATACTATACTAAATATAGCCAGAAGTGCCCATTTAAACATAAAATCTGGCGCAATCTGGCCCCATAGACACAGCTATTACTGTAAACATGAATTTTGTTTGCTTTGACAAATTGAGGAACAAGTCATATTTGTTTTTTAATGAACTGACATCATGCCACAGATGCTATCGATAGAGTTTAACTTATATTGAACCCGAAACATTGCTTTAAGCTTGACTGCTGTGGCCAAACTAAAACAGCAGCTGGTGCTGCACAAGATTCTCTTTATTAGAGTCATGCTGAAAACGATCCCTCACATGATTTATTAAAGGAAAACGTATCTGCCTGAAAAATCATCAAGAGTAAATCTACATCATTTTGGGGCTTTTAATGACTTTAAATGACATAAATAGGAAGGGAAATGTTGCAAGCCAGACTCAGACATGCATTGTCTGTTGACATCATGACTCAATTTACCAGAGTACAATTACATAGAGCAATAGCAGACCTTTGTTTTGTTTTTTTTACAATTGGTAGGACAAATTTCTCAAAACTTTTGTTTCAAACCAGACTTAAATGTGCATTGTCTATATGAGCAGCATTGCTCAATGTATCAAAGTGCATGTGCTAAATACTAATACGAGTAATTCTAGATAATTTTTGGATGTCTTACAATTGCTAGAACACATTTCTCAATACTTGGGTCACTTTTTCTAAACTAAACCTAGTGTGTATCTGTACCACATCTCAATGGTTCAGAGCAGATGTGCTAACCTCTAAGCTGTGACTTAATTCCCTTTTCTTTTTAATGACAGAAATGAGAAGGGGATATGTCACAAGCTGAACAGTGTTCCTGTGGCTCAGTGGTAGAGCATTGCGTTAGCAGCGCAAAAGGTTGTGGGTTCAATTCCCAGGGAACACACATACTGATAAAAACAATGTTTAGCTTGAATGCAGTGTACGTCTATAAAAGCATCTGCTAAATGCATAAATGTTTAAATGTGAACTTAACATGTTTTTTCTATTTGAGCATCATATCTCGATGTGTCAGAGAGCCTACACAACTGTTGAGCCTTTCTCCACTTTTGATGACAAGAATGAGCTGGGAAATGCCAGACTCAAACAAGCAATGTGTGTATGTGCAACATCTCAACGTGCCAACTGCTAGGCTATTCTGCATCTTTTTAAAAACATACAATACAAAAATAAGATGGGGAGATACAAAAATACTGTTGTGAACATCCGCTTCACATCAAGAATAAGTTCACACTCACAGGATGTGCGGGCATTGAGGTTTTCCTTCTGCATGATGCACAAATCTTATTACACGTGTGATACTACCTTCAGAACTTTCTTAACATGAAAAATGATGCACTATCTTCATGCAAATCTAAATATTTGATTCTTATTAAAGCAGCTGGATAATTAAGATACCTTATGCAGTCTTAAGAATGGTGATTATGGGACACATCCCCGCCCCAGGAATGAATTAATGTGCCCTACATAAAAAGGCTAAGGCATAAATCAATACATCTCAGCCACGTCTCTTATTTGCAAACGAACCCCCTGAACATAAATTGGACAGTCTCATGCACATAACACACAGTGGACGTACAGAGAGAAATGTTAAAGATGCAAAAAACACATG
The DNA here is from genome assembly GCA_027422405.1 of Ptychobarbus kaznakovi. Classification (NCBI taxonomy): domain Eukaryota; kingdom Metazoa; phylum Chordata; class Actinopteri; order Cypriniformes; family Cyprinidae; genus Ptychobarbus; species Ptychobarbus kaznakovi. The sequence goes on from CM049806.1 coordinate 8,789,045, forward strand.
GACACTGGTTGCTGGATAGAAGTAAAATATTGCAGAGCAAACGTTAAGCAATGCACGTTCACACAAGCCACGCATAAAACTACACAACATAAATCTACCTTTCAACTAGAGGTATCTGATGAAGTTGTCGCCTCCATCTGCCTTCCTACTTTAGTCTTTCTCTCTGTATGCATGCACTTAATTTAATTACTATCGACTGCAGGCAGCAACTGTGGTCACCTCAGTCCACCTTATTCAGTGTGAGAAATATCACACACACATTTCTCATGGCAAGCGCAAAGCTGGCTGCATTTCGCTCGGTTTAATACACATTACTTACTGCAGGGTTACATTCAGAGTCCCACAGCCTGGTCCCAGAGCCCCCCAGAGCATTTATATGAGTTGCAAGGTGTGTGTTGTGCGTATGCATGTGTGTTTCTTCATTTTTATCTAGCACTGTGAGCCTGTGGTGGTGGTAAATAGTTTTTTCTTTAGCTTTTAGCTCAGAGTGTTCATTGGCTGGATAGTAAGTGTAGCCTGATGATTTTTGAAAATAAAAATAATGAATAATGATGTATGGGAAGAGTAATGACGAGGTAAGCAGCTGTTATGGCGACTGTGATGATGATGGTAAGGATGAAGTGTTAGAAATGGCCGATATGCGAAAAGGGCTCGGTGGGGGAACAGGGAACGATGTTGTCAGATGAGGCCCAGAAGCGTAGGCGTCTGGTAATGGATCGTCGAGAGGGCGGCGGCGTCCCCTGAACGCGCATTTTCTCCTGGCTCTTGCTCCTGAGAAAGCGGAAACGCTTCGCTGCTGGAGGGGCTGGAGTGTGTGAGGGTTAATGTACAGACAGATACACAGACAGGGAGAGAGATGGGTCAGTGGAAGAGAAGAAATTATGATTCAGAGATTAAAAAATGGTTACATTAATGATTCATGAAGAATGAAGCCCCCGAGGTTCCCTTTGAAGACTTTTTTGGCCATGCAATATAGCGTGAGACTTGGGAAAGCATTATTACTAGGAAAGCTGAGAATTTATAGGCTGAAATTGGAAATTTATGACGGGATTAGTTCGCTGAGTGGACGTCAGGAGGGAAAAGATGTTGTAATTACAGTAACCCTGAAAAAAAGAGTCACGTGGCGCCCCCTAGTGGAAAAGACGGATAGCTGAAGCACACTAAAGCTAGTATACGCCAACTGAATGAAAGTGTTCTTTAGATTTTAGTCCAGACCTGAGGGTGTTCAGTTGGTGTGAAAGCTGTTTTCTGAACTCGTTTAGGGGCCAAGACTCTGAAAGTCACTTGAAAATGGCCGTCTAGAATATGATTCATATGGACTTAAGTGGAATTCACAATCTATACTATAGCAATTTGGCCTAATTTACCATCACTTTCCCCATTGATGATGCCACTTATCTATTGTATAATTTCCAAGTCAAAAATTATGCAGTTGAGATTTAAAGGGATAGTCCACACAAAATTGCGGTCATCATTTACTTATCCTCATGTCATTCCAAACCAGTTTAACTTTCTTTCATCTCTGGAACAAAAGTAGTAGTGCTGGGCAACAATTAATTGCGATTAATCGCAAAAAAGTTGTGATACCATTGTCTTCCATCCATTTTATAAGAGGAATTTTTTTAAGACATTTCTTTAAATATCTTCTCTTATGTTCCACAGAAGAAAAAAATACAAGGAGAGTAATATAACAGAATTTTCCTTTTTTTGGTCACCTATTCCTTTAAATAATATTGGGATGGAATCAATCATTGTGTTAGTTCATGTGAGGGCTCAGTTCAGCCCTGTGACAGCAGCACTCACCTCGGCCATTAAGGGCAGGTGAAAGGGTTGGGGACTGTATGTGATTCTCCTCTGCGGAGTGATTGTTTATGGAGTCCAGATTGAGACGTGACTGTCTGGGGGGCAGCGGTGGAGGGGGAAGGAGTGGTGCACTCTCGGAACAGTCTATACATGTGGGGATCTCCGGCAGAGGGATGTCTGGAGCGCTTCGGATTCTCTCGCGTGGAGCGTCAGTTCGTTGACCATCTTTCTTAGGTTTGATGAATTTCGCTATTGCTTTGGCTCCAGCCCAATGCCGGCTCCTGTGTTACAGAAAAAAATGTCACAAAAATCTCTCTTGTATTAAAAGTTCACAGTAAAGAGAAGACAAATAGGCCTAGAAGTACAGTCTATTCAGTCCTGATCAGTTTAGATTCCACAGATGGACTCACTTTTTAGGAGTCGGGTCGTAGAACTTATACTGGTCCATGATCTTGTCCTCTAATTTCTCCTTATGTCGCCGTAAAGAATTCAGCTTATCACTGTAAGAGAAAACAAGAAAAATTAAAAGCATGGCATTAGGACATTTTGACCACAAGTTTCTTGATTAGTTTCCCAACAGGTTTTCTTAGATACCCACACACCTCAATCAAGTACCCCATATAATAAAAATATTAATTTGAAGTAGTTTTGAGACAGAATTAGCCACAGATTTTTCTTTCCATACTATGATATATATCTGAGTGAAACAGACTATCGAATAGCAGTTGTTGACTGGATAAAGGCAGATATGAATGTTTCAATCATAAGAAAGGTCCAGTTATGACATTGATGAAACAGTATGAGGTCAAAAAAATAAAACAACCTGACCTGACCTAAACCTGCACAGATGAATCATTCACAATAAAGTATATGGTCAAAAAAGTAAGAAAAATCAAATCAAAGTATGACATTCATCACAAAGAGCTATTTTAATCGACTAATATTTTCATTTGTAATTTCTGTTTTATAGCTTCAACAGAACAAGATCATATACTTTACAAGGATCATATACCTAGTACCGGGGTTAGAAATCATTGATTAAAAATGATATGATGACACTGCTCACATGTATTGTTTCTGTTCTTCGTGGTAATGTTCTTTGCTCTCCATGGTTTTCTCCAGCAGGGTCTGATTTTGTTGGCTGAGCATCTGGATCTGACTGAGAAGATGATGGTTTTCCTCTTCCAAGTTTCCTTTCAAACGGGTTAGCAGCTAAATTGAGAGAAAAAAAGAAAGATATATTCACGCTAGCTGCTAAAAAAATCTGAGATTGTATTATAAATCACAGGCATAATAGTCTTGGGTTCTCCGAAGAAGCAGATTGTGTATCTAGTTTCAGTTAACTCCTTTTATAAAGCTCTCTCTCACCTCACAGTGGTTGTCCAGTTTGGTCATTGAGATGTCCAGGCCCTGATGCTGCTCTTTCAGTTGGTCGTAGCGCGCCTGCCAGCGATTCAGTTCCAGCTGGGACTCATTCAGAGAGGTCTTCAGTTCTTTGGTCTGCAGTTGCTGGCTGTCATACTCCTGCCTCAGCTGCATGTGCGTCTGTGTCAGTCTGCATGCACGTAATCAGAGGCTCAGATGGTATCATTTTATGTATTTAACATATGCCCTCAATTGTATGTGTTGTTTATTTTACCTAAATGTCTAAAATACAAAGGATACAACAGGGCTAAAGGCACACCTTAAAGTGACCGTTCACCAAAAATGAAAATCATGTCATTAATTACTCACCCTCTTGTCGACCTTCATTCATCTTCAGAACACAAATTAAGTTATTTTTGATATTTTGATGTTAAAGGCCCAGAAAACTATTTAATGATGTCCTCACTACTGTATATTTCTGGGCCTTGAATGTGGTAGTTGCATTGCTGTCTATGCAGGGTCAGAAAGCTCTCAGATTTCATCAAAAATATCTTAATTTGAGTTCTGAAGATGAAGGAGGGTCTTACCTGTTTGGAACGACATCAGGTTAAATAATTAATGACAGAATTTTCATTTTTGGGTGAATTATCCTTTTAAGAAAAGGGTGCTTTTCACTACTCCCATTGTGCATAATTGTAGATTATTTGTATTTTTTTTAACATTGATGGAGCAACCGATTTTGTGTGAAAATAAACCATAAAAGGTGTATTACAAATGTATGAGGTGGCAAGGCGGGCCTTTTCCACCACACAAGAGATAAAAGACTCACCAGTATTTATACAAAAATTCAGCTAAAGTTAAATGTTTTGTGTAATACATGAGGAAAACAATCACTTTAGCAAAGTTTGTTACTATTTTCTCTTTACTTTGATGACAACATTTTGAACAATAAATTAAAATACAGTCATTTTGAAAATGACAGAAACAGAATTATTTTAAAATATTAAAGATTCTAAATGGATTAAAGCAGATCTGAATATAGCTTCAAAGTAGTAGCAATACATATATCTGATATTTTATTTTAAAATGTGATTAATATCATATTTGTTTTTAAATATGATGGTTTCATTATAAATATGATGATCATCAAAGAGGTGGACACCCAACTTAATATATGATATTTACCATCTGAATTTAACTATGTCAGCCAGCTATTTATGAGAACGTTAATCACTGTGCCTTAAGGTGAACTTTTGTGCTATCTAGTGGTTTAAAGGAGAAGAAAGTCAAATGCACCATTAACCCAGGTGAGCCTTTAGCCAATATTTTATTGTACCCTAAAGTTTAAAATAATTTTGTGTATATGCATATTATATTTTATAACAAATGAACAATGCCAAAGTTGTTACTACTGCTCTAGTGTTGTAGTCTATTCCAGCCAGCAGAGGGCAGTACATATTTAGCGTAAATCCTTCACCTCAGCCTCTTGCATGCTTTCAACTTAAAACTGACTACTGAGTGTGTTTTGTTGATAAAAGGAGTCTCTAACCTGTCTACTTCTTCTCTCAAACTGCGGTTCTCTCCCAGGATAAGAGTGTTCTTGTGAATTTCCTCTCCCAGACTCTCTCTGTCCCTGTGTAGAGACGCCTCCAGTGCCTCCATAGAGTCCTTCTGCTTCAGGAGAAGCGTGTATCTGTTCAACACAAACACACATACAGTGATTCGAACTTAGCGTTTCTCTAAAACACATTCAAGTCAAATGATTCAGGAGCATAAGGAAGCACATTCTGATTAAAACTCACGTAGAGCAGGATTTCCAGGAAGTGAAGGAAGATGCTATATTTAATTTGATGTCATTGCCAATGAAAATGAGGGCTGACCAGCAGTACAGCCAACAAAACACAAAAAAATGTCTTTCCAAATCATTTCTAGTGAAAAATTATAATAATTTTAACAACTAGACATGGCCTAGGACCTCAAGAAGACAGTTTGACCTATTACAGTTTGTCTATCCATCACACCTATTATACGTCTATCCATCACAGCCTAAAGTTTTCATGGCAAGATAGATCAAGATCGACAAACGTCCGTTGGGCGGTTCTCGACAAACGTCCGTTGGGCGGTTTACATTCACAATTCTCTAGGGGGTTATGATTGAACTGACAATGCCAAATTAAATAATGTACTAAAAAACAAATTAAATAATGACTGGAAATTATTAAAATAAATAAAGTACATTTTAAGAGTAAATCATTCAAACACATTAAACAAAACACTTTGGTTATTTATATATGTATATATATAATACAATTTGTGTTGACACTGAAACACTAAAGAAGAGAGTTTCCAAAATGCATTATTGTTGTTATTATTATGATTATTATTATATTTAGTTTGACAATTTTAATGTACATGTGTGACGTGCCAAGTGTTTTTTTTTTACTTTTGAACCAGAAAAAGTGCCTCAGATTTTTCTGTTTATTTACCATCACTTCTCCAAATTCTATTTCTCCATGACAGTTTTAATTATTTGTGGAGATGTTACATTATTTATTGAAAGGTTAACATGACTTAAAATCATAGGGGGTATTTCAAGTAAATAATTCAAGCCACAGGGGTTTCTGCTGACGAAAAAAGCTTGGGAACCTGTTTCATTTTCCAACTCCAAAAACAGTTGTGTTGTAAATGGATGGTGGTAATTTACATAAATAAAGTAATTAGGAAATTGAGTGTGTGTGACATGTGGAGTGCTGGACATGGACGCTGAGGCCGGCGGGCATTACAGCTGATTGGGGCCCTGACAGCCATCTGCTGAACCCCTCAGCTGAGGCCCCCAGAGACACACTACTGCATTATTCATGAGGTAGAGATAAAAGAGCCAAGGGGAGACTACAAAACTACATTAAGGCAAACAGAACCATGTTTTTCCTGTCTCTAACAAAAAGACACAACTTTCCACATTGCACCATGGAAAAATGACGTGAGAGGATTAGTGTGTATTAGAGCAGTTGTGCTCATTAATGTCAAAAGTGTGCGGATAAAAATAAAGGACATTTTCCACTGTGGCCCACCAGATTCCCAGTGGGGTTGTTTCTTTAGCAACACCACTGAAATCCAAACATGCAGAAACTACATTGCAGGACAAGTCGGGCCTTTTTTCAAATTTTACCAAAAAACATTTGCATAAAGTTAAAAATAATGCTAGTCCGGAAGCATCTACTTACAGCAAAGACTATTTTTACAAGTTCCTTGCTAGTAAAGTGACTTTTCCCAAAATGTAACATTCTATCATTCAATTTACATTTTTGGGTGAACTATCCCTTTAAATGTCCTCCATCTCTCAACGTCTCGGTCACTGTCAGCGGTCCTAACGGTATGAGGTCATTGTGGCGTCTCCGCTTAGACCAGACGCAGTTCATTACTCTATTGTTACCCAACCTCCTTAGGCAGACAGAAAGATATATACGCTGCCATCTATGGAGGGGTCAATAACTCAACAGAGGTCACCTACTTGTTGACTACTACAGGAAATAAAGCTAAATGTGAAGGATTCTTATTGGATATGTTCATTACTCATTTTGGCAATGCCACCTGATAATGGCATACTTCTTAAAGGGATAGTTCACCCAAAGATGAAAATTCTGTCATTAATAACTCACCCTAATGTCGTTCCAAATCTGTAAGACCTTCGTACATCTTCAGAAAACAAATGAAGATATTTTTGATGAAAACGACAAGAGGGTGAGTAATAACAGAATTTAAATTTTTGGGTGAACTAACCCTTTTAAAGCAGTAGGTGATATACAATATATTTCACATATAGGAATAATGGCATCATTTTTTTTTTTAAGTAGAGCTGGATGGCAGACGAATGCATATTTAGAGGACTGGAAAGGAACTGACTTGCTCTCCAGTGCGCGGTGTTCTTGCTCCAGAGCTCTCTGGTTGCCCTTCAGTTCCGCGTGTCGGGTCATTAGCTGCTCATACTCAGTGGCCTGCCTTTCGTGCACGGCAAGCAGGCGCTCGTGGTCCTGCGTGACCCGGTTGCGGGCCGCACACGCCTCCTCGCGCTGTTTCTGAAGAGACTCGGCCTCTGACTCCAGAGTTTGCAGCTGGGCCTGTAAAGCTCCGTACTGAGCCATGAGAGATGAGCTCTGGGAGCTTAGTGTCGAATTTTCTACCTGAACACAAAATAAAAGTCAGAATTAGACATTTATTGATACTGTTTTGTATATTTTAAGCTTTCATAATCTCACATTAAATATAAATGTATTTTTTAATATATATTTTAAATAAAATAAAACTAAGTTAACTAAACTAAAAACATATTTTTTATTCCTTGTAGTCAAGACATTCATAGTGGTTTGGAATGACATGACTAAGCAACTAACAGTTTTATTTTTGGGTGAACAATCCCTTTAGAGTTGAAATGCAGCTGCCTTTCTTGCTGTATGGGTCAGAGGTGAACAGTTGAACATGCTATTCTCATTCTGGAAACGTCAGTCCTCCTCAACAGCATCATACCTGCCATTCATTTAGTCCTTAAGGTCACAGAATTGCTTTCTCGTGTCACTAAAGACCCTTACACAACCAAAAAACTGAAGATGCTTCCTCACCTGTTCTTTCTTGTGGTATTTGTGGCCCTTCTAAGCAGTGGCAGTGTTTCTATATCTGACTATGTCAGATATTTTTGGAAATCAAAAAGTACTGATCAGGTGTACAATCTCAAGAGGCTTAATGGACCATGTGCAGGAGAATTTCCAAATTTGCAAATGCCAAATTCAACTAATTACATTATGTCATTACAGACCATTATTCACAATTAATGACTTATCTTTGACTATGTGCATTACCTATATTGTATCTATTTGTAATTTGTTTGTTAGAGGCAATGTTAACTTTCAAACAACTACTAGAAGGCACATGTTAGAAAAGCACATTGCACATTGTTTTTGTACCTGCAGTTTAGCAGTCTCTCTATGAAGAGAGGTGTTGTGCTCCTGTAAGGACCCTGCCTGTTTCTGCAGAGCTAGTGTTTGTGCGTTGAGCTGTGCATTCTGGGAACCTAACTGCTTCAGCTGCTCCTTCAGAAGATTTTTCTCTGTCTGCAGGGAAGCATTCTGGGGAGGTCACAGTTGGATAATGTTATTAGACAAACAAACTAGTGAGCATTCAATGTCTTCAAGTTTAATTTAAAGAAAAATCCACAAAGCTGAAAGTAAATATGCCGTCTTACATTCTTCTCAACATCGATTAGTCGGTCCTTCTGCTTGAGCAGTTCGGCTGTGGTCTCTCTATGCTCCGTCTCCCACTTCTCTTTATTTGGGCTCGATCTATTCTGCCCCAATGACTGCTGGGAGATCTCAGAGTGAGCCGCCTCTTCCTCTTGCCTTTGCTTGAGGGCCTCCAGGTTCTTTTTCACCTGGTGAGGACAGATCAGAAGAAAATTGTGCCTGACATTAGATGTAACAATTCAGAGACCTCCTTTCGCTTTCTCCCCAGCTTTCTTTGTTTTGACAAGTACATGCATGTTTGAAGTTTGAGAAAGCGTGAACATACAGAGCTGAGTTCAGTGCGAAGTTGCTGGTTTAAGCTGCTGCTCTCCTCCAGCCGAGACTCCAGGCCCTGGATCTTCTCCTCTCTCAGCTCCAGAGTCTTCTTATGTGCCGACTCAATCTTTGTCTCAAGGATCTTATATTTACTGGAGGATGAGAAAGTGGAATGTCAGTATATTACAATGTTCAACCTGCGTGAGCATCAGAATCTGATAAATCAAATACAAGTCATCAATCATTACATCAGCCTTAGCAATAAACAGTCTTTTTGTTTCATGACCCTGGTTTCAGATATATAACAAACTCTAAACAAAGAATTAAAATGAAATAAACATACCATTATAAATTATTGTGTGAAAATGGGTAACATGAATTTTTACACATATTATGACTGTCCCTTAGTTGTGGCTCTAATAAAGATTTTTCTATCAAGGTCATTTCTAAGTAAGCTGTAATCTTGTATAGATATGACAAACATAAAAATATTGAACTGAGTATCTTTAGAATAGATTAAAACGCTAGCAATAAAACTAGCTTTAGTGAGACAAAGTAGTAGGTCATTTAAAAAAATGCCATTTCTATCATAGAACAAATGCTGATTTTAGATCTGAGTTTAATTGTTTTTGAAATAATGAAAAAGAGAATTTTGACTGTTGGATAATATCAGCAGACAAATAAACTAGCGAGTATTTTAAGGAAGATTTTAAGAAAAGGGCTGAAAATGTCCATAGTATTATTTACATACTAATATTGTATTTATTATTAGTATTTTAAATTGGCTTTTAATTGTATTTGCAGGTTTCATTTATGTTTTACTAATTTTGTTATAAGATTTTATTATTTTATTACTTTTTGTTGACAGCCATTTTAGTACTTTAACTTTATCATTTTCTACGTTTTTTTCATCTAATACTGTATTTATATTTTATTTCAGCTTACAACAAACCAATTATAATAGTTTTAGTTAACAATATCAACACTGCAATAGCTAAAAGGAACAATTTAATATCATTCATAATAGAAACATGCATACACACACACACACACACACACACACACACACACACACACACACACACACACACACACACACACACACACACACACACACACACACACACACACACACACACACACACACACACACACACACACACACACACACACACACACACACACACACACACACACAGAGACACTCTTGGATGGATTACTAATCACAGTGGAATGTGGCAGTTAGTAGTAAACCTCTTCAAACAAAGTGATTAGCGACAGCTAGCATTTTATGATACTATTAGCTGGTGAGAAATATTTCAGTACACATTCAGTCATGTTTGTTTCTTTTGATCTAATTTACAAATACATGTCACTTTTCACAATCACTGCAATAAAGGGTTAGAGGTGGGGGAGAGAGGGAGTGAGTCTACTTCCTTATAGAGGAAGATGCATACTTCACTACTGAACCCTCTACAGGGAACATTCCAGTGAAAACTAATCAAACTGGAGTCAGGCCTGTTATTACTTCATACTGTGGCCTCAATATGAAAGAAAGGATTATGAACACCACTACACACAGCAATCCCTCCTTCTGACCACAACAATGTAAAGAGCTTAGAACACTGCAACACAGTAAAGATAGCATGCAATTTGACTCAGATTATAAGGCAATGAACAGTGTTGTGGAAACAAATAACTCTCCTAATAAGATTAATGTATTACATATGAGGTAGTATGTTAGTTTTACATTACATTAGACTCACTTTTTGTTTACAGTGTACATCATACCAGTCAACATTTGGGTACCAAAATCCGAGAGACCTTCGCGTGCGGGGGGTGGTGGGGAGTCGGGTGATTGGTGGGAACACATACGTAGATACATAATTTAAATAATTATTAATAAAAATTAAAAGAATAATAACGGGACTTACTCGTGTTTCTTTTTTTATTATTATTATAACTGTTACAATTTTTTTTAAGTAAACAAACACTGCACAGCAGTTAAACACCGTGGAACAAATTACACTACATTACACTGTACATAACATTAACATTGTGTTTAGTGTTGCCCTTCTGTGCCTCGGCTGCACGAATGTGCCACTGTGATTTAATATGCTGAGATATGTCGTTTTTCCCACCGTGTCAGATATTAAAATTAGTGAGACACACTTTGCAAAAGGCGTGGGCGCTGTTTACAACGCTTCGAGAAAATAAATTAAATTCTTCCATCCAGCTGTTGTTAAATTTACACAAATATTAGTTTTTCTTCGCCGGAGCACCACCTGACTCTTCTCCTTCCATTTCCACCACTGATGCTAGATTCAACTTCCCGCGTCTACTACTTGCGCAGAAATCTACAGCGCAACTGGGTTGTAGGTTGCCAGGTTGAGGTCACAAATGGTTTGAAATTTGTGCATTGTGTCGATTGTGCGAGGTGATACATTTCATATAAGATCTGGCAACAGTACAACCTTGAAATAACATATTGATGTGATTATTCATATAACTAGATTTGGGCCATACAAATTACGGGAGTTTCCTGGGAGAAATAACAAAACGGGAGGGGGGCGGGAGATGGTGTGAAATACGGGAGACTCCCGGGAAAAACGGGACTGTTGACAGGTATGGTGTTCATTCAAAATGTAATGTGTTACTTTATCCTCACTTATAAATAATAGTCCTAATGTATGCATGTTACTCATGATGACATGTTAATCCCAACACTTTCCACAAGAAGAAAACAGTGGAGACAAGTGGTGATGGTGTACAGTATTTGAGACAGAAACAAATACATCTACATCTTTAGCAACACCTGACTTGCTACACCTTTCAGAGGGCAGCGTTCACATAAAACAAACAAGACACTTTATAGGATCTTATAACACTTTGCACTTGTAACTAGCAATGAACTCTAAACCTGATAAAAGATATGACAGATCATTTTCTTAATCACAAATCTCACTCACTTGTCTTCGCAGCTGTATTCTTCCTGTAAGAGTTTCTCTCGGTTCAAGCCAATCTTCTCCAGCTCGTGGCTCAGCTTCTCCAGTTCATTACACTGCTGCTGCACCCTCAGTTTCTCGTTCACCAGCTCCTGCTCAACAAAATATGACCAAATGTTTCATCAAAATCTCATAATTTTATATTCCAGTAAATTGACAACATAATTGGTCTCTGGTGACAAATGACAGACTTCTTCAATCATTTAGTCCACTTAAATCCTGCCCCCTATTTTAAAATCAACTGCAAGCTTGCATTCAGATCTGCCTCCATCCACCACATTGATAATCTGTTTCACTCTGATTTACAACATAATACGGAAATGATCTGTCAATAATAATACATTTTTACTTGATGGTTACACCACTTGATATTTTAAAGTCATTTAATTGCAATTTTTCCTGAAAATAGTTTTTTTTTTTTCAAAACATGAATACAAAGAGAACTTGGTACACATCAAATAAAGTTTTTGAAAGATTTTGGTAACATTTTAGTATAGGGACCAATTCTAACTATTAACAAGTTGCGTATTAGCATGCCAATTATTAACATATTGGTTGTTTATTAGTACTTATACAGCACTTATTCTGCATGACCATAATCTACATCCCTAATCCTACCCAATACCTGAACTTAACAACAAGCCTACTAACTATTAATAAGCAGCAAATGATGAGTTTATTGAGGCAGAAGTTGCAGTTAATGGTTTGTTAATAGAAAGAATTGGAACATAAAATAAAATGTTTTTTCCTTATGGACTGTCTTATATGTAATTGACTAATTAATTCTAAATGTGTCATACCTCTCTTAGTGTGGCCAGAGTCTTCTTGTCTATGGTGACCTGTTTCTGCAGGTCTTTGTTCTCTCTCTCCAGTTCTTTAAGTCTCCCTGCAGCCTCTTTAAAGCGGCCCAACTCTTTATTGAGAGCCGTGCTTTCTTTCTCCATGCTGGCCAGCCTGAGGCAGTTCTCTTCCAGCGCTGTCTCCTTCATCTCCAACTGCTGCCTCAACCTACGCGTCTCCTTCTCCAGCTGCTTCTTCTCCTTCTCCACCTGGCCCAATTCCTGCTCCATTCCTCTCTTCTCTTTCTCCACTGCTTCTGCCCATGACACCGTCTGCCTCAACCCCTCTAACTCTCGCCGCAGATCTTTCATCTCCGCCTCATTCTGCTTCAGCTCGCCTTCTAGACCCTGAATCTTGGTTGCGCTGTTGTCCAGGGTCTGCTGGAGCCGTTGGTTTTCCTGGCTCAGACTGCTGCAGTTTTTCTCCAGTCTTTCGCTTCTCTTGGCTTGGGAGCGGAGCTCCTCCAGCGTGCGGCACATCTCCTCGTGTTCCTGCTCTAGTTCTGCATGTTCCTGCTGTAGTTGAGCCAGTCGAGCGGTGGCTGGCCGCAGGGTCTCCAAGGCACGTCGCTGCTCCAGGTTCTCCTCCTCAAGTTGCTGGCGATCCTTCTCCAGAACAGCCAAGCGCAGGCTGGCATTCTGCGCCGTGTCAGCCAGCTTCTTCAGCCGCCGATTGTCTTGTTCCAGAGTAGCGTTCTCACGCTCCAGGGCCTCGGCACGTTCTCTGCCAATCTTCAAGGAGGCAGCTTCCCTCTGTAGCTGTTCTCGGACTCGCTCCAGACGTGTTACCTCCCTTTCCAACTCCTCACAGTGCTCTCCTCCTTCACGGAGAGAGTCAAGCTCTTTAGTCGCCTGCCGTTTCTCAGCCTCAAGACGAGCCAGTTTACTACCTGTTTCAGAGATTGTCTGGTGGAGAACACGGTTTTCTGTTTCCACCTCCCTCACACGAGCCTCGCTGTTCACCTGAGCCCGTTTCCTGAGGGAGTTTACAGCTTGGGTCATGTGCTCTTTCTCCTGCTCCAACTCTGAGATCTAATAGGCCACACACACACATACAAATAAACATTTATGAATGAATAATGCATATAATGTTTTGATCATCATGGTTTTTCTTTCTTTAAATGTTCACCTGTCTGTCTTTATCTGCCTGGATTGTCTCTAGAGTTTTTTCCAGTCTCTGTTTGTCCTTTAGCAGCTCCTCTCCGAGGTTCTCCATGTCCTGAGTTGTCTGTTTCTCCTGGCCCAACTGGGACTGTAGACGCTCCAACTAAAACACACAACGCAGGAGAGATCACATTAGCATTCAATATTCTGGCTCTCAGTTAACATTTAAAGGAAATGCATAAAATGTATGTACCTTTTTGTTGAGGCTCTGATTCTCTCTTTCCAGTTCTAGTGCGTGCAGCTGACCTTCTTCCATGTTAATGGAGGCCTCTCTCAACTCCCGGATGGTGCTCTGAAGACATTGGTTCTCCTTCTCCAGCTTCAACAGTCGGCTGGATGCTGTCTCGTTCAGCTCAAACACAAATGACTTACGGGCTGTAGTAGTGGATGACCAAAAAACAAATGTAGTTCTCTATTACATATTGACCAGACTAGATGAGGGGCATCAACCAAAGATTGTGCCTTTTTACTAAAATGTATTATAATTGATAATAAATAAACAATATTACATTAAGTTAGATTTTAAATCCCTGGTTGTTAACATAGTATGAGATTTTGAACCCCCCTGTAAAGGTATTAAATTTGCTATTAGCAAAGCTTTTGTACTCTTCAGATCTCAAAAACTGGTTATTTACTCCCAATCTGAGCTGCTGAAGACACAGTGGATTACTTTTAAATGATTTTCAATGGTTGCTTTGTCACGTCCACTACACTACATGAAGGTTGCCTTTGTAGAGGGTTTGTAAAGGTGATTGTAAATGACTAATAAGTCATTTACAAATGTATTTTAAATCGTTTTTGGCCAGTTATAACCATACCATCTTGTGGAAAATGAGCATCCGAAGTCCCCTTTAATACTTTGCATATATTGTATTGTATTTATGTAGTTAGTATTTATACTCATTTGAGATTTGAGCAGTCTGAGTGGCAAACATCCAGCAGGCAGATGCTGAGTCACCTGTGCATTACCATCAAAACAATATGTATACACACCTAACGGCTTACAAACAGCCTGTGGCTAGAGATATTTCAGGAACCAGTTTTTTTTTCAAGTCAACATTGACTTAGTGCTAATCAACTCCAAAAATCTCCCATTTGTGTCTGCTTAATGTTTTTAGAAACTTCACATTCAAAAGCTCTATTAGTAGCAAATGAGCGTTTGTTCACTTTGCATGAACAAAACGGCAAGATTCTCTGTTGGCAATATATTTGCATTGGGATGGGTTCTTAAGCAACAAACAGAAAATAGGCCATCAGCACATGACCCAAATTTCACTCTTTATGCTGTGTTTTCTAAACCAGTCTGTGTTGGGTTAGCATTAAAAACACAAATTCTAAGTTCATGAGTAAAGAGACGGTCTCAGAAGGTTTTAAACTGAGCTTCTGTGTGAAAGCACTGTGGTGGACTCACTCTCATTGTCCTCATTGTTCTTGGCCAATTGCTCCAGTTCCCAGCCAAGGTGAGCCGACTCATTCATGCTTTGCTTCTGAGAGATCTCCAGCAACATGTTCTCCTCCAGCAACTCCTCTAGACGTTTCTTATCACTGTCCCTGTCCTAAACCACATACAAAACAGGAAAAAGTATATACTTAGTGCTGGAAAAGAGTATTCATTCAGAGATTCAATGTGATGTTTTCTCAAATGATTCAGCTTAAAAAAACAACTTTTTTTAAGTTTGGTAAGGATGCTAGTCAATGTGAACAGGCTTTAAACTCAAATTAGTCAGCAATATGACATTACATAATGCATATTTCCACCCACAGTTGACAGAACAATGGCATTCTTGTGGTCAATTCCAAAGCAGCCCAAAATATCAAGTATCAAAGTTACCACATACTTTGGAAATGAATCAACTAGGTCTACAGCATGTTTTATTGCCCCTACATTACAAAACAATAAGATGTATCAAGGATTGTTTCGTAATCACATTGTGAATCAGAACCAATTTAAGTTGTAAGGTGCATAAAGATAAACTTTCTCAACACAGATGCATACAATTATTTCCCTTAACACTTACAATTTCCATATCGTGCAATTTGGAGCGCAGCTGGAGGTTCTCTTTCTCAAGTTCGTGTAGTTTGTCACAGCGCCCCCTTGCCCCAGCAAGCTGCTCCTCCAGCATGGACTTTGTCTCCAGCAGGGTCACATTGTCCTCTCTTAGCTCCTGTGCACAAAAGAGAGACGAGAGAGAAAAATGAAGAGACGGACAGAAAGAAAAGATTAAAAGGGATAGAGAGGGTGACGACAGCAGACTGAGAGAGTCAGGGGGCTGTCAGTGACAGCTCAGGGCCTCAGCGGACACCTGAGGCTTTATATCTGAGAAATAAAAGCAGCAGGAGCCCTCAGCATGCAGCTGTACAACAGTCACCTCACAAAGAAACCAACCCTTCTGATTTTTTCCAGGTAATGACAGAGATGTATGGCCCTGTTTTTTATACAATGCTGAAGTCATTAAAATTCTAAAATGTAATATAGGTTGGTGAGTGGTTACCTCTATGCGTGTCTTGTAAAAATGGACATCATTTAGCTTCTCTTTGAAGCGAGTCAGTTCGGTTTCCAGGCGATCCACTTTTCCAGCACGTTCCCTCAGAGCATCCAACTCATCACGGTACGCCCGCACCGAACGTGCCTCTGTCAGCAACTGAATGTTCTACTCACACACAAATACAACAGATGACTAATTGTTTGCTGAAGCTTCAGTTAAGTGTTTCCCAGTTTAAGCCAACCATGTGAAGTGTGAATGTAAGAAAACAAGGAGTTTTGATATGATACCTCCTGCTTGAGTTTCTGGGTCTCTGCATCCAGGCACTCAATCTCGTTCTTGGCATCTATCAACTGCTCGGTCTTCTCTTCTCTGTAGAGAGCAAATACAAAGGAGTAAACCTTACAACACTGTCAGGCTGCACTAGTGGACGACCATATAGCCAAGGCCAAATATCGGCTGATTATGAGCATCGGCTGAAAAGTTTTTCTGTTTGGCCGCTAAGTGTCAGAAACAAGACTTTTATTTTGACAGCACTGAGGCCGTCAATAAAGTTTGAAACCCAAATAAAAACAAGGTAAAACAAAAATAAATAACTGTACAGAACACACTTACAACTCTTGGCGGGAGCGCCGGAGTTTGGCCTTTGTGTCGGCCAGCTCCACAGCTAAATGCTGACGATCTTCTTTAGACAGTAGCGTGATGGGGGATTGAGATGTGTGCTCAGGGCTGGGAAAGCCCCAGAGACTGGATGGCTGCTGGGACTGAAGATAGTCCCTCTCCTGGGTCAGCTCTATGATCAGCTAAGGACACAAAACAGGCTTTTCATCAACTAATCAGTGATATCAAAGTCTTGAGGAAGTTTAGTACAACTTCCTGATAAATAGATGATTGTCATTGCTGCTGTTAAGATCAGCTTACCTCAGAAGACTCATCTCGCTCGTCTATGAGTTTGCGTAGGTGAAAGGCCATGGTCCGAGACAGAGGGTCCAACTGCTCAGCTGGGATCTCCCCGACCTCCATCCAATGCAGGTCCAGGACATTCTCCTGGTTGTGAGTTACCTGCAATCAAAAGGGATTTTCACCTCAAATACATGCTCTATTTATAATATACATAAGAAGATATTGGCTGACAAATCAGGGAAGCTCACTTCTTGAATGTGCGTCACAATGTCGGCCTGTGTTTCAATGTCAAGCAGCTTGATCTTCTCAATCATTTCTTCTTTACGATCACACTGTTGGAAGAAATGAAGAGAGTGAGGAAAAACAGAAGGGATGGAAAGAGAAGGGGAAATGGATGAGGAGAGGATGGGAAAGGGAAAAAGAAAGGGGAAGAGGAAGGCGAAGGGAAGGGAATGGGAAGAGGATGAGGAAAGAACCGGAAAAGGAAGAGGAATGAATTGAAAAGGGAGGAGGAAGAAAGAAGGGACAGAGGAGAAAGAAGAAGGGAAAGTATAAAAAAGGGGAAAGTTGAAGGAACAGAAGAGGAAGGGGAAGGAATCAGAAAAGGAAGAGGAAATAATTGAAAAGGGAAGATGAAGAAAGTAGGGAAAGGGAAAGATGAGAAAGAAGAGGAAGGGAAAAGTATGGAAAAGGGGAAAGTTGAAGGAACAGAAAAGCAAAGAGGAAGAGCAAGGGAAATTGAAAGGGAAGAGAAAAGGAAGCGGAAAGGAAATTGGAGGAGAACGAAAAGGGGAAATGAAAAGGGAAAGGGAAGAGGAATAAGGAAAGAGGAAGGAACCGGAAAGGGAAGGAGGATGAAGATGAGGAAAAGAAAGGAAAAAGGAGAAAGGTGAAGGAAAAAAGGGAAGAGGAAGTAGAAGGGGAAGAGGAAATGGGAAATTGTAATAGAAGAGATAAAGACAGGAAAAGGAAAGGGAAGAGGACGAGTAAAGATAAGCAGAGAAGAGTTACAGTCTAAAGGTCATTGCACACTGAGTCCTAAATTTTCGCATGTGTTTTTGTTTTTTCATATTCGTCATCCTTTCCTATCAAAATGCATGCTACGGATGCAAAAATCGCAGAAAATTGAACCTGATCCGAATTATTTTATGACGGACAAAAGTTTCGGAGGCAGTGTGTAAACGAGGTGAGGTCGTATTTATTTTTTAAAGTGCGCAAATTTCGGACGAACATTTCGGACTCCGTGTGCAATGGCCTTAAGTCTACCATAGATGTTGTACAATCCAGACCACATAAAGAAAAAAAACTATTCTGTCTTTTTATGAAATCAACATTGCCCATGAATTCATTAGTATGCCTTAATTAGTCAAATAAACTGCTGGTACAGATGAAAGAGTGGGAATTGAGTCAGAGATTAAGCCCCTCTTTGAATAAAAGAGCCGGATACTTTCAAACGGGATTAAGACTGAGTTGTGTGCCTCGTGACTGGAATACAGTGAGAGGAAGTTATGGTGCAGGATTAGACCAGCTCAAAGAGACTGAAAAGAAAGCAAATCAGCAGGCAAATGTTACGCTGTGAAGTTTAAGGATTTAAATCAATGTGCGCTGTTTATTATCTATTCCCAAAAAACAGCTAGAGAGGGGGCTAAAAGTGTAAAAGTAGGAAGAAATAGGCCTGCGCAGAACAGACATGTGAGGAAAAATCCACAGGAAAAGGAGGAGAAACATCTTGGCAAATCCAACCCAATAATCTGTGCTGACTTCTCTGAGACATATCTGGATGAATGCTTTATTTTGAGGCATAATGAGCATGTGTTCATTTTTCTCTGGAAAAGCAGAGGCATGCCCGGGCATGGTGATCATATTCCTGCATTGGTCTTAAAATGTTGGATGGGATCTCTGCAAGTTCAATCAGTTTACCTGAACAGCACAGCCAAGTACCAGCAACAACAGTCTCTTCACCTCCTCCATGCTTTTACCTGAGGGAATGAAATGGTTAGAAATCACAAGAACTGAAAGCAAGATACTATAAATAATACAACAGAAATGAAAGAAATAAACATTAATTTGAGCTAAAAAGAGGAAGTTGACACGAAAACTTTAGCAGACACCCCTAGTTAAGCCATTGTGAATTTTTTTTTTTTTTTTATATAATCTGTTATGGTCCCACATTCCTAAACAACAACCCTGTTTACATATTGACTTCAGTGTTGCTATTGTTAGCTAAAAATACAATTGTTCATGTTAATGGAAATAAATAAAATAAAGAATGAAACTTAAAAAATGAAAATTACAAATGTTTTCCTGCCAACTAAAATATTTTAAAACACTTTTAAAATAATATTTTATAATAAAGGTTTGAGTACTAAAATGACAAACTAAAACTGAAATAAAAAATAAAACAAAATATAAATATTTAAAAAACAAAAATAAAAATAACAAATGCCAGTACCAAAATTACACAAAAATGTAAAACTTAAATAAAAACGAGAACACAAAATATATACAAAAGCTACTTAAAAATGTTAATAAATATTATAATAGTAAATAAATAATACTATAATAAAACTGGTTGGTTTATTATTGAAACTGAGATACCAGTGACCAGTATAAAACTCAAAACGTGGGCATCAATCCAACATTTTACAGTTGTAACAATAATCTTATTAGTTATGGTATTTTGGAGGAAACTATGTTTACCATGGTATAAGAGAATTGTATAAAATAAGTATTTTTTCAGTCAAACCGCACAGCTAAATGGTCTGCCATCACTGTTTAAATATTGCTCTAGCAGTTTGAATATTAACAAAATATTCAATTTCACCTGAGCCATACACCTTGAAGAGAGGATGTGAGAAAGATATTCTCTTTCTAAAGCCATTACATTAAACAAACATTCACATGCAGTCAGTGTATTCTTAGCATTTAAATCTGAGGACACACACCATTACAAAGCACACCAACTCTTTCACAATCACACAAACCCTTTGAGAAAAAGTTATTTTTGAATTACTCTTTTGAAGCTTGTGTCTGTGTGTTGGTGAGTTTGTTTGCATCTGGCAGTCTTAGACTAATAAATACTCTGGAGAGAATGGATTGGGTGTGTGGGGGTGCCGTCGCCATAGCAACCGTTTGTTGCTCAAAGCCACCCCACCCTACAGCGTACCCCCTTTACACACACAGCAGAGGAGGAGCCGTGGGGAAAACACTCTATTGTCCATTACAAGTGAAGCTTAATGTGAAACATACACCACCAGCACACACAAAACCCATCCTGAAACACGTAAAGCCTTACTGACATCTGTGAAGGGGAAATATATTCATAACACAGCCAGTTTTTCCTGACAACATTACTTCCTAGCATTTCATGACCAGAATGTGGTCACAAGTAGCCTATTGAACAAATATGTGCTGATGTAAACTAATACAACATCACCCAGGAGGAACATGAAATCTCAGACTGTTTTGATAACCTATCACAAGCAGAAAAAGACATACCATAGTTATGATAAGAGTTATTTTTGTATATGCAAAAGCCTTATAACGCATCAACCATGAGGAGAGAAGGAAATCTTGTCTATGCACATTTATAAATGTTAGCCCGCAGATCAGAATCACACCTCACTATAACAAAGGCCTGTTATGTGTCTCTTGTCGACAGTCTGCACCATGTGTATTTTGTAGTAGACGTGCAGAAGTGATCAGGTGTCAGGGTCACCTAATATGAAAGCAATTTCAATACAAACCTTACAGTAAAAATAATTATCATTTATGATTAAATTAATAAATAATAATCTCAACAACATTTGGCCATTGTGAAATGTATCAGCTAACAACATTGTCAAATTGATTGCATTAAATTCAGCATTTTTTCTAAATCTCATTTCATTTTATATTAGTGCAGTCAAACGATTAATCGCAATTAATCACATCCAAAATAAGAGTTTTTGTTTACATAATATACGTGTGTATACTGTTTATATTTATTATGTTTATTTATTAAATATATTTATATATAATATAAAATATATTATTAACATATGAATGTATAAACATGTAAATATTTTCAGTATGTGTGTGTATTTATATATACACATAATATATAATTTTAAATATTGTATTACTTGATTCTGATCGCAAGCATTCCAGAATTCTACAGAGTCAATTTTTTTAAATAATGACGATATAATTAAAACTATATAATTGGCGATAGCTCCAGACATGATTTCCGACATAGCTGTTCTCTACGGTCAACAGCAGGATCCAAAGTCAGCGCTCAGGCCTGGGCTTGGTCCCAAAAAGCTTCCTCCGTCCTTTCTCCTTTCCTCCTGCCATTAGAAGGTCTACAACACACATTTCCTTCCCTGAACCCTGTACGCGCACCCCGTATCAGGAGGTGAGAGGGTGATTATGCAGGCTGGAGTGTGTGTGTGAGGTGATGAATGAGGAGGTTTGTTCAGCAGGGCGTACGTTTTGCTTTGGGGCACAGTTAAACGTGGTAGTAGGTGTTTATAGTGACTATACAGCAACTGATACAAATAGAAAGAAACTTTAAGTATGCTGAAAGTGGGGTGATTCTACAGAATGAGTGTTGTCATATACACGTGTGTAAAAAAATAGCAATAATAAGAAGCAATGAATAGCTGATGATAATGTTTTATTATACATTAATATGAACATTCTCTAAACAAAAACCCAGTAGGTTTATTCCATGTTTTTTCTCTTTCCCTTCTTTTTTTTTACATTTTTTCTTGCACATTTTGATAAAAAACAAATAATGTGAAATGTATTTTCTCATGACATTCTGTCTCCAGGTTATGAATCAACCCTGTTATGATCATATTTCCCCCTTTTAAAACAGTGAACTATGTCCTAAAGGCATCATCACCTTTTCAACGAGCAAACACTTCAAGGAGTTAAAGTAGTCCTTCATCCCTTTATTATGTCTTGGTAGGGTTTTTTAATGGAATAATCTTAAAATGTCAACCATGATTTTGTTAGTAAAGAAATGAAAAAATTATTTTGTAGAAACACCAACAATAAATTATTTTTCTAAAATAAACCCTACATATTTTTTTAATCTTAAAAGGCCTAATTTCCAACTAAACTATAAAACATCAACCCTGTTACCATCAGTTATATTAGATTTATGAAGGTATACAGTACAGTATGTATCCTAATATGTATTCCAGCTTTATTTATTATATATTTTTTTATTTTAACAACTGATTTAATTTAGGTTGAGATGGCACAGTGCATTTTCTTAACACATGATAGGGGTTTTCACACTTGAAATTGTTAACCCTGGGTCATCTAAACCCCGGATGAGCGGAACCCTGGGTTATCTGTAATCAGGTTTCACACTGCTCATACTATACCTGGGGTTAACTGTTAATCCTGGCTATTCATTAACAGATGCTTTACACTGTACATTCCTAAACCCCAGGTTAACGTTCTTATTTGCATATTTGCGGTGTCACTGTCACTGATTGGACGAACAGCGGGCAACCTGTTTACACGGCTTTTTCCCGTGTCTTGCCAGTTATTAAAAAAAGGTCACCACGTAAGTCTTTAGCCATTTTAAGCCTCACGAGACATACTAAGGCAAGAAAACAGACAAAAGTACAAAAGAATAAGAATAATACTCATCCAGTTCACATGCTTTCCGTCTTTTGACATTTCTTAGTTTTCTCTCGACGGTTTACACGACGTGCGTTTCCTGTTACTGACGTGACATGAGCCTCGCTGCTCAATTTCTGATTGGCTGTCTGGTTGCCAAGCGTCCAGCAGCAACAAGCAAACACCGCTCCGTTTCACACTGAACAAACTTAGCAAATGCGGTGCTAACCCTGCTCCAGAGCAGGGTTTCATAACCCTGGGTAAAAAGCAGGTGCTAACACCGCTTTCAAATTACAGGTGTGAAGCGTTTCTTTACCGGGATTAAAAGCGGTGTTTAGAACGATGATAACTCGGGGTTAAGTGCAGTGAGAAAAGCCCTTAATGTCTGAAAGAATTTAAAAGTTCACTTAAAATTCACTGGAAAGACACCTGTTTTGTAGAATGATCTAGTGGCTAATTTACAATATATGAGCAATACCTGATAATGGGTCCTTGGAGATGGCCAACACATTGGGCAAGTTCATGAGGATGAGCTGCTGAAGATGCTCCTGAGAGAAAACAGAAAACATGTTCACTGTAAACAGGCAGACCACTGTGATGGCACCCTAAACATTTGACCTGTGTAAAAGGATAACAGTGAGTGGCAAAGGAGGCATGGTTCAAGATGGCAGCCAGCCCAGGAGATGGACGGGCGTCAATATTTGGGGCGAGTCCCTAAAACAGGGTCACTGGTAACATGGGAACAGGAAACTCCTACTTCCAAACAGACAGGCAGGATATCAAACTTGAAATGGGAAACATTAGCGGTCCTAGAGGCATGTCATGGGTGGGGAAGCGTATCAAATTCCACCATACGGACAAAATATGAGCTGTAAAAAAAAAGGGCAGTCCAGCTTTGAGGGCATAAATGTCTAGATATGTAGGACTGCATGTATGCCCATGTAAACATGGACTTGACTTCAGGCACAATGGCCTCCAGGGTAACTAAGCTCAGCAAAGTACACAAAGGACAAGACCAAACAGGTCCAATTGACCAAACCCTTCATTCCAAAACACACTTAGATAAGAGCACTTAAGAATTACATACTTGATTTATTGTTTCTGTGCAACTGATAAGAAACTATTTCTCAGAATCATTTCTGAAATCTTTCCCACAGATCATGAGGGGAATCCATATATGTATATAAGCTTTTTTTCACATAAAACATTACATTGTATTTTACACATTACATTACTTGTATATTACATACATTTTCCTACTATTCCATAATGACTAAAAATAGTCCAAGTTTTAAAAACACATATAGATGTTCTTTCCATTCCATTGTGGTTCTTCAGGCTGTTTTTGAACAGAAAAAATGGCCTGATTAGACAGGCAGCCCACTAACTATTCAATCTGCAAAATATGTACTTCTGTACATCCCCAGGTTCAACAAACTGCTGTAAGCAAATGGACAAACACTTTCATCCAAGTGCACGGCTACACAGCTAATGAGAAAGTGTGCTATCCCATTTGACATCATCAATCCTGGACCCCCTGCTGACAACTCCATCTCCTTCTCAGAGGAGTGACTCCCAGGGGAGGTCTTTGTGTGTAGAGACCAATGGAGACGCGACCCTCATCCAGTATAATAGAGCCAGCCCAGCTGAGGCCGGGGCCAGACCACACTGCCTTTGTCAAAACAGAGGCCTGCGAGCATTCCTTTCTTTACTGCGGTCTTCTCACACTTGCTCATTCACAAACACGGAGAATACTTTAAAAGTAACAAACCCAAAACTCTCTTTATATTCTACTTTGTCCCTCAGTATGTAAAGCACTGCAGCCAGGACTTTCAATACATCAATTTTAATATGTTCTAGTGATAAACAGGTTAATTGGCTGACAAACTCTTTGAATTGTTATTAGATACATGACACGAGAATTAATATATTTTGATATTATGGACATCATAATTGGAAAAAACCCTCTTCTTGCGTCACTTAAATATAGGCCTAAGCAGAAATGGCATTTGTAAACTACGATGGAGGGATTTTCAGATAATAATGACTTGCATTCAGAAGACTTTAAATAATCAGTAGCTAGTCTGCACTGATATAAAAATGTTGCCAATATATATGATTCATTATTTTTATAGCTGATAACTGACCAATATAAAAAATGTTGTTGTTTAAATTAATAAGAAATATGATCAGTTATTTCAATGTTACTGACATTCGCAATATTAAATTATTAGTGTTAATGTCAATATTAATATGAACTAATATTTTTTTAAGATTTAGATGGAAGGTGATGGCAAATATATAGGTAATATAAAAAAACGTACATGTACAATTAAATATCAAATACTGGACAATACATATATCCAACATCAAATGATACTAATGTATTTTTAAAAAATCCAATGTAGAACAAAAACAATATTGTACCAACTTATCATCCTTAAGGTGTGGTCATATTCGCAAAATTTTGTGGGCCAAAAAATTATTTTGTATATTGTCACACAGAAATCACTTTCAAACCAAGCAACTTTCTGTTCAAGACCACCTTTTACCCAGTGCAAAATCTTCAGGTGGATATCTTTTGCCCTCACATAAAACTCCAGATCAAATTCCTGATCATCAAATCAACTTGAAAATGATTGAAATGCATTTTGCCTGTGGAAATACACTGAACAACAGTAAAAGTGATGCACCTGTAAACATACTGACTATGTTTACAGTTTAGAATTTGCTTTGTCTTTTAAAGAGTTCAAGAGACATGGACACCATAGACTAACATTGTTTGGAAATGCACAGCATCAACATTCTGCTAAACTTCTCTTTTTAATGTATACAAAATAAATAAAGTCACACGGATTTGTAATAATATTTGTGTAAGAGTATTCCTTTTGGTGGAACTACTAATTTCAGAAATTCACTCTAGTCTAAGTCTATTATATTTCAATGCATTTATACATTTATCAGCTACCCTGCTCTTTGCATATCAACATGTAAAAAACCCTAAAGTTTATTTATTTTCACTAAACGCAAGACAAACCTTAAAATCCACTTGAGTAGTCTTGTCGTTCCTGTATTTTCATGACCACTGATGCAAGACCACTTCTGAGATAAGTATGCACAATGAAACAAGCAAAGCACTCTGGGAAGAAACCCAAGTGTTTCTGACTGACAGCCAGTCTAGTGTGTATAATTACATAAAGGAGCACGTTTCAACCTGAGAGGGGGAAAAAATTATCTTTACGGTGTTTAATTCGACAGCTGCACCATGACGGGGTGTGTACAGTAGTGTCACGTTAAGCATTCCTCCATAAACACCTCATTCTTTAATTGCCAGTTAACCTGATCATTTCTGCGCTGCTAAATTCAAGCAGGCTAATTACTAGATTTGAGTCATATGCAAGACGAGGAAGCTTTCGTGCCAGCGTTAGTATCTGGTTTCAACTAACAGCTGAGGATGGAAAAAACGATGAAGGATCAGTTAACGCTTCTTGTCTGACAGAGACGGGCTTAGGGACCTTAAGGTGCTTACACTATTTCAGATACATTACAACTGTAGAAACTACTGCAAATACACAACAAAACAGGGAAGAAAAAGTTGTGTGAAATATAATATCACCAAAAGATAACTTTTCATCATAGCAGATAATAACAAGACAACACCGGCCTGGGCCTGCAATTGCATCATTACCGAAAACTACCTGCCTGAAGTAAATTATTGATGGGCATATATTTTGCCAGCCTCCTAAACCTCACTCAGTATTCAAGCGGTATTTTCCACTGTAACATCAGGACAACAGAGATAACCTCAGCACCTTCATGCTTTATTAGCCACGGAAACATCCACAAAAAATGGTGGTTTTGCATATGTCTCACGAAGTCATTGTGCAACTGGTCAGAATAGTTGGAAAGTTTCTATGAAACTTTCCTGAGGTCATTTCCTCTGTTGCTGTGTGGAACAATGCCTGAACGGTAAAGTAGTACAGGGGATATTTGGCTCTGGGGCTGTTTTCACTGAGGTACACACTGGTATCTGCCCAACCCCTGCTGGGTTCAGCATTACAGGTCAGTGTGGTCAACACACGATCATTATCTATCTACTGGGAGCGCGAGTTGACACAAATCAGTATAAACAACATAAAAACAAAATTAATAAAAGTTCTTGGTCTTATTGTCCATGTTTCATCAGTGCATGTTATTTTACAGAAAAATAAATATAGGCTAGGCCTACGTTCTACGTTATGCGCTGGACGCCATTCTCTCATGAACGTGCATACAACAGTTTAGGGCTGTCGCGATTCGTCGATTTTAGTCGACTAGTCGATTTTTAAAAATCGTCGACTTCATTTTGCTCACGTCGGTATTTCCGGCAAAATACCGGAAGTGGCGCATTTCACGGACGAGAATCCATAAAACACATTATTAGACTATTTTCACGATTTCATCGTGATTTCAAAATAAAAGCTCAAACCCTCACTCTGAGTTTACATGTTTTGATGTCCACAAATTCATCTAATTACAGCGGCTATAGCATATCTGTCCTAAAGAAATGGCCAAATATTAAAGATTAAGTGGACATTTGAATTAAATGGTGCTTGGTCAATATTAAACAAGGATTAGATCGCGCAGTAATGTGTAAAAATAATCATCAGGTCGTCGGCGCCCCCTGCAGGCCTTTGTTGTTATGCGTAATCTACATTAGCTCTATTGTTTATAATACATTATGTATTTTAACAGTTTTGTTCAATAAAACCATATGATTTCTTGCTTTTGATACTTTATTTGAACTAATTATTAGTGCATCATTGCTATTATATATGTATTTTAAGTCATTTTAAAAGCTATTGTTCACTTACATCTATTTTTATTACTACAAAACAATATTATAATTATATTGCCCTATGAAATCCGTTTTATTTCCAAACTCAGTTTTTTCCATTTAAAATGTTCTATACTCCGTTTTAATGGTTAAATTAAATTATATTAAATCAAAAAGCCTGTATAATTAAGTTTTACAGTTTTATCTGTAACAAATTCTGTTTTCCATTATTTTCTGGATTCCATTTGAATGGTTCCATTAAATTTTAATAATCAAAAGCATCTTCAATTAATTGATTTTATATTTAAGAAAAAGTTTTTTTCAGAAATACTGCACATTTACATTTTTCATCTAAATTAATTCTGGTAAATAATATTTCTGCTAAATACTCATTTAAAAAGTGCTTTTTGATTATAATTGTATTATTAGACTAGAACACGTGGATTTGTTGTCATTCTTACACTATAATACTGAACTTTGATTTCAGTGATCTGGACACTTGCTTCGTGCACTCTATTGCACTTTACTCTTGCTTTAAAAAGGATTTCATAGATATTAATGGATTAATTAAATATGTGGTTTAATAAAATAAATTGTTGATTTTTGTGGGAAATGAATCGTTTAGATCAATCGATAAATTACTCGAATAAAAAATAGCCATTAATGGCAGCCCTGCAACAGTTAGATAGAGATTATGGTTTATAAAGTTTTAAATATGGATATTTTCTTGCACAAATGCATCGATTCACTTCAGAAGGCCTTTGTTAACCCCCCGGAGTCATGTGGAGTACTTTTATGATGGATGGGTGCATTTTTAAGTGCTTCAAAATCTCCACCCCATTCACTGCCATTATAAAGACTGGAAGAGCCAGGACATTTACATGTACATTTATTCATTTAGCAGACACTTACAATTGAGGAATACAATAAGCGATACATTTTAAAGAGGCAAACAGACACAGGAAGTGCTTGTAATACAAATTTCTAGGAATTGTTCAAATTCTAGCCAGACAGTGAGAGGTTAAGGGAAAGAGAGCAAAGTTAAGGAAAGTTTTTTTTTTTTTTTTTTTTTTTAGATGAAGTCAAGTGATGATGGAAGAGATGAGTTTTCAGGTGCCGCTTGAAAATGGTCAGGGATTCAGCATTCCTGATAGGGGTGGGAAGTTCATTCAGGAACACCAGCCAGGACATTTTTTAATGCAACTCCGACTGTATTCGTTTGAAGGAAGAAAATCATATACACATAGGATGGCTTGAGGGTGAGTAAATCATGGGGTAATTTTCATTTTTTGGTGAACTACTCCTTTAAGTTATGTTATGCACTACTGTACAAAGGTTTGAAGTCAGTACGATTTGTTTTAAAGAAACTGCTCATTTTATTCAGCAAAAATGCATTAAATTGATCAAAATATGACAGTCAAGACTTTTACATTGTTATAAAAAACAATGCTGCTCTTTTTAACTTTCTATTCTATTCTACTTTATTCTATTCTGTGATGAGACACGTTTCTTAAGCATCAGCATAATAGAATGATTTCTATGAAGGCTGGTGTAATGATGCTGAAAATTTAGATTTATTAATAGAGAAAACAGTTATTTTAAATAATAATATCCCAATATTAGAATTTCTCTTGTATTTTTTTGTTCAAATAAAAGTTGGCTCGCTAAGCACATGGGGAAAAAAACAACTTCTGAACGGTTGAGTATATGTCAGAGTTATTATAAAAAAATATTTGACATTTAGTGCAATTCTAAAAGGACTCGGCCCATGAAATCTGGGACTGTATTGACGAATACTCAAAGATAAAGAGAGCTCTTCATCCGAGATGAAAGGATGGAGGGAGAAAAGGCCTGGGGGCGTGGGGGGGGGGAGAGACAGCAACGGGACTGCTCTCCAGTAGTAATAATCAATAGCACAGCAGTGATGGAGCTCTGGCATCGACACACTACTGCCAATCATGCTTCTCCTACTGACTTCTGTGGAGCAGCAAAGCTCCTAGTGCCTCAAAGAACATCAAGCTTCATTAACAGATTCTCATCTGCCGAATTAGACAATATCAGAAACCAAAATGGTCTCAGACTGTGGGGATGTTATTGTGGATTAGAAATTCAAGTAAATATTTGGATTGATGGTATAAATTCAGAGCAAAATGACCGTTCATGTTTATAACAATACAAACATGACTAGAATAGGCCAAACTCAGATGAATAGAAATGAGTAACAGGAGTATTCAGTGCCATTGTGTTCCATTCTGAGACTGCAGCCAGCACAGATACAGGAATGAGGAAACACAAGAGTACTTCACACAAGAAACCAGAGAATCTTAGAGATGGTCCCTGATACTGGACAATAAACAAACTTACACAGAAGGCTTATTTCACTAAACCATGAACTTGTTTTCAGATTGAAAATCAGTTTTTATTCATTTAGAAAATCTGAACAAATCCTGCATTTTGCAGCATAACAGTGCAACCATTCAATAATAATTGCAATGCTATAACACTCAGTTTACCAGTAGAGTGCTTTAGAACGGGTTTCATGTTTTGTTTTAATTAAAATCAATTTACAAAAACAAAAAGTGGATTCCATTGCAGAACAAAAAAAATCCACATCCAGGCAAGATCCACCAGCAGGCCTTCGTCTTGGGCTGATACGCGTTGATGTTTTTTAATATGTAGCCATGTCTAATAATAAAATATTTTTTTGTTCTGCAATGAATCCACTTTTTGTTTTTGACATTTTGTTCCCACTCTGGAGCACCCATAGTCTCGCTTGTGATCACTTGACGCGCCCCTGGTCTAGATCATTTTTTTCTTTGAGTATTAAAATAAATTTACATTGAGAGTTTTATTTGTATTTGTTTGCATTTGATTTGAGTGTTATTGTATATGAAAACTAGTGGTAGTGATAAAAGTGATATTCAAAAAATGAATTGATATCATTTTTAAACATGTGCTAATACTGTAAATAATCTGTTAGATTTGACTGACAACTTTTTTTTTTCATTTGTATAGGTAGTGATAATATTGCAATTGTGAAATCTTTTGGCCACAATAATCATGTAGTGAAAAATCACATCTTCAAAAAAGGTGCAATTATAACTACAAACACAGTACATTCAGAAAATCTGTGAAAAAATACAGATTTGTGTTATTGTTATTGAAAGTGTATCAAAATACATGAAAAAACTTTAAAACTCACTAATAATGTTTAAAGGTGCCATAGAATGCATTGATACAATATTTTAAATTGTTCTCTGATATCTACATAGAAGGTATGTGGCTTATGTAAGGGCAAAATTCTCCAGAAATCAAATGATTTTACATGTGCATTTACAACCCTAGTGTTTGTCCCTAGAATGAAATGGTCTGTTATTACCTAATTTGTCATGAAAATGAATGCAATGTTGAGCTCTGCTCTGATTGGCTGTTTCACAGTGCGGCTCATTTCAGTAGCTCACACAACAGGAAGGAAACACAGGGAAAATATATTTTCTCACGCAGTTATATCGTTGGGTAATTATACTGCAAATAAAATGTGGGCACAGGGAGCCGCTATTAATATGCTGGGCATTGAAACTGCTTTCAAATGCACGATCACTTTTTAGTTTCATTTACTGTTTATGCATTTAGCAGACCACACTTTTATAGCGACTTACAGTGCATTCAGATTTTTTGTCAGTATGTGTGTGTAATACTAACGTGCTCTACCACTACAGGAACATAACATTTATTTCCATGATTGAATTTTCGCTGTTGTACTCGCTGTTTCTTTATATGAATCGGCAGTACTTACCACACATTTTACAAGATGGGCAGATGCTTGTAACAGTGATGCTCAGGATCTGTAAATCATTCGCCATCATGCTCAGTCATCTCTCCTTACTCTCTTTATGTGGTAAGTGAAATGTCTTATGCTACTGTAATGTAATGTCATTTCCATGTACAGAACTCTTATTATTCAACTATGCCAAGGTAAATACAGTTTTCATTCTATGGCACCTTTAAATTAATCATCATATTGTTAAGTTTTCAGTGAATGCGAATATTTTAATGGTTTATTAAAATGACTTAAATTAGTCTTTTTTTTGAGAAATGTATTTTCAGTAAATGTGTCTTTGCAACTGGGAAAAAGTGACAGTTGAATTTTCTAATTTTACACTGGAGAAAAGTGAGGCAAATGCATTGTAACAATTGCCACAAGAAGGCTATACTGTTCCCAAATAGGGGCTGATCAATGGTCATGGTGGTCCTCTTCAGATGAGATCTTATATGTTACAGCGACCCATATTGCAGTTGTGCCGGAGGGCTCTTCACTTAATATGCAACGGAGAAGCCCACAACTGATCAATATCTAATTCACCAGACCGGGTCATGCCACATGTTGACCCAGGGCTGTGGTGAACATGCTCATATACAAAGTGTCTGTCTATTTATGCCTGTTTGTGTTATTGAAAGTGAAGGTCAATTTCACCAAAATTGTGGCTCCATTTCAGTCTCTACTCAGTGGCCCAGTGTTCTATATTCACTCTAGTGTGGAGTAAACCACATGCTGACTACAGTTGTACATGAACACACACCCACATGTTAGCCAGACTTAAAATAAGCCCAATCCACAAAGTTCCTGTCAAAACACAGCAGGCAATATTAGAAGCTTGACCATTCTTTATATTGTCAGAATGCCATGTTTTCAAAAGCTCAGTTTGATAAGTACAGACATAAATATACTGATGCTGCAAAAATGTTTTAAACCTAAGCAACAACTACACTGTATGAGATAGGCTACACAATATGGTATATCATATCGGTTCTGAGCTGATATTACAGATTGTTTTCAATGGATACATCGCCAGAAAGAAGTCTGGCATTTTTAACGAGGAGATCAAGTTACGTCATTTCATTACAAGGTCAAAAAATGAATTATATTCATGGATGAATCATTCACAATAAGATGCATGACAATCATCCACAAAAACAGAATTTTAATTTAATGCCAACCTTTATTCTTCAAAACACTAATAATCTGATCACGTAAATGTAATCTTTAGTTAAATCTTACATTTTAATATCCATATTTTTATTCAGTATATGCCAACTTGAAGCATTAAAATAACTCATTTATAGTTTGCAGTGTTTGCTTTTTATTTGAACACTGCCCACTAACCAGTATTTTGTGTATCCCTCTGAAGGACATTTCAAAGGAATTCTGTTGTCCTTCATGTTTAGAACTGAACCTGTGGTTCTTTTTCCCCCAACACACAATATGGCTGTTCCAGTCACATTGTTTCTGACGTAGGATGTGCAATTTGAGTCCCTATTCAACCTTCTATTGGAAGAATGTGGGGAGTCATGAAACCACATAAAGACCAAGACAGCAACTAGTGTCCAAACAGAGGAGCATTAATATCAGCAGCTAACAAGTGAGCAAACTGTACACAAAGAGTCCAGGTGAGCACTGCTGCCATGTGACACATCAGTCAGAAGTTATGTCGCCACTTCCTGTTATCAGAAATCTCACAGCCTTTGTGATACCGCCAGAAAGCACTGTAAGATCACGAAGAACAGCAAAGCATAACGAATACTGTTTTCAGGTAGGTACCTTTTCAAACCAAAAAAACAGAACTTCAGAATGGAAAACCTAATTTCTACAGGCTCTGTATGTGTGGACACAAGCTTTCACTTTCTATTGACTCTGAGGGCAACTCTAATTGACCTCGAGGTCACACCACCTCCCTCTTTCCCCCAATTCTCCATTAAATAAAAGCAGCCTAGTGGAACCTCCCCCATTTTGTCCCATTCCAGAGAGGTAGAGTGACCACCACAGCAGCTGGATCAAATCTGGGTAGATGTTCAGATTAGGGCTGGGCGATAGGGCATTCTAGACTGACCCCCAGGGGATCTCTTGTCCTCGAGTCCACAATGTCACACCACCTACCTCTCCACCAATTGCCATTAAATAAAAGCAAGTGAGACCCTACCCCCAAACTTTTGTCCCATTGATAGGGTAGAGTTGACCACCAGCGAGCAGCTGGATCATCTGGGTAGATGTTCAGGCTGGTTCAGATGCTGGGATCTCTGTCTCCAAGCAGCCTAGACTAACAATACACCCCAGCGGAGGAGAAAGAGACTTCTTGGCATGTCCAAAAGGATCTTGGCTAGGGGGGGTTCAATCATTACCTTTTAAAGACAGCTTGATCTTTGACCAGAGGCCCACGGAGGCGATGTTTGCTACATGCGTCACATTTGGAAGCAACAGATGTCCATCAAAGACACATGGATGGCTAGAGAAACCTTCAGTCTGGAGTTATCTGGAGCAAAAACAAGGACCAACAATAGAGACACAGAAACAAAGATCTGCCCTAAAACAATACAGACTCAGCCATGACCTCATATATGCTAATAAAAGCATCATATAAAATTAGCACAATGTCCATAAACAACAACAGGATGATGACGCATAAAGTATAACGGCAACAAAAAACTAGGGTTCAAAACTTAGGGTTGTTGTCTTGTCAGAATGATTAACTTTTTGTTTACTGTTGATGAGAAGTATCCAGAAGAAAATACCACTTATTTATCCAGTTTGTCAAACACCTACATTTCCCATAATTCTCTGAGGTGGCACATGAATGATAACATGCATACACAGATTAAGTGACAATTACACACCTAACATCATGTCTTAATATATATCTTCCATGTTAATCAGGAGTTTGCCCTGCCATGACTGCGACAACACTCAATTTGCACTAGGAAAACCATAAATAGCATGCTGTGTAATGAATCATCATGGAGGTGATGAAATTCAAAGTACAATTTACACTGTGTAGAGCATTGAGAGTTAAGAAACTCTGCAAACAGAATATTTTGACTGGCGGTAATCTGCAATTGCATCATTCCCCATTTTTGTATTCAATGTGGACAAACAAACTGCTTGTTGCCAGAATCTTGTTGCATCATACCTGGTCAGAACACAGAGTAATATGTCTCCTTTGCTCTTAATTTTGTTTCACTAGTAGGGCTGTGACGATAACCGCATTACTGCTTCACCGCGGTAATGAGATGCCGACCGCGGTGTTGAGGTCATCACCGCACTTTTTTGCAAGGTATTTGCAGCAGGAAGCTAGAGGTGTGCATTCCGCGGGACCCGACCAGATTTCTTGCGACGCGGGATTAAATTCCCGAATAAAACGCGGTAGCGGTTGGTAACTCTGGTGTAATTTGAACGGGAGGGGGCGGTCTAACAATATCCCATTCCCGACGTCCTTTCAGAACAGCATATCTGCGCTTTACTCACTCTTATCGCTCATGCGCCGCACGCACGGACCAGTGTTTTCTGTGTCATGTATTTTATTGCGCAGCATGTGCATAACGTCCCTCAGACAGAACAGGCAGGCTGTCGATGAGTGACAGAGCAGAATAAGGATGGAGCAGAGTGTGGATGCGCTGTCCTTGAAGGACGTCGACTTGGACTGGAAAAGGGTCAGTTTACTGCTAAGAAACTCACGTCAGGCAAGTCTGACTCGGGACATTCTTCTCAGGGATGTTAAATTGTTCGGTTTCATGAAAAAGTGATTTAATTTCGTAATGTCAACAAGCTAATGTTTTTTTTTTCATATTTTGCATATAAATTTTAATGACAGATGTCGTTTTTTTCTCTGCGACACTTTTCCTACTGTGTTGACAGCAAAAGGTTAAACGAATTTTGTATTTTGACAAGACGAACAAAAATAACAAATGGGCTACAATTTTTGGACAACCTATAGGCATACATTTTTTTTTTCTCTCTGCAACACATTTTACTATTGTGTTGAACTTGACAGCAAAATGTAAAACTACTTTGATTCTGGACAATGATGGATAAAATAAATAGCCTACAATAAAATGCATGTTGTGCAGACTACATTTTTATTTGTTATCTCTCGCTCTTTCAGTAGTGGGAATTTAAATGTGAGATTCTGGAAACGAGATCTATATTTAGCAAAAGGGAACGGTCTGAGGTGGTCAGGAATAAAATTACGGTGTGTGTGTGTTCTGCGGACAGCGGGTGAACATCCTTGGCCAAGTCACTTCACTTTCACTAAATTATGTCTGGCTGCGCAAATCATTTTACTCCAGACTGCTTTCTGTTTCAAGGCAATAAAAAGCTAAAGGATGGCAACCATTGTTCATGATCCAGCACATCCAGAAGGTGTCTCCCACTTTATATTTTTTTATGATTATCTGCAAATCGCCTTTGCTCTTCCACAGAAGAGAGTGGCGGGGTGAGCAGAGCTCATTAACATTGTGCACCGAAACGAGTTGCTGTGTTCTTTTACACACCACCGAGACCATTTCAAGATTACTAAAAAACCAACTTGTGGAAAATAGGCATCATGTCCCCTTTGAAGCACAGCCACCTCAAAATCAGACTTACTTTAAAATCATTATGAGGTTAAATACAGATTTAAAATCATAACAAGAAATTGTTTAATAGCAGTAGAAATCAAATCTTTGTACAACAGAAACACTGGAACTAATGACTTAGAAAAAACAGTTAATCTTAAAAAAGCATATACATAAACATATAGGAAATATAAGACTTATCGGAATGTTATAAACATCTGAAACATTGGTGTTTCATATTTTAGAGCAGTCACTGCAATTTATGAAATAAATCAATTAAATCTGTATGTGGGAGTGTGTGTTTTCAGATGTAACCCTCTTTGTAATCCTTAACATTTTCATAAGTAACTGTAATTTAATTACACATCTTTTCTTAGTAACTGTAACTAATTACAATTACTTTTATTTTGTAATTAAATTACGTAATTCCGTTACATGTAACTAGTTACTCCCCAACACTGTTTATGTTGCACTTTAAAAAGGTTGTTATTATAAATGTAGCCTAATTAATAGTTAAATAACATTAATGACATCCTAATTAGTTTTTATAAACGATGCGTTTCAACAAACACATTTTTCAACAAGTTGCATTTGGACAAGTGCGTTTATATCCACAGAGTGTTACCCGAAAAACAATGTCTAAAGAAATAGGAATCGAAGTTTAGCACAACTCACCAGAACTAAGCATGGGGTTATGTTGAGCTCGGCTTGTTGTTTCTGCAGCTTGCTCAGGTTGTTATTCTTTTAATAATTTATTGTACAAAGAATGGGTTACAAACGATGACAAAGACTGTTCCATAATTCCTATTAAACTCAAAAGATAGAGAAAAAAAAACAAAGTTATAGAAATTAATATTATTTTGTTATTATTGTTAATATAATTAGCTGTTTTAATAATAAAAGACTAATTTATTATTATTAATTTCCATGTTAATTTACAAGCTGCATGCGTTCTTGATCAAAAGTCATTAGAGATTGGGTGGGGGGGGGGGGTCGTGCGATTAACCGCCAAACCGCGATATGTGTTGCTTTCTCACCGCGGTAAGAAAAAAACCCATACATCACAAAAATGCACTAGCACTAAAAAATGTAAGTGAAAAAGTAAGAACTCATCATATCATAATTACAACTTCCAAGTAGGACATTCCCAGAAAGACTTAAAGGCAGCATAATCATGATTATTTGTCTGAGTTACCTCATTTGGATTTTACATTACAGCCTTTCTTAAACCCAGTCTCCATATTTTTGCACAGTGAGTGAACTTATGTGTATAATATATGTGCCAAAGTCTGCTGTAGCAAATTTTCCTCTCTACTAGCTTGGAAATCGTTGGGCAAGTAAATTAACAAGTGACTTTTTAGTGTACTTTGTATCTTGTAACTGTTCAGTGCTGGCAGAGATGAGAAAGAGAGACAGAGAATATGGGATGGAGAGGGTATGAGAATAAAAGGAGCTTTAAAGCAGTCCAGGAGGCTTTGTTTTTGGGGTTTCCCACAGCAGCCGGTCTCTGGAGGGGGTTTCCTGTGTTCAGCGACAAACACACATGCCTTATAAAGGTAATGAACAAGAGAGAGTGTATGTTCATGTGTGTCTGAGAGAAATCCTGAAGTGAAGCATATCATGGAGAAATTAAACAGTGCAAGTCAAAGATGCCTCTAGGGCTGCTCACGCATATGGCAAAAGAGAAACTGTACACCTCTGGGAACGGCAATGTCATCTCCACTGTACGCAAGCAAACAGTAGAACAAAGAGCTAGCAGGCTAACTCCGAGACACCTCCCTTCTTTCAGAGCCACGGTGAAACCTGTAAAAAAACACCAAATACTACAATTCAATTCAACACACGACTGCCCTCGTTTACAGGGCTTGCATGACGGTTATTCACAAATTCTACGAATGAGTCTTAACCACATCCTTTAAGACAGCGAACTGAATCAAACCGTGAAGATTGTACATGTGGCAATAGTGAAGAGGGGTTTTTGCTTTTACAATATTGCATGTGGACCTGAGGAATGCAACCACTTTACAGACCAGCGGGGAACTCTCAAACTGTTAGTCTGGCTGAAAAGAGCAGGTGAAGGGGGCAGCCCTCAAACCTAATTCAGAAACAAAAACAGTCGGCACGTCATTGTCTAAAACAAAATTTTAGCCAGAACTGTGTGAAACATTTTCAAATGAACCAATTAGATCCAAATTCTAAAATAAAACAGCTTTGGATGGATGTTCTAACATGATGTTATGCGTTGTTGCGGTCCACTGCAGTTCATTAGGCACGGGCCCTGGGCAGATCAGGGGCCCGGCAAGGCCACATATCTCATGTTCCAGCTCTGAGAAGAGTCTGCTTACAGGAGCTCATGCTCACAACGACTTGCTCTCCAGACAATAGGCAGGGAGGAACCAACATACTGCCCCTCCCCTCCCCCAGAGGTTCATTGTTCCCACTGTCTGTAGCCCTGATCTCTGTGGTGGGATGCTTTCTAGTTAGCAAACATAGAGTCATTTTAGAGCTAATCTAATTGGGGAGAGCAGAAAGTGTGACACTGGGACTGTGAACCCCAACCTACAGTCCAAAAGGATTCATATACATTATCAATTCCTTGAAAAAACTAGGGCAAATCTGGTCAGTGTAGATTAAACCACCCAGTGTTAGAGTAACCTAAATCTAGGCTAAGCTGGGAGAATGTATCATATTGGCATTTGGCACTGGAGATCTGTAATCTGGAATATCTTTCATAACCAAAAGCGAGACAGACATTCGCCTCGTGTGTTAATATTTACAGAGTTCAGATCACAAGTCATTAGAAAGTCATCCCAGGGCCTATCATTGACTTGTGGGATCCAGACTTAAAAGGATGCTGTTGATCTACCCAGGCTGCAATAGTCCATTTGCCAGAAACAGAGTGATCACATGTCCAAACACAACCAATTAAGACTAGGGCTGGGCGATATGGCCCAAAATATTATCTCATTTTGTTTTTTATATCAGTCCATATCGATAATTATCACGATAAATGTCAAATATTTATTTATTTCAAGTTTAAAGCCAGATTTTTGCTCCAAAGTGAAAGTTGTAGAAACCAGACCATTAATTAACACAATAAATATATAAATAGAAACATTTATTTCTTAGTTTCTGCATGCTCTAATGAGTGATATAGTTTCAAATCAAGAAACAGGTTTGGGTTGCCTCATAACATTAATAATAATAATATATTTGTCTCTTAGAAATGCACATTTGATAGTCGCTTGAGTTACATTTTTGTTCATTATCAAAATTAGTAACTTCTGTACATCAGTATTAACATCTGTAGTCCCCCATAGTAGCATACATTTAAATCATGATAATCAGTTAAAACTACACATATAGCACCTCAATAACATGGTACAACTATAACTATATGGTTTTAGGTAGCCTATTTGTATGAAAAACAGTAGTCTAAAACATTCAGTATAAATGCACACATGCTATAGCTGCCTTAACCACACATGCATATTATAATTATATACCATTACACCTGTAATAAAATTAAATGTGAATATCCCACAT
Organism: Ptychobarbus kaznakovi; assembly: GCA_027422405.1. Taxonomy (NCBI): domain Eukaryota; kingdom Metazoa; phylum Chordata; class Actinopteri; order Cypriniformes; family Cyprinidae; genus Ptychobarbus; species Ptychobarbus kaznakovi. The sequence continues at coordinate 8,828,522 of CM049806.1, forward strand.
TTCTGCCACAATACCATGGTGCAGTGAGTTTTACTAACGTTACAGTAAATCCATGGTAAATAATGGCGATGTGTAGATTGAAAAGCCTTCTGACTGTCTCGTCGTTGCACACAGTGCTTCTCCTGTTCGGCTTGTGTTCTTCGCTGACTGGATCTCACAGCGCTGCTTAGTGTTCACGTGACCGAGTAAACGCATCTGCTCTAGTGAGCTCGCGCCGCGCGGCAGTTTGAACTGTGATCCGAGCAGATAAACTGTCCGTGTGACACGATTCAAATGAGTCGCTCGGTTTCGTTCTGCTTTTGGCGCATAAACATTATATCGAACATTTATCGAACTCTTCATATCGTTTTATCGAGGAAAGTTATATTGCGATAATTATCGTTATCGAATTATCACCCAGCCCTAATTAAGACCATCTTTAGTCACTCCCACAATCTTGAGAAATCTGGTTTAAAATACTGCTTATCAGGTAAATATTTGTTATACATTGGTTGCCAGGGTCTTGCTAATCTACTGCTAAGATGTTCTGACACCCCTTTTCCACAAAAATGGTACTGGTGCCAATTCCTCGTTGGGGTGATTTGGAAGTGAACCTGCATTTCCACTGACTTGAGAAGCAACCAATGCATTGTACTTCACGTGACTACATAAACAGTCTAAAAGGTTTTTCGATTTGAAATATTCTTCCTTGTATTCATATTGCTTGGGAAACATTCCATTCTCTATTCTCCAATGCAATTGGTTCCTGGTTCTGACATGGCTCAGTTTTCATTTAATGGAAGTCTAAGAGATTTGGTTGCAAATCTTATTGTTCATCAGGCAAAAAAAATGTAAGTCTTAAGGCTAAGCAAATTAAGCACACCTCTCCTTAATAAGCCTCATGATTTCAGCTATCGTTCATGTTTCTAGCATAACCAGGGTGGAACAAAAATGCACCAAAGTTTAATACTCTGGCTTACGGGTGATGAAATAGTACAAGCAGTAGAAAAGGCAAGACTTGCCTTAGCAAACACCACTAATCAATCACTAAAATCATATGCATCTTCCTTCATCGCACTCACTTCCTGTGCTGCTGCCGCATGAACATGCTCAGACAATGTGTTATTTTACCCTTCATGTCAACAACCATTTTCCAGTTTATAGATCTTTTCAGAAATGTATAACATTGTTTGACTTGTTCACATGAGCATAAAAGACCAGTCTACAGCCGCCCGCTTATCTTACTGGCCTTCTGGGCCATTTCTGTACACAGTGGCTGAGACCACTGTTGACACTCAGACACAATGTAGTGTATAGCTGAGAGAGAACTCACTTTGCAAAAAGAGACAATGTCAGTTCATCTCAGATTTCTGTTGATCGCGAATAGAATGCTCCAGTTATTCCTGCAAATCAATCCAAATTGATGGAATGAGGAATACAACAAATTGATGAGTACTATTCATGAATGGTAGGCTATATTGTCACTAATATTGATTGTGATTATGCAACAGTATATATATTTACCATTGATTATTGGTATTCAATATAGCGTGGTTGGTGTTAGTATATGGTGTTGGTATCCATCTCACTGATGGTTTTTGAAAATTATTTTAACAATGGTGCCACAGACAGGTCAATCCCAACAATGTAAACTGGTGCAGCAGAAGTATTTGCGAAATGCTTTTGGATGTAGGCTAACCATTACTTTTTAACTCCACTTGGTGCATCAAAAAAGTACACACCTCATGTTGTTGTGTTACAAAATCTTGTTTTTGATTATCAGGCAAATACGGTACTTCAATGATGTGTCAAATAAGGCAACACATTTTCATAGCAGATGCATAAGTGATGCTATGTTGCTTGAATGCAAATTTCTTTATAAAAAGGTACATGCATATTACTTGTGCACATACTGCTAGGAGCACAGCAAGTCTCAACCTGAACTGATGCCAAATGTATTGCACTGTTGTTTACATGTTACTATGTTTGTAATTTGATATATTTGTACATTCATTGTCATTTAAAAGTTTAATTCATTTTATAGTATAATATAATACATTAGTTGTTCTCTTGTTAAAGGAACTTTAAAGAACATTCCTCATCAAGCCATGTAGTCACCATGTAATATTTCCAGGTAATAAATGAATAAATTACAGATTTGTAGATGCTAACCATAGCATTGAGTCACCTGATTCAGTGTTGACACCTCATTTTTTATCAGTGTTATGTACTTAGGGCCCAGGTTGTCTTTGAGGGATCACTATAGCTTAGAAGGACATAAGTGAGAAGATACTTAAAGAGTTAATGACCCAACTCCTAAATCATTAGAAGAAAACAAACAGGCCTAATTTGAAGCGAGAGAGCTAATGCATGACAAAAGCATTTCCTCTGGCTATTAGCCTAAAGTCTTTAGGACTGCATTTCAGGGGGTCCTGAGGGTTTCAGTTCTCACATTACAGTGACCCTTCCCCCATCTAGACCCCCATATGTGGTTTTCAGGAGGAGCGATTAACACGGATAAAACAACACATCTGGTTCTGTTCAGCAGAGCGATGACCCACATCTGATGCTCAAATGTTGCCTTTCTGAAGTCCATTTCCGGGGTCACATAGGACAGTTTCTCTTGGGCTGAGACTGAGCACTTAGAGTGTCTTGGACAAGCTACATGAGGAAATTGAGACTGCTGGCCAGTTTCAAACACCACAAACAAACCAAAGTATGTATTCAGTGCAAATAATATTAACGCAGAAGCTGAGTTTTAACAGGCTGACTCAAGATATCTGACTGAAAGCCCCTTTTCTAGTAAAAGTGCTTGGTTAAAATGCTTTTTATGCCAAGGTGAGGGCACTTCTGTATGAACACAAACTTCTCAGTTACTTATTACGGAGCCATATAAAACAAAAACACTAAGTTGAGCTCCACCCAAGCCAAATATGTGGTTAAGAGGGCCTTCCATCACTGGAGGGTGTGCACTGTGGATGATTACTACCTTCTGACACTCTGCCAAAATCTTGCATAATACATAATAACACTAATCAGTAAGAGGTTATTTTAATATCTCGGCTGCCTACTGCAGAGTGTACATTTAAAACTGGACAAAGAAAGAACCTGTTGGATGGCAAAAGTAGGACAGGGCAAAAATACAAGACTATAGCCATCACAGATACCCCCTCCCCCATTATTTACAGTGTCCTAACCATGATAAACCGTCCTATCATTTAACAATATAAAGTGATAAGCAAGAAAAGAGTACCATGTATCTTAACAATAAACAACAAACATGAATCACACTTGGTTAGGATCTAACGCTAAACTTTTACACCCTTGATATTTGGTTACATCCTTGAAAGTGTTTGGAAAAAAGAACAATCTACAGAAATAAAATGAGTGAACTAATGATTTATCTACATTTTATTTCATAAACAAGTGTAAACAGAAAACCAAGACAGTTCCCAGCAACTGACACACAATCAGTCTTTTTTTTCTCTAAGTTGGGATGGAAAGCAGTGAGGTCTGAGCAGGAATGCTTCTGAGACACTCTGCCAAGAGAAAAGGGGGTCAGATGTGGCAAACGCTTACTCAGATGGTGGGACGCTGCCAACCAAAACCTATCAAAAGATTTCAACTCCCAAAACCAACAACATAAAAACCTCCTTCCAGCAGTAATTGTGAGTGAGAACTGTTTTCTGTGAGACCAGAAATTATGAGTTATTGCTACATTTTCTCTAATATGGTGTTGAGAAAGACCTTGTCCTTTCATGTCTGCCTGTTTTAGTCACAATAATTAATATGATTATGACTACAGTCTCTCGTAAAAACTTTCAACCTCTTATAGACCACCTTCAACTCAGGTCTTGTAAACCATTCTCACTCCTATATTATCCCAATGAACATCCATATAAAATACTTTCTAAAAATGTGTTCACAAAACACATTGGTGTGATATATCCAAGGATTTTAAAATCTGATATTTAAATATTGTTAATAGTAATAATCCAATAATTATTTTCATGTTATGGTCAGTAAATCTGACCACCTGTAGCTGGTGAGTGGTGAGCGCACTGGTTGTGCTGTGGCAGCCGTCGCATCATCAAGCAAGTGGATGCTGCACACTGGTGGTGCACCCCCCCCCCCACATGATTGTAAGTGCTTTGGGTGTACAGCAATACGCAATAAAGCGCTATATAAATACATCATTCATTCATTCAGTAAATGTTCAATATTAAAATGATTCACTATTTTGTCTAAATAAATTCAAAATAAAAAATTATTAAATTACAATACTACTAAAATAAACAGTTTTAATGGCATTAATGAATTTAGGCTTCATAAGATTATAATGTACATACAGTACGAAACTGGATATTCATTATAACATTTACTAAACAGAACATTTAAAATGTTACTAAATTGCCATTTATAAAAATCATAATGTTTTTAAGTTTAGCTTTGGGATGATGGTAAAAGTTATGTAAAAAAAATACAAATTTATATTTCAAAAATTGGCTGATATATATTTGGCCGATATCTATAGATATTTTTTTTTTAAATCATAACCGATATCATCATGCATCCCTAGAATGTCTGATGGATGAGTAAAGAGGGTCAACTAGTCCAACAACCAACTGATCAGTAATGGAGGTCACTAGTAGATTTTTCTTTGCTTTTAAATGTTTTTAGTTCAAATACCAATAGAAAACATCTCTGATTGGTGGCTGGCGGACATGACGCTAAACCAGCTAAATTATACCCAGTGACCCACCAACAAGCTGATTTAGATTCTACATATATTTAAACATCCCTTACTGGCTGCCTTCACATAATAATTAGAATCAGAAGTTTAAACAGGCTTGACGTCATGGAATCTCTTCTATGCGGATAAAAATAAGGCGCCCCGCTACCCACAATTTCAGCCACATCTGCAGACAGGTTTAATCCCCATGACACCAGAATCACCACCTTATGTGTGCAGAGACCAGCTGCCGTCTGGCATTTAATACAATCACAAACATACACAATGCTGTATGTGATCAGGAAGTACTTTTCCCATTGCAACAGGACATGGAGGAAGAGATCTCACCTGGTAGTAGTTTTTGATGTGTCGGATGACAGTGTTGAGGTTCTGTATTCTCAGGTTGGCATCATTGTTGACTTGTTTGTTGACTCGCTGATTCATGGGGCTTGGGTCTCTGTGGACCAAGAGCAACAAGAGTACATTTAAAAATCTCACATAAGCACTTTTATAATGGCTGGGCTGGCTGTTTGACTATGATTCAACAACCTAGTTAACTATAGTGAGGTCGACTAGTTTACTTTTTAACGGTTTGGTGAACCCAATTATATATGATTTCCTCAAGATCAGTCGACTAGTCATTCAACCTGAGACTGCACTACAAATAATCATTATCCATCACTTTCATAAACTGAGCTGTATTTCATTCATTTTTACTTTCATTTTTCAAGTAATAAATATCTTGGTTAATATTTTTAATCAGATTAACAATAAAAAAGTTGTGTGTTGCAGTTTTTTCATTTTATTCTATTATTTATCAATATTTAATGAATTACTCCACTTGGCTACATGTGGAATCTCTCATTCTCTTTCCAAATGCAACATATCCTCTCTCACTATTTTCACAGGTAAACAATAAAAAACTAACAATTTTTGCCCTTTTATTCTAATCTTTGCTCTTTTATTCGAATTCATATTTATTAGGAATGTTTCTAAAACAACAAAAAGCATTCTGAATGATCTGTCATTAATGCTGAAAACTTGATTTATAAGATACATAGTTTTGCACATCAATATATCTTTGCATTACATTACATCTAGATTTTTTTTTTTGCATTACAAACAAATCCTTGTTCGGAATAAACTATATCCTCCACCTCAACAAAAAATGCTAAGTTCTTCTAATATAACAAGTAATTAGGCTTTCATATCACTGGACTGGATCATTGGATGTAAAGGTTGAAGCCAGTAAGTGGGTCCTGGTCTTGGCACAGACAGTTCTGAGGTCCTACATAGACTCTGTTTGTGCGATCCTCATTTACATTTGTTTTGTGAGAATGGCATGCAAATTCTGCCAGCTTGGCCCACAAATTCCCGCTTGCAAGTGAAAGAACCTTAAAAGATCGGGGTCAGTTTTCTTTTTCCCTCAACTGTTTTCTATTGCCTGAAGCCAAGAACACTGCATTGAGTTGACATTTTACGAGCATGGATATTGCAACGGACAGCGTGGTTGGAAAAACAATGATTGTTTAGTAAAAGTCAAGGGAAGACCGATAGGGTGCATGCAGAGGACATCTGCCAGATGGGATGTGTTAGCATAACAGCGATGGTGTTACCGCATACCTGGTGAACGAATACACTGTCAAGGCTATCGGTTTGCTACAGGCATACGGGTGTGGGCACATTAAAAATGGATGAGGGTGAGGAGAAATGAGCAGTGTGTGCATTGCTCTCAGCATTCCACATCTCCACTCATTTGTAAAGGTTCAGTGGAAATACACTGGAAACCTGAGTATGTGAGTCTTCATACTAACGATGTACAAGATTATTCATGTAACATTATTCTTTTAAGCTCACATATATGCTAGGTCATTTTTAGGTTGCAAAACTATAATCAACTAGGTAAAATTAGTAAATAAATAATTAGTCTGGTTTTGTGTTCACTTGACCCTAATCAAATGTTTATTTATATTATATACTTAGACCTATCTTACTAATGTTTCTTAGGAAGAGCTTATAGAAAAACTGGGCTAGTGTTAATTTATATTGTATTATAGATTTTACTTTATATTTTCAGTTTTCATTTTATTTTATTTTAAGCTTAAAAGTTTTTGTTTTACTTTTAGTCATTTGAATACTTAATTATTTTTTAATAAACATTTATTTCAGCTAGCTGCCAAGACAAGTTTTTTCCTCATCTTTACATCGACATGAAATGTAAATAGTGATGATCTATTCTTCTCCATTACCATGCATATGTGAGTGAAACATTCTCAAAATGAGAAAAATTGCTAACTGTTGCGATCTCATAAATAAATGGAAGTGAGGAGTTGTTGCCCAGTCCTTACATCAATAGACCTACCATAAAAAGACACTGTTGTGAGGGGACATTAATGTTTACACTCCAATATTGCATTCAAATCATAAGCTTTGATTTCATGTTGACTTACTGAATTCATTTAGTAAGAAATATGTCACGTTAGGAAAGCAGAACGGGTTCCAAATGCCATTTCATGTTGACTTTAAGGCAACTAGAGGAAAACAACTGATGCAGTCCATGCCATAAAGTGACATGACACACAGAGAACATGACACCAGGGTACAATAATCTATCGAGGACAGCGACAAGAGTGTCTGAGGACAGCTAATACAGTACATGTGTCATCCTCCCATCAGACATACCCCCCACCCCCATTTATAGAGAAATTGATTTCCTTTGTCTGAAGAGGTTTAAGCCCCTGATTAAGGCAGAGAGGGCAGCAAAGCTTCTCGATTAAAAGTAGGTTAAAGGACAATGATGCAGTGGTTTCAAGAAGTCGAAAACAGTATTTTATAAAGCTCAATCGGATGCATAAACTCTAGGTGTCAAAATATGTGTAATGAGCTGCTTTGCATGATGCAAATACTCTCAAAAGAAGAGATTTCCTTGTTCATTAGTAAGACTCACACTCGACAGTGCTGCTGCCTATTCACCTGTTAGTTGAGGTTACAGCTTGAGCTAACCGAAGACTTCCGTGGCCTAACATTCAATCAGACGTGGCTGAAATTTATACCGCATGCTTGCAAACTGATGTTACACATGACCTTAAAACTCTTGGCAATGTACAGCCCCAAATCAGCCAGAGACCCTTTATTAACACACTAATTATGGAAGAGGAACAAAACTGATGGAGTGTGAAGATTCGGATTGAGTGTCTGCACAGTTGGATGGCAGGCAGGAAAGGCTAGGATGTGGTTTCTAATGAAAAAAAAGATAGGCCCATAACAGCTGCTAGATTACAGCATGTAGACACAGTCGCACACGCACACACACACAGTTCTGCGTCTGTAACTCACATGTGTGTCATTATCTTATGGAGGAAGACACCATCCACTAAATCCATGAACATGGAGAGCTTGTCTTCTGAACCGGACCCAAGGGGTCCAAAAGTCTTGACCTGTAAAAAAATTAAGAAATCAAATAAAGTAGGTAGTAATATCATGACAGGATGCACGCACAGCTGCACAAGCATGCTTTCTGTTTCAGAACTGAACTGTAGAATGTACACATTTTTGTATATATATATATATATATATATATATATACAAAGAGAAACTTGTAAGATCATTTTTATTAAATACTAATAAATATTGTTTGTCAAACAGTCTGTGTTCAACTCTAAAAACTAAACATAACTGTCCTCCAATTACTATGAGTGTGTTTATATTTCCTTAGATGTTATACAGTATCATGGAACAGCACACATGTCAACATGGGAGTGTTTATGATTGTCAAATGTGGGTTAAGATGGTGACGTATGAGTTGGAAACACAGTGGTCAGAGAAAGCACAGCCAAACAGGACATAGAGGTCAGGGTAAGGGGGTCAGAGGAAGTTCCGCCAAACCCTGTCAAGTGTCATTAAACTCTTCGTGTAGAATCAAGAAGCAAGCACACAAAAAGTGCTAATGTTAAGCTGTTGTGTGTACAAGTTTAAAATCATTTCTACCTAATGGGATTTTTTTTATTACACACAGATATATATATATATATATATATATATATATATATATATATAATAAATAATATTTGAAATCAAAATAAAATAATAATAATAAATAATATTTGTTACATTATATTATATATATACACACACATATATAGTAAGAACAACTATTAATTTATAAACGTATATTACATAAGTAAAGAAACAATGTAGAATAAAATAAGAACAAAGTAAAATGAACAAACAAACAAATACAACTTTTAGCACTTAGTTATATGTATTAAAATATAGATAAAAACAATAACAAAATGTTGCAATAAAGTTGTAGGCATAATTTTAATACGCTCATACACATCTGCTAAATGAAAAGCATGTTAGATTAGTCTCCTTCCACTAGGCTTGAGACAAACATAAAGCATCCAGCCCACATTAGTATTGCTCAGGTTTGCACTGTCACTGGCCGCTGCTAAACAAACTACACTCAACGCAAATACAAACTCCGCACACAGCAGGTGCCATCGTGTCTTTGTGACTTACCCAAACCACAAGCGGCGAATCCATGAAGTTAGACATGAGTTCAGACACTGTAATATCCATTTTGGGGGGAAATAGCACACACAATACCCACGCAAGACTTAAAATGGTTTGCAACTGAAGGTGCGTCTAGAGAAATAAATAAAACACAAAGTGCGTCGGATTCCTGTAAGGCTATATGTACTCCACATTGCTGTCCGCAGCAGAACAATGCAGGGGACGCCAATCAAATCCATTCTGGAGATAAAAAGACATCCTTTGAGGTAAAAGTTTGAAAACTTTGAAATGACTTGCAATCCCAATAGTGAAAGGTTACGGCTAGATAAAAAGTAAAACGCTGCAGTCTATGCGGACTTGCGCGGTTAAAGTTCAACTTCTCTCCATTTACTCTCAGCGATTGCTGGTCTGGCGTTACTTTGTCGCCGCGCATTCAACCTGCACCAGCACGAACAGCACAGGAGAGTGAGGGGCTCAACAGCCAATCAGATGCGCGGATCCACAGGCGGGTGCTAGTAAACCGACCAATAGCAGGCTTGGGGGTACTGGGTTTCATTCAAATGACGTAACAAACAACCCAAACTGTTGTCGCCGGGACAACTAGCCCTCAACGGTGCAGCTCGATGGCACCCTCAGCAGGTAAAACGTATGTTTTTGTACATTTTGAAAATGTACACTTTGTTTCGAGCACTTCCGTGCTTTTATGAATCCTCTAACGTTACCTTTAAAATGATCCACTTTGGACTATTATTACACGCTGGATTAACGCTCGAAGCATTGATTTATAAAGGGCACGAATCAGTAACGTTAGCGTCATGTGCCCCTCAGTTTTTAGTCAAATGTTAAATACAACTTTAAAAAAACAACATTCGTTTTTGAACCCAAAATATGTCATTTATGTTCATGACGTTTAATTCGTGCACAACATATTCTATATAAATGTACTAGTTGTATTGCTAAGTAGTAGTAGTGTAAATGTTACTCCATGAATTTCATGAAGAAAACCTCACTTTCTTACATACGTTTCTTACTCAGCACAACAGTGTCTTCTACAGGACAAGAGCAGTGTGTTTTAACATTAACTTTAAATAACATTTTACTTAGTGAAGTTAATTCAACTTTACCTGATCAGACTGTGTAATACTCACTTAATAGGAAAGTAAATAAGACTCAGACATAATGGCACACTACAAGTCCTTAAACAGACAACAATGGGCAATGGTTACTGCAAACAGATAGTTTATTGATTTTCATACTCCTAAAATGAGTCATACCCACTGATATATATACTGATCTGAGCTTTCAACTTATTATATGTGATTTTGCATTGAACATACAGATATAAAAAGAGAGAATGGAGGCATATTAGTTTAAAGGGAGTTCATTCTATCGTAGACTGCAGTGTGTTTAAACCAACAAAAAACGAGAGCGACTAAGAGAGAGAGAGATTTGGAGGTCCAAGATGTAATGGCAAAAAAATTTAAATAAATACAATTATTAAAAAATAATAATAATCTTAACAAAGCACCACACTGACCCTCGCAAAAAAAAGACTCTGTAAACATATTCATATCCAAAAAAACAACAGTGAGATGAAATGTAACTATTGTTAATAATGTTTCTGCAATTAAAAAACATATATAATTAAAAAAAATGCTTGTTTTAGCTTGCAGTGCCTGGCAGAAACAGTATGCATATATTTTACATTTAGTCATTTAGCAGACAATTTTATCCAAAGCAACTTACAAATGAGGACAATGGATTTATACTTCCATGTTAATATGATACTGAAAAAACTAAGACTTTGAAAATAGGGCACTTCAATTCTGTTAGATTTTGATATAACATTTCAAAAACTTAACAATTATTGTATAATTCATATTTAATTAGCATGATCTGAATATGGGCATTCAGTTTGAATGTATTTAGCAATTATTAATTAAATTATTATTATTATGTTACAGGTAAAAATGTCCATTTACCATTATTTCTACATTCACATTTGCATGACACACTATTCTCCATGTTTTCAAACATTCATTGGCTACCAATTTTAATTTATACTGCATTATCCAAGATGTACACATCACTTTCAAATTGTAATCATTGTTATGATGATGTGAGAGATACATTTTAATGCTTTTAATGGTTTTTCTGTCCTTGTGTAAAGGCATTTATAATGTGAGTAATACTGGGGAACCTGAGTTATAAGAGGGTAAAACTCTTAATCTTAAAGATATAGCACCATATTAAATAAATACATCAGTTCATGCTTTGCAAAAGCATTCAACACAGTTAAGGTTTTGGAAAAGAAAAAAAAGCTACCTCTCTCCTCTTTGTATTCTCTTTAGTACCATGGATGTACTTCTTAATGCATTCATACACAATGTCATTAATATGTTCACATTTGAATATAATATTATTATAATATTAATATTCATATGTTTGTTGGAATAATGAAAAATACAACACCTAAACAGTCTAAAAGTACACTAAACACTGCTCATTGCATATAGTGCATGTTAATGCAATAGTGTACAGTGTTAAACCCCTTCATCATCACACTTCCTGCTAGCTGATGGCCATTTACAAAAAGAAACACCTCCAATGTCAACCTCTATTTAAATTCTATAAGTTCCGATGCAAAGAGCACAGTATTAAATTTGCAACCATTTTAAAGGAATAAGGCAGATTAACAAAACTAAGCATGTTATTTATAGTCAAAATACATACTGAAGCATGCCTAGAATAAACTAAAAAAAATCAAGACAAGAAGAAATCCGTTTTCTTACAAATATTTTTGGTTAAATTTGATCAGTTCCTGTGCTTTTATTTGTATACAGAGTGAATGTGGTATGTGACTGTAGTATCGGAAAAATACCACAAAACATAAAAAAGCAAACGTGTGGACATTAGCAACACTTCATTAGCTTAGATACAGGCAGCAGTGTAATCTACATTTCATATAGCTAAATTCTTACAAATTAATATAATGTTTAAAAAAATGGTGTTATAAATCTGTTCCATTTCACCTGTCGCATTATGTCCAGGGGTTTATTTCTTCTTAGTGAACAGACTAAACCTCTTCTCCTTCTCCTTCTTGGTTGAGGGAACCTCTAGAGTAGAGGAAGAAGGTGGAGGTAGGCTTTGTGCCTTCACTCCTGATGGCCCTGCAACTGGTTCTTCTGTCACAGCTTGTGCTGCCTGTTCTATAGCCTGAGTCCAGTTCTGGAGTTCCTCCTGTGGTCAAAAAACATGCATCATTAATGTTGTTTACTGGCATATTTCAAAGATTATATTAACTTAGAAGAAGCAGTCAATAGCGCACCTCATCTATACACTGGAACAGATATTCACTTCCATCTTCAAGTCTGCAAATGGAACAAGGATAAAACAAGTAAGTCCTATATGTAATATATAAAACAATAACTAAATACATTTTTATTTCAAAATTAATATCAAGATTGATGACCAAGACCCTTACCGGAGTTTGAACACCTGCTTCTTTTTCTTATAGTTAGTCAAGATCTCGCAAGAAGCATTGGTGAGGTCCAGGGGTTCCTCGCCATGGTATGTGACACTGTGACTAAAGCTCTTGGCGTCCTTGTAAGCAGAGAGCTGCCTGGGTTTGAGCACACAGTAAATGTTGTTCCAGGACCTGAGACACGAGATGAGAAGGTTGACCGTTTTAAATTAAGTTCTCTAGTAAAATGAAGACTACTTTTGATTTAGACCAAGTCACTGTTATATTCTTGTCAATGGCTTGGTTACTTCAATGTGTCTCTAGACAACAGCTAACCTGTTGGATGCCTTCTTATTAGGCCCCTCCATCTCATGTTTGCGGAATAAAGCTCTCTCCATCAAGACTGGTTGAACTTGTGAAGATTCAGTGGGAAGCGTGGCAGCTTTTTCTGTGTCCTTGGTAACCTGGATGGATGTGGAAGGGTCCAGCTTCAGTGAGCCACTTTCCTGCATCTCTGAGATTAAAGGCACAGTGGAGTCCCCCGCTGTGCCATCAACTCCCACGGAACTTGGCTCTATTACTCCTAAACCAGACTAAAGATCACAAAGTTTGGGTACAGATTCAAACAAGTATTACAGGTATTAATTGAACAAATATTTGCAGTACAAAAAGTTAAATTATATTATAGGGGTATTGTATGCTGTATTTGCAAAAGGAGAGGATAACATTAAATGTGAAAGAATATCTGATAAGAAGAATATTGTTAATGAAGAGAAAGATGAGATTCCTACAAAAACTTGAACTCACCAGAGACTGTTCTTCTGTGGTGTAGAGTTGTGAAGACTCCTCTGCAAACCCGGTGTCTTCTCTCCTAAGGTCAAAGTTTGAATGTCAAATTTTAGTATGGAATATGGCGTTAGGGTAATGCAGTGTTACCCAGATTGTATATTTACCTGCTGTCTTTTTCCGCCTCTTGTCTGTACTGTTCCATGTCCTGTTGTTGTTTCCGAATTTCCAACAGCTCCAACTACAACAGATTATTAATAGTCAGTGAGTGGCGCCTGTCAATGCAAACAATTCACATAATTTGAGGTATCATTAATGAGTTTAATATGTCAAAGTTTAAAGCACATACTGTTGTAAGACGTTCCAGTGCTGAGAAACGCTCTTCCCATGTAGCAGTTGATTTCTCGAAGGCTTCGTGTCTCTTGAGCAGTTTTTCGACCTCATCCACTGTCTCACCCAGATCCATGCTGACCATGTATGGCTCCTGGGCAATCAGCCAGGCCTCTGCCACAGATGCATCCCTGGCAAACTGACATACCTCCAACACTAGAAGGAGATATATTTATAAGCAGCTGTAATATGCAGTAGTGTGTCTTTTCGTGTGTGCTTGTTGACATTTGTGGACTTACAAAGTCTAAGCCATTCCCATCGTTCATCCCATTTGAGCATCATCTCTTTCCTCTTCTCTACCAGTTGCATCAGCTTCTCTTTAATCTGTAAGCACAAGAAGTGTAGATGAAAATGGATGCCTTTCCAGATACTTTGTTGTTGCTTCACCTACTACCTTCCATGTCTGATTACCTCTGCAGAGTCCTTATGCTTGCGTTCCAGAAGGGCCCTGCCCAGCTCCACACACTGATTAAACTTTGGCCCACGCGTCTCAATTTCAGCACGGATCCCTTGGTGATACTTAATCAGGAGCTCCACTGAGGAGACATCTCTTTATTGGAAAACAAGAAACAAATTTCATCACAAAAAGGAACATGGACATCTCTAATGTGATGATAACATTGATACATTTTCATACCGTGGCTTTTCCTGTGTCTCTATCTGCTGAATGATGCTTTCCATCCAGGCCAGCAGGTCTCTCACCATGGTGAAGAAGCGGAATTTGTCAGCAGTCTCCTCCAGCTGCTTCCTCCTGCCTGCGCAAGCAGCCAGCAGACCATTCCAGGCCTCCAGAACCTCTTTTTCAGTTGCTTGAATAGCAGTGGCCTGATCTCCTGCATACTGGGCATACAGTCTAGTTGCGGTCTCCTGGAACTGTTTCACCTGCAAGGAAAGAGATATGAAAAATCCCTAACTGTTTTAGATAAATACGTACAAGCCAGAGATGAAAACATGAAACTTATTATGACAACCACTTGTTCATGTAATGTGTTTTCCTTACCTGTTTGCCAAGGGAGCTGATGGCCCTTTCAAATGCAGCATGCATTCGGTGGAAGGACTCTGCTTTGCTGAAGTCTTCTCCCAGATCCTCAGGAAGCTCGTTCTTCTTCTCCTCAATCAGAGCAACCAGCTCCTTCCCATCATAAAAATACCTGACCAAATTCACAGAATATTTTAGATAATTTTCAGTCTAATTCTGTACCCCTTACAACACTTCACACCAGTGAAGATATTGTTAAATAATTAGAATCTTGTTCCACCATAGGCTTGTTTTTATGTGACATAAAGTGAGTCAGTAGGAATAATGTGATCTTATAAAAGCACTGCACTCTTTAGTGACATTTAATTATTTTGTACTTACTTAAGTAGGTCATAGGAGGCTGTAAGGAGCTGAGCACGAGTGTCGATGAGCTCCAGCAAATCTGCCCAACTCTCATTGACTCCATCCTTCCACTCCGCTAGGGTTGCTGCCTCACTATGGCCTGCTTCGATCAGATCATCTATGATCCGGTTCACAGTGTCTACACGTTCTTGACCCACTGTCCCTGTCTCCCGTGCAAACTCCCTGAACTTATCTCGCAGGATCTAAAATATTGATGAAAATATTGATTGTAATTATATTTACCT
This sequence comes from Ptychobarbus kaznakovi, assembly GCA_027422405.1. Taxonomy (NCBI): domain Eukaryota; kingdom Metazoa; phylum Chordata; class Actinopteri; order Cypriniformes; family Cyprinidae; genus Ptychobarbus; species Ptychobarbus kaznakovi. The sequence goes on from CM049806.1 coordinate 8,844,013, forward strand.
AAAATATAAGTATGACTGAATATGCAAAGAGACAGTAATTGTGCTTTGTCTGGGGGCAAGTTCCTATTTACCATCACGTGGTCAATGTCTTGGCCCATCTCTTGTGAAGAGGCCACCATATCACGCTCTGCAATCCACTGCTCAAGATCCTCCACTTCACGACTAAGCAAGAAATGATAATATGTGTGGTCCAGTGTCTTTTTGCGGTCCTCTGCCAGCTCCTTCAGCCCAGCATACTGCTTGTCAACTTGTCCTTGTCTCCGGATAATGGCCTCACTTTACATACAGACAAATAACGATTAATATTTTTTATGGAGTGTTTTTAACCTACAGATGCCTCAAGATTCAGTTCAGCTTGGCTTACTTATCTCAGTATACAATACATAGTGTAAAGACATGCAATTAGCTTAATATACCCATCTGGGTGCTCTTCAGCCAGCATCCTCTGGGCACGGTCTGCCAGCTGCTGGATGGAGTGTGCATAGTCATCCACTGTCTGCTTCAGAAGCAGGTGTCGCTTCAGCATGATCATAGCACTCTGTTCATCCTATAACCCAGATAGATTAATTGTCAGAGACAGTTTATTTTAGTATGGATTTTCATTGCACATAAATTTTGGAGCCATCACAGAGTTGACATAACTTAGCATTTTGAAGATTTTTTTTTAAGACAAGCAGCATAAAACAACAATATTGTTCTTCTGTACACTCTACCTTGGCCTTCTCATCAGCAATCATGTAGAGTTCTTGTTCCCCTATCCAAGCCTCAGCCTCATCTGCATCATTGTAATACTGCTGGGCCTCATTAGAGCCATAGAGACGTGCTCTCCGTTTGGCCATCTCATCCTGCAGCTTTGCCCACCCATCCTGAAGTTTCTTCATCTCCTCAGACATGTGTTCTTCTTCTGGACTACCCTCTGCTGCTGCCACCATTCGCCGACCACGCTCTAAAACTTCATCAATGCGTGGCTGGTGACCGTCAATCTCTTTTTGAAGCGACTGTGCAGGATATGAAAGGGTTATATTAAAGGGGTTGATGATGTAAATGAAAGGAGGCATGATCACATGGTGAACATAATAGAAATGACTTCCAATACAAGTTGAAATAAACCATAGATGGAGAAAGACCATGTTGTGAAGGCATGTTCTGTTCTACCAAACTGGATAATTAAGAATGATTTATGGATGTAATTAAAAAAATGAAAAACTTACTTGGTTCTTCTTGGTCATTAGTTGGACAGTCTGAAGATTGTTGCCATGTTCTTCTGACATTGCCATTGGTAACCTCTCGTTAACCCAGAGCTGAGGAGAGAAAATCAAATATTTTATGTAAAGATTCTTTAGTAAGAAAGATCAACAAAAACTAATTATGCATTCTGAGAAGCTGTAATGCTAGACATGCACATACTATCTCATCTGCAAGATCTCTGAAGAACTGGTGCACTGCCTTAGCGGCCTCCAGTTTGCCCCTGCGTTGGGCGAGAGGTGTGAGGAGCTTCTGGAAGTTCCTCTGAAGTGTCTGCTGCTCAATTTCAAGCTCAGGTTGGTCCTCTCTAAGAGAAGCGTGCTGCTGTACAGCTTCTTGGAGTTCTTCAAGCTCCCGTGCACGATCCCGAACTTGATTCTCTGTCATCTAGGGAAAAATAGGGCAAATTTAAGCAGTATTCAATAAATTACCACCAAATATAGAAAGACAAAGCACAGACCATAGTTCCCAGACAGCAAAATAGTTTTGGCCCAGATCCAGCCCACATCTGGCCCATGTGAAATCCATGTGGGCAAGATGTGGGCCGGATCTGGGCCGACACTGCTTGCTGTCTGGGTTGGTACTCTACTGAATCGTAGTAGACACAAAACAATGAAAAAGTAATACATTTAATGTCACACCTGGTGTTTCTTCAGTAAGATGTTGGCACTAGTAAGATCTTTAACTTCTTCGTCCACATCACCCTGGAGCTGAGGCTGCAATTTTGCCAACCATTTCTTGAGGTCAGCAAGGCTCTGATCTAACAGCTCAGAACGGTTTGCATCAAAAAGCAGCCGAGCCTTCTCCTGTGTGGTGCTCTCCAGCTTATCCCATAGTTCATGAAGCTTAGCAAGACGATCGGTGACAATGGGCTCAAACTCAGGCTTGGATTCCATCAATTCCTGTCCCTCCTAATATGAGCATGGTTCAAAGTACATGTAATTTCAACACATTGATAATAGGGCTTCACAAAATCTTATATTGTTTAATAACAAATTAGAGCTCAGGGTAGGTCTGTCTTTAAATTATTAAAAGTTATTGTAAAAATGTTTCCTGTATGAAAATGTTATGTTTTTCTTTTTTTTGGACCCCAACTGATGTGCTTTATTAAAGTACATATAAAATCGCTATATACCTTATCAATATTATGTAGCCAGTCCTTGTTGGATGCTAGTTCTGCCATGAAGGCCTGGTGTTTTTGCCACTTGCTATGGAGGTTACGAGCCTCATCATATGATGTATCCTGTGCAGTCAGCATTTTCTCATTTATCCATAGTGTAAGCTAAAAAAGAGAAGTAAATGTACATTGAATGAGAGAAAAAGTCACAAAGAGCTTTACATTAGAAGCAAATCTGTGAGATCTTGCATATGAACATTTTTGAGTAAATCATTACTCACATCCTGGGTGTTTTGAAGGAAGTGCTGAAGTTCTCTGTTGTCCTTCAGTTTCCCTGAGACTTCCTTGGCTTTGCCTCGATTCTTGTTGTACCTGAAGACATACGCAAATAAATGCATGGGTTATTTACTGGTTGGTCTCAATAGTGCAAGTGCAAATTGGTGTAAGAACTTTATATGGTTAAATGTGAATACAGGCTGACATTGAAATGGCTTTTCTTTACTCCTCCATTTTCTCACTGCAGAGAGAACACTTTAAAAAAGCAACATAAGCCAATGGATTAGGTATACTTTCACAAAGAGATCAATATCCATCAGGGCAGGCGCCCATCTTAAGGAACTACAGACTGCCTGATGTTAATAGAGGAAATGCAGGCCACTCCTTTACAATATAATTCTTCTCTCTCTCTCTCACTGCCCATTCAGCACAAGGAAAGCACAAATGCATGGGTGCATTAACATGAACTTTGAGGAGAAACCTATGATTGCTTTCAATTATTTGATGTAAATGTTCTTGTCATTCCATTTAATTTACTGGTCCAGAGTATAAGTAATTATTAACTTTTGCATTAACTTTTCTTATGTAGGGTCATGTGGGATGCTGTAGCTTATTAAACTGAAAATCCTCTGTCTTGTATACATTTACTCTCTAATTAAGCATGGAATTTATATTGAAAGTGTAAGTTTATAAAGTGGATAGTTCATATGCTAGGTCAAAGAGGAATGTTATATGTAAACTATGTTGTATGTCTGACCTTAGATGTAAAATAGGTGAAATAATATAAAAAACAGACCTATCTTCAATAGAGCCCATCTTGTCTTTGACCCTTTCTGAGTAAAGGTTTTCACTGTCCACCAGCCTCTGACCAGTCTCCAGTGTACTGAGTATCTTCTCCTCATTAGCATCCATGGTGGTAACAAAGTCCTCATGTTTCTTCAGGGCCTTCTCTGCTCCATCCAGTGTTTCAGACTTTTCTATGTGGGCTAGAGTGTATTCCTTTTACAGTACAGGGAAAAGAAAGAGACACAGCTAATTAATAGGGAGAAACAATATTATGGAACTGCAATTGAAGGTTATTGGCAAAGAATATTAAGTAGGTAGCAATATTGGCAAGGTTTGATTTCCCCAAAATGTCTGTTTTCATTACAAGGTTCATCAGATGAAAACTGTATGTATACCTGGTTATTTAAGATGGCCTCAGCCTGCTTGGCATCTCTCATGAACTGTTGGAAGCCAAGACCCTGATCTAGGAAGCTCTTGCGGCTGTCCCACATTTTGTGCAGCTCATCCCATCCCTTATCAAGACCGTCCAGCCTCTGCTCCAGCTGCTGGTACTGAGGATCATCTTCTTGGCCCTGAATGACAGCTGCTCCTGTGTCCCTCACACAGTGGTAGTCTTCTTCATGGCCATCCATATCAGCCCTCACAGCATCATGGAGACTCAGGAAATGTTCAGTCTCTGGTAAACCATCAGGCATATCTTCAGATGCAACAGCCTTCTGTGTCTTGAAGAGCCAGGCTTGAAAATCATCCATGTCTTGTAGGAATGTCTGCAGCTTGCTGACCTCCCCAAGAGAGTCTTCACGGTTTTTCAGGGTGCGTTTCAAGTTGTCCCATGCTACATCCAACTCTTCCTGTCTTGCAAGTATATCAGAAGCACTTTCTGGGTGGTCCTTCACAAGCTTCTGGGCCTCATTACGCAGGAAATCCAACTTATCTTGGATGGCAGAAAGGTCTCTTTCCATGCCAAAGAGCTTTCTCTGAATGGTAATGACTGCAGCCAGGTCATTCCCAAGGTCCTGTGTTGACTCAATGACCCGTGTCTTCTCTTTTATCCATGATTCCGTCTCATCACATTCAAGATCATAGTTATGTAGGCTGAGGGCTGAATCTACTTTGTGTTTCTTATCCTCTACCATTGCTTTAAAAGCTTCCCATCTATGAGAAGATACGAAAGGGAACATTACAGATTAATAAAGTATTTTTCATTAGAACTCGCTTTCACATCCAGGATTATAACTCTTACCTTCTATTGAGACGAGTTTGACAGTCTTTCACTTGTTTTGTTTGTGGATGTCTGCTGTCTTCAAGTTGTTTGGCTGCTTTATTGACGTTATCAACCCGAGCCTGCATATTACCCATTTCCTGAGCAAGGATGCTTAGCCTGCAAACAACCAGAACATTTTATAAAAGTGGCATAAATTGGAATAGTTTCCCAGTTTATGAAATACACTTACAGTACTGTCTCTAGGTTCATAAACCCAATAGCAATACCTGTTTTGTACAACTTCTAGATCTTCCAAATTCTCTGGTGTCTCCAGCCCCACCAGCCAGGTCTCCTTCTGGCCCATCCAGAGCTCACAAGCGTCTGTCTCACTGAAGATTGTGTAAAGAGCCATGGTGTCATCTAGCTTCTTCTGCCTCAGGTCTGAGAGGGTCAAAAGCATAATATACATATCCCGGATATCGTTAAGGCGCCCCTGGATGTCTGGTGTGTTCCTTAATTCCTCAGGAAGTGCATTGGCCTGCTTAGATAGAGCGTCAATGGTGGCTCCGTTCTTAGCGGCCTCATCTCTCAAGTCACGGTGTTTCTTGAGCAGTCGCTGCGTTGTGTACTCATCATGCCCAATGTCATCACTGTTCATCTGCCGCATAGCATCAACCAGCCAGGCTTTGAGGTCATCAGCATCACCCTGAAACTGGAAGAAGCGTTGGGTGTCTTGCAGATTCTGTTTACGGAAGGCAGCCAGTTCCTCCAGCTGCTGCCACTGATTTCGCACATCATCCATGCGCTGCTGCACTTTGGGGGAACCCAAGTGCTTGACCTGAATCATGCTCTCTCCCTCATCCATCATCTGCTTCAAGTTGTCCTGTCTGGCAGCAAGCTCATCCTCAAAGACGCTGTGTTTGTTCTGCAGTATCAGCACACTGATCAGGTCCTTACCATAGTCAAGAGAGGAGAAGATGTGCTCCTTTTCCCGAATCCAGCTCTCAAACTCTGCAATTTCCCATAAAAAGTTCCAAAGTCGTCGCGACTGCTCAAGTCGGGCTTTCCTCTGAGCTGCCAGAGCACACAACTCCTGGTAGCACAGGTCCAAGTGTTGTACCCGATCACGGATCACTTGTGGGTCACATGGTTTATAACCTAGAAAATTAAGAGCAGAAAAGTAAAATAACAATGTCACAATTGCAACAAAAAAGACTACAGAGAATGCTTCACATCTATTACTTAAGGATTCAACTTTACTCACTGTCACCATTGGCAAATTTAAGAGCAGCTGCATTGGCTGATCGAACTCTTTCTGCCTGCACTGCTATATCAGCTTCTAGCAATGAATGTTTCTGCAACAAGTCTTCCACTTCCAATAATTGTTTTCCAAAGTCTGGGGACATGAGTCGGCTCTGAAGAAAATTTTTAAAATTAAATTACATGAGTTACAATGCAACCATAATATTAGAGCAAAGCATATCAATCCAGCACACAATTTATAATTTGGTCCTTCCTACTTTCATTTCATCCATCCAGTTGATGATGTGGAGCATCTCCTGGAAGATTTTCTGAAGGGTAAGGTTCTTGTCAAGACGACCTCTGCGAGCTTTCAAGAGCTCCTGCAGGTAGTCCCACAGCCTCAAGATATTGTCTTTTCTAGCATCAATGCGTTTAGCATCATGGTATCGTTCTACTTCCAGTTCTTTAGACAGGGCCACCAGTGCATGAACGCGTTCTTCATATGCAGCAATGTCTGTCTCTATTGCATCATGTTTCTTCTTAGCTGCCTCCACTGCTGGTAAGTCATAGCCAAAATTGTCCTTTAAAGTAGAAAGTAAAATAATGATTATCATTAATTTCAATCTTCAGGTGTTGGCAACCATGACATAATGGGTATCTAAATAAATAAAGGCTCTCTGCACCTTTCATCTTTTAGATGAATGCTGAGGATTGTGAGTTACCTGTGTAACGAGTCTCTGATTCTCTTGAAGCCAGGTCTCTCTCATAGCTGCCTTCCTGTCAAAGCGACGAGCCATCTGCTCCAACTTCTCCTGCCTAATGAGTTCATCTCTTAGGACCCGCTCACGGTCATGTTCTGCCTTCTCCAACCGCTCCCATGCCTAAGAACACAGGCACGCACACTCAAACATTTTAGAGCCTCTTAGACCACTGGATGTACAATTATGTTTAGCCTTTGTCACAGTCCTACAGAAAATTTACACAACGTGGTTGAGACTAACTGGTGTGGTTCAAAACAATGTTTCTCATGAATGTATTGATATAACTGGGCTTATTATGCCCCCATTTAAAGTCAGATATGGGCTATTTCTACTTGATCTCACCAGATAACCACCATATTATATTGTTCAAAGTTTAGAAGATAAAAAGGCAAAGACTGTTTTGGAGATTTAGGTTCAGATATTAGGTCATGTTCAAAGTTTGACTTCAATGCAGCATTAACCTTAGCATCTTACCTTGTTGATATCAGACACCAGTGCACCCTCTTTCGGTGTGTAGACTCTCTGATTGTTGGCCCTCATTCTGCTCTGGATGGTAAACAGCAGTACTTCCAAGTTGCCTTTCTCCTGGAATCTGAAGAGTTAGAGTTAAAAAGTTGGTTGTTTAGCAGTTGGTTTATTACTACAAAAAAGTAGACATTTATTCATAAATAGCCTGAATTACTTAGGAGGTTTCTCCACGGTACGGTAAGAGTTGAAAGCCTGAAGTTGCTGTTGGACGCCTGTAAGGGAGTTAGCAAGCTTGCGGTTGTTCAGCACAATAATGGTTTGCTCAATCCATGTTAGCAGGTCTGATGACAATGTCTCATACTTCTCAATCATCTTCTCTGTTTCAATGGCCTGGTCTAGCACCTGGAGAATATGAATATAGATCAATGCAAATGTCCTCTTGCATTAAACACATAAAGTTCACATGGCTCAAATTTTGCACCTTGCCAACTCGCTTGCCCTCAACTGCCAGAGCTTTCATCTTGGAGAAGTAGTGGTAAAATGCAACAACGTATGTGATTATGGACTTCTCATCTGGGTTCTCGGTGAATACATCTGTAAACAATACAATACATTTACATTACATTTATGCATTTAGCAGACGCTTTTATCCAAAGGGACTTACAGTACATTCAGGTTATACATTTTTTGTCAGTATGTGTGTTCCCTGGGAATTGAACCCACAACCTTTGCGCTGCTAATGCAATGCTCTACCACTGAGCCACAGGAACACAGTTAAATATAATGATTTTTTTTCTATAAAATGGGAGGATAATTATTGTTTGGCTTAATAGTCAGCAGGTGTTACTTGCCTTCTGGGTCCAGGAGCTTGGCGACACCAAGCTTTTTTTCAGCTGCATTAAAGGCCTGCTGAAGGTTGTGAGTGGGATTTGACCTCTGTAGATTGCCGTAGTCCACCAGATCTGGCCTGGATGGAGTGAAATGAAGAGGTTATTTGGTTTATGTCTTTTTTTAATTGATAGGATAGTATGAAGAGGAACAGGATTCAGTTTCATTTCTGAGTGGTTGCTCAGGAGGTTTAATTTAAGTGTTTAACTTTTTATTAATTGTAAAATTAATAACATGATCTTGGAGGATGAATGTTCATATTCAAATCTCAGACTTTTGGTTGCAGATATTGGTATCTTGGCAAATCCCAACACAGTTTGTGATTGGAAGTGGTACATACGAGATCCATATGAAATGTAATCTAAAATCTAAATCTTAAATTCTTATGGAAATCTAAGAAACATGAGATTCAAGCAAAGGTCTAGAGTTTCTCTCCATTTAATCTTAGTGGTGTCTAGAAGACACAATTGTTATCCATATGGGCACATCTGCTCAGTGTATCAATGCATGTCTCCTAACCACTAAACAATATCTCCACAAGCTATCTTTTGTTTTAATATTTACTTTTTGTCTTGATATTTTTTTATATTTATCACCTGTGTTTGTGAATAAGAGCGTTGAAAGCCATGCCATCTTTCCAGCTTGTGGTGAAATTGGTGATGTTTACATTGGGGTACCTGCAGGGACAAGCGACATAGGACAAATCTGAAACCACAGATTTCTCACAAAAATAGAGGATTTGCTGTCAGCTTCATTACTACTGAAGTATGACAACTCTTGTCCTACCCTGCAGTCTTCATCTGGCACCAGAGGAGCAATGCATCTTTGGCCGAGCGGGTCTCTTGCCGGCCTGTCTGGTCAGCTTGTCCTGTCTCTACTATAATGTCTTGAATCTGTATGAGGAAAGAATGAACAAAAACTGAATCCCACATGTGCATTTAAACTATATGCATACCTCTTTCTGCCACTCTTACTGTTTTTCTATCAACTAGACATTCCTTTTGATTTGAAGCATTTAAAAGCAGTTAATTATCATATCAGTTGACATTTAATGTACTCTAAATCTCACATTATTTAAAAGAGCTACTGTATGTATTGCAGCCATTCTTGGATATACAGAGGCATTGTTTCTTTATTTAGATTCTGACTTTTTAGATCTCAATAGTTTGCACATCGCTGTGGGAAGCAGGCAGAATAAAGGGCAGTCAACAATTCCCGTTTTTTTCCTTTGATTTTTAAAGGTCTGAATTATGTAGCAGACTACATTGTTTGAAGTAGCTGGGCTAAAAATATCCTGCTATCAAAATGAGAGATTTAAAAATAAATATAAGCTTTTCCAATCAGTCAAACAAATGTTAGCTTTTCGTATCAGCCAAAGACGCAATACAAAATCTCTGCTGTAGGTCCACTGTAATATCAGAAAGTCTGGATTGTTCTGTGTGTATTATAGCATGAGAAATGTTTTGTTTTAGTTTTTAATATCTAAACTTTCCTTATTCCTTATTTTTTGGTTTAAAATATACTTCAGAGGCACAGAATCAATAGAGTGGTCAAAAAAGTATAGAAGAATAATGGGCTGACCTGGAAGCGAAGAATGATGGTCCAGATAAGGCCTAGGATGAGCCGGTGGTTCCCATCTACAATATCATGTGATCCCATGTTCTCTAAGTGCACCCTCTGTTCCTTTAGAAACTGTAGAGCTTTGTCCACATTCTCCAGACAGTGAATGCGCATTCGGCCCTTGGTTGGCTTGGGCTGAACGGTGGAAAAATATGGAGAGTCAGAAATATTAATGGAGTACATGACAATTAATGCTTGTGGTGTGGACAAATCAAGGCTTGACACTGTTACACATTAAACACGTTACACTTACCAGTCTCTCCCTGACAGAACCTCCAGTAGTTTGATGAGCATTCTCCCATCCCGAAGGTCTAGATAGAGATCTGAGATTCGGCAGCTAACTCTGGCTAATATTGAATTCACCCATTTTGTGAAGGTCTTCTTCTGGACAGCCTCTCGCTCATCTAGTTGTGACAGCAAGGGGAAAACATTCAGCTACTCTGATGTGGCATAGTAGTTTTACATCTGCTGTTTTATTTGCAGGGAAAATCAAGTGGATTTAAACGATTTAAAATAATTAAATGAATCTCAGAAATATATCAGAATCAAAATAATAAAATAAGAAATAATATTTTGAATAGATAAAAAGGCCTATTTGTAGGACCATTTTTTTCACAGTGACAATATAACGGCAATTAGGCATTTTCATGTTTATATCAGCTTAAATTAAATTCAGTACAATAAATACTGTCATGATGTATACTCCGAATTGTGCAATAATGTTCAAATGTTTTGAAAAAATCCCATTAGATATTCTTTATTGTCAGTGTGCACCATTGTACTGAAATTGTCACAATGCATAACATTTTAATGCCATAAAAACAGGCTTCGTTTTTATGATTTCTTGACCGTTCTCATGAGATTCACCCATTTAGATTGAGAATAGACATATATGGAATGCACTATGTAGTAAAATAGATAAACATAGGTGTGAATTGCACAAATGCCCTAAGTCCATATTTTTTTTTACATTTTATACGCAAAACTTCAAAAAGCCCTCTTTGAAAATCAAAAAAGACAGCTTATATTGTTGTCACAGTCATATAGTGATTGATCTGTATGTATGTGTATTCTTTAAAGCGTATTGTTATGTATGTCCATATGTTTTTCCTGAGCAAATCTTCTGCAGCACCACGTTTAAGTTTATACCACAAAAAGAACACAATTTTGCATTCTTAATGATGCGTTTTATAAATGATTCAGATCCTATGGCTGCAGGAAACTGGAAAGATGGAGGGATGGAAATGACAAAAAGAGAGGTAGAAAAAACAGAGTGATGAGAGAGGAGTTTGAAAAAGACGTTATAAAACATTAGAATGTGAAGTGGGTGGAGAATGGATGCATTCTTTTAAGCCAATCTAGAAACATTACCTTCCCATTTATGCATAAACTAAACATTCTAAGACTTGACCCTCTTCTTGTATCAGCCTTGAATCAGACTCAAGCTTCTCTGGACTTGGATTAGAATTAACTGATCTTGACTACAACATGGTTCAATTACCCAGAAGCGTATTCTCTGAATGGAAAAACTACAATATGAAAGCATGTCTCCACCATCTGGATCACAAAACAATGAAAAAATAATGAACATTAAAATGTGTAATGCATGATGTCTGAGCTATTTTTGATCATGTGCAGGAACAATCCTTCAGAGGTGTTACGATTTTTGAGTTTCATTCCAAATGTTAGTTCTGTACAACGGACATGATATATATATATATATTTAAAGCTGTTTAAAAGGCATGGATTTTCAAATGGATTGTGGCTTTTACAATAAAAATTACTCGATTAGAACAATGTTGAGTCAAAAGCCTGTTATGAAACAGGACATCATTTCATTCATGTCCACTGTAGAGGACACAGGACTAAAAGCATGTTTATTGTGTATTTTGGGAGACATAACAATTGAATAGGAAAATTAATAATTTATCAATTGTCTTATTAAATATTAGATATTATTATGAAAATCTGGCCATTTATTACTCCCATTATGACAATTCTTTTTTCAACATGCTGTCCCAACAACTACACATTAATATGCAAATTAGATACAGTGTATAGATACACTGTGTTTAATGGGAAAACCAGTTTAAGGATTTTTTTGCACACATATTGCATAAAACAAAATGGTATATCAAGTCATTTTGTTATATATTTTATAACATAGTTGAGAATCATCCTTAAACATAGTTTAGTATAAAAAAATCCTGAAACCTAAAAATTGATTTAAAAACAAATCCCATTGTTTTTGCCTTTTCGATGTCTATCCATGAGTCCTAGTGTCATCTACAGAGGACATAGAAAAAAATATGAATAAAATAAAATGTTTCAAAAATTGTATTTATTTTTTTTTCTTATGGTCTAAACAATGTTATGACATAAAAAATACTAAATTCACAAAACTTTTTTTGGGGGGTCTCAGGAGATATATATATATATATATATATATATATATATATATATGTGTGTGTGTGTGTGTCAAATTTGATCAGCTGTCAATGGACTTTGTTTGTTTGTTTTGTGTCCAGATGGTACAAGTATAGCATATACCACCCAGAGTTAGGAGATCATGCTAACCAGGCAAATCTTGACTTATTGGGTTACACACACACACACACACACACAAAAGAGTAATGTTTAGGGTCATGTCAGGTAGGAGAAGCTCTATAAAGCAACAACTGCACCGTTTCACTTTTTAAAGTGGAATTGACCATGTTCCTGCCAGAGTTAGGAAAGCTCCAGATGTGCTAAAGCATAATACGAGAGCTAAGCTTGGCAACGTTACATATTTCATGATCAAACTACTGCCAAATGATTCCTCTTCCTGTCCACACTTTGTACAGCAGGACTGTAGTCTAACCTCTACTAAATGATTCTCTCTCTCTCCATTAGAACAGCAGTGAGTCTAAATAGAATTTGTTTCACCAGGATCCTGGTGATCTCTGATATTCTCTCCAGCTCACATGAAAGGTCTGTGAAATATTCATATTGATGGATTTTCACTATACACAACAAGCCAGTGTTTACCCCCCCCCACAGTCAGCCTCCATTGGATGTGACCTGCAGTCTCACTAAATTATCATACCTGAGTCATTGTTTGGGCTCTGGACCTACAAGATTATGTCCTACACAACACAAAAGTCACAAGTAACAGAGAGCTTTGTGACAGAAGGACACACACAAAGCAATAGATTTAGATGCAATGCAAACAGTGCTTTCCCATGTATCACCTGCAGCCATGATGGAGGCAGTTTGGATGATCTTTATGATGTTCTTGTTCTTAGATATGGCTTGAGTCCCTCCTTCAATATAAATATTTATGATTTTTTCACCCATTTTATGGTCCATCAGAAAAAAAACTCATAGAACTTATGTCTTAGGTACTTGCAACTATATTTCTCATAATTGCAACTTTATAGTCGCCAACTGTGACTATATTTCACAATTTCGACTTCAGATCTTACATTGTGACGTCATATCTCACAGTGTTATTATATTTCTTATTTTAAACCTTACCTCACAATTACTTAGTTTTTTATTTATTCTAAAACGGGTTTCCATAAAACCCATGACCCTAAGAATGAGCATTAGTAGTAGTAATGATGCCAAACACCATTAAGTAGAGCAGTAGTATACAAACTAGTCTGTCTATTTGTCTTTACACTACCCAGGTTTAATCCCTTCTATTCATACTGTACATGTAAATATTTGTGATAGTTATAAGAAAAATAACTATGAACTATGCTCTTTCTGTTCCACAGCATCAAAAACACTCTCATCAGAGAGAAAGAGGAAGCTCAGTTTTACGCAAATTAACAGTGACAGTCAACTTCTCTCTAAAAATAAACAGAGCTGCCTGGAGAGAATAAGTGAGGTAGGAGACCTTGATGCTGAATACCCCAAATCAGAGAAAAAAACATTTTCCTGTAAGAGGTAAGAATAGCTGAAGACAAGAAGTAGATGGTCTGCTTTGTAATTCAGCAAGAAAAAGATTGATGTGATGGGAGGCAAGACGTATTTTTTTCCACTGAATGGCCTTTTTATGAGTTTGCCATTAAATATTTAGAGGGAACGCAGTGAGCAATTACGGCGTATATACAGCATAAATAATGAAATTAATAAATACTGCACATACAAAGACAAACCAGTTCCCACAGCACCCCGCAGAAAACAATCTAGCATACCACCTTAACGCCCTTCCATTCTGGATCTCTACCTAATAACTCCCCTGTGGCAGGGTAAAGGGTATGCCAGGAAAGACTGCCCCCTCTTTGAGGATGGGAGGGAAAAAAACTCCAGCAGGATAGTACCTTGCAGTTGTCTGAACCGCCCATCCAGGATGGAGTTGTTAAAGCAGATGTTGGAGGCACTGTAGCTCAGCCAACGTGCTCGTCTCATACTCCGGGACGGGGAAAGGGGGCAAGATGGTGAGGATCTTGGAGGTGAGGGCCGATGGCCCCTCGGGGTGCAGACGGAAGAGGATGATGAGGTTGAGGAGACTGAAGAAAGAGTCATGGGCCCTACTTTAGGTGTGATGCCCAGTAAAGTTCCATTCCTCTCCGGCAGGTGCACGGGTTCGCGAATGTGGGGACTTTTAGTTTTGCCCCCTCTACTCTGGGCCCTGTGAACCGGCGGGGTGCTCCTACTCCGACTGCCTGGTGCATTGGTCCGGGTCGGGGCTTCTTTTACCATGGTATATTGCCGGCTGCTGACTTCTCGGACGACTGGGGTAGGGCGGATCGCGATGGTCTCTCTGCTGGTCTTCAAGCTGAGTTTGACTTCCCTCAGCCGGGTCTGGTTCACGGGCACCGCACGACACAAGCAGGGGCTGCTCATCCTCACCACGCTAAATCAACACGCAAGGCTGGGAAAGAGCAAGACAAACAGGACACTCTTCTTCCCTCCTTCTGTCTCGAGTCCTGTTATCTTCTCCTCTTCCTCTTGCCCGCCCTCCCTCCCTCTCTTTCTCCTTCCCTCTCTCACTCACTCTTCACTTAGCAGTGATGCTGTTGTGCCTCTCCCCGGCAGCACATGGAGTGGTTCTCCAGCACCCCAGCCATGCATATAATATGCCCCCGCTCCTGTCCGCCCCACAACACACACACTCATCTAAAATGTCATCAAAAGGCTGTGCATGTGTTTGTGTATGTGTTTTGATTTGTTACAAATAAAATGTGACTGTAACAGACTGTAAGTGCGTGCATAAGCAGTTTAGGCCCTGATGTAAATACAAACTACAAATGTATTAATGACTGTGTACTCAAAGTGTACTTAGTATACTCAAAGGGATGTGTGTCTGTTCAGAAGACGTAAATCAACGGTGAAGAATGGGAACCACTCTCTCTCTCTCGCTCTCGCTTGCCCTCCCTCACTTTTTAACTCTCTCTAATTGCATTACAGCAAGAGCAAAGCACAGACGCACCGACAGAACACATCACACTCCCCCTGGCTCAGCAACATACACTTGGCTCAAAGAAGCAGGCCGAGTATGAGTACACAATCGCTAATGCATTTCAAAACAGAAAGACCCCTAGCCTTAAATTAAAAAACATAACTTATTCTCACAAAATTAATAGCATGACATACAAGTTTTAATTTATATAACATTGCAGTATATTTTAGTTTACCATAACTGTTCACCAGTACACTTTAACCAAAGATAATATAACCATATTTCAAAGTAATTATGAAAATATAAAGATGTATTTCAATCCTACATGAGTCCTACATTTAATAAAATTTTTACCTAAAATGTTGTCCTTGACATTGGAATAGTTCACCCAAAAATGAAGCTTTGTTGTTAATTTACTTACCCTCAGGCCATCCAAGATATAGATGTAGGTACTTTTTTCTTTAGTCGAACAGTAAAGAGGATTTTTACCTGAAACCGTGTGTCCTTAGACAGGGGCGTTATGTTTTTGTTTATTTTTAGGCTATTCAAAATATTCCCAGTAATTAAAGTGAATGCTTGTTGCACCTTTTATATCCTGTTAGTTAATCTATAACGGGTGATGGGCAAATTAGCCCAATGTTCTATTAGGGTCATTCTATGGAAATGTCCTTTTTTTGTCCCTAGCCTTTACAGAAATATTACACTTGAAAAACACATTAGGGTTATGATTTTAAAATGAAACATCTGTTATTTGAACAATTACATCTTCTTGAGCCATCAATGTAACAATGTTTGTTTTTTAACAAATATAGATATAATATAGTAATAATATATACACTATATTGCCAAAAGTATTGGGTCACCCCCTTCTAATGAAAGGTTTGACTACTTTAGTAATTTCCATGAGTACAAATCTTAATGTTTAAGCATATAATGATATTCTAGGGAATTGTGTGCTTCTAATTTTATAGCAACAGTTTGGACAGGACCCTTTTCTATTCTAACATGACAGTGTCTCTGTGTATAAGGCAAGGATCAAAG
Source organism: Ptychobarbus kaznakovi (assembly GCA_027422405.1). NCBI lineage: Eukaryota > Metazoa > Chordata > Actinopteri > Cypriniformes > Cyprinidae > Ptychobarbus > Ptychobarbus kaznakovi. The sequence goes on from CM049806.1 coordinate 8,860,053, forward strand.
AGAAATGATGATTCAGTCAGTGTGGAAGAACTTGACTGGTCTGCAGAAAGCCAAGTCCTAATCCCAGCTGAACACCTCTGGTGTGACTTTAAATGCAGACCTTGAGCCAAGGGGGTCCAGTATGGCATCAGGGATTTGACACTGAAGCTGTTTGCACTGTGAAATGAATCTCTTACTTATATCGTACGCACTTCTGCACTTTGTTGTTTCTGATAAGAGAATTCTCCAGAGAATTCAGTCAGCGAGCGACCTAAACAAAACACTGCGTTTCAGCGGTGACTAATCTGAACGCCTCTGATTGGCCATTGCATTCATAAGGTCAACAGAATTGTGTGTGATTGGTTATAATGCAGCGCTGTACAAACGCGTCTGTCTCTGGCTCAGCACCAGCCAGCGAACTCAGATTAGAATTTAGCAGCTGATGCTGTGCCACACTGAGCGATAATCACGCCAGTGTGATTGTATCAAATAATAATCGGCTATTTTTTGTCGTTTGGAAGCTGCATTAAAAATCCACTTGGCTCAAAAATCTGAGTTTGAATGGGCATGACGCCTCTGTCCTTAGCGATTCATAAAATGCAAGTCAAAGGCTACTGTCACTTTGAGAATCAAAAAAGGTAAATCAGGCAACAACAAAATGAACACCTGTGGCTCCTAACAATATATGAAGTGAAACAATTGTTCTGTGAAATAAACTGAACATTATTTACAACATTACCTGTAATCCATAGCCTCAGGCAAATGGTCAAGAGAGATGTACTGTTTGCGAATTAATCATTCTTTTTAATCAGTTCTTTTTGGTGAACTATTTGAACCAGTTCACCAAATCAGACTGAAGCATCTGAAACAGTTCAAGGCTCGAGCAGCACAGATTTACAAGTTAACAAATCACCAAGGTCCATGGTTTCAGCAATAAATCTTCTTTACTGTTCTACTGAAGAGAAATCTTGGATGGCCTGAGGTTGTGTAAATTAACAACACTACTGTATCTCTTTAATTGTTAGAACACTTTACATTTAGTTCACACTTGTATATTGATTCATGCCTTGTTTTTTAATCCATCCCATTCTCCAAACTGCTTGTCCTGCCTTTTGTAATGTTTTGTGGGGAAAGGTGCATACTGTACTTGTTCCTTTATATAAAATGACCATCAAAACCATGACATCTCATGTCTCTAGAAGTATTTAGTGTAGAGATGCACAGCTATAAAGCAATATTCTGTTACAGTAGATATTAATGATAAAATTAGCAAAAGGAGAAATGTCCCAAATTGGATGCTAAAAATTGGATACTCTGTTAATGCAGTCAAAGAGGTCTTTCCGTGAGGTTTTGACTTGGGCCAATAAGCAACCATGCCTGAGAAACCACTCGGAACACCCGAGCAACCACACAGCATCGTGAAGCACCACTCACGTTTTCTTCTGAAAAAAAATGATGATAGTGTACTGTCACTCAAACAGTTTTCATAACTGCCCTATGTGGATTACCCAGTCCCTGGAAAAGGTCTTATAAGTCTGGTAATGAAATTGCTATTTCAAACTTGCTGTCTCTGAGAGCAGCAGACCCCACAGGTGTGCCAAAAATTACAAGCTCCTGCAACCATCCCGGAGATTCTAAGCTATGGGCACAGACGGGCAGGGCAGCTGTCCAGCTCAGTCATACTGAGGCATGCTGGGTATGTGTAAATGATCCTGGCTGGTCAATGGGGGCAGGAGAGGATAAGTTTCAGCTGCCTGTACGTCTGTATATGTATTTGCACATTTGTGGGCTCTGTATATCTAAGCCAAAGCAACATGTGCTCAGTTTTATGTCACTTGTTGAGATGACTCACCTGCAAGCGCTTTAATGCGTGAGCGCTCAAACAGTCTGGCCGAGCAGTTGTCATTGTCGAGATCTTCGTCAAACAGTTCGAAGCGGGTGTTGATCCGGCTGTACTGCTGAGTGATTTCAGCATTGTCAAAGTCTGTGGTGGAGGTCTTAGTTGCCATCGAGATGAAGAGGAATGAGAGGGACCAAACACCTCAGCGGGCCACACGAAGACAAGACAGTGGAATGCCAGAGATGGATGATCTGAAAGGCGAAAGAGATGGAGGGGAAGTTTAAGTGCACATTTATATTTTTTCAGATTTTGCACTGAAGTGACCATTGTGCATTTTTACATTTCTGTTTGCACCTCACTATATTAGGTACTTGAACCTAAGGGACTGTTCACACAAAAATATACAAAACATAGGAAGAAAAGACAACCAGAGGCAACTTTTTTTAACTTGAGAAGTCTGTTTTTAAAACGCTCTGTCATGTGCAAGAAACTGGAAAAGACGCAACCGCAATGGTCCAGCATAATTGTCTAGCACATGTTTAAATAGGAAAAACAATTGAAGTACAAGAATGCAAAAATGTGATCTGTGTGAACAGCCCCTTAATGTGTCTTACATACCATGATTATATAAGCCTTACAGTGGTGGCCGAACTCTAGTTTTTTCACCAGCTAAAAAATGGTCAGTTATTTCTATCTTTTTGCTGCAGTGTGTCAGTAGAAATGACCTGTTTACATTTCCAATCATTCATTTGCCATTAATTGTAATAATCAGTGAGATTTGTGTCTGCACAAGGAGTCTGAAAACAGCCAGAGCTCCACACAGAGATCTGATCTGATCATCATCCAGTCTGTCTGAATCACATGAAGAAACAGAACAAACTGAGACAGACTAAATCCAGAAGAACTGTGGCAACGTCTCCAAGACGCTTCAAGAAACCTACCTGCAAAGCTGTACTGGTAAAGGTTTTAGGCACTTTTGTAAAAAAAAGGCTGTAAAATGTGGATGCTGTCATTAATAATTACATAAATAAATTTTCTTTATCAATTAACTTCTATTAACTTAATTAAATCAGCATTTGTTGTTACCATGCTTTGCGTTTAAAGCAGCTTTTGCCCTCAGTGTGTTTTTCAGGTAGCTTTGCAGCTAGGTCTTTGTGCAAACACAAATCTCACTGGATTATTACAATTAATAGCAAAATTAATGTTTTGAAATGTAAGACTGATATTTCCTACTGACACATTCCAGCAAAAGATAGAAATACCTGACTTTAAACAGTTTTTAGCTGGTGAAAATACTAGTGTTCTAATCATTATGGCCACCACTGTACAGTGGGGAACACACAGTAACTATAATTGAGAAATGGAATTAAAAAGTTTTAGAATTTTGAACATTTCTAAATAATAAAGATCCTGCATTCTTGCTTACATTGAAGCACAAGGTGCTCTTTGGGACATTTTTAAATTGTGCTCGATAACATGATCATCAGGTATTGTTCATTTCAGCTCAAAAGCTGCAGCCATAAAAAGGGGGGGAAGCTTATAAGAAATTATTCAATTTAATTTAATTAAAATTCTAATTTTCACTCAAATGTATATTGATAATATAACTTGTAAAGAAAAAAAGGTTTTTAATTAGAAAAACACAAAATGTTCACAAGTGATCTCAAATTCACACAAATCTATGTGAAAAGCATGACTGGTAGAATCATTTATGAAAGTAGATGATAATTTAAGACTCTACAGAGGACGTGCAAATTTGTGGTGGCCAAAAACTGACTCGTGCAGTTGCCCATCCTCATATCATTACCTGCCTCTCTGCTTGCCCCTGTCTGTAAGTAATAAATAAATAATACAATTAATAAATGTATACCTGTTTTCCTTATAGAATGTTTCTCTACACCCTCGAGATTCCAAAGGCCGCCATTTTCAGCACATGTCCTCTAACCGTCACTCTTAACGAGGGTGTGTATTTGCGTGTGCTACTGTGGAATGGCGGGTGAAGGTTAGCCGCTAAGATAGTTCTATCTTTGTGAGGCATGTTGCTCATGGGTAGTCTTATCACCCTAAACAGGGGGCTGGGCAACCCCTTTGGGTTAAAGAATGTAAAGAGCACCCTTCACAAACTTTCCTACTTCGTCACGCGCTACGTGATCAGATATTTGCTTGCGTGTTTCATTAATTAGGGGGAAAATCCTTGCTAAACATTAAAAGTGAACTTCTTGAGACAATCCAATGCTTCTGCTCTAGTTGGCTCCAAATATATAGGCCACTGAAAAGCACTGGACCAAATGAATTTCACCTACTATTTGTAGTTAGTGTAGTCAGGGTAAGTGTACTGTAACAATGCTAGGCGTCAGTTGTGCAATATACAAAATGAAAATAAATGACACAATCAACATCTGGCTCAAGAACTGATTGAAGAAGAGAATCTAACAGGTGTCAGAAAGAGTGGTGAGTGATGGTGGTTTTCACTCTTTCTTTCTCTCTCTCTCTCTCTCTCTCTCTCTCTCTGTATCAGGCCAGCACAGGGGGGATGTTATCAAATAACTATTCTCCACCCACCAGCGGGAAACCCGTTATCACAAGAGGCACAACTTTTCTGCTCTCTCTGCGTATGGTGTCTCTGTCTCTGCAATATGCTCATGTGCACACAAACAGTTTATGACGAAGTAGCTACTATCTCAACCGAAAAAAGACAGTAGAGACTGCTTTGAAAAAATTATTCACCTTAAAAAGAAATGTCATGTCATTCCAAACCTGTATGACGTTCTTTCTTCTATAGAACACAAAAGAAGAAAGTTTGACGAATAATGATGCTGCTCTTTTCCATACAGTGTAAATGTATATGAACCACTCTTTCAAGCTCCAAAAATGACAAGTAGCCCTTAAGAGGTGATTTGATTTCATTATGACAGCTTTGCATGACCAAACAGCCATAACAGACCAAAATTTAATTTGTTGTTCACTGAAAAACATACTCTCCAGTAGCTCTTAAATCTCATTTGAAGTTGCACATACTTTATTTGTGTGAACCTATTTAAATAACTACATATGCTACATTATTGAATCTGTTCAATTTTAGGTCATTAACATTATACTTGGAAACAACAACTGTAATCGAAATATTACAAGAGCTGTATCTCTAGCTAATAATATATATCACTGCCATGATAAAGTCACAGTGTGTTTACTCTCAAATTCTGCAACCGAAGCTTAGATGGCGGCTATCTACTGTCCAGGAAGCCGACACAGCGGGTTATTTCTCACATGTGTGAGAGGAGAGGCCACACTTAGGTGTGGTATGAATCATGACGCACTGTGTGTGCCATGTTACTGTAGGAACAGCTGGGGCCTGGCACTATGGCACTAGAGTATTCGGTGTTTAAATGAAATTAAGGAAAGTAAATTGTGGGTATAAACACCACCTTGAAGAAATAAGTTTACCCTGAAACTGAAATTCGGTTAGTTATTCACACTCGTGTCTACTAAACCCGCATGACTTTCTTTCATCTGTAAAACACAAAAAGAGATGTTTCAAGGAATGTTCACGCTGCTCCTTTCCATACAATGGACACAAAAAAGACTGACATGATTTTAATGCTTGACTAAACTGTTCCGTTAAAGATGCGGAAAGTTCAGTTCAGGCAAGCAGAGCATGCAATTAACAGACAGAATAACACAAAACTATTCCTGGAATGAACTTTATGGTCATATTATGAAGTTCTGGGCAGTATGTAATGTGTTTACACCACAGCGGTTCTCCCTATAAGGTGAGCTTGAAACATCTCACAGAATTGTGTTATTCCAAAGGCTTAGTGACAGCTGTTTTTCTTTTACCAATGCTGTGAAACAGCTTTCTTCTGTTAATTCGATGAGAAACAGAGACCAGCCGAATGCGTGTTGATCCTCTGTTGGAAAGTCCAGCTGATAGCTGTAGCTGTTGGAACATGGTGGCTAGTTTCTAGATGCCCAAACTAGTCTATGTTCCAAAATCCAGCTTGACTGCCTTAAACTTACATGACAAGCTGGTTTGTTTCTGGTCCACCAGTTCGGACAATGTTGACTCAGCTAATGAGCAGCTTGGACTTCATTTAGAGTTGCTCACAGTCAAATTAATGATCATATAGAAGAAAGATGAGAGATGATAGATATCAAATGAAGCGAATTTAATGTCATATTTCTCAAGTTCTCATAGTGAAAAGCAGATAATTACAGTATGTAGGAAAATGTACAGTTCTTACATATTTGCATTGGTTTGTATTCAGTATGTTTTCTCCGAGGGCTTTTTATCTGTACTCATCACACATAGTGTTCAGCGCTCAACAGGTCGCTGTACTTCTCATAAGAGTGCAATACTTTTACCAAAATAACTATTAAACGTGTCATTGCGATATTAAACAGAGATATACAAATATATACATGTGATTAAAATAAAACCAGAAGCAAACTGTTCTGATACATCTAATATCAAATGACATTGGGAAGCCCAAACTGAAGACAGGCCCTCTAAAACTACGAGTTTCAAATGTAACAGTAAACTTACCTATACAGCTGAAAAACAGCACGGGAGAACGACACTCTTCTTTGTCGATGTCTTTAGAATAAAGTCCGTTATTTGAAGGGCAGTGATAGTCCCATGAGAGGCGCTGAGGTCTAGGTCACGGTGGCGGAGAGCTGCTGCAGGGGCAGGGAGTGCGCGCGGGGTCGCTCATTCTCCTCAGCCGCTGTTTGACCCACCCAAAGTGTTAAAAATAAACAGACCAGCGGAGCGGAGCGCATTCCTGTCAAGAGTGACTGACTTTAAATGGTCCCCCACCCTTCCACTGCCCGCCCATACTGCAATATCACAAACCCTGCATAAAAAAAATAATATTTACAATTAGCTACTAATCGATAGGGAACTGTGCCAGTATGGATGTGCTACTTAAAGACACGTTGTTATTTTACACGTTGAACACCTGCAGCGTGTTCGCGGTTTAGTTCTCCCAAAAAACAAAACAAAAACTACACATGAACAATAAATTATGTTCCACTATACATTTTGTTTACCGTACTATACCGTTTTTTTTCAGGTGTAGCCTATATGCAGAATATTTATTTATTTAATTATTTATTGGTTGGTAACATTTATTAAAATTATTTTGCTACAAATTACTGCAGTCTTGCTTTAATCTAGCTATATTTGTTATATAATCTATAATTTATAGTTTTATATGTACACTGTCCAATGCAAAATAACCCCGGGTTGGTGATGTTGTCACAGATGAACTGATCTTTTTTATTTCAAGTAAGGAATTCAAGAAATAAAGAGTTTAAAGGGATTTAAGTGCGTAAAGAAAAATATATTTAATAATATTGTATTTAAATAAATTAATCTGTCATTTTAATAAATCACAACCACACTATAGAGTCAAGGCCACATGTTTTACCGTGTTCAAGTTTTAAGAATCTTTTTCTTGAAGCTTTTTACTGCTTACATACTAGCAGTGTGTTAAAAATGCTAACAGTGCTAAAACATGCTAGCTAAAATGTGTTAGAAACGTGTAAGCAGTCCGACATTTAAAACATTAGCTAAATTATTACGTCAGAAATATAATTTACTAAACTGCTTTGCTATGGTTCCCTTTGAGTATATAATGAGGTCACATTGGGTCTGAAGTGGTCCTGGTTGAAAAAATTTTTCTGTTTTCATCTGATTTTCTTTCTGTCTATCTGACAATAAAACATTTAAACCTTGCTTTGTAAAAGCCAACATCAAAGTGTGTTATCATACTTCATCTACTTGGGAACAATACTACAACTGTATTCTCTTACATATTAACACATTACGTAACGACTACAAATACATTATAGGCCACTATAGCTACATTACATTGATAAATAAATACATATTGATAGATTGTGATTCTTTAGTTTCTTGTAAGTGACAAAAAAAATATTATTAAAAAAATCAGCTCTCATATGATTAGGCCATCAGTTCCACCACAATGATGAGCCCATTGCTTTTGACCCTGACCCTGGGACTTACCTTTTTTACCTTAGGCCATCAGTCGATTACACCATTTGAATGATGATTTTTATTTTTTAGCGACCTTGTTTATGACCTTATTTTTGGGATAGGACAGTAGAGACAGACAGGTAAATGGGGGAAAGATGGATTTGTGTTTGGGGAAAAACCTCAGGACAGAATCAAACCGAAGTCCCCGACAGCCAACATATCTGATGTGATTAGGCCATCAGTCCTGTAGTAAAAAACAGACACCATAATACATGTTTATGTTTAATTGGAATGCTAAAATTATATAGCTTGTATAGGATTTCTGTTTTAACAGTTACATCAGATCACCATCAGAGGTCATCATCGCGCCACTAATGGCCTGAGAAATCATATTTTGGGCATTACTCATGCTTCGTTCAAGTAACCAAGTTATTCACGCTACTGTTCTCGGTCAAGTACTTAAGATTAAAAATCCAGACAGATCTGAACAACTTAACTTGCTTTCACTTATAAATGTAGTTTAGTGATTTCATACCAGCAAATATCCTGTTGAGGTCAGTCTTCAAATCCACTTGTTAATGGGATTCTCAAATGAAAAATACTGAATATACAGAATTACAGATAAACAAACTATAAACTAATTTAAATAAAGAATAAAGTATACATTACGTGAAGTATTTCAAATAGGCTATTTTCGGTGGGAGAATTACTGTCATCAGCTCTGAACTACACACTCTGTTGATGCAGAACGCGCTCTGGTTCAGATAGTGATGATTGTCATGGTAACGGCGGCACTAATAATACAGAGTCTAAAAAATGTTTTATAGAACCGCTGTACAAAAATATTAAATGTTTTTGTACAAATATCAATATCATTGTGGACTGTAAAGAAAGAAATAACTGCATCAGTGTTTTTTTTTAGGCCTAGATCATGTAAAATTAATTAAGTAGGCCTATTGTCTGAATTCCAATTTTGATCATATACTTTACCTTTGTTCTCTCATCTCACATTTTTGCATCTCTTATATGCATCTATATATAAATACATACACTCACCGGTCACTTTATTAGGTACACCTGTTCAATTGCTTGGTAACACAAATTGCTAATCAGCCAATCACATGGCAGCAACTCAATGCATTTAGGCATCTAGATGTGGTGAAGATGACCTGCTGAAGTTCAAACCGAGCATCAGAATGGGGAAGAAAGGGGATTTAAGTGACTTTGAACGTGGAATGGTTGTTGGTGCCAGACGGGCTGGTCTGAGTATTTCAAAAACTACTGATCTACTGGGATTTTCACGCACAACCATCTCTAAGGTTTACAGAGAATGGTCCGAAAAAGAGAAAATATCCAGTGAGTGGAAGTTGTGTGGACGAAAATGCCTTGTTGATGTCAGAGGTCAGAGGAGAATGGGCAGACTGGTTAGAGATGATAGAAAGGCAACAGTAACTCAAATAACCACTTGTTACAACCAAGGTATGCAGAATACTATCTCTGAACGCACAACACGTCGAACCCTGAAGCAGATGGGCTACAGCAGCAGAAGACCACACCGGGTGCCGCTCCTGTCAGCTAAGAACAGGAAACAGAGGCTACAATTCACACAGGCTCACCAAAATTGGACAATAGAAGATTGGAAAAACGTTGCCTGGTCTGATGAGTCTCGATTTCTGCTGCAACATTCAGATGGTAGGGTCAGAATTTGGTGTAAAGAACATGAAAGCATGGATTCATCCTGCCTTGTCTCAACGGTTCAGGCTGGTGGTGGTGTAATGGTGTGGGGGATATTTTCTTGGCACACTTTGTACCCCTTAGTACCAATTGAGCATCGTTTAAACGCCACAGCCTACCTGAGTATTATTGCTGACCATGTCCATCCCTTTATGACTACAGTGTACTCATCTTCTGATGCTACTTCCAGCAGGATAATGCACCATGTCACAAAACTCAAATCATCTCAGGCTGGTTTCTTGAACATGACAATGAGTTCACTTTACTCGAATGGCCTCCACAGTCACCAGATCTCAATCCAATAGAGCACCTTTGGGATGTGGTGGAAAGGGAGATTCCCATCATGGATGTGCAGCCGACAAATCTGCAGCAACTGCGTGATGCTATCATGTCAATATGGACCAAAATCTCAACACCTTGCTGAATCTATGCCACGAAGAATTAAGGCAGTTCTGAAGGCAAAAGGGGGTCCAACCCGATACTAGCAAGGTGTACCTAATAATGTGGCCACTGTATGTGTGTGTGTGTGTGTGTGATATATATATATATATAACTTGCCCCTTTTAGACTGGCACTCTATTCTTTTACTTTCCTTGTTTTCTTAAAGGAAAAAGAAAACTAACACTAGCCTCTCTAATATTTTTGTATTCTATCAGTTTTTATTTATTATACAATTAACAAAAGCAAAAAAGACCTCTAACACTAGATTGCTCTATTCTTTTCCATTCTATGTGTTTTCTATTTATTATATAATTTGAAAATAACCCTTGCTACGTGTACTGCGTTAAGCTAACTGAGACTTGCATGTGCACATCATTGCTCTTTTGTTGATTTTGATTGCTTCCATTGTCCTTATTTGTAAGTCGCTTTGATATATATTGATGCTATTAAAATTATTAATGCTTAATATTTTATATACAAAACATATTATATTACAGTTCATATGTTCTATACATAATGTCATTTAAACATGTATGCTACACACTTTCCCTTACAAATTAATTTGGTCCCCTATGTGGTCATGGCCTTAAAAAACCAAGTGAGATACTTTTAAATATTAAAATAAAGACTGAAAACAAGAAACATTTGAAAAAAAGCCAAATGTATTTAATAAAAATATGTTCTGGTTCATAAATTCCTCTTCCACAGAAACATAAAAAAACTGTAAAATTAAGAGAACATTTTAAAACATAACAAATGATAAATAATTTTACATTTAGATAATAGATTACATATTATAGAAGAAATGTACAGTATATTAAAACAATGTGGTGTAATTAAAATAAATATCCTTCATTTATACAGTATACTTTTGTTTCAGCGGCAACAACGTTTTACAGATCAGCTACGTTACAAATAAAACCACTGGTCTTGAATCACTCTACAGTGCTTGATCGAAGGCCCTCTTGATCACGATGTCAAAACGTAATGGCTTTAATGCAAATCCAAATATGTGCATTATCTATACACTGTAGAAAGTGTAACAGTTCATGTTAAAATGATTAACTTTTGTTTGCATTTCATTACACAGAAATATTTTGCATGCACATTTTACAAAAATAAAAATTACAATACTGAAAGTATTAATATCAACAATAGCATTGCAGTCAATAGCAGTTTTATGACAGTCAATCTATCCCATTTCAGCCAATATAGAACTTGTCATAAATTGTGTAAGCAGTTACACAGAAATGCAACAAAAATGGCTGAAAAACTATACTACCAGCAAACAACCCATAAAAAAGAAAGGAACTGGACATGTTTATGAAAGGCACTTTACTGCATATTAAAGAATAATGTTTAAAAAGTCACTACAGCTGACGTCAAGTTCAAGTTTTGCATACTAGTTCTTTCTGATAGTAGCTTAAGACAATGCTATGCATTAAAAGAACACTGTAATGCAGTTGATTGTTTTTATATGAATATCCTTCATTACAAATAACAGAGCTATGCATAGTTTAGTCTATATCAAATGATAATCAAGTGATAACTACATACACACATGAAAAAATAGCTTTGGGATTTTCCTTTGATCAATCAAAGTATTATAATCTTTTTACAATAATTAATACTTTGGCACATGGGGGCAAAGTTATCTAATAACAACAATAAAGACAAAATAAAATAAGGCAAGATAATGTTACACAGTATAATCATACCATCAGTGCTATGTGAAAAAGAATCAAGAGCAAGAACATGAAGTGCAAATCTTCACCCCTAAACCTTAGGGGTTTAGTGTAAGTGCTTGTTGCTACATGTGTAACCTGATTTGTCATAAAGAGAAGAAAGAATCGAGGTCTGCTATGACAGCTGCTTGCTTCCTAGACACTGTATTCAGCAGTCTAGGAGCCAAGGACGGGCTTCCCAAATCCACCTATAGAGGGACACACAGGAAACAATGAGGAATTAGCCAATGCTAATTTATAAATTGATACACGATGAAGAAAACTATACAAGGGCACGCTATCTTACTTGTAATAAGTAGATGACAGTGACAACCTCTCGACCGTTACGCTGGCTGGGTTGAAGGATCCACGCACTGGGTAGAATCTCACCACGAATAGTATCCATACTGGGACGTGGCAGTGTCTCCTCAAATACAGACTGCATGGCCAGCACCCACATATCATCCTAAGAAAAGAGGACAAATCAAAATGGTGTGTGATTAAGGCAAGGCACTTTTGGATAAAGCTAATCACAGACTCGAGTGTAAAGAACACCTGTTTAGATTCTGTACTGAGGCAGCAGAAGTCCCGCGGCTGCTTAAGCTGGCAGTTGGATACGTCCGTCAAAAGATAGACTGATTGAAGAGAAAGACAAGACTAAGCAATACAATCAGTGAAGAGACATTTTGCTTTTGCCTGCATTTGAAGGCAAGTTATAATCATATCTTACCTAATAAGCCTGCTATTTACTGTACAATTTTTTGAATCCTTTAAGATATCGTAATGGCGTAATGAACTCAAAAACTGAGACAAGGCAGACTGTGCGACATGTAGTTTTCAACAACTTTTCTCGCATGCGTCGTAGTATTCTCAAGAATGGCGGCAGACGTAACGCAGAGTAGAAGAATTGTTGAATTGAAGAATAAAGTCGTTATTTTTGTTTTCGTTGCACACAAAATGTATTCTTGTAGCTTTGTAAAATTAAGGTTGGACCACTGATGAAACATGAACTATTTTAATGATATCCTTAATACCTTTCTGGGCCTGGGAATATTTCCGTTACATTGCTATCTATGTAAGGTCAGAAAGCTCTCGGATTTCATCAAAAATATCTTAATATGTGTCCCGAAGATAAACAAACGTCTTACAGGATCGGAACGAGATGAGGATGAGTAATTAATCACAATTTTCATTATTGGGTGAACTATCCCTTTAAGACTTTCTGCTCCGATTTGTGATCTTCTTAGACCTTAATTTATGGAAAGGCCACTTAAGACTTGCAGAAACCACGTACTGGTTCTTCAGTGCACGCGAGCCTTCGGAGCAGTCACATTGTAGCAGTGTGATCCTAATTTTCTGATTCATCGCAAAGACCATTAATTGCCGTCAGTGAACATGTGACACTAGATCAGGGGTCGGCAACCTTTTCGGCATGACGTGCCGTTTTTAAATTTTTCTGGCTAACCACTGTGCCAATACACCAATGCCAATGTCTAAGCTGGATAAATACAGAATATACATAACAATGCACAGATTATGCACAGTACATAAACATTTTCATGCAAATTGTTTCTTTAGATTTTTTCAAAAAAAATGTTTTACACCTTTCAAAAGTTTCTTGAACAACAGCTATACTGTGTGACCGTACTGAACATCACTCTGTTGTGTGTGTGTGTGTGTGTCAAGGCCAATGCATTAAAATCGTTCAGTTTAATCACCGCAGTTCTATATTACTGCGTGGCTTTAAATGATGAGCGCGTGCGCACACACACACACACACACACACACTAGGGAGGGGAAGTCCGGCTCTTTTCCACGAACCAGTTCTTTCAGACGGTTTGTTTCAATGAACCGGTTAAAAAAAAACGGTTCATCAATTCTTTTACGCCCTAACATAATGACGTCATTCGTCATGAGTATGAGAAGTTATTACATCAAAATGTACGTCAGTATACAGTTTTCCCTATTGCTCGCGTGCCAACAATTATCCCTTTGTGTGCCACTGTTAGCATGCATGCCGTAGGTTGCCGACTCCTGTATCAAAGACTCACAATTTTACCCTAAGACAACAGAAATCCCTTAAAATCCCAGAAATTTGTCTGATTGCAAAATCATATATTGTGCACGGAGCTTTACCTAGTTGTGTGCTTTCGTCCAGTGGTCGTGTCCAGGCAGATTTAATAGACACGTGGTACAGGTGAGTCTTTGAGTGATCTCGAACTATAGACCACAGACTGCCCAAAGGTCTCTCCAGCTCTACTGCTCCAAGAAACCCATGAGCTGAGGGTCTGGAAGTAGCCTTGTGAAAGACTTGAACACCTCTCTCCACACCTTGATGCCTGGTGAGAAATGGAACGTGAGGACGGAGTACATCTAAGAGGTTTATACATGCAAAATATGCAAATTAGTGCACCTCCAACCAGCAGCTGCCTTCCCAGCCAGCAGATTCCTTGCATCACCACCAGAGGCCAAATATACCTAAAACAAACAAGCAAGTCCATGAAGCATTTGATATCGACATGCTCTTACATATTTTGAAACGTGAAAGTAGCATACTTCTGAAATAGCACTGGCAAGAGTACAGTCTGCGATATCCTGATATGAAGTTGATATAGACGAAGGAGAGCCAAAGGAGAGAGTGCGCTGTCGAGCACAGGGAGGAGATGATGGAGTGGAGGAGGACTCAGGCTCATATGCAGTGACAGATGTCTCCAGGCTGACATCTGGAGAGAATAGGAGATCTGATTAAGTTGATTCGAAGCATAGCCATTGGGTTTTCAATTGTTTATGGCTTATCGCTCACCCTGGACTGATAGCCATCTACGCTGAGCTTTTGAAGTCTGCAACGGGATCACCGGAGGTCGAGTCCTTACTTTGAATTCTGAGACTCCGTTTACCTGAGGAATGAGGTGAAGAGATTGAAAAATAGCATTTTAAATTAAAATATCATGGAAGCATGTTAAACTACTTTGTGTGGTTCCTTACCTGTATTAATGGTGAGGTAATGTCTTTCAGTATGGCAGCATTGCTGCTGTTGTACCCTGAAGTGGGCCCTGATGAAAGACTCAGGTTCGAACCACTACATAAAGTACTGTTACTAATGCGTGTGCGAAACCGCAGGTCATCCTACATAAGACACAGGGAAAGAGGGAAAGAAATCACAAAACTATTTCAAAACAGCAAAGGTTGATTGTTCTTGATTCTTATAAGTTTTAAAATGATCAAGTGTCACTGACCTTCACTGCCTGTGAGAGAGCTTGCTGCTGTAGTCTTCTCTTCTCCTGTTCAGTCCTCTCACGGAGTCGGTCTCGCGCACGTGCAATCTCTGCTCTTGCCTCTTCACGTGCTCGACTGTAGTCACGCAATAGAAGCTCAATGTCAGATGGACATTGACCCTCCCTTCTTGGTGGATCAGGAACTCTGTGGAAGAGCATCTGGTTCAGTATGTAGAATTCTAGAATATTACAAAGAAATTTAACTTCCAAATCACCTGCTGGTTTCGACAATCTCTTGTCTGAGCGGCTGTAGATATTCCCTGCGTCTGCTTGGCAGGTCTGAAACTCTTTGAGATTGCTCCTCATAATTTATAGGGATCTGATGCTTACTGGGACTGAGGCTCCGAGCCCGACGGCACATCTGGAGACGGGCTTCTCTGTCTTTTCTCAAACTTTCAATGCTCTTCCTGTGCCTGATCACAGAATAGAATTATATTTATAACAAGCTCTGAAAACTAAGAGTGCTTTCACACCTGGCCCAATTGCTTGATTTGAACTATGGCTGGAATGCTCCCCTACCCTGGCCCCAGTTTGAGTGTATTGTGTATACACTATGTTTTGGGGTCTAAACCACAGGTTTTATTGCGTGTTAATGACCATGTAGGAGAAGTTAGCAAAATCCATAGTGTTGCACATCTCAGTTTTGTACAACGGCTTTTGAACATTTGGTTTGGTTTCCCATGCGTCAACACAGAAATCTGCTTGCTTCTATATGGTCAAATATATTGCAAATGTTTGTAAAGAACATCAATTTCTGCTGTAGGCATTCACATCATCCAAACGCACAAAATTCTGATGACAAACAAACCTGGGTAAACATCAAAGTGCTAGTGTGAAAGCACCCTAAATGTATTTCCAAAGAAAGAAGAAAAACTCAGAGAAAAAAGGGGTCATGAACTGAGAAATCAAAATCCCCTTGATCTTTTGCTTGTAAGAGGTCATTGTGTTATGAAAACATTCTGCAAGTTTCAGAACTCGAATCTTTCTTGTTAGTCTAAAAACAGCTTATATTGAAGCCAATCTGTCAAAACAACAGGTTGTGGAATGTGCCACTTTATGATGTAACAGTGTGGCTAAACACCGATTCCGCAGAAGAAGATCAACGCCTGCTTCAACATCACTGCCTGTTTCGCCCCGCCCACCGATTCACGCATCTAGTAGGTAAATGAGAAGAGCGGCAAACGCAGGTCCATGCAGAAAAAAATGCTGAACTTTATTTGTAATGTAGTGCCAGACCACATCAGTAAGAACTTGAATCTTTGTTCACTTTATTTTACCGAGGATTCATTTGAACAATTTGACACATATTGAAAATAAAATACAATGTTGTGCCAACTACATTGTATCCGACAGTAAAGTTGCACAACACAAGTATGAGTAACCGTTTTTATTACGTGGTCACTATTGCTTTGTCTGTTATTACAGATCGTTTGATATATAGTGTATTTATGTGTTTTTAACCTAAATCACAGAAGCGTCCATCTATGAAGGATGTAGGCTGTCTAACATACACAACTGTTAGCCAATCATAGCAGTGGGCGTTTACTTCGAGTTTACAATCCGCCACGCCTATCAAAACAGAGCATTCTAATGAGGGGCGTCAAAGCAGGACAGAAAATAACTTATTACTTCTTCTAAATTAATGTTTTTTGATGTAAAAATCATGATAACATAACTGGACCTCAGAGAACAGTACAAAATAAAAAACAAAGGCAGTTCAGGTCACCTTTAAATACTGTACAAACTTTGTATACTTCAAATAAAATGTAATCATAGGTTATACAGACCTGTTAAGGAGCTCCTGTTTGTTACAGGCTGAAGATGCCTCTTTAGAACCAGACTTGAGAATTTTAAGCAGAGTGTCTGTTTCCCCTTGGCCATAATGCAGCTTGGCCTCTGTGAGTTCAACAGTCAGCTGATGAGGGCTCAGATCCAAATGTACAGAGGCTAAAACCCGCTCACGTTCTTTCCTCAGCATCTCAATTTCTTGTGCCTTCCTGTCTGTTTTCTCTGATGGTTCTTGCCGGTAACTGTGGCTGAGCTTCGTGAAGTGCAGTCCTGTTGGTCTGTGAATTTCACTAAGTGTTGATGGTGGCTGCTTATTAATGCCAGACCAGTTAGTAAATTTGTTGTGAATGGGCATATCATCAGGGATCCACTGATATTCTTTGAGCGTGCTGGTTTCTGCCAGAGGATTGATGCTGACCAGAACATCTGTATTGCACTCGCTTGGCACCAGAGACATCACGTCATCTTCCTGCTGTTGCACAGTACTTTGTTTTGAATGATCCCAACTCTTTATTATACACCCAGAAGATCTGTGACTCAAATGACTGTTCACAGTTGACAAATGAGGTCTTTCTAGGTTTTCCATTTTAGATTGTCTGACGTTATCTGATGAGGATGCCAGTTGGACACCAATGGTACTGCTTGGAGGGGAGAGGGACATTCTTTGTAGCTGAGATGGGGAACGGTTAATAGTGGGTTTACTTATTACCCTGGCTTCAACTTCATGAGAATATTCATGCCTCTCATTTTTCATGCATTTGCTGCGGGGACAGATGCTATTTGAGAAGTCATCAGATCCACCTAGATTTGGACAACTAAGGTCACTCAGGTTTTCATAGGTCACAGATGACACTGATGTAGATGCTGTTCTTGCATTTTTACTGTGAGGGATACAAAGGTTCTCCTGATCTACAACCTTATTCTCATGGTTGGACATTTTATGACCTTTCAATGGCACGTTGTATACATTCGAGTACGGATTATTTTGTCCCGCAGTGTTATGGTTTGTTGAAGCCTGGGTTGTTTTTACTTGTTTTTGCTGGGTGTATCTTGCAGCCTTCAATGTAAGGATAGGAGAGCATGCACGATCCATAAGCATAATTTGTTTATTAAAGCAATTACTTAGGTCTACATTTCTGTGATAAAACGGCTTCTCTTCTTGCTTCATATGCGAGCATTTTGCTCCAAGGTAGCTGGATGAAGACTTCTTACAGGAATTATCTACTGTGTTTCCTTCAAATGCTTCCAAAGCAGGAGCATCCTGATTTGGCACAAGAGTCTCTAATGAAAGAACCTTTAGAGGAGGAATCATAAAATGTTGACTCTCAGTAACCTTTGAACTTTTGGGATGTAAATCAGGCAGGCTTTTAATCCTTTCATAGGCCTGTTCACTTTCACATTTATTCTTCAAGATCTTGGCATCACCATCAAGCTGGGACACATTACAAATTTCTGAGCCAATAACTTTAACAATAACATTTACTTCATGGGCTGTAGCATTTGTTGCCCTTGGAACATTGTCAATGTTATTGTCTGTCTGGACCCCAATGCCCAGTGAAGTTTGTGTATAACAGTCCCTCTTGTTGTTACTTCCAGATGAAACATGGAAACAGTGTTTAGGCTGGTCATATTTTGGTGACTTTTCCCCTGTTCGCATACACTGTATGTTCCCCAGAAGATCAGAGGTGTTGTGTATCAGGTCAGAGAGATGTTTAGACATGTTCTGCAGACTTGTCCATGTGGTTGGGTCACCATTCCCTGGTTTGGACACTGGTGTCTGGGTGCTGCTTCTTCTGTGATGGCTCTTTCTTTCAAGGTCCTTATTAACCTCAATGGTTTGTGTGCCTTGATTACACCTGCTTGGACTCGGATGTTTCTGAGATTCATACTCCGAGGAGTAGACCAGCACTATTTCGTCAACTTGACCTGAACTGTGGCGTAACTCTTCTGAGGCACCATTGAAAGAGTCACATTTCAAAGCTGTTAGGGTCTGCTTATTTGAACTGCTAGAGGAATAAGAATCTGCCTTAAGCAGAGGTTCAGAAGAAATTTGATCTCTAGAATATTCATTACTACTCAGTGTGCTAGAGAGGCCTTTATGATTTACATAAGCGCTCAAATGGGAACTGAAAGGGGAGTCCTGAATATTTAGACCATTGTCTACACTGCAGCACCTCGTCATATTCTTGTTGGAACTATTGAGTGGAGAGTGTTTGCAGGATATATTGGCAGCACTTCCAAAGGTCTGCTTTTTGTGGACTGCTGTGCTAACCGCCACAGTAGTTCTTGAATGAATAAATGGGTTAATATCACTTGAAGCAAAATGTATTGCAGAATCTCTTGTCTGTGGAACAGTCTCCTTAAAAGGCTGAGCATAGTCTTCCACACAAACTGAAATATCCTTGGAAGAAGCATTCTTCCTTAAAGTAATTTTTTTAACACCCTTTGATTCAGTCATCTCTATCTTTCGCATTTCTTTAGTAGAAGCATGATCTTGTTGACATGCAATTGTCTCAATCTCAGCTTCGCTATGTATGGTAAGAATCTCTCTAGGCTGCTGGGTGTATCTCTGTCCTGATTGTGCTTCTAATGACCTTGGACTAATTGCTGAAGGTGAAGGACTACTTTGTTCATCAAGTGGAGAACTTTTGTATTTGCCAAAAGCATTTTGACTGGTAGGAGGAAGCAGGTTTGCTTGAGAAGCAGGTTTGGTACGAGACACATGACTTTTAGATGTGGTACTTTCATCCAAAGATAAATCGGGTGCAGAATCAGTGGATGAACTTGGAGGTGCTATAAAGTGGGCCTTTCTGCATCGCTTTTGTTTTCCTTTCCATCTGTCATCATTACCATTGCCAACAATATTTTTTGTAGCATTCGCTGATGTGACATGTTCTGCTCTGTCTGTAGATTTACATGTGTTATTATAATATTCCTTTGTATTTTGACTGCAGTGAGTTTGTTTTGCATTGTGATATACCTCAACAGATTTACCAGGCTCTCGTTTTTGCATACAAGTTGACTGGTGATTTTTAGGCATATTTGGCACTTGATTTTTCAGTTGTTGGTTGTCACAACTTTGCATTCCTTTGATGCTGCCATCATTATACTGAGATGTAACCACCATTTCAATTTTATTAGTTGTGTTGATTGACTGATTCTCTGATTGTCGATCCTTGTCGATTTTTCCAGTATCACAGGTATTAAGCAAATTGTGCATTTGTATTCTTTGTGGTGCCTGGCTTAAATCTGAAATCGTGGCGTCTTTTCTTAAATCTTCAGAGTAACCGTTGAGTATGTGCTCCACAGGTCTTTCTTTGTCTTTATCCCAATTACTACTGATAATGGCAGTTTCCAAGGAATGTTTAGTACAAGTTTTATCTTGGCTGACACAACCATTATGTTTTCCAAGATTGCCTGGACCAAACTCATAAAATTCAAGATTGCTTAAAGGCCGGGCTTCAGGTGTTGGGTAATTGCCATCCACTGCTGAGAGGTAATCTTCCATACTTGATATTGAAGAGTTATATGAACATGTCTTTTTATTTTGTGCCTCCATGGTTTGCTGAAATGTATCAGCCACATATTCGGAGTGTATACCTGAGACAGTATGTTTCACTGTTGCTTCAGAGGACAATGACACCTGAGGAATTTTGCATTTACTGGACTTTACTGGAGTTGAGACCTTCATAAGACAGTTTTCACTTTGTGAACACAAAGTTTCATTCAAAAGTCTTGAATGTCCATGGGATAGTGGTTTATCATCCCAATTTTGTATTTCCTTAGAAATCAGTGCACTTTCATTTAGTTTTATTTTGTTGTCAATTACCGGTGCATTCTGGTGCAAGTACTGATTTACTTCCTGAACATTCTCCAACTCATTTGTCAGCTTAAGAGATAAAGTATCTTGTGCATACATGCAGGGAAGCAGTGGTTTTAATACTGTGACTCTACCACCCTCTAAAACCCCTTTGCTGATGCAATCTTTCCTTTGAACAGGGTTTGACGCATCAACATAATCCTTTCTCAGTTGGGTGCAGACAATAATGTTCTCTCTTGATGTATTCATATCAATAATAGTTTCTTTGACACACGACGACACTGATTCACTGGTTTTTAGTTCATCTGTGCTCGGTTCCTTTATAGTGCAGTATAGTACTGATTCCATGTTATCACTGACATATCCACATTTTGGACTTTCTTGTTCAACTTTCTTTTCTTTCATCCTTATAATATGCTCTTCTGTGCCACTGGAGTTCAAGACTGTGTGATCCTTCAAAGTCAAAGAATGTCTTGGTTCTGTTTGTGCATTGCCGTTATTCAAGTGCACAGTAGAGTTGTCTTTATGAATCTCTGATTTTGACATACACAAGAAAGTCAGGGAACTATTACTCTCACCATGTCCAGCCTGAGTACTTTCGTAATTAAAATCATTTTTGTTGGTTTTGGACTTCAAATGATCCAGTTTAGCTGAAGAAGTATTTTCTTTCTCTGTGTTTGGTTCTTGATCTTCACTGTAGTCTTCTCTTAGAGACGTCATAAAATGTTCTTTCACCACCTCTGATATTTTAGCATTAATTGCAGAGTCGCTCATCTGAAAATATCTGTTATTGGCCTTTCTCTCCACAATCTGGCCTGCATCTTTTCTATCCTCTTTACTGTTGTCAATAATGTTTTTAATCTCTGGACTCCAAGAGGATTTCAGGCTAGTACAATGTGTTTGTGTCAGCCCACTATTGCATACACTACTGTTATTTCTAACAGTATTAACGTGATCTTTGCTCATTACAGTCCTGTTATCATCACTAGCTAATGGTGCATTTTTATTTGTTTTGCCTCCTAGCTCTTGATCAGAGTTTTCCATCATATCAGGTGTTAGCCAGTTTTCCAAAAGAGATATATTCTTTACAGATTCTGCACTGGTAGTTGAACAAGCAGACGACTGTTCCTGATTTATATTTAAAAGTGCAGTCTCAGTGTGTGAAACATATTCATCACTTTCCTTTGGTAGCTTCATATTTCCTACAAAGCCTGAACGAAGGTCTTTCATTTTGCATACTCCAGTGACTGGCTCATTCCCCAACTGTACACCAAAGTGTTCGCCATCTCTGCCAAATCTATTAACTTCTCTGCCATGCTTGTCTGATTGTTCGATTGTCAATGCATAATCTTTGGTATCTGTTGTGCAAACCATTTCTGTGCACTGTTTTTTATAGGAGTACTTTTCTTCGTGGCATTGTTCAATGGTTTTACCATTGGCAGTGCTTGCATTGTTGTGTGATTCATTTCGATTCTGTGCTGCTTTAGTATTTTTAACTTCTGGATCTCCTGCATTGTCACACGTTGAAACCTGATAACCTGCTGTTAGGTTTAAGTTTGACTTCAGAGAACAATCCTCAGGGTACACTTGGGATGATGATGGCTCCTCTCTAACATGTAAATCTTCCCTACTAGAGTTAACTGGGAAGCAAGTGGTGCTTATTAAGATCTCACCATCTTTGGAACAAGAGTTGATCAGCAATGTTTCAGTCACAGTGGGATTCAGTGGTTCATATTCAGTGGTTGGGGCATTTGGGTCTGCTACCCCATCAGAAGAGTCTGTAGAGTCGCAGATTGTGCGAGTTGTACATGGTCCTGCATTGGTAGTCAGTTCCTTCAAATATATCTCCTGCCCTGGGATAAAACTGAGATCACTCTCTAACAACAGGGTATTTTCAAAGGATGTGTCGTTTTGTTCTTCAATTGTTGTATTTCCATCCTGAGTGGAGTCAGAACGAGGTGAGCTCTGGCTTTCTGAGGCATTCATGTTGTCTGATAGATCTAGACTTGTAGAGCTTTGGCAACTACTGTTCTCTATTAGCATGTATGGATCCTGTTTGATTAAGTGTCCTGAAGCCCTGATGATTCTGGGACTGTCTGCTGCATCAGTAGATGACCAAGCATCAGTAAGAGCAAGTGGATTCTCTGTTTCTCTCATACTTGCACCACTACAAGGTCTTGATTCAGATGCTAGACAAGAGATGTGTGAAGGCTCTTTAGCCATGCCTTGGCCATTCTCTGTTTTCAACTTCTGACTACCATTAAGGCTCCAGAAGACCTCTGCAGGTATATCTTTGGATATTATCATCTGCTCTTTATTGCCAATTGCCTGAGAGCTGCATGAAGCCAGTATTGTAGGGGTGGTTAAGTGGCTTGGAACTTTAAATCTCAGTATTGGTCTGGCAGGCACATGCTTCCCACTGCTCACCATGACAAGAGAATCTTGAGACATCTGACTGTCTTCACTCTCAGCTTCACTGGAATCCCATTCCTCCTGCTTAAGATGCTCAGCCAACGCTGTAGCGTAAGCTGATGACAGTGAATCCGATGAGAAGATACTATCACAGTCTGAAGATCCATTGGGATCCTCCCAACCACTGCGTTCCACCCATCCAGTTTCTTTTTGCACTGCAACCCATTGCTTGGTACTCGTTAGAACTTCTGCACTACGCCAGTGTCTCTTTTGCTTATGTTTTAGTGAGTTAAGCTGCTCCAAACTTTCATAAGACATTGTCGGCTTGATAGGGCACTTTTCTTGTTTTTGCTCAAAGTCTTTCAAAGTCTTGTTTTTGTTTGATTTGTCATTAAGTTGACTTATCATTTTGTTCACAGATTTCACACTTCTATGTCCTCGTGAGCCTGATGGTGGCTTGCGGAAAACTTTTGTCAAAGCACTTCTGATCCCAGAGCCAACAGAGTGGGAAAAAACCTTGCGGATGGTCTCTAAACTTTTATTTCCACCTTGAGACGGAGTCTTTGTTCCCTTCACAGAACTTTTCTGTTTTATTATTGGTAATACTTTTCTAGTGCCCTTGTTGTTTGAATCCAGACAATTCTTGTCTTGGTCACTTGTGCTTGTCGTTGAGGATGCCGTTTTTAATTTTGTAGCTTCAGTTGAACTTGCAACTTTTAAGGTACTTTTGATGCTGTCAGAAAAACTGGCCAAACTTGAGGATCCTTGGTCATATCTTGATGGCATTGTATTTGAACGTCTTCTAATCTTTTGATCTCTGAAATATTCATCAGATTTCCCATTTAGTGTCACAAGCAAAACCAGATAGAGACACTGTAAATTCAGAAGATCTATTCCATTTGAGGAACTGGCTGTTTGGAGAAAAAAAAAAATATATATTTAAAAGTAAAAACACAATCCACTGTTCTTGGTGTTATTGAAATAATCATTTTAAATAATGTAATCTAAACATGAACAACACCTTGTTCAGAAAGATTTACTACTTCATTCTTTAGACCAGGTAAACTCCAAACCATGCACAGTGGTTCTCATTCACTTACAATTGCATTGTTTTATTTATTTTTGCATGCAAAGGAGAACTTTTCACAAAAAAATTCTGGCTAACATTTGGGGTTTGTTCTTAACATTGCTCTAATATTAATAAATCTATATGATTATAAATGAGTGATCGCATGCAAAAGGTTAGCAATTTGCAATAAACACGCATACATCATCTCCATATATGGGCTTTCCGCACAACCCTTTCATCACTCTCAGCAAATGATTTCACCCACCTGAAAATGGGAGTGTGCTGGGGGTACAGTCGGGACAGCAGATCAGCAGAAAATGAATGCCTTCGTAAAGTCATTGGACGTCCCCTGGACTTTGAGAAGTAGCCCAGATCTGGAGATGAGGCTTCATCGCCCCCTTCAAGAAGCTCTTTTTCTAGCCTCTGAAGCTCTCGCTTTGCCTCCAACAGATGGCGCTTTCGTGCAATTTTCTCCAATTGGTAATGTAACCTCTTGCGGCGCACACGGTTCTCAGATCTGCGCAATGCATGGTGTTTCAGCAGTTCCTCCTGCACCACTCTTTTCCTGTCACCCATTAAAGGTGATGGTGGGACTCTTTCAGCACTGCCTTGCTCCTCAGTAATCTGACTTGATAATCCACTATGAAGTACGAGATCTGTCTGAACCCCTGACTCCAATGTTCCCTTTTCCCTGTGGGCTTCAAGCCGTTGCTTTTCTTGAAAGATCCACTTCTTGACTTTAGATGCAAAAGAAACCAGAGTTTAGAGGAATATAAGGACAATTTATTGTTGTCAGGTATTCAATATTCATGTTTTTTAAGCTTTGTTTAAGACTGTATATGTGCTGCCAAAACAAAAATATCTCCGCACAAAGTGTGTAAAATATAACCAACGTCTTAATCCATTTCTTAAAAGCCTACATTTTAGGAGAAATAAAGTTACTTACTGAAGAGCATTTGATAGATTTAAAACCTTTCTGAATTATAAACATGCATTTGAATAAAACTCACTCTCAGTATGCTGCTGCCGGAGACATGCCTGCTCTCTTTCCAGATCTCTCTCTGCTCTTTTCTGCTCCATCTGAATCTCCTCTCGTAGACACTCTATGTACCACTGCTGTTCCTCTAGTCGCTGTCTGGGAGCCGTCCCATTGCCATTCTCATGACAACCTTCTCCTGCAACCCTGAGCACACAACAAACACAATCCCTGATGCACCATCCAACCAGATATATGACCACTAGTTCTGAAAAATTAGGAACAAAAGATTTAAAGAAAGTTACAATAACACAGAAAAGAAACTAGTTTACTTCCATCCCTTTTTTCTTTTGTTGTCTGCATACTCACTATAGTAACGAAGCAACACCACAGAAACAACAGTTTCTCCAGAGGGCTCATTACCAGTTCAACACTTGGAAAGACCATGAACTTGTACAATATGTCTATGTTTAAAAAATGTACTGCTCTTGAATGAACAAAACATCTACCTTATGTCAGAACTGGATGAGTTGAGCTCTGTAAAGTTGTAGACCAGATCTCCATCACTGGTCTGCATAGAGTAAAATAATATATATAAATAATGTCAGTATAAAAATAAATATCAGTAATGCTAATTCAAGCAATTCTCAGTACTAATTTTGTGCATCATGTTATAATGTAGTACCTTTTATAAAATAAAAAAACATTTCTGGTATGTAACAATGATGTCTAATCATCATGTTTAATGAGTAAATTATAACAATTGTCAGTTTTGGGTGAATTAACCCTTTAAAAAAGTCCCTTTTGACAACTTAAAATGTCTAAAACATAAGTCATTCATAAAAATGTCTGAGTGCCATAGTACTAAATATCAAAACAAGTTGTATTCACAAACAAACGACGCTATTCAATTTTCCTGAACTAACTTGAATTTTCTGAGCCATTTTTGCAAATACTTTTAGCCATCTAATCTCAAGGTCATTTCAGTGGACATATGCATTGCAAAGCATGGACTGTACCCGTCTTCTCTCCCTCAGAATAGCCGCCTCTGCAGGGTGGTTGAACCTGAACTTATGGAGTCCTCCCAAGGTAATCACAGCACCTTAGGGGAAATATAGATGGGCATTGATACTCCCAGTATCTGCTAATGTAAATATATTCTTTTGTTTTGTTTATTTAGATTTAGTTTTGCATGAATTGAGTATAATGGGTTGTATTTTGAACATTTTATTTACCTTGTGCAAGTCTGCAGGGCTCCTTGATCTCTCTTTCATTGACCATGCAGATGTTCCCAGAGACCGGCTTCAGAATCACCACCCCGCTCTTATTCTCAATCTCACAGGAGGAACCTTCCGGCAAGACTGAGGGATTGAGGTGAAGATAATCACTGCTGTCCGCTTAAAACAAATATATTGCTAAACAGGACTTTAACAGACTATTTTTGTATATATGCATCCCTGACCACCTCCGAAAGTGGTTTGAGTGATCGGATCACAAGATGCTTTGGATCCCATTTACACTAGTACAGAGTGCTGCAAGATGACATAGTTTTCTAGGCCAACCCAACAAGATATTTCCATTGGCTTTTGGATTATTGCAGAAAATAAGCTCGGAGACAAACAAATGTTTATTATACTTACATGTTTTGTTTGTCATGATAATCTTCACAAATGAACAACTTGAAAAAATGAATATAGTCGCCAGAAGTCAAATGTTAAATGTAGCCTATAAATGAACAACACCACGGTTGCATGACTTCAGCGTCACCACCACTAAGCTTCTGACAACTCAGACTTTGAGCTTATGACTTTCAGACTTCATTAATAAAAAAGAGGAACATTTTTACTGAAATTCTGAGTTAGAATAAGTGTGCAAGAGAATGCTCATAAACACAAGGAGGTTGTGAAAGTTAAATAAGTAGAGTGATGACCTCTGTAGTCCTATTTAGCCACTTGTTAGCAACCATCTTTTTTAAGACAAGTAAAAGCTTTTTAAAAAATGTCACAAGGGGTCTAAGAATAAAATGTGAAAACGGCTTATTCTTGTATTAACTGCAGATGTTATTTCAGGCATTTAACTAAACACCCATTCAAAAAAAAAAATGATTTTGGGACGATGGAACTGGAAGCGCTAAAATTGCTAATTTGTTTCTGAATGTGTCATTCCTGCAGCACTACTTAATGCTGTTATTACCAGATGTAAATAGACCATAGTACTTAAAGATGCTGAGATGAATATGAGATACCTATGTGAGGCTCTTCCAGATTGTCATCCTGAGGCCCGATTCTTGTTACCCCTTCCTGTAGCACCAAAATATAACAAACATTAGTAGAAGTCAATAAGAGGATTTAGTCCAAAATAAAACTTTTTCTTCCATGTCTTATTTTTTGTTCCTTATACACTTCAAAGCCAAGCAAAGGATTTGTCTACTGTTTACGAAGGGTTAAAATACCTGTTTTATAATCCCGGAAACATGGGCGCACAATCATTCCCAGGTGGCTTTAGCTTTTAAAGCAAGGAATTTGCTGAAATTGCACAGCCGTATGCCTTTTATGGGCTATCAGGACTAACCTCTTAGCACAGATTTACGTAAACTGAGTAACTTTCACTAAAATGTTCCTGCACAATCACAAAAAAGTACGAAAGAGGAAAGTGAAAAGAAGAGGAGGGAATGTCTGGACCACATGACCAAAGCTCTGGGCTGTGTTACCTTCCTGTGAGAGGTATCTCAAGAGTTTTGCACATAGAACAAGAGTAGAAAAGATAGAAGAGAAGTGAAGGGAGAATCTATTGGAGGGAACAGAGAAAGAACCATAGGTTAATGACCCAAAAGGACAAAGGATTTTGTAGAGAGAAGACTAGCTAAAGATTATTGGGATGTGACAGGAAAAAGCAATGTATTGCATATAACTAGCTGAATAATTCTACCCGAAGGTGGTAGATGGTGACCCCTGTGCTGAGGACGTCTGGCTCTAGAGCGATGAGGTGAGGCAAGAGTGATTGAATGAGGACTCCTGCTCTGTCCTGGTTAATGTCCACACTGTAGCGCTCCAACAGGGCTCGCGTATCATGCCAACTGTCAGACCAGTCTTTAGTCAGCTGCTCCACCTGCAGAGGAAACATGAGCCACTGAAAATTAGCAGGTGAAAAGTTAACTGTGAATAAAAAAAACAGAATTCTGTGGAAAAAAGTAAAATCATTCTAAGGAGAACCACACTACAATTTACACAACTGTTCAAAAGTCTGGAAATTGATCAAAAGTGACAGTAAATACATTTGTAATGTCACAAAAGATTTCTATTTCAAATAAATGCTGTTCTTTTGAACTTCCTATTCATCAAAGAATCCTTAAAAAAAGTCCAGTTTCCACAGAAATATTAAGCAGCATTTAGAATGATTTCTGAAGGATCATGTGACACTGAAGACAAGTAATGGCTGCTGTAAATACAGCTTTGCCAAATGCAGTACTGTACATTTAAAACAAAAATTTTTTTTAAATAATGAGCTTTAATAATAATGTAAAGTCACGAGCTTAAAAATAAGAATTATGAGAATGAAGACTTAATTATGAGAATCAAACCCATAATTGATATAGTCACATTGTGTAGTATGCATCACAATTGCAAGACATTATGTTGCTATTGTAAGATAAACAGCTAAATTTACAAGATATAAAGTCACACTGTGAAATATAAGGACAAAATAACAAGAACAATGCAACTGCAAGATAAAGATGCAAGTATAAGTTGTCGCAATTGTGAGATTTAAAGTAAAATTGTGAGTAATTACAAGAAACCAGAGCTGTGATCGTGATATATAAAGTCTCATTGCAAAATATGAAATACAACCTTGGTGAGTGTAAAATAATTATTTCAAAAACAAAAAATCTTACCGGCCCTGATCTTTTAACAAGCAGTATACATAAGTAACAGCTCCTACAGAACTAGCTCAGAATGAATATCAGACTCCAGTGTTTCATGTAGGTGTACTAACCTTCAGTTCATTCTGTAGGACTATATCAGACAAGCTACATTCTCTCTCATCACTGAGCGATGGACTGGGATTCCTTTGCTGTGGATGGAAAAGACAATTATCAGTCACTTTTGCACAACTTTTGTTTGATATGAATATGGAAATCAATGGCTTTGTAACACCATGTCCTAACCAGGAACCTTTTCCATTTTAATCCTAACCAGAAGCAACAGTAAACAGCACAAGTCAACAAGACTTGGTTTCTGTTACTGTTGATGGTGCAAAGTAGTCCTGCCCTCAGAAATCTCATTTGTCAAATTCTCACTTCATTTAGCTCATTAGTAAACTTCAGATATGTTCTAAATGGCTTGTAATACTGGTGTAATTCCTTGACTCCCAAAACCTTGTATTTAGTTAGTTTGAGCTGTTAAAGTCAGGTACCATTTCAAAGCTGAGCAGCATGTTCTTCAGACGATCAATTTCCTCTCGCAGTTCTCGGATCAACCTCACATTGGCATCCTGAGATAAAACAAAATGTTTTATTTTAGTTTCATTAACACAATTTTCTGTTGATGGTGGTACAGCAAGCTCTACAGATATTTGGACACATCTGAACACACCTCATTGACTCTTGGCTTGTTGACGATGTTCCTGGCGTGAGCTGCATAGCGGAGGGTGCTCAGAGTCTCATTATAGCTGCTGCTGGATGGTGAGACAGCTGGAGGAAAATGAATCTCAGAATCAATTCCACTAGCACCGAAACCAATGCAGTAACCACCAAATCTTCACTCTGAATGGCTTACTTGCAATCATGATGGTTTTGGAGTTGCCACCCAGACTGTCTTTGAGAAGCCAGGTGAGGACAGAGTCCCTGTAGGGAATGAAGCATTGTCTGCGCCCGCTGCCCGACAGAGAGCTGGACTGACTACCCACAGTGCTCCCTTCACCCTCACTGAGCACACTGTTAATGCTCTGACTGCTGCTGAACATCTGAGAGTTCTGGGCTAGAAAAACAAAGTGCAAAGTCATGACAAGGAAGATAAGAGAGGATAGTAAGAATAAAGAAGGCCAGTGCCTACCAAGAGCGGAGATGACGATGCCAAGGGTGACAAGTGATTTGTTGATGTTGGCAGAGAGGATGACACAGTAAGATATATCAAGTCAAAAGAATGTGATCAACCACTAGAGGGCAACTTGGACACATGTCATTGTTTCATGTCAGGGAAGCAGTTTTCTGGATTTTAAACTAGGAGATGACCCGATGCCAAGTGGTGACAAGTCGATGTCATGTCATATATTGATGTTGGCACAGCTTCTGTTATTCTGTCTGCAGACATGCATGATAGTACAGACATACATAGGAATAACACAGTAGGGATGGGTACTGTGTACGTGTACACGATTCTGTCACTATAATGTTTATGCTTCAGTTACTATGTGTCAGCGATTATTGACAGTGAATCTGGATGAGAAACTGAATAGCTCTAAGTGTCATGACTGTACATTAAAGCAGCATTGTACGTTGTTACAAAGGGTCGTTTGGAGTCTCCCATTATAGTAGATCAACCATTTTCTATTGATGCGAAATTTGGCTTGGTAAACTGTGATCCCAATGTATTTTCCAGTTCATACCTCCCATAGTCATCTGCTTCTATTTACACAAAAAATCATGTCAAAGTGCTATTACTCAATATCAGTAAGACTTACAGTGATTCACTGTTTGTCTTTGATCAACACCATGATATCATTACAGCATGCTACTTTGGTATGCCTTTTTTAGGCGTTTAGGCAAATTTTACAGGAATCGTTTAAGTTTAAACTAAGACACTAACCTGCCAGCCAGGTCCACCAAGTTGATCTTGCTCACTATTTCTGAGGGAAGGTTATTTTCTAGAATAGCCTACAAAAAGAAAACACTATTTTCACAAGAATATTAGCGTTCAAAAGTGTGGGGCCAGTAAGATTGTTTTTAATGTTTTGGAAAGAAGCCTCTTATGCTTATCAAGACTGCATTTCTTTGATCAAAAATAACATATTGGCTGTTTATTAGTGCTTATAAACCATATTCTCCATTCATAATCCTACCAAATACCTTCCTAACTATTAATAAGCAGCAAATTAGGAGTTTACTGAGGTAAAAAGTCATAGTTAATGATTTGTTAATTGCAAGTCCTTAAAATAAAGTGTGACCAACAGTAATATTGTGTAATACTACTAAAATTTAAGATAACTGGTTTCTATTTTAATACATTTAAAAATGTAATTTATTCCTGTGATGGATATGCTGATTTAATGCCCAAGAAACATTTCTTATTATTATCTATATTGAAAATGTTGCATCAATAATATGTTCAAAAGAACAGCATTTATTAGAAATATAAATATTTGTATAACATTATAAAAGTGTTCTGTTACATTTGATCAATTTAATCCATCTTTGCTGAAAAAAAAAAATCCTACTGACCCCAAACTGTACAAAATCATACAGACCAAACCATTCGTGGCATATGGATAATAAAGCAAAATATCTAGTGTGAAATGTGTGAAATATCTGTGACTAGCAGCCATTTAATTACACAAAACATGCAGTTTGTGATAAAAGACTGATGAGAGATATCTTCTGTTGTTATGAATTGAATGAGATCCAAACCTGTGTGTATTGAATGGAAAAGATGGCATGAGATCGACTGCTAGCGTCATGGACATGTGTAGCAGCTGTGATGCGGTTAGCGATGCCCTCCTCAAGCAGATCCACTGCTTGTTTGTAGTCAGTCACTACATGCTGAGAGAGACCTAAGATAAACACATAATAACATCATCATCCTTTCCATGATTTGAGTCACCCTGCTAGAGAATAGAAATGGAACAATATCAGGAGATGATGCTAAATCATCTTTCTGTATGTAAAGTGGCCTGTGGTGCTAAAACATGTATTACTTGATCTGTTAGAGTGTAATTGGGCTTGTGTTTAGTCGCAGTTGCTGTGTGCATTTCTGTACATTTAGTTGTTAGGTTTTAAAAGACAACATATTTTAGTATTTGGACACTTTTTTTGTTGTCCAACTGGTTGTTAATCTGTCAGGAATTAACAGAATTGTTACAAATAAAAAAAAGTATATATTTTGGTATTCAACACTAATAATTTTACATATTTTAAGTGTCTCAAGTGTCCAAATACTTTTTGAGGTCACTGTGTTTACATGTGTGAGAAACACATCTCGGTCAATACACAATGCATCTGTACTGAGCTTCCAGCGGACACATGGAATTGAGGTCACTTCCTTTGCTGCACTGGGCTTTCTCCTTACACACACAATGACTGGATGTTGGACAAGAGAGAGAGAGAGAGAGAGAGAGAGAGAGCAAAAGAAAGAGAAGGAGCAGATACAGTCATACATCACTCTCAGCACAAGCTGTGGTGGGGATTGAGTTACACATGCAAACAGTCGAACAACGAATAACTTCTGTACACAATTACCTCTTTAATACAAATACACAACCATTCATCAAACATTATAACACAGTGAGCGCTTTCCTCATGTTTTCATTAGTACCGGTTACACAAGGTAACTTGACTTTGTTTGAAGGGCTTCACCAGACTTCCTTCTACAAAAAAATCAGCATGAAGGGCACTTTATGTTTGCTTTTGTGAACACTCACCCTGCACATAGGGCCCCTTCTCTGGGTGTTCTCGAACCCTCAGGGGTGCTGGCTTCTTCTGCTCCGCACCTCTCAGCAGATCGCGCACACGCTCATTATAGATCTCTAAAAAACTGAGAGAAAAATGAGGTTGTGATTTGCTTACAGGCATACTTCTTGCTTCATTCTCAGGATAGGCTTGCTGATACTGTTGCGAAAGAGTCAAAGAAAAAGAAACAGAGGGTTTCCTTCTCACCTTATTTCAACTCTACAGCTCTGTCCATCTGCAGACTCAACTCCTGACCTAAAAAGACCCTTTAAAAAGGGTAAAAAATAGGCTTATTTAGTTAGAAAATATTAATAAGAGGTAACCCCATTACCATGTACTCAAATCGTTTACTCGCTCCAAAACCACACAATTTTTTTTTTCAAAACAATTGAAGTCATATTTGATTAAACCTGAGAGATTTCTGTTCCTTCATTGAATGTCAATGCAACCAAAAATGTGATGCTTCAAAAAGCTCAAAAGACATCATAAAAGTAATCCATATGAATAAAGAAGTTTAATCTAAGGCCCTATACTTTTCTGGATTCCCTTTTCCCCGTTTTAATTCTTCTAAACCCTGTTTTAATGGTTCAATTAAATTGTATTGATCAAAAAGCATGTCTAATTAATTAAAATAATGAAACTTACACAATTTAACAGCAATTTATTAAAAGTTTAAAAAAAAATTTAGTTTTTAAGGCCCTATTAAATGTTTTTTTGTTACCAAATTCTGATTTCCATAAATTTTTATAAATTCCATTTTAATGGTTTCATTAAATTTTAAGAATCAAAATCATCTCTAAATTATTTATTTTTTTCATAAATACTGTTATGCATTTACATTTTTCATTAGTATGCGTGTAGTAAACGAAACCTGCACCATTTATTCACACAGAGACATGCAGAACAGGATCCATAATTAAATAGTATTTTGTGGCTTAATATTCACAGACACTAGATCATATCATATTTTGCTTTAAGTTTACTAACCTATTTTGATTTATTCAACACAGTTTGGCAAATTCCTTGACATTCTGCATTATACAGTAAATTCTATTTTTATGACTGAATTCTGCAAATCGGACCGCGTTTTCCGCATAGCAGAAATCATAGGGCCCTAGGTTTAATCCAAGTTTTCCAAAAAGACACAACCACTTTTTTATGATCACTGATCAACATACATACAAAGAGCAAATGAGGGTGAGTAACTGATGACATAATTTACATTTTTGGGTGAACTATCCCTTAAATGCCAGTAACTTACTTCACAGATCCTTGGTGTCAGTCCAATGGAGTCCTGCACAGATAAAGAGGATACATGATATTTAGGTTGAAATAGTGCTTCACTATTATCTTTATCCCATACAATTGGTTACTCACTGGAGTGCCCATCATGGTGTAAGTTTTCCCTGAGCCCGTCTGTCCATACGCAAACAGACACACATTATACCCCTCTGAAGCTCCAGACAGGACACACACACCCAGGTCTTGAAACACCTACACACACTGATCAGAGAGCGAGAAGGTTATTGTGCAGGTTTCAAGCAAAGAGAATGTGCTTCAAGCACTGAGGTTCTAGTGTGTGGAGATCAAATCTCACTGTTTTTGAAAACACCAGAGCCCCACTTGGACTGCTTTATTTTCCTCTTTCTCTTCCTTCAGTCTATTTTTCTTCAGAATTATTGAACCACTGTGTCTTAACGAAATCGCTTTAAAAGAATGTTCTGGCAATGTCTTGGCTACAACACACAGGTGGCAAAGACTTTGCTCTGATGCATCAAAATTCAAAAATATTTGAAGTTTTTGGTTTGAGGTTTTTGTAACATTTTTACAGCAATGTGATTAGTGTGACTTCATCGTGCTTAGAGATGAAAGTTCATTGCCAAATAACATGCGACTGGGCTTGTTCTCTGTAGGTTACTTTATTTTGGTTTTAGTAAAAAATGTTGGTGCATCACTATTTTACAGAGGCAAGCATCACTATTACTATTGCCCATAGTAGGGTTGGGGTTTTCTTTAAAGTGTACACAATTGTAATACTGATCCTTAAATAGTAGATTCCAAAAAAATGCAATTACAATACAATAAAGATACACAAAATAATACAATAAACACAAATTTAAAAGAATAGTTCAAAAACTAATATTATGTAATCAATCAATTTGTGAAATATTATTTTTAGACTGATCTTTTCAATGAATCGGTTTATTCATTTCACAAAACTGGTCTGAATGATTAATTCACAAATCTGACTGATGTTTTCCTTGGTACTGTCAACAGACCACAGGACTGGAGGATTATTACGGTCATACGGACACTTTTACGGTCATTTTATTTATTAAAGCTTAAAAGCTCCATTTCCCATTCATTGTAACTTTACATTATTCAGATTCCTCCATTTACGTTCCACAGAAAATCATACAGGTTTGGAGAAACATGAGGGTTTTGAGGTGAACTATGCCTGTAAGACTATCTCTGGACATGTATGAAATAGTAGAGTAACTGTATATATGTGTAATAAAAGAGGCCTTGTAGATCTCAGAGAGAAAGCATGTACACATTATAATAATGTTTAACAGCTAACACACGAGAAACAAAGCAAAATCTATAAGATTGGCATTGAATGGCAATGTAATGTATAATTCAAACAGCCTTGCCCTCATGCCAACCCTTAAAGGAGGTATTAATAGCCCAAAAAATACAACAGAAAAACAGGTTAATGCTCAACTGCCAAACGATTGTTTTTCACACACCTTTGTCTATCTTCATGAAGCATTACAAAAACTAAAGGCATAAAAGACAATCTTTCTTATTGTGTATTACAAGTGTGGGAGAGAGAAAGTAATTTGACCGTGACGTCCATTGAAAACCCAGTGAGTCAGCAAAACAAGAGACTCTCTCAGGGTATTGTAACCCAGGTATGTATTTGGCTGAGATGAGAAGAGTCCTGGGGCTGTTGTGGTCTCTATGTAGGGTGTGAATAGAGGCTAATTGGGATCTGTCTGACTCACTCTAATTAGCCTGAGCTCTGAACTTCTTCAGCTTGAAAGAATCAGTGAGGGAGCTTGTTAGAGGAGTCCATCTTAACTCACTCTCCACTGAACTCTGCTCATGTAAGATGCTTTTTTTCACTGTCACAGCACGTTGTTAATTTGCTCTCCTGTCACCGTTGGACTTTTGCCAGAGCGCTCTCTAACAACTTCTTAAACAGCAATGTGTTTAGGGTGGGTAGTAGTGAAATGGCACACCGCACATGACAAATAATTTGTCTAACTTCACTAAAAGCTAAATTTGTTCACTTTTGCTAACAATTTAAAAACATTTAGAAGCACCATCAAAAAAGTAAGAGTTTTCAGAGAAGGTAAAGATATACGGTGACTTCTGATATACGGTTTTCTGAGTGCAAAACATCTTGAAGCACACAGAAATCGGCTGTCACACAGCATCCGAGTACTAAACTCTTTCATGTCTTATTGCGCTTGAACTGTCAAGTTTATGTTAAAAACACAAAAAACACTCGGTTATGTCTGTGAAGGTAAACAGCTGGAAAAGAAATCGCATGCTTTGCTTGAACTTTCACCATGACTTTAGAACTGGTACACTGTTGTCCCTTGCAAAAACACAATGGTGGCGCCGTGGGTGGAAACGTGCAGATTAAGGGGCGGTAATATTATAATAAGTTCCGCTTTCTAGGGCACGGGGGGAGTGAAATCTGACGCACTCGTTATATCACAAGCTTGTAGAAAAAGGCTTACCCCAAAAATTGATTGGTTGTTCTTTTTCACGTTTCCTGGGTTGGTAGATGGACAGAGGACCCAGTTATAGAACTTAAACGCAGAAAACGGTCACATTTTCATAATATGTCACCATTAAAAATATATATATATTTCTACTTCAGTTGCCTCACGCCACATTCACATTGTTGTTTTTACAGAAACAGCTCAATATGACCACACAATTATAATAATAACTGAATTAAATCCCCCTCTATGATTATGTTTGTGCATGAAATTATGAATGTGCCCATGTGTACAGCCGTAGGAAACCTTGGACAAAAGCATCTGATGTTTGCTTTCCTCCTTTTCCCTCCTCATACCACAAACAAAAACAAAAGGACTTTTGGTCACAATGCAAGAGGAAAGCTGAATATAGAGTTGATTCTGGACAGGATGTTGTCCAGAAGTTTAGTGCTTCAGGCATCGTGATCCCAAAGACCCCTATGAGGAGACGCACGATCAGGGAGGGGCAATCCCAAAAGTGGGGCAGTGGAAAGGAAGAGTCAGGCGGTCTAAATTATGGGAGATGACGTCTTTCAATAACAAACAACACTATTGTGGGTGTGGTCTTGGCTTCTCGGTTAAAGGGTTTAAATGCCTTGGTCAGAGACGTAGTAAAAGAGAGGCCAAAAGCAGAATGCTTCGAGATGAATTATTCAAGCAGAACATTTGGGATGGAAACGAAAGGAGAGAAACTCCATTAATAAACTGTTAGTGCGTAATACACCCACTTTCAAATCTTAAGGCCTGTAATCAGTGTGTGGAGCGCTACAGTGGGGAAAGGCTCTTTAATGTGGCGTTTTAATAGCCACCTCTCAAAAACTTGTTTCTTGTGAGATCTTCATGGGGAGCGCCAACTGAAGCCCATCCAAGGCAAAGGCTGTCCCAGACCACAGACCAATACGTCAGTTCCTCTTGCATAAACAGCACAGGGAAAAAATACTGAAACACATGGTTTACATTGCAGGAACTTGAGGAATCACACAAATATCAGCAAGCAAAACATATGAAATCAAAAAGTCAATACAAAAAAATGTATACAAAATGTACTCTACCATCCCAGATGTATGACGGTATCAGATGTGCCATAACATTTTGCTTTAAAATAAATTAATACTTTTATTCAGCATTCAATTGATCAAAAGCGATAGTAAAGACATGATAAAGAATATTTCTTGAGCACCAAATCAGTATATTAGAATGATTTCTGAAGGATCATATCATGTGACACTGAAGACTCACTGCAAAAAAATGTCTTATCTTACTTAGTATTTTTGTCTTGTGTCTAATCAAAATATATAAATTCTTAAATCAAGATACTTTTACTAGATAAGCAAAATCACTTAAGCTATTTAGTCTTGTTTACTATATTAAGTGCATTTTGCTTAAAACAAGTACAATTATCTGCCAGTGGGGTAAGTAAAATATCCTTAAAACAAGAGTATTTTACTTCCACTGGCAGATCATTTTACTTGTTTTAAGCAAAATGCACTCAATTTAGTTTTTTTCCCCCTGGAAAATCTTAAGTCATTTTGCTTATCTAGTAAAAGTATTGAATATTGATAAAATTTTTTGTGATATTTTGACTAGAAACAAGACAAAAATACTTAGTAAAATAAGATTTTTTTGCAGTGCTGGAGTTATGATGCAGAAAATTTAGCTTGCTATCACAGGAATAAATGATATTTTAAAATACAAAAAGTTACTTTCATATTTTAGAATATGTCACTCTGTTACTGTTTTTACTATATTTTTGATGCAGTCTTAGGCCTTGTTTACACTAGTGCATTTTGTTTTAAAACGCATAACTTTTGCTACGGTTACGCCTACCGTTTACACTACTCCGGCGTTTTCGAGGTCGAAAACAGACCTTTTTAAAACCCCGTTGTAGTTTGAAAACTCCGGGGTTGCGTTTCAGTATAAACCGACCAAAGCAGAGACTTTTGAAAACACACCCACATTCTCTCTGCATATCCTTGACGACAGTGTAAACAATAACATCATGACCGTTGTTGTACCCATAGATATGTATGGGAAGATTCCCCATTCGACCGCTCCAAGCATGCAGACGTCCGCCATCTAAATAATAGGGAATCTACCCATTACATATCTATGGTTGTACCTGCGTGATTGGTCACGTGAAATGCGTTTTCGGTTGTGTAGTGTAAACGGAGATCGTTTCTGAAATGCAGCGGAAACACTGTTTTAAAACAAAAACGCACTAGTGTAAACGGGGCCTTAGTGAGTATAAGAGGCTTCCTTCAAAAGCATTTAAAAAAAATCCCACCCCCAAACTTTTGAACAGTATTAATATAAGTAATAAATATTACAAATATAAAGTCTAGATCAACAATGTAAAACCAAAAATGCAAAATTGTTAATGGAAGTTGATGGTGATGACAACCATAAATGATCATTTTAGAGCAGCTTGGATATTGTGCTAA
The DNA here is from genome assembly GCA_027422405.1 of Ptychobarbus kaznakovi. Taxonomy (NCBI): domain Eukaryota; kingdom Metazoa; phylum Chordata; class Actinopteri; order Cypriniformes; family Cyprinidae; genus Ptychobarbus; species Ptychobarbus kaznakovi. The sequence goes on from CM049806.1 coordinate 8,898,986, forward strand.
ATATCTCCATTTATGATCCATGCAAAAGAAAAAAAGTAATTCATGTTTGGAAAAACATAAGGCTAAATAATGAGCAAACGAGTACACAATCTCACTAAAACTGAGTTATTGTTGCTAACATATAGTAGAATTTCCAAATAATGCATGTGACCTTCAAATCTGGTAATAAATGCAGCTAGACTTGGTGATAGTTTCATGTTATGATTCTGAGATCCTGCATGTTTATAACTGCATGCGACTGTAGGGAAAGCTGGGTTAAAGGGGTGGTGGGGTGGATTGTGGGAGAAAGAGAACGACACAGAGCTCATTGGCAGGAGTTCAACTCGCTTCTCGTTTGTCATACTTTCACAGACATTATGTGGGTCAAATTTGCAAGGGGAGGGAAAGAGGTCAGGGGATTCTGAGGGCTACAGAAACGGCCTACAGAAAACGAATGAGCTAAGGAATGAGAGCGAGTGAGAGGCTGGACTGGAGTTTCTGCGGGAATTCCAAGACGCCAACTGTTGCTGCAATTAGCCAATGAGCCAATACGAGGCTAAACTACAGGATAAAAAAAAGACACAGAACCAGTGGAGTTTTTCCCCAATCTCCTCCTCCAATCCCACTCTAATAAAAGTTGCCCGTATCGCAGCTGGTCTTATTAGAGTAAATGGCTTTCACAGCCTGCAGCACAATTTAAAGTCCACCCTATAGTAATGGAGAGGTACATATAGTAAAAAGTTTGGAATCTTTAAGAGTTCTTTAAGATTAAAGTTTTTTTTTTTTAAATAACTGCTTTCTATTTTAATATATTTTAAAATGTTATTTACTTCTGTGATGGCAAAGCTGAATTTTTAGAATCATTATTTCAGTTCTCAGTCTCACGTGATACATCAGAAATCATTCTAATATGCTGATTTGGAGCTCAAGAAACATTTCTTATTAACATTTATGTTGCTTAATAATAAATCATGATTTTCTTTCAGGAATCTTTGATGAATATAAAGTTCAAAAGACACGAGTTCATTTCTGCGTCATTGAAAAAATAGATTTTACGTGGTCAGTCTGTGTGTAAAGATGCTTTGTGGAGATTTTCTTCACGCCACTGACACAGAAACCCAGAAATACCAAGAGCATGATAAAGTAATGCACTGTATCCAAAAGAAAAAGAGGGAGGGGAGAGAGAGAGAGTGAGTGATAAAGAGAAAGAAGGAGGGTAAAACACAAAGCTGACTTCACTTGGAAAAGAAAACCAGCATTGTGCTCCAGCACTGGACCAATGACGTCCTCTCAGTGCAATCTGTCTGTGAAAAATCATTTACTAAAGCAGCTGTGCTGCTGGCAAGAGAGGGGCTGCAGCTTAAAGCGACCCCAGCGCCCTTCATCTTCCTCTACTTTACACTCTCTTTTGTTTAATGTCATCTCAACGCTCTCAAACAATGTCATTACTTCAAGCTGTGAAAACCTGAGAAAATCAAATCAATTGAAACTGAAATAGAAGAGATTTAAAGGGCACATATGTTTAACATGAATTGAATTAAATGTGAAATTTTGAAATAGAAAGACTGAAATAGTATTTTCTTGTAAAACATACTCAAATAATCTTTGTTTTATTTAAAGGGATAGTTCACCCAAAAAGGAAAATTACTTTATGCATGCAAGAAGAATTGTTGACTAAAAGTTTTTTTTGCACACAAAATAAGTATTCTAGCAGCTTTGTAAAATTACGGTTGAACCACTGATGTTACATTAACTATTTTTATTGATATCCTTAATACGTTTCTGGGTCTGGAAACATTTCAGTTGTGTTTCAGCTATCAGATTTCATAAAAAATATATTAATATGTGTTCCAAAGATGAACGAAGGTCTTACGGGTTTGTAAATGAGGGTGAGTAATTAATGACAGAATTTGCATTTTTGGGTGAACTATCCCTTTAAAACCATTTAGTTTTACTACCAGAGTGCACATACATTTTGCTTAAAAGTCAGCATGAATAAATGCATGTTACTGATCTCATTGTGAGAAATTATATTTTATTTATTTTTTTAGCTGGACCTTCCAATCATTTAGTCTGCATAAACCCTGCCCCTTTCCTACAATCAACTGCAAGCTCATATTAAGATCTGCCTTCATTCAATCAACAACCAATTTGGTGCATTAGTTAAACTGGTTCATTAAAAAGAATGATTCACAAATGGTTGTTTTGTTACAAAAGTATGCACTAAAAGCTTTGCGGATGGTTTAGATGCTGTCAATCCAATAATGCATTCAGGATGTGATCCAACCTTGCCTTCACAACAGCTGGCTTCCATTACCCATCTTTATCTATTCTGCTCCAAGGCCTGATCCTTCTCTCCAAGCCCTCTGCATGCTTTCTCTTCAAACATGGACATATACAGATAGACATGTTCCTCCAGAGACAACCACCAATATTTTAGCCACTAAAAAAACAAAGTATATTCCCACATGCACAGAGGGGACGGGCAGCTGGCTTCTAAAGGGGAAGAGTCTGGGAGAAGTTGGAGAGAAGGAGCGCGGATGGTTTCCCTCCACTGAGGCGTCTCTGGAGACCCCACAGGAAGGAGAGGCTCCTGTCTCATTCTGTTGCTTGCAGCCACAGAGAACAGCAGTTCACAGGAAGATCCAATTAAAGAGCAACATGTGAGACTTCATGAGACTCTTTTCCCTAAAAAGCAATTCAACTAAATTGGATAAAACGATTCACATGTCAGCAACGTGTGTATTTAGGCTGAAATCTGCACAGTGGCAAACGTAATATTAAATGGATGATCTTTATTAAAAAAAAAAGATGAAAGAGAGCTGAACAGAGAAAAGCATTTATCCTGACTGTAATGTGGTCTCTTACTCATGCAAATATTTACATGCTAACCAAATGTTTAATTCAAAATGCCACAGTTTCTAAAGTTATTGGTATTACATTAAAACTGCGGTAACTTTGCATCAGCTATTAATGTTATTACGAAATTTGAGTCTGTGAAATAAGACTGGCTTCACTTCACATATTTCTGAGTGAACTAGAATACTGAATGAGAAAAAGACCTGATTTTAAGACCGCAATCACTAGCTCACAGCAAACTGCCGTTTTTGAGGGAAATGGTTCAAGGATGTTTGTCTTCAATGTCAAACTGACGTCACCAGAGAAGAAACATCAATCCAGAGGGGAAGCATATTTCCAGATTTTGATTTAAAAAAGTTTATAAAGACAAACATATTTTGTCCTGTGAATTAACTTTCATGGATGAATTGATCACCACAAGACTAGAAATGTACATTAAAGCCCAAAAGTGTACTTCAAATTTGACGTAAACCTCCCACAGGACTTCAAAAAGAGGTCAGTTTCTTTCTCTCTGACCAGACTTTGCTGCAGGCCGCCCAAGGAATGCAAGCTCCAGGCTTCTGCCGTAAAGCTCTGACTGGGCAAAATTGAAAGAGAGGAAGCGAGAGAAGAGAAAGAAAAGTGTTGTGCAGACAAGGTCATCCTCTGTGCATGGGCCATCACAGCTCAGTCTTTCATACAGTGTGGACAAAGACACTCTGAAGGGAACACCAGGGCGTCACTGAGGAGAAGATTCAATGACAAAAGAAAGATATAGTTCACTTGTTTAACTTAACTTGGTTAACTGTGAGTACTATGTGTATGAGATCCGTGCTTGTTGGTCTGAAGGTTGAGAGAACTTGTGGTTTTTGCATTTTGCAGCAGTCCAGCAGTATTCAATTATTGTTGAATCAATGAAATCTCATTGTTTAAATATCCCACTCTACAAAATATCTTATGATTGGCTGTAATTCTGTCAATTCTACTTCACAAAGACAGAGAAGTTAGGACAGGGATAGTTCACCCAAAAATGAAAATTCTGTCATTAATTACTCATTACGCTCATGTCGTTCCAAACCCGTAAGACCTTCGTTCATCTTCGGAACACAAATTAAGATATTTGTGATGCATTCTGAGAGCTCTCTGATCCTCCCATATACAGCAATGTAATTACCACGATCAAGGTCCAGAAACATACCAAGAAGATCGGTAAAATATTACATTTTATTCCAATTCCAATAATACTTTGTGTAGGCAAAGAAAACAGAAATAACGTCTTTGTTCAACAATTCATCTCCTCCGCATCACCCTAGCGCCATTTTGGACAGTATCTACTGAACGTAAACTGCGTATGCTGTTCTGTGTCAGCTTCGCCACGCGGATACGTTGTTTTCGTTCAAATCACATCCGCGCGGATGCCTTTTAAATCAAAACATAAAACATTATTTACCCTTTTATATCTGCGAGGCGTCCTTACACATTTTCCCTGTGTGTTAACATCAGTAATTATGACTGTCGAATGTCTGACTTGACTCTTGGTAATGTATTTTGCCCCTGCCCTCAAACATAGGATTCGACTATTACTGTATATACTGTAACTGCAGCACACTCTTATAATAAACAGTGTTATTGTTTGTTGCTGTGGACACTAATATAGTAATATATAGTACTATATATAAGTAATATATAGTTATTTTATAGTTAACGTTCATGGTGTGAGCACCTTTAAACCAATGCAAAAACATTCTCTACGTAAGCATGTGAACACAAAGACTTCTAGCTACAGTATGTAAGGTCGATTTTACGCAAACAATAGATTTTAAAACAATTCATAACACAAGTGTTGCTTTCTCAACATTGCAAGGGGGGGGGGCTCTATGGAGGGCTTTTAAAAGCACTAAGGCCTTCACAACTACATGTGCGCACTTGTATAGAGTGTGTTTCTGACCTTAATCGTCCATCCAACTTTGCACACCCACATACAGGTTCAAATAAAATAACTCTCAGACTATGTATGGAGGGAATACTGCCTTCACAGAGATGATGTAATATCTTCTACTCTGAGGCTGAGCAGTGTTTTGATTCTGCTGAGAGATAATATTTCCTCAGACCTTTTCCTGGTGGGTCAAAGGTTTCGATTACACTATCATCCTGCAGTTCTCCGATTATCATGCACCAGCCTCCACCCAGGACACAGTAGATACACAAGCTCATCAGTGTGACATCAACACTAAACATGCATTAAAGTGGAAGCTCACCTCCTCTTGTGACGCATAGTTGGGAGCTGCTGGATCCACGGACCAGTAGCAGAAATCAAACCCAAACTCCATTAACTTCTCCCTGGAGTCAGGCAGACCTTCTGATCGCCCGTCCAAACGCCCCTCCAACTACATAGAGAAAAAAATGGAAGACAGTTAACAAAATAAACTATTTTTTTTTACATTTCCTAAGATTGGTGCTTCTTTCCTGCCACAGTGCCGTTCTGTGGTTTGCCTACTCTAGTATAATGCATTGTTGGAGAAATTAACGAACCACATACATGATGTTAATGTCACAATTCAGCATCACACAGGTCGTGGTGTGATAACTTCTGCTAATCAATCGATTTGAGATCAAATTAATGTCAGATTATTGATGTAAATAAACACGGCATCAGAAGACTACTTCATTTCCAGATGTTTTGTTCAATCGTGGGTTCCCCCAGGTAGGGGTGGGCGATATACCGGTAGACACGGTTAGCCGGTAGAAATTTGTCAACCGGTAGAGATTTTGGACTTTCGTCTCTATCGCGGTTACATGCTCACGTGACGTTGCTGTGCTACATGGACTATGATCACAAAATCGTATCATTTGTATGTACTTTTAAGCATTGCGGTTTTAAATCAAGTGATTTTAAGCTGTTAAAACACAATCAGCAGTGAAAGAGAACTCATTTCGCTATATCTGAACGCTGAGAGACACGCACTTGTGAGGACGGTCCTCATAGAGCTCGGGAGCATTAAACGTCATTTTGCCGATTTATGGGCCTTGAGCGGTTAATCACACATTTGTATGTGTCAAAATGGCTGCCTTTGCAAGTATCCTCATAAACACAGCATGTCACAGCAGTGAAAGAAAAAGCTGAGGAAGAAAACACATGTGTAACAGTATATTGGATCCGGGCAGCTCTTAAAGTGACAGCAGTCTAAAATTCCTGCTGTCTGTCATTCATGTTAATCAAACAAAAGAGAAAAAAAATCTCTCACTGCTTGCTGCTAGATGGATGCTAAATAGCAATGCTATTGCTGCAATAGTGCAGCTCTTCTCAAGACACAATTTAAGGTCTCATTCTTAAGTTACATTCTGGAGTTGTGTTTAGGGTTAGTGGTTTGTTGAAATCCTCAAATATGATGAGTAGTGTTAACAACTTCACTAAAACATATTACATCACACAGCTACTCACTGGCACCAGTGATATCATGTTTTCTGTTGAAATGATTGAAGACATTTCACATACTTCGTTATCCACCCAGCCAAGTTGTATATTATACCGATTTTCTTATACAACACTTGTAACAGCTGATACCCCTTCATTATGATTCTTTCTCATTAAGTGCTTTCACAAACTACATTAGACTTTATTGAGAAAAGTGATTTTCCATTGAAAAATCCATTTAATCAGTTACTGGGAAACCAGCCTTTTATGTCCTCAATTTTTCCACTAATAAAGTTACAGCACACTGATGCCAAGTAGCAAGACTGTGAGCCTGTAGCTTACACCTGGGATACTCTTTAGTGGGCTCAAAAGCAACAATTAGGAAGTAGATAGTTAGGCTGGGAGACAAATGATTTGAGCATCCGAGCATGACCCGACGCGATCCGACCTGTCAGCGTAAGTTATTTCCCAGATCTCAGCAAACAGAGATCATGTATATCTCAGCTCATTATTCGCCCTGTCAAACAGATCTTCACGGCACAGCGTGTGCATTTGGAGGAGCGTGCAGAAACATGCCCAGCATTGCCAACCTGTCACCCAGACAACGATACATTTTGGCTCTGGTGTGTAATTATTCACACAATTGAAATCCCGCAGCTGACTTAATGACCTCACAATATGGCCCACAGCTTCACTAATGAGCCCCAACATTGCACTCAGCACCGTTATATTTAGGCTCAACAGTAATACACTAAATCAGATCTAATAATATGCCCATGCTAGTACTTTATTATAAGTATTTATTAGTACTTTACTATTTTAATGGTCCCAAAAGCATTGTTACCAACATTAAAAAACATTATATTTCAATGGCAATCGTATATTTTTAAGTGTGGCTTAAACATAGAAATATTCTATAGGACCACTTCTCAAAGTAACGGCCAAAGATTTAGCATTCATTCACTCGACTTGGATCCTCTAAAATTGCACTTAAAAAGATAGGCCTAACTTACCCCCCTTTGTTTGTTTACTCGCTCTCATGTTGTTTCAAACCTCTATGCAGCATTGTTAGTTAACTAAAACTATTAAAAATCATTTTCATTAAGACAATAAATTAAATTAAAATATAAATATTAGATGAAAAACCTGAAGTTAAACTTAAGTGAAAATGGGAAATGTTGCCAACAATTAAAATAAGTTAAATTTTACATACTAAAATTATTACAAGTAAAACTTAAATCAAATAAATTGAAGAAATATTTGTAAATAAAGATATTTAACAAATAATAAAAATGTCAAAAGCACATAACAAAAACCAATAACGAAAAAAAATTAAATAAAATAAAAAATTAAAAACTGAAAATATAAAGAATAAAGTTTATTCAAAATACAAATAATAACTGTAATAGTATATAAAAATACTAAAATAACACTGCTTGTATGAAGACATTTTGCAGTTTTTTTCCATACAATGGAGGCCAAAGGTCACTAAAACCATTTGATTAATGACAATGTTTAAAATACCTTCTTTTTTGTTCCACAGAAGAAAGAAAATGATAACAGTGTTCATTTTTGGTTGAACTATTCAACTATTTTAACTATTATATTTTACTTTATAACAAACAATCTGATCTGGGAAACATGCACTACTTTAGTACTTAACTTTCACACTATTGTACAGGAAACTGTAGTATAGACAACGTGTCAAAGAATCTGTGTTAACAAACAGGCCATGGCTTTGATAACATTATGATTATTTCAAGATGGTGATATAAATCTAACATTTAGGTGAGCAAAGAATAAAGACATAATAATGCATCTTTCAGTCTTCCTTGGACCTCTGGATTTTAATATCTCTCTAAATGAGATTCCGTCGACTGACACACTGGGCTCATGACATTCATCACTCGTGACTGCTCTCTGTCCCGGGACACTAGTATCAAAAAGAACAATGATCTGATCATAGACCACTTAGCTTCTAATGTGTGCAGCTGCAGCATGAACAAATAATAGAATGTGAAAAGGCTGTTTTTATTGTCTGCCTTCCACGCTTGTCTTTATGTCAGCCCATTTTTCCCTTGAAAACCGTCTTACTTTCTTTAAAAAACTGGTGGAAAGCAAGTCTTTACCTTGCTCTCGTGCTCACAGCAGGTGACCAGATGTGGCTTCTACCATTTCATTAATCCATTAATCAAGTGCTGAATGAAAGAGAGTATTTCCAGCTTCAGAAGTAAGAATGTGTCTATACATTTGAGACACACGGTTACATTAAAAGCCATTTCAGATGCATTCATTTGAAATAGATTTTTATTTGTAACAAAGTCTTAACTGTCACTTTTGATCAAAGTAAAGCATCCTTGCTGAATAAAACTATTAATTTCTTCTAAAGATTTTTTTTTTTACTGATCCCAAACTTTTGAACAATAGTATTTATTATATTTACTTTTCGCAAGCGATTACTTTTTCCAGTTTAAATTAGGCGTTACAAATATTTAACGCAGTTAACGCTGGGGTGGAGCTAGGGTTGGCCACCCCACTCAACTGCTGCTTGTCTCTTTTTCTTGACAACAATTGCGTTTATTTAGAAGCAGAACATCTGTATGACAACATCAAAAAGGACTTTTCAGATGCGCACTCTAGAAGTTATTATTTTTAAAGTCTAATCGCTCTGAATTATACTGTAATGTTGAATGGCTATAGTCGATGGTTAAATATTAGGAAAGAAAAGAACAATTTCCAAGAGACATCAGTAATATTGGTATCAGTGATACTTGCCATAAAATAAATGCCATTAAACAGATATAAAAAATATACTGTCTTTGTGTTGTTTCTACATTACTTTGAAGATTGAATGTGAAATTATTGCAATACAAAAGTATTTAAAAACGTTAATGTTAGGTGGAATTTCAGAAAAAATATGTGATTAATTTTTTTTATTTTTTTTTTTTTCATTAACAGCACTATATATATATATATTCTTTATATTTTTGGCCTGTAGTCATCACCACACTATTTGTTCCAGAAGCAGAGAACATCCCACCGATCAGGTTTTGAAGCTCTCATTTAGTCAAGAATGAGGTGTGGAATGATTTTAGAAAGTGTAAGGTAAAAGTGTGCTGCTTGTTTAGGTTTTGGGATTTTCACGTGTAAAGAAGAAGACGATAATGGCATGTTGCTTCTGCAATCAAATATGTTTATGCTTTTCATAAACGGAACAAATTAAAAAGTGAGTAAACCAGCAGGAAGAGAATAATTTTCACTATCAACTTCCTGTGGCTGAGATACTGCAAGTAGCCAGTAACCCTGACACCGCCTCCTCTTTGAACTCTTACAATAATGTCAACAACTGCCATTTCTGGTGCAATTTTTTAATAAAAAAGGTACTTTCTGGCACCATAAGCTAAAAGATTCAACTAAATATTCCATAAATAATCATAAATATTACATATGAACTAATATTTAAACAAAAATGGACCTACCTTCACATTTCGGACCCTCACCACTTTGTCTTCCACTTGCACAGCTAATCGTCCTCCATCCAGACTCTCCCTGCAGAACAAAAACAAACAGACGGATATTCAAGACACGGCACAGAGCACCGCTAAGTAAACATTTATAGAACAACCATAATCTTTTTTTTTGACAAACTAGTGCCTTATTAAAAGTTAATGAATCTTTAAACAGGATAATTAATTACTGAACATGTGAGAGTGTAGAACAACAAGTTACTAGGGTCAGAAAGGGGAAATGCCATTTAAAGGGTCAAATAGAACCTAGTTATTTGAAATATGCAGGCAAAAATGCCCATGTTGAATTCCTTTGTTTTTTGTACAACCATACCAAAAGTTTGGAGCATGTTTGAATTTGTTTTTTTTGAAAGACACTAATACTTTTATTCAGGAAGGATGGATTAACTGATCAAAAGTGACAGCATAGACATTTACAATGTTACAAAAGATTTCTATTTCAAATAAATGCTGCTTTTAAACATTCTATTAATCAAAGAATTGCAATTTTCCCCTAAATAACAGACTTCTAAATTGATATATTACTTTTTTGTTTCTATATTGCATGGTTTGATTTGCTCCAGGTTAAGTATAAACCTTCTACAATCCTCAGAGGCATGTTTATTTGGCTGTGATCGTATCCACGCACATATTGAGACAGGGCAGTGGAGTGAGAGGCCGGGGGTCTGGAGGATTCGTCTGCTGCGCCGCATGAGAAGATCAGATTCAAATGAACACAGACGGCTGAAAACTGCTCCATAAGCCGCACAGCTGAGCTGAAGCAGGTGTGTGTGTGAGCGTGCAGGATATGTGTGTCAATGTGTGAGAGAGCAGCGAGGACAGCTGTGCAATCTCTCCAGTATCGGGTTCCAGATAAAACTGATGCAAGAGAATGAAATCCAGTGTAGGCCGGGGAAGGCCTTGTTTATCTAAACTTCATCTCACAGTGTGTCATTTTTCAGTGTTAAAATATGCTTTCCTATTTAGTTTAATGTGCACACACAACTAGAAGTAAGCTATTTGTATAGTATGTGGACTTTCATACTGTGGCTCTGAAGTGCTTTCAAAGCACTGTCAACTTCTGGTTCAACCAATGGTGTGGGTTTGGGGCGGGACTACCTGTTTGTTGTTGATGGCATTTTTTAGGACTAAAAATGAGTGAAAAAGTTTGTATACAATGATCATCATAAATTGATGAGAATCAAGATGTTCAGGTCCACCATGGGATATGTGTTAAACTTAAATATTAATAAAAAATAACATTATTAATTATTATTATTATTATTATTATTATCAGTGTTAAAGATTTACAATGTTGTAAAAAGATTTCTATTTCAAATAAGTGTATGTATCATGATTTCCACAAAAAAAAAAATTCCAACATTTTTAATAACTAAAACAATTATCAATAATTTAGTACTAATAATAGCTGGCAAATAATAAGCACTCAATACAGCGTATTAAACTGATTTCTGATCATGTCACACTGAAGACTGGAGTAATGATGCTGAAAAATCAGCTTTCCATCACAGGATTACTAATTGAAACATATTACATATTAACATAAATTGAAAACAGTTTTTTTCTTATTGTAATACTATTAATAGTAATAATATTCACTAAATTATTTTAATAAAATAAATGCAGCTGAAATTTTTCAAATCCAAAATAGTAATTACTCCAAACTTTTGACCAGTATATATGTATCAAATACAAATTTTATATAAAAAATACTACGTTACTTTGGTTACAACTTTGAGAATGGGTTCCTTTGACTATGTTTGACTTTTAACCAGTAAGAACACCCTAGAAACCACCCAAAACACCCTAGCAACTGCACAGATGCACTAAAAACTATTTCAGCAACCATTCACAATAACCTAGTATCATGGCAAGTTTTGCTAATTTTTTTATTGACACACAAAATCAACCTATTTTCCAGTTCTGTTTGCTGCTGATAATGCAGCAGATGTTACATGTCTTTAAGCAATGGACCTTCCCTCTGAATGCTCAGAGTTCTGAAGCTCTTAGCTTGTGTAGTAACATGGGTCTGTTTCACTCTGCCAATGATGAATGGAGGCCCTACCCACAACCACAACAGCCTGCTTGGCCTGTCAGTGTGTGTGTACACACTTTGCCTAGAAACGGTGCATTTTATAACATAATCAGCGGAAAGAAAAAATAACTCTATTATGAGGAGAACATGTTTACAAACTTGGATTTCTGTGCCATTCCCACACAATTCCTGCCATTTGCAGCAGCTAAATTCTGAACTCAAACAGAAGTCATATTTTTTTTGACAAAAGCACAAAGTCCATAGTCACAAATGTATTATGCGCAGACTCATAAAACCAACGGCTGCCTGTTAAAAAGCAATCTTCATTTGCACAATAGAGACGGACAGCCATGAAGTCGTCCTTTGTGATGCACACTTCAGGGAGACTCTTTAAATGTCAAGGCTAGCAGCTCCGGCTTTGTGTGTCAATCTGGGAGGAGTTTCTTTACCCCCCTGTCCAGCACCCACATACTGTAGTAATTTGGCTAATGCTGGAGGGTGGGGCAGTGGACTCTCATGAGGCAAAATCTGTGTACAGGACACCCCCCTTTTTAAATAGTTAAAGCAAAACACATCCATTAGATTTTACTGATGCAACACATTTGTAATGCAATTCTGTAAAATTGAGACGAACAAGACATTACAATTATACATTACTGTCAGTTTCTTTGGGGGAAGGGGTTTTAAGGGGATTAAATTAGATATTTTGGAGATTATAGACAAGTACATTTATCGTGCACCAAAACAGCGTTGCTCAATACAACTTCATATGCACTGCTTATGCATTATCTTCATGTATGCACTGCTTATGCATTATATATTTAATGCATGCTTATGCATTGTTTTTGAATATGCTATCATTCATTTTTTATCTCTAGATTGACGTGTTAAAAGTTTAAATTACTTGCATATATAGTACATCATATAGCTTTTCAATATAATGAGATGTGTTAATGCAGAGCTCGCGCAATAGTTTATTTGTTTCAGTTGGCGTTCAGTCAGCGCAGGTCTATTCCCAGACATAGCAACAGCACCAACAACTCAAGGCTGTTTATAAACTCCACATGACTCTATTCATTAGTATCGTGCACTTTTACAGATAATTAATGCAATATAATATTCATGAAAGCGTATCGTACCTGGAGTTCAGCGGACGGACTCGAATCGCGACTTTCACGTTTGCCATTCGTTTGACACCGGGCGGAGGGAAACGATGAAATTAAGTTCAGCTGTCCGTTAGAGTCCATTTATTAAACCCCTCCAGACTAGCACTGAATTATTCCGAGCAGAGTGAGGAAACCGATAGCAAGTTTTTTGGGTCATGTTATTGATATCATCTCCAGACAATCACAGGGCACAGCATAAAGCCGCGGCCGCAGTTGAACTGCGCTGAAACTTCCTGCCGTCTCTGCTGGAGGGGAGCTTGCGAATCCTACTATGGCGAAGGCTTCACTCATGAATATTAAGTAGGTAGGATGACGTTTGTTCGAACATTTCTTTCTGATTTGCTGAACGCATCTTTAATTTTGAATAAGGCGGGGCTCAAATATTAATTAGGATTTTTTTTACTGGTTATTCCGAGAACGTCAGTATTTTTTTTTTATATTCATGAGCCAAGCCATAGCCATAGTAGGAAACTTTGGAAAAAGAAACAAAGGCGAAGTGTTCGCCTGAAGGCACGCATTAACTACATGTCGCTGCTTTATTATAATCTCGTGTACACTAATTAGGACAATTTTTTCCGCTTTTAAAAGCAAATACACGAATGTTCACAGCTTTGGGCTCAGTAAAATTTTACTGAAAAAAAGTAATACCTTTATTCAGCAAGGACGCGTTAAACTGGTTAAAACTTAGACATTATATCTTGCAAATAAATGCTTTATTGTTGAATGCTGTTCGTTATCGCCGTTTCTACAAAATTATTAAGCAGCACAAATATTTTCAAGATTGAAAAAAATGTAAATGTTTCTTGAGCATCAAATTTGCATATTAGAATGATTTCTGAAGGATCATGGGACACTGAAAAAGGGAGTACTTTAGCTTTGCCATCACAAGAGTAATTCGTGACACGGAGAGGCATTATTACTACAGGGAAAAATGAATATCTATAGAAATTTCCCTGATTTTTTTTTTTTTACTTCCATTTTTAAATTGGTAAACTCCTGTTAAATTTGCCAAAAGTGAAGCCTTGCATATTAGAGTCCAGCTGAGCTATACATCTAACACATGAAAGACACATTCACAAAATGACATTTTATTACATTAGATAGGTTTAGCATTAAACAGATTAAAACATTGTCCAACATTAACAAAGTGCAAATTTTCCGCAAATATAGACTAAGAAACGCATACAAACAGACACTCACCAACCAACCAACAAGCAGAAAAACATTTACATACACTTTAAACAAATAAATAGATTTTATAAAGACAAGGACGCACAGTGAATGGTCTTTATCTTTTTCTACTGTGAGGCAGTATAGGTGAAAACAGGCAAAGTCCAGCTAAAATTTCCCTACAAAATGTGTTTTAATGTATATAATCTATCAATGACTGGTTTATCAACTCAGCATGTTTAAGCAGCAAATACTTTCCTTGCAACTAGCAATAAATCAGACTTTAAATATTTGTAAAATCATATATATAGCAGGTTTAAGCATTCTTTCTTTTGTTCATAATATGCATCACTTGTCTGTTAATACAATAGTGTTTGGCTGGGATTCATGTGTACACTTGGTAATGTAGACTCCTGTGTCCCCCTAGTGGTCACTGAGAGACCTGCAGTATGTCCCTGTGGTTTGGCAGTGAAGGCAATGGGAACTGGGTGGCCAGAGAGAGCTGCTGAAACTTCTCTACAGTCTCCTAAAAGAGCAAACGAGAAAAGCCATCAGACAGTGATTTGTGAGAATTCCAGCCTCAAAACTGTAATGTTTTGCTCTCTCTAAAATGAGTTAACACGCATCATATGTAAGAAGCAATTACCTCTGGCCAAGATAACGCTGACAACTTTGGCCAGTTAGTGCCCACTTCCTCCTCTCCTAAAAGACCCCTCTCTATTAGCTGTCTTATCAGGAACAGGTAGTCAGTTCTCTGGGATATTGAAGGATAAAACACAATTGAATCACTTCAACAGTGTTGTTACTGTTAATACAGAATAAAGGTTATATTTACAAGCAAACTGCAACAAAATCATCCATGTTTGATCATCGGTTTTACCTCACTATCTGTGGCACTAAAAATGGCAGTCAAAGTGGGTTCACTGAGGAGAAGGTGAAGAGGTGGAGAGGGAGTCTGAGACCACAGAACTAGAAACTTTTCCAGAAGAGCAGGTCTCTTGTTGCCCTCGGCTGAGGAGACAAGTGGCAGCTCCCCGGATACTGAACATGGAAACAAATTCAAACAGACACAGTAGGATATTAATCATGTTCAGAATTGACTTCATTTACTCTTCTCAATTTTCCATTAATTGCACTCTCACCAAGTTTGCAGGCAAGCTGAACAGTACAACGCAACAACATCTGCTCAACCACCGCGGAGAGGAGCTAGAAAAATACCAGGACAAAGGAGAGACTGTGTAAGTAAAGTAAACTATAAAACAATGTATTAAAAACACTGATTGATGTGGACTATAAAGTTTTGAATCAAGTACGCTGAAGCGGTTCTGATTACTTTTCTGCATCCAAGTGTTTTTTCCACTCTGTCCATCAGACACTCAATCTGATGAACAGTGTAAACCTCCTCATCAGATCTAGGTCCTACAGCAACACTTAGAACCTCCTGAAACATGAGACAACGTGGTTTGTGATCTGACACACTCACATTTGAAAATGACCATAAATTACCATAGGTTTGCTCATTGCTTTCTTGTTAAAACTGTTGTGTTGTTAGTAGTAAGACAGATTATTTTAACTGTTTAAAATAATGAAAATGGTTTTAAATAGCTTTAGTTTTAATATACAATAACAACACTTCTGATAACGTTGTCTTAGAATTAAAAGACAACATTATTTTCAGCAATGTCTCATTTCTCACCATTAAACTATATTTTGTAAAAATCACAATCTGCAATCCACCTGTCTTCAATGAATCTGTTTTGACTAGTTTGTACAACTTTTCTGACACCCAATTAGCAATAATCACCTTTATTTCAATCAAGACTTCTGATCCCAGTGGAACTTTATGGGTGCAGTCTGAAACACAAGAGGGCCCAGCACTAAGCCCTGAGGTACTCTTCTGGACCTGTTGACTCCTGCTCGATCCCTCGCCCTCATCAGCATCCAAACTGACAGATGAGGGCACGCTCTTCATCACCCTATCAAACGCACTCTTCCACTCCCTCTTCAGCAGTGCTGAGGGATAAATTCAAACAGGAATATTTCAAATCCTTGTTTAAAAAAAAAAACATGCTACAAAATTAGTAATGGAGCATTTGCCAGTTTAAAATTTCACTAAAATTAGGCTTCACTACTTGTGATGTTGGCGGAGAGCCAGCTGCAAGCCTTTTCTGTAGCCAAACGAGTGGTGATCCTCTCAGCAGTGGTGAGGACCTAAACCACACCACAAAATATGAATCATATCGCAAAGTAAATAAATGAACTTGAAGGCTTTTTTCTAAAAATAATCAGGAAATGAGATGACCAAAGAAAAGTAATTCTGTACAACAATGTACACGCAAGACAAATACTGTGTTTGAGCATTGCAACAGGGTTTTAAATGGATTGAATTTATGAATAGTAACTATTTTACTCACAGAAGGAGACGTCTCCAGAGGAAGAAGTACTCTGACAGCTCCAGGGGCATTTTCAGTGCAGAACCTATCATGAGAGGATGTGATCGAGGACTAGTCCAAAACATGTCCAACAACATGAAATATATGTACTGAGAGAAGAGAGCTGCTGACCTGGTTGCTGTCTCTAGAGCCTGCATGCCTGCGTTCACACAGCTGAGCACAGATAGAATCGTTTAACTTGGCCGTGTTGACACCCTCCAAACCCAAACTATCTCTGAGAGTTTTCTCTCCACCCTTCACGAGCTCCAACACAAGCGTAGCCAGAGTTAAGAAAATATGAAATGATGAAAAGCCAATCTTTATTAATTTACACAGACTAACATACAGAAAAAGCCAAAAAAACTGACTAAATGGTGAGAGACTGACTTGATGTGTTTGACGCAGTTGGAACCCACTCTCTCAGCAACAAACTCTACAGTCCGTCTGAGAGATGGGGGCTGGTTGTGAAAGAAGGCCTGTTCCAGGGCAACCTATGGAAAAACACATGGAAAAACATGAACAGCCACACATGGACGACATGCTCTTAATTCTTCTACAGATGGAAGGTATTTTGCTGGTAGCGTACCTGAAGTTTCTGCTGTGAACGGGTGGTGGAAGGTCCCCTCATTTCTGCAGACGTGGGGGTGATCTTGCGAATTATGCCTCCGCTCTTGGATGTACTACCAGCCACAAAAGCAGCAAGAAGTTTACGAAACTCCCCTGCCAAAAGAATGACATAAAGACACATCCATCACCCTCAACTGGAATCTATTCCAACCGAAGCTTGGTAAAATACGTCATTTTAAACCACATTTTTCCCCGAACAGTTCACTCTCACCTAAATATGGACAGCAAGTGTAGAGAAGCTGTTGGTCCACTAACGGGAGGGTGTCCTGAAAAGTAAATATACAGTATTATACACATTGTGAACTCAGAAAAAAAGGAAAGATAAATAAGCACTTCTTTCCTTCCTTAAAGGAAAAAGTTAAATGTATCCAGAGCAAAATATCAGTGACCCACTCACCAGCCCCTGAGAGCTTGTAATATTCTCCAGTTCCTTAACTTCTTCCTTTCGATCTGTGCTAAAGAAGAGATCTTCAGGGAATATAGGGATCTAAAAGAGAGACAGTTACAGAAAGATTTGACAGGTTCATAACTCATCTCTTTGTCCAGGCAGCACAATTTGGTCATTTTTGATATGATAAATAATTATCACCTCATAATACATTATGCTGCTCATCTTCACGGTAAATAATTAAGTAATTTTTTAGCCCATTTTCAGGCTGCTTTTTACCAAACTCAGACCTCTTTCAGTTAGCAAAAGTGAAAAAGAACCCAGTTATCTATCCATTTATACCTGCTTTTACACTAAAAGTAGATTCAGATCACTATTTAGGTGCATTTTGGATACATTGTGAAAAAAAACAGTATCTTTTTGGACTTTATAATAAATTATGGCATGGAATGATGTGTCATAAGTAGGGGTCGACTTATTATCGGCGCCGATATTAAGCATTTTTATGATTATAAGTATCGTCATTTTCAAAAGCGATTTGCCAGTAAAATAATTTAAAAGCACTTAAAGTTTTTGTCAGAGCCTTTGTTCTTAATTTTGACATTAATTTTCATGTTTTTTACCAGACATATATGTTGATTCAAAATATCGGTCTACTTGATCTGTAATAATCGGTATGGGCATCGGCCCTGAAAAACACAAATCTGTTGACCCCTAGTCATAAGTACATTTGTCCAACTGTACACACAGTTGTACACATTAGAGGTCTCAGTCTACAACAGTTTTTGCCGAGTAGCAATAGTTTTCACCCAGGTGTCAAATTTTCAAAAATCAGCAGTGTCTCTTCTCGTTGAAACTTTTACTGTCACACCACCCATTTTATTTCAGCTTCTATGTCTTTTATTAGACAGCTGTTTGGCAATATCACACATTTAAATATTTTTTTACACAATTTCAAATCAATTTTGGAGCTTGAGATAACTCACCTGGAAGAGCCAGCCCAAAACTGCCACCATTAGCAGCTGATTCATGTAACACAGCTCCCTCCTCGACCCAATACCATCCTCCTGACACACACACATAACCATAATTAACACCACAATCAAACACAGACATCATCTTTGACCTATATGTCATAAACTCACTTGTAGATCTGGAGCAGAAGGCACAGAGCAGTCCTGTAAAAAGGAAGAAATGGGCCGACGTAATCCAGCATGGACAGGAACTCCACTATCCAGGGCACTGTCAGAATGGTGCGTCTCCGATGCACTGAACTCCTCAACACTGCACACACATCCAGCACTGGAGAACTCTGAAAATATACATATATTAAAACAAATCAGTTTGTGAAACATACTAGCTTCCAGGCAAAATAAAATCTTGCCCTCATACAATCCTTACCTTGCTCCGCAGAGTGATCGAAGTATCCTGTATGTCTCTTGATGGCAGCTCAGAGGTCTGGTAAGGCAGGAAAGAGATGAAGCCCAAGAACTTGGCCAGAAGTCGAGCTGTGAGAAGCACAGAGGAGAAACGCTGCTTCTCATCCTAAAACAAAGATATGTGTTTTAAACTCATTCAAGCCTCTGATTACTGTAGAGCATGTGAATTTTTGCTTTCTGCTCTAACCTGCTGCTCCATGTCTCCATCCCCTGTCTCCTCTCCCCGGGCAGGGCTGGCATCTGGACCGAGGATGGACACCTCATCTAGCTTCAGCAGCTGCTGGCACAGACCATCTTTCAGATGCTGGTTTAGCTGACAGCTAGTATAAAGATGACAGGAATTAGAGCCAAGCACCAAAACACAATGAATCCATTCATTCAAAATTAAAGTGTTGAGACTTTAATATATTAGTATTATTAGCTTTGACATGTGTCCTAAAAGCTGACCAAATGTAGTTTAAGCAGGTATACACTAGTGTTTAGGGTCAGTCAATCACATGCGATCACGTGACACTGATGACTAGAGTAATGACTTTACATCACATGAATAAATAACAAAGAAAAAATATATTTTAAATTGTAATAACATTTCACAATATTACAGTTACTATATTTTTTATTAAATGTAGCTCTGGTGAGTATTTCCATTGCTTTTGCCAGCATTTCACCAAGCTGTGATTTTTCTGTGCTGTGATGTAAATGAATAACTATTCGCTGTTTAAACAGAGATAAGCACTTTAATTAGTCCTGCGCACTTCCTGTTTCAACAAAAAATGTCAACAGGAAATTAAACTGCACTCAAATTTCGAAAAACGTTCAAGGCCTATGACAACAATCATTTACCAGCAGGCTGTTTGAAGGAAGCACTTGAAGAACTCTTGATGACCAGGAAAGGATGGAGGAGGGCAGGGACCAATGAGTCCTTGAGGCTGGACCAGACGCTGCTGCAGGCGCTTCAGACGACCCAGGCTGTCTGCTCCCAGCATGCCAAGCAAATCAGCATCAGGGGCATCACTGGAGGAGCCCAGCACACAAGGGCCTTTGCACATCTAGAGCAGAAACAGAAAGAATATAAAACAGCCAGACAGAGGATAAGAAGAAATGTGAGAATAATCAGCCATTGTGGCTCACCTGGATCAGCTGCTTCTGGAAGAGTCTAGCAAAGTGAGAATGGCTTCCTGCTGCTGTGAGCTGACAGACCATCATTCTGTGGGTATAAAAAAAAATACAATATGAACAACAAACAAACATGATTTAGGGAGGATATGTATATCATACCAAGAACATAAATGTCCATTTAAAAAAAAAAGTCACCTGACTCTTCCGCCTAATGCAGCCTCAAAATCCCAGCCAGGTTCTTTATGAGAGTCCTCCCATTCTCTGAGAAAACCGTAAAACACATCCCTACAAAAGCAGAAAACATAACACGAATCATATCAAACTGATAAATGGCCTAAAACGTCATATATATTTGAAAAATATGCATGGTTTGCAGTGTACCTTTGCTTTTTAAAGGTATGGAAGGCTCTATCACTGCTAAAATTGGAGCGGTTGTCTGTGGCGGGTTGGAACGGGACTGAATGAACGAACAAAGGTGGACTGGGGAGCACCTGAGGAAGTGAGGGGATTATTCAGTGTGAGCTTTCAAAGGTAACTTAGTGGTTGCTTTTAAACTAATGCTTACATTAGCTGTGCAGTTGTCCTGAGCTTGTGCCAGACGATCTTTCAGCGATGAGGAGAAAGTCCCGACTCTCTCATTCTCAGACAGAAGCCGTAGCGTGGATTTGTCCAAGTGTGAAACCAACCTGACAAACAGAGAAGACAGAAAGTCAGACACTCTGAGACCGATCTGAGAGAGCAGTAATTAAACAATAATCAGACTTACTCAAACTGATTCTCCAACACCCTCACAGAAAAATACACACAATTGTGGACAGTTCCCAGGTAAGCTTTCTCCAACACATCTGCATGACCAGAAATGAACAGCAAACAGATCAAATTCAGCATCATAGACCTTAAGCAGTGTAGCGCAAAATTTATTTTTGACAGGAATGAAACTAAGGCTGTAAGGGATGGAAGAACAGTGCATTCAATGGATTGTACTGTTGTTTAACAACATACCAATTTTGCAGCTGATGAAAGTTGTGAAAATTATGGGTTTCTAGGACCTTTAGTTAGTGCAAAACACATTTTAAAGACTAAGTCTATCCCTCAAAGTCACGTTTTCATCCGTATAAAATTCAATATTGCATCTAATCTCTCTAAGGTTTATTATTCATTTTGAGATTTTCATTCTCAAACCTAGAATAAATATCTAACAAGCACAGTGATACTTTTTAAACTCCACAAGTGAACCCATTCAATATGACTATACAACAACAATATACATATAATTATGCTTCTTAATTATAATAAACTTTATAATTGTATATTATAATTAGTATAATTATAATTAAACAATTAATATTGATTAGTATAATAGTATTAGCTATAGTAATAGTATTAGTAGCAAAATATTACTTATAATTGCAATAATACAATTTACTGTAAAATACACTGAGTTTAAGAAATTTACTTTGTACAACAGTACAGTTTAAAAAAGATTGTTAAAAAACAAACACTGATCATAAATATTATAAAGTGTAGCTTCCAGCACAGAATAATGTACGAGTAATGCATTTTTAAAGCTGTACTCTCCTGCTGATAGCAGGATTATGAAAACTCATCCTTATGACATTTCTTCAGCATGATTGAACATGTAAGTTGTCAAAAAGCTTAAAGGATTAAATAAACTTTAAATTACTGACAGTGCGCGATCAAACTCACCTGGGCTGTCTTCACAGACACCGATTCCTTTTCCCCCAGATTCAGAGACAGACACAACACGAGATGTCAAGAGCTGCAGCACGAAGAACAGCTCCAGGAAGACACAAGGAACCAGGTTCTCTAGAAGCAAAACACATTCAAATTTAAAACAGACTTCCTCTTATACGGCCGCTTTGAATGCAATGGCGGCAGCGCAACTCTGAAAGCAGCCAGAACTGATGGGATTACTGGCCGTGTTCTGAGGTCCTGCGCTGATCAGCTTGCTGGTTTGTTTACTTCAATATTTAATGAGTCCCTTGCTACCTCTGTGGTTCCCTCCTCCTTTAAAAAAATCTGTTGTCATCCCTGTGCCTAAGAACAATAAACCCTCTTGCCTGAATGACTATCGTCCAGTTGCCCTCACATCAATAGTCATGAAGGTTTTTGAGAGACTTGTAAAGAACCACATTTGCTCCTTCATCCCTGTTACTTTGGACCCTCTTCAGTTTGCCCATCGCCCAAATAGATCTACTGACGATGCCATCTCTCACGTCCTGCACTCTTCTCTCACACACATTGACAGCAAAAATGGGAACTATGTAAGGCTGCTATTCATTGACTATAGCTCAGCTTTCAATACTATAGTCCCCATCAAGCTAGCTTTTAAACTCACAGACCTCGGCCTAAACTCTTCACTCTGTGACTGGATTCAAGATCTCACCGGCAGACCTCAAGTGGTCAAAATGGGCCAGTTCACCTCCAACTCCATCACCCTGAACTGTAGGAGCCCCACAGGGTTGTGTGCTGAGTCCCCTGCTCTACTCTCTCTACACACACGACTGTGTGTCCTCTCACAGCTCCACTTCTATTATCAAATTTGCTGATGATACTGTGGTTCTGGGCCTCATTTCCAACAATGATGAGACCGCATACTTGGATGAGGTAGAGAGACTTACAACATGGTGCCAGGACAACGTTCTCTCTCTGAATGTAAGCAAAACTAAAGAGCTGATTGTGGACTTCAGGAAGTGACAGCAGCGGCCCTACACTCCTCTTATGATCAGTGGGACCCCTGTGGAGATGGTGAGCAGCTTCAAGTACCACGGTGTAAACATCTCCGAGGACCTGACTTGGACTGCACACATTCAAACACAGGTTAAGAAAGCCAGGCAAAGACTGTACCATCTGCGACAGCTGAGGAAATTCAGGGTCTCACCAGCAATCCTGAAAACTTTCTATTCAGGGGCCATAGAAAGTGTATTGAAGTGTATGCGCTTAGCTGAGTGCATCTCAGTGTCTGCTCTCCCCTCTCTGCAGGACATCTACCTCAAACGCTGCAAGAGCAGAGCTGCTAAAATCAGCAAGAACACAAATCACCCCAGTAACTGTCTTTTCTTTTTACTGCCATTTGGCAAGCGCTTCCGGAGCATGATGGCAAAAACTGAGAGATTTAGGAGGAGCTTGTTCCCCCAGGCCATCAGGCTCCTAAACTCAAACTCATAACATCAACATGACCCCATTTAATAATCAGTCAAATATTCATTATTTTCCACCATCCGTATTGCTGCTGTGTTTATACCCTGTACAACCTGTTTGTACATTATTCTTGCACATCCCTGCTTATATTATTATTCATTAAGTCTACAGTCCTGCACATTTTATTCTTTATTTTGTATTCTTATTTTTGTATTTCTACCTATATTTATGTATATTCTCTTGTGTTGTGTTACATTTAATTGCACTGTCCATTGAGCGGACATGACCTGACTTAAATTTCACTACTGATTATATTCTGTATAATAGAGTACGTGACGAATAAAACATTGAATCTACAGCTCAAAAGTTTAGGGTAAGACATGTATGTTTTTGAAAAAAAGTATCTTTAGCTTACCAAGGCTGAAATTATTTAATCAGAAACACGGGGGGGGGGGTAATATTGTGAATATTCTGAAATATTACAATTAAATGTTTTATATATATATATTTTAGAAGGTAATTTATTCCTGTGATGCAAAGCATAATTGTGAATCCCTGCTGAATAAAATCATTAATTTCTTTAAAAAAAACACAGAACCCAATATTTCGAACCGTGGATCTATATTCCTTTCAGTCATAATTGATTTTCCCAACAAACAACAAATTAAGCATCAAACTTTGATCAACCGTAAAAGATTACAGCTGTATACAGCACCCTCTAGAGGCCATTCACCTGTAATGCAGGTACAATACAGCTCTGCTAAGAGATCCAGCTCTGATTTCTGAGTCACTTTGTCAGGATCAGGGCAAGGTGACTGAGGGTCAGGGGTCACTTTCGACTCCTGTCTGTGCACTGTTTTGGTTGGAGTACAGATGGCAGGGTTGTTTTCAGTGGGGAGCTGGTCTGCTGGGCAAGTTTAGACCTAGAGAAGACAAGAGGACATTTAGTGACATAAACACAGTTATATCATTCAAACTAAATCTTACAGCAAGCCCCAACATACCTTTCTCTCCTAAGCAACTCTCTCTCTTCCTGCAGACTGTGAGGACTGCCAGCGGTCAGTTTGGCCCCAGTGCTCTCTGGTATGGGAGGGGGACTGGTAGGTAGGCTGAGCGGGGTGGATGTGAAGCAGCTCTTAGGATTGGAGTTAGGGCGCTCTGCACTTACGGGAGTTGGGTTGATTCTCCGTGAAGGTTTGGTTGCTCTGGAAAAACAGGAGAAAACGTTTTGTTTTATCTTTCATATTACATTTATCATGAAATTTCAATGAATGCACATCCACGGCACTAATTAGAGCATTCAAAGGATGTGCAAAATTAAAATAAAGAGAGAATATAACCTCTCTCTGTTTTAATTTCGTCAAGGTCAATGCCGTGACATATTAAAAACAATGATGTTTTAAAATATATCAAGATGAGAATGAACCAGAAATAGCATTCTTATTTTGCAACTTCTGAAAAAATGTAGTGCACAGTTTGATTTAGTTCACTAAGAACTGAGTAAATAGTTTATAACTATCATTTATTATAAATATTGCAAATATATTATAAAATTATTGTCTATTTTGATTTTATGGTGACTCTAAAAAATACAATTCATACATAAAATGACTTGAATACACCTATACTATAATGAACATGTTCATTTGTGATTCAATGTAATTTAAATTAATTTTAATATTTTAAGGGACGTAATAAAAAATTGTCAGGGTTATGTAACTGTCCTGATTGTATGATGAAGAAAAAAAATATAATATACATTAAATATATATACTGTGTATATAAATATGTATGTACTGTGTATATATAAATATGCCATAATATTTATATTATGTAATGTGTGTGTAAAATAAATATTTAATAATAAACATTTCATTTATTTATACACACCACATTAACATATTATAAATATTATGGCAAATTTTTTATAATATTTCAAAGATAAAAATGGTTTAACAGAACCATATCACTGCTTATTAATATTTGAAAAACTTAAAAAGAAATAATGCAAAAACATGCAGGAAACTAAGATATCAAAAAGCAGGAAATGACATGATTGCAAGGACCCCTGTGCAGATCCTCATATACACACACACACACACACACACACAGTCACACACACATATATGAAGAGTTATTTTGCAAAAACAGATAACTCAATCAAACTGCAGTTGGGCTACTTTAATTAGGTTAAAAAATAACTATGAAATACAGATAACTAACAATATAACCTTATTACAATGAAAATAAATAAAACCAACAGTGATCTGATTTTTTTTAAACTCTTCATATATGTGTGTGTGTATATATATATATATGTATGTTTATATATTATATACACACACACGCATATACATTCACATATTCCATTTAGTTATTTAGCAAACACTTGATGATAATAAATGCAATCAAAACCAAAAAATAGCAGCAATGTGTATTAATAAATGTATGTATAAATATAAGCTTTTCTTTAAACTGGTATAAAGGGTTTTTTTTAAAAACCATTTGAAAGCCAAAATTAATACATTTCCAAGATATTGAAACGTGTTTTCAACTAGATTTTTTTTGCCCCCCGTAATATTAATCACTGACTTCTCACTTACACTGGTGAAGACTGGGCGGCACCCATTGGAGGAAAGTCTTCCAAATTATTGAAGTTGAGCTGCACCTGTGTTGGGGGTGACACTGGTTCAATCCTCCGGCACCTCTGCTCCTCCTGCCTCCTCCATCCCAGCGACCTCCTTCCTCTGACACAGCACCGCGAGTTCCCGTCTGACGGCCGGACGCACACCCCCCACTCCTCCTGCGGCCTCTGTGCTGCTGTGCAGAGGGGCTGGGCTGTGTCTCTGGGGATGATGTCATGAAGTCGCCAAGACTGGGGCGCTGGGCGGAGCGGCGCTCAGAGGGGGTGTTGCGGGGAGTAGGGCTCCACACAGAGCTGAAGGAAGGGCTACTGAGGGCACTGACACCACTCAAACAATGAGTGCCGGTAAATGGGGTTTCCTGCTCACTCCTCCCACCCACTGGGGACACAGACGGGGGAAGAGAGAAGAGCTGGACTCGGCTGGCACTGCGTGGAGCCTGAACTGGTGTGGATTTTTTGCCTCTCCGATCAGAAGAGTCCCGAGTCCTGATAGATCTGGAGGTGCTGGGGGTCTTGGCAGGTGTGGTGGGGCCATGGGTCAAAGTCTGACTGCTCTGATCCCGCAAAAAATTCAATAGGAAAGGCACAAACTCTTCTTTGCTGAACTTGAATGGAAAGTTTTGGGATTCACAAACCTGGCAAGACAAAAAGAAACACCAAATTTAAGTCATGATCCAAGACACTAGCTACATTTGAATTGAATACATTTAAAGTACAGACGACATTTTAGTTATGAAATAACTTATATTCAATTATCTGGCAAAGCAAGTAAATTCTCAACAGTAGAAATACATAATTTAAGTTTAATAAATAATCAAATGAATAAGTTTAAAATTAAAAATGTAAAGTATAATTTGCATGTCTTAACTAAATCATAATTGTATGTTAATGTAATCACAATAAATAAAACATCATGCAAATTGTATGAAATAATAAACCTCAAACAAGTTACTTGTGTGTTCACATTCACAGCAAAAATAACAATTTTAATTTTATTTGGATTTTGTGTACGAAATTTCTCGACTTCATATTATTTATCAGTGTTGTTATCATTAACTGAAACTAAAACTTTTTCATTAACATTAAAAAAAAATACCTAAACTAAAGGAAAGTTAGAAATGCCTTGGCAACTAAACTAACTAAAATAAGTTAAATTAAATAAAACAACTAAAACTGAAATAGAGTTAAACATAGGATAAAGTTAAATAGAAATTAATAGAAATGAAAAAGTACATAAACTCACTAAAACTAAAATTAAATTTGGAAATACAAAAAAAACTCAATCAAAATACAGTATTAATAAATACCATAATACTATAAATAATACTAAAACATCACTGTATATACCACGTAAAATGTTAGCTATTATTCTAGCACAAAAATTAATTCACAATTATAGTAAGTAAATGTAATATTGCACTACTCTCAATCACAACAAATATAACAACTTGGAAGGTAATTGTGTGTATGAAATATTTACATTCCCAAAACCAGTTTTTAATTTTCCACCAAAAACAAACTTGTTGATGATAACGTTCCTGCTTATTCCTCGGAGATGTTCTGTGGCGTTAACAGTTATCGTCTAAACGTAAAACTTTAATTTAACTGTAAATATCCACCTCTAAAATAAAGCGACTCCTTAATGTTTGTTTGCTAACGTAGCTATAGATTAGCAGACTGAATTTCAGGAAAACAATCACTCTTCCACTCCGCCAGGCAGTGACAGTGAGACACCACAGTGACAGCACTGATAGAAAACACAGCGCGGTGTAAATCTTACGTGTTGTCCTCTGAGCCAGAGCACGGCCTCGCTTAACTCCACTTTACTGAGCAGTAACGATTCCAAAAGAGCCGCCATTCTGCTCTGAGTAACATGCGAGTGACGCGCCTCGTGTCAGGGGCGGGATTGGCTGAGCGCTGCAGCGCGCGCAAACCCCAACAACACCGGCGACATGGACAGAACGTCAAAATAAAAGTTCACAAGACACTTTTCTTTCATTGGATTATTGAATAAAACTGTTAAAAAGAGGGTGTTGGTAAAAAATAGAAAATGCTTGTTTTTAATTTTTTTGCATTTAGTTTTGTGATACAACAAAACATGTTTTCTAACCAATATATTCAGACATATAATTTTAAAGATACAGACTTAAGCTTTTAATTTGTGCTAAACATTCTGTACCTCTTTTAAAAAGGTTTTGTGTTTTTAAGATCAAATATACAGAACAAACACATTGCCATATTTAATTCTCAGATTGTAATTAGTTGAATTAAATGTGTTATGGAACAACCTATTGAGCAGCCTGTATACATCTATCCTCACCTTGCCTAATTTTCATTTGCAAAAATAAATAAATCATTATGTGTTTTTTTACTGAAATCATCACTGTATTAAGAGCTGTTCAGTAACGATGTCAATTTACCTCAATCCAAAAGACTAATTTGCCATGGGTTCCGGTAAATTTAGTTTATGAGTAGAATCAGCTCTGAAGCTAACATTAGGTTAAGAGATTTTCATGTTTTGTTTTAAAATATCAATAGCAAACTGTATTTAGCAAGTTGTTAGCAACCTACACTTTCAGAAAACACAGTGTAATTTATGTTGTAGAAATCCTGGCAGTCTAATGTTAACCTTGTCTTCAAGTTGATGCTATCATGAATCAAACGCTGTTGCTTTAAAACCCTATAAACAGTACATTAGAAAGTGTTACTTCTCTTGAAGTTTAATTTAACGTTATCATGATGACTCATCTCTTCTTGGTTTTTGGACTGTAAACTGAACAGTTTTATGTGCTGCAATAAATACAACAGAACAATGCTGTGACCTATATTGGTCCCTACTTATTTGTCTAGAATGTTATTAAGACACTATATTATGAGCAAAGTACCTACAAAAGGAACAGCTTGTGTAGTAAACAAAACAGAATGAGACAATTACTGCCACATTCTCTCTATGGAAAACTGGAAACCTCTTATTCTTTACAGACAGAACCATGCAGCCCATCGACAAACATTAAGAATAATCTTAATAAGCTCTGCTTGTTTGCACTACATGCACAGGTGTGCCTTCCCTACCTGTATTTGTGTGTCTGTTTGGCTAACTTCTTGTCTGTACATTGTGTAAATGCCTAAATCAATTTGTTTAGGGAATATTTACATGGTAAACTATCTATAACTGCATAAGGTTTACAGTAAATACTGGGAAAATGGGTGTTCCCTGTGATTGCACCAACAAGAAGTAAAGTTATAGAATAGAACATAATAGAAGTGGAGTAAACAGGCCTTTGCTTGTCCAAACGAGGACACAGGCTTCCCTCCCCCTTGAGAAATTATAAACCTGCTCTTTTCTCTCAACAGCTTCAGGCATTTAGAAGTGTATCACTATGCACATACTGCACACTGTCAACTCACTTATCAAATATACAATAGAATGGAAACGGTGATTGAAGGGCAATTAAAGTCCACTCATTACATTGCAGCATATTCCCATAGACAACTAATCTGTCCAATTCACCCAAATCTTAACATTTTCTCCCCCTCCATTTTTTCCAAACTTATATGAGTTTCTTTCTTCGGCTGAACGTTGTTAACCAAGTAGTAGACACTGACTTCCATATGAAAAAAAGTACTATATGGATGTCAATGGCTACCGTCAACTGTTTGGCTGTGATGACAGAATCAAAGTTTTGGGTGAACTGTCCCTTTAAGTTGCAGATGTCATTCTTGAGCTGTAAAAAAAAAATCTGTTTTTTTAATAATACTCTGTAAATTGACACATCTGGAACCTTCTGAAGAACCTCCAAGCACCCTTCCAAAAAGGGCAGTTTTCTGAAGAACTAATAACATTAAATAAAGCATAAATTCCTGCAAGAACTATTTATTTATTTATTTAACACATTTTTATGTATTTATTAATATATTATAATATATTTTAGTAATATTCATATACTAATATTTAATTTATCTTTAACGTCTGTGCAGTAAATAGTTAAAGTACAACTGTACGTTGTGCGATGGGCGTTGAGTGACAGTCGAGGGGTTCAATAGAGCAGAAGTATTTTCCCCAGCAGCTCAAGTGGGCGTGTCTAATGGGGGCTCGGCGACGTGTATACCTTTATTAGTGCAACTGTAGTATTTACAGCCCCGCTGCCATTCCCACGAGAATGCAGTTATTGTCATTTACATTATTTTACAAAAGGTTGCTTTATTGCAACAACTCCGTTTATGTAATCCTGCTGTGACTGTCTCTGTCGTAGTATTTGCATTAGTGTCGTGAAGCGAGCAGAGGAAAGAGTGCGCGCTTCAGTCACGCGAGTAATGCCGTCTACGATGGAGGGCTCTTCGGGGGAAGGTGACCTGTTTACCGTCAAACACGAGCTCAGAAACGGTAAATGAACGCCGGGCATGCTTTCCTGCGCTTATATTTAAGAAACAACGCTTATTTATACATAATGTTATACATATATACGTTATATACTGGAAGAGACAGCTTTAATGTTAGCTGGTCGGCTAGTGTAAAAGCAGGAGTAAATGCTATTAGTAGCCTATATTAATATATTGATATCTGTATCACAAATTACCCTCCAGCCTGGGGTACTTTGAGGTTAGAGGATGTTCTGCATGTGCAATAATTCAAATTCATAACCGCAGTTGCACTTTAAATGCACTTGCATTTCAGTGCATGTTGTTTTTGAAACATTTGAAATAAATCAAATTGATATTGAAGAAGAGGATTGTAACGTTACTGTATGGAATTAATTGCATTTATTATATGTCAGTGGATTTCAGTAGTTGCTCAGTCATGACATGGCCTTGAGTCCAACGTAACCCAATTACTGTCTGGAGCTAATTTAATCTCTAGGGCCCTAATGTTGTCTTTGTGTAGTAAATGAAGAGGTTTGTGTCCTCACTTGCCTGTCTTAGTAAATGCTTAGTAAGCACATTCCATCAATATGGTACAGTACTTTGTTGTCTTATGACTTTTTAGATGCACCAATGCCACATTTTTGTTGTGAGACCTATTAGATATGTTTGATAAAATATAATGCAACATGAAATGAACCTAACATGAAACTACTTTAAAATGTCTGTGTGCCCAGTGCCCACTATAAAACTGGGATTTTGGCTTGCCTCGTCATCTTCAGAGTGTGTCAGACAATACAATTCAGTGTAGTAGGCCTAATTGTTGTCAATCTCAGAAAATGTTACTGCAATGTTAAAGAAAATGTAACATGTCTTAACATTGTGAGGCTCACACAACCCCCCCCCCCCCTCCATAATTTAATATTTCACTACAGCATCATGAGATGTAATCTCATTTAATTTTCTCACATTTTTTAAAATTATAGTATGACGTCATTCATTAAGCTAAGCAATTCAACCCTGTTACTCACGCTATTGTAAGAAAATAATTATCAACCAGATATTTTTCTTTAATTGGTTAAACAGTATTTTGACATCCCAATTTTTGTAACAAAAATATTTTCACCGACAAGCTACGCAATTCGTGCTCTGAATCGCCTGCGATATTGAACGTTATTGCGTAGCTTGTCGATGTACTACGGCTCTGTGTATTAAATGCCGCTCCATTTGAAAGCAGGTGATGTAGAATTATTAATAATCACAGAACCGGCTTTACTGACGAGATACGCATGACAATTGCATGCAATATATCGTTCAGCCCTAGCACCGACATATAATGGCATTGCGCTTCAGGGATCCCGAGTTCGATTCCCAACTCTTGGACCCTTCCCGATCATCCCCTCCCCCACTTTTCTTCCTGTCAATTAACTGTTCCTGTCCAAATAAAAGCTAAAACGCCAAACAAACTAATCAAACTATTTTTATTTCTTAACTAATTTTAATGACAGAAAATGATTTTTATCTTTGTTCCACATTCTTAGCACAACCCTGTTACCGCACTATTACAGAAAATGTATAATTTCTTAAAACTGTAATAAAAAAACATAATTTTACTACAACATGATTGGATGTAATCTCATTCCATTTTCACAAATGTTTTACTATTTTTTAGTACGACTGCATTCGTTAACTAAACAATTTAACTCTGTTACCCAAGTTTTTGTAAAACATTTTTTGAAACCAAACTGTATTTCGACAAATTTTTATAACAAAAACTTTGAAGAAACCTCAAAAAAGCATAGTGAGTAAAACAGCTCATAAAGATTTAGTTTAACCTGAAGTTGATGATCAACCACTTTCTGAAGGTTAAGAACCTTATTTCTCTGACCATTTTTTTTTTAGCGTTTCAGGCCCTATTGTTTACTATATCAGTGAAAATCGCCAATGCTTATTTTGCCATCTTGACACAGAAGATCTCATGTCTTAAGGTCTGTTTTGACTTGTGCATCATATCCTAAAAATTGAATTGTCATTAAATTGTATTTTGTGATTGACCACTTTGTACTCTAGATATTGGTTTCAGCCATTAGAAACCCATATCAATCGACCACAAGTCTCAAGTATTTAAGCTGCTAATTCAGATTCAAATATTAGACTCTGAGCATTACTGTATCACTAATGCAGGTCAATGCGGATGATCAGTTTACAGGCACGTAATTGTTTCTGGCTAGTTAGGATTAACAAAGTGTGTAACATAAGAATGAAGAACTAGAGACTAGAAGGCGGTCACCTGATAAGGCTCACCTAAGAAAGCCAAATAGGGACCAGATTCTTTCCATTAATGCTTTTGCATCCCGAGTGGAGAAAGTCAGGGTTTGGAAGCATATTAATAAACATGGTAGTTCCCATGGGCCTCTCTAGTGCTTGCACACACCTTAAATATGCTGCTTTATATCCAGTCAGAGGATGTGGTAACAGAATATGTTTTTATTTTCCCTTCTAAAATCAGATAATTTGCAAAGACGGAGAAAGATCATGATTTTGTGTGAGATGCAGTAATGTGATTGAGGGTAACAGTAGGAATGTGTTCACTTCACTGGTCATGCTCATTGGTGTCTACTGCATAAAACAAGTGACGTTATTTCGGGCTGCATGCTACCATGTAAACATATACCACACACATGCTCGCATTCTTCCATGTCTCATTCATGAATGCTGTTTTGTTTCCTCTGAATCACCAGGCTCTTCGTTATTTATGAGCAGGCCCACACAGAATCAGCAGCACCAGCTGAACTCGGATTTCTGCAGAATTTGAATGCATTTAATTCATAGTTCTGCCTCTTGTTTTTTACATTACTGTTCAAAGGTTTGGGGTGTATTTTATTTTTTTAAGAAGTCTCCTATGCTCACCAAGGCTGCATTTGTTTGATCAAAAATACAGAAAAAAATGCAGAAAATACAGACATTTTCTGTGATATTCTGAAATATTATTGCAATTTAAAATAGCAATTTTTTAATTAGAAATTTTAAAATAAAACTTATTCCAGGGATGGCGAAGCTGAATTTTCAGCAGCTATTACTCCAATCTACAGTGTTACATAATCATTTAGAAATTATTTTAATATGCTGATTTATCTTATTATTATCAATGTTGAAAACAGTTGTTTTTAGGGCTGGAAAACAATTAATTGTGATTAATCACATTCAAAATAAAAGTTTATGTTTACGTACTATATGTGTGTGTTGTGTACTGTGTATATTTATTATGTATATATAAATACACACACATGATACACACACACACACACACACACACATATATATATATATATATATATATATATATAAGGAAAATATGTTAGATCTATAGATAAAATATTTATATAAATATAAATTATATACAAGTAAAAATGTATATACAATAATATTTTTAAATATACATGTGTATTTACTATTTATATATACATAATAAATATACACAGTACACACACATATAGTATGTAAACACATATAGATTAATAATTTTGCAGCCCTAGTTTTTTTCAGATTCTTTAAAGATTAGAAATTTCAAAAGAACATCACATTTGAAATAGAAGTCTTTTGTAACATGATAAAAGTCTATACTGTCACTTTTGAGCAATTTAATGGATCCTTGCTAAATAAAGATATTAATAAAAAAAATTAATAATACAAATTACTGACCCCAAAAATGCAAATGGTAGTGTTTAAATCTTTTCTTGTTTTTTTTTGTTGTTTTTTTGCCTGATTTCATAATGCTTTCGGCTGCCACTTTTGTTTTAGCGTGTTTAAATATTTAAAGTCAGTGCAGAAAAAAGATTCCATCTGGACCTTTTATAAGCTGCATGCTGTATACAAACAGCTGGAGGCTCATCTCCAAGGGTTCACCATTTTGAACACATTTTCTGTTCTCACTGTTGTGAGAAAGTGGCAAAGGTTCAAGTAACCAAAGTTGAGAAGGTTTACAGGAGGTTTTCTTGTATGTAATCCAAGTGAAGAACACGATTTCTTGGCCGTGTGACCAGATGGATGTTTAAATCTTTCCCCAGCCAATCTGACGGGTTATGTGGAGCGAGTGGGCATTGAGAACTTTGAGCTGCTGAAAGTGCTGGGAACAGGAGGTCAGTGATAGTTCAAGTATGTGAACTCCGTGTTCTCTGTTTATCTTTGTTCCTACTCCACTAACAAATCGTTCTTCTCCTCTGGGCAGCCTACGGCAAGGTGTTCTTGGTTCGCAAGGTGAGCGGCCATGATTCGGGTAAACTCTATGCCATGAAGGTGTTGAAAAAGGCCACTATTGTGCAGAAGGCGAAGACGGCAGAGCACACACGCACAGAGAGACAGGTCCTCGAGCATATCAGACAGTCTCCTTTCCTGGTTACACTCCATTATGCCTTCCAGACAGACACCAAACTGCATCTCATTCTAGGTACGCTCTCTCCTCTCTCTCGTGGATTGCAAAAATGCAAACTGTTCTTTATGCTTCAATTTTACTTCAGCATTTAAAAGAGTGCGACCTGTGCAGATTGAGTCATTCCTCTGCATTCTTGCTCACCAGTATTGTTATATTAAACTATGGGTATGTTCCTGTTGTCTACTAGTGCTCTGCCAAGCAGACTTTATAAGGTTTTGGCCATCAAGTGTGATTCAGTCATAGGCTCCCTTTAGTCAGTCTGATTGCAGATAGCTTAGTGAGCAAGTAAACACTGATATCTCACTTCACAGGAAGTGGGTAGGGAAATTTACCCATCAGTCATTGTGCACCATCTCCTGCGTTTTTATTCAGCTTAATTAACCTCAGAAGTGGTTGCTGGGCATTGCGAGAGTATAAAGTGCAGCAGATGTGACTGTTAGAATACCATTATTATTATGTTTCATAACAGGTACATGCGTAAAAATGTTGACCTCTTTTAAATAATTGTATAATATTGTTGATTTTGATAGAAAATACACATACTATACACTACTGTTGCAAAGTTTGAGGATTTTTGTAATGTTTTTGAAAGAAGGGTTCAATGTTCACCAAGGCTGCATTTATTTAAATAAAAATACAGTTAAAAACAGTAACATTGTGAAATATTACTACATTTAAAAAAATTTTTTTTATTTTACTATATTTAAAAATGTTGTGTATTCCCGTGATAACAAAGCTGCATTTTTAGCATCGTTACTCCAGTCTTTAGTGTCACATGATCTTTCAGAAATCATTTTTATATGCTGATTTGATCCTCAAGAAAAAAAAATCCCTTTAATTTTACTGATCCCAAACTGCAGTGTATAATTCATTACATTAAATTAAATAATTTGGCTGAATATATAAGTAACTGATGGTTTTTGTTTGTACATTATCACGCTTGAAACCCTTTCTTTGTGTGACGCAGGTGTTGTTTGATGAAGCTGTAGGACATTTGAAATAAAGTGAACACTTACACATCCACTCTCGAGTGTGTAGAGAACAGTGAACTCTGTTTAGGGACCCTATGAATTACAACGCAGTTAATGTGCTTTAATAATGAAAAGCGGAAGCCTGTATGCCACTACAGGAACTCTTGGTTTTGT
Organism: Ptychobarbus kaznakovi; assembly: GCA_027422405.1. Taxonomy (NCBI): domain Eukaryota; kingdom Metazoa; phylum Chordata; class Actinopteri; order Cypriniformes; family Cyprinidae; genus Ptychobarbus; species Ptychobarbus kaznakovi. Next base: position 8,934,863 of record CM049806.1, read on the forward strand.
GGTAATGCTTGAAGCCGAATGTGTCAGTGTCAGCATTAAAGCAGGATTTTACACAATAACAGGTGCATAAGAAATATAAAAGTGTCTTTGACCAGTTGCAATTTTGTTTTATATACCTTCAATTGCAGACTATGTGAATGGAGGTGAGCTCTTCACACACTTGGTCCAAAGAGTTCGCTTTAAAGAACAAGAGGTTACCTTGTACAGCGGGGAGATTGTACTAGCGCTGGAGCACTTGCATAAGGTAAAATTGCTGCAAAAATTGCACACTTATTTTCACTCTTCATTTCCTTTGCAATCTGACTGAACGGCACCTCATTTTGAGAGAATAGTGAAAGTAATTCCTTCCGTTACTCAGAAGGTACTTCTCCTCTCTCCTGCTCACTCAGATCAATTCCTCACTCAGTTAACCAGGCCAGGGCAAATGTATCCGCAGCACTCAAAGTTTCTCGAAGGCTGTTTACAAAAAGAGGAAGAAAAGTGTTTTTAATGCATGCTTGTTCTGTGCATAGCAGCCATTATTCAGAGAGAAGAGAGTTGCCCTGGAGGCATTGCAGCATTTGTAGGAAGGACCTTGACAGTGAGATTAACATTGTTTTGGTTCAGTCTCATTTTTTTGTCATTGCCTATTATGTTGCCATTTATTATTTATTAAAGTATTGGTGCATTTTCCAGGTGAATGGCTTCATTTTATGACCCCAGACAAGTTAAGGTTGTGAACACGACATTTGAGCAAATACTTTTGGCAAGGATGACAAAAAAATGTGGTGAATTATGACATGAAAATTGAAGTATTTGGTCACACATTTAAACATAAGAGCTTATTCGTTCCTTTTCGTTTTTCAGCTGGGAATCGTCTACAGAGACCTAAAACTTGAGAATATACTTCTTGATTCAAACGGTCACATCGTGCTGACGGACTTTGGCCTTAGTAAGGAGTTCCATGATGTGAGTTTGTGTTACTCTACATATTTTTCTCCTTTGAGAAACTCTTTTTTGTACTTTGGATTCCTGCCAGTTATCCATATTTTATTAAAAAGTTAATGATTAAAATTACTGTGCTTGTTTACAAATATCAAAATGGCTAAACTAATTTGTATTGTTAAATACTAACTTTAAATTGAGCTCTCTCTCTCTTCTCTCTCTCTCTCTCTCTCTCTCTCTCTCTCTCTCTCTCTCTCTCTCTCTCTCTCTCTCTCTCTCTCTCTCTCTCTCTCAAATTGCATTTCCACCTCTGTTGCAACAGTTTAAGTGTATGAAATGACTGTGTATGACCCATATGTACAAGTCATTGGTGTTTGGTGATTCATTTTTGGCTCAAGGTTTGCATTTAAAGTCACACCAGAAGTGTTCAGCTGAGATTGGTACTTGGCTTTCTGCAGACCAGTCAAGTTCTTCTTCATGATAGCGATTTGTAAAAAAAAAACAGAGGGGGGGAATTGTCGTGTTTTTAATACGACAAAAACTGTATTTAACGTGATCGAATTATATAGAGAAAGCGAGCAAAGAACACAACGGAGCTTTTTGAAACTCTGAATCAGTTACCATTGCGTCGCAAAATGATTCACTGTTTCGAAGAGCTCCAATCGGATCACGTATGACTAATCATTTGATTCAGATCGGGACTTCAAAGTGTGTATCGTGAATCATTTGATATAGATCGGGACGTCAAAGTAATTCAGCAGAGGCAGGGATGCATAAACCAGAGGGGGGGAAATCCCCCCAATCCCCCCCTACAAATCGTACCCTGTATAAGTGTGTGTGTATATATACTGTATATATATATATATATATATATATACACACACTGATACAGTGCCGTGAAAAGGTTTTTGCACCCTTCTTGTTTTTTGTTTTTCATATTTGTCACACACACACACACACACACACACACACACACACACACACACACACACACACACACACACACACACACACACACACACACACACACACATATATATATTTCAGATCATCAAGCAAATTTTTATATTACACAAAGAAAACCAGAGTAAATACAAAATGCAGTTTTGAAATAATAGTTTCATTTATTAAGGGAAAAAGCTGTCCAAACCTGCTTGGCCCTACGTGAAAAAGGTAATTGCCCCCTAAATCTAATAACTGGTTGTGTCAGTCCAAGTCAATCCACAAAAAAAATTATTTGCCTTCATAATCTTTAATCCAAATCTGAAAAGGCTCCTCCCCTCTAAAATGATGGGCCTTCTCTGATGACATCAGTTTGACAGCTTGGGCATGAGTGTGACATCCTTGACCACGCCCCTCCAACTGTCAGTGTTCATTTCCGAATGAAACGCCTACTTTACTACATCCAATCAATTCACAGTAGGAAAATAAGCCATGCCCTCTCTTTTCCTCATTCCATATTCTGTTTCTCTCAGAAGTACGTCACATTACGGAAGTAAAAACAGTCGCAAACTTCCGGTTCACGCGGACTTTAATTCATGAGAGATAATCCTAATACAGTCTTCCTAGTTCATAACAGTTCATTTTAACTAAATAATGATTCTTTTTCATATAATTCTGGATCAAATTATTAATAATTCTGGCTATTGAAAAGCATGCTAAGGGAAAAACATAACAGATACAGATAAGTACCATGTGGTTTGCAAAAAGAGCTTGTTGGTCGCATCTGCAGCAGCATATACACCACTAAACCATGCGCTCAACCTGTGCAAACAAACATATGTGGGAGCCATCAGATAAGTTGTTGTCCAGCCAAGGACAAAAAGGCTGAATAAGCTTTACAACCACTTAAAGAAAATTACCAACCATTGTCCTGCATCATAAATGCTACATTTAAAGTGATTATTGCAGTACATTACATACATACGATTTACACACAGCACAGATGGCGTTAAGTCTTAGCCTCTAAGTGCAGTAATTAATCATTTTAGAATGAAGAATCATGTTTCGATGCATAGGTTTACATTTTATTTGAACTAAAATACAGTCAAAACAGTAATTTTACTAAATATTACTACAATATAAAATAACTGTTTTTCTATTTGAATGTAAGCCAATTTAAATTGATAATGAATTCAATTGAATCTGTTCCTCTGGCACTGTTTCACAGCAGATTCCAGACAGCCACACTTCCTTCAGTGATCCATTTCAGAAATTCAAAAATTTAATAAAAAACTCCCTTTTCTGGAATTAAAATAAAAAAAACCAGCATGGATTTGAAATGTGATATTTTAATTATATCTATCTTTTAATCAATTTAATTATTCCTTGCTGAATAAAATCTCACTGACCTTAAATGTTTTAACAGTAGTGTGTATATATATATAAATATATTAATAAATATATTAATATTTTTAGCTTCTGTAAAAAACACCCTCACCACCAAAAACCTTAAAATAGCCAAATAATGAAAAAATTTGAAGAAAGGAACCGTTATTAATTGTTGATGGGTATTTATATTTTAGTTTCTTTGCAAGTGATGACCCATTGAAGGGGTGTTTCTTCTCAGATGGTCGGCTCCGTGGGTTTGAAGCTAGAAATAGGTTTTGCCGGAACAAATATTTAGAAGGAACATTGTGTTAGGCTGGCATTCCAGTTTAGGAACTACTGGGAGGGTTAAAAGTTATTTGATTAGACCAGTTTAATATTTCACGGCTATTGTTGTCATGATATTTGCAATACTTCAATACTGAGTGTTCCTTAAAAAAAACAAATGTTGAAAGATCATTAAGAGAATTCTTGTTGCATTGCTGTGTAGGGTTTTAACATTCGTCTTTGAGAAGTGCATCTATAACAAATGATTGTTTATTCCCGGGGACCACCCAATATCCCGCACGTGTCCTGCCCTGTCAGTGAAGTTCTGTTTGATGTTTCAGTAGTTCACACTGAACCTCCCTCCATCCCATGGATGCGATTACAGCGCAAGGCTGTTTACTCAATGCTGTAATCGCTTATCATGCATGTTTTGGTGTTCTTTATTCTAAAAGATTATATTAACTTTTTGTTTTTCTCAGTTTGACCTTTGTTGTACTTGCTAACAACCCATTTCAGCCAGAATTATTTTTTTACAAGTGTGGTTTGAAAACAAGCCTTTGACTATTAAGATTTTATAGCGAACATATAAACCAGCGCACATAAAAGGAGTAAATTCATCCGACAGAAATGTGCTGATTATGAGATGCATAAAAATAAAAGCAATTAATAAATGTACGCAGGAACTTTAATTATAAAAGCCATGTGCTCGTAACGGTAAACATGTGGCAAGACTGTTAAGTGCACATAGGATATTAAAGAAGATTGTTCCAGATGTTTTGATGTATTTCATTCAGTAAATATGCAGCATAATTCAGAAAGCAGTTTTGCCCAATTTAGAAAGCACAGATGGCGTTTAGTCTTAGCCTCAACAGCATCTAAGTGCAGTAATTAATCATTCTAGAATGAAGAATCATGTTTCGATGCATAGGTTTACATTTCATTTTATTTTTAACTTTTAAAACACTTTGTTGCAATTGATACACCACGAGTGAAAAGGGGGTCAGTAAGATTTTTTTTGATGGAAATTAATACTTTTATTTAGCTAGAATACATTAAATTGATCAAAAGTGACATTAAAGACTATTCTAATGTCACAGAAGATTTTTGTTTCAAATAAATGCTTTCCTTTTCAATGCATCAAAGAATCACTGATAATAAGAAGACATTTTCTTAAGCAGCAAATCAGCGTATGAGAATGATATCTGGAGGATCATGTGACACTGAAGGCTGGAGAAATGGCTGCTGGAAAGCTTTGCCTTCACAGGAATATATTATAATACCTTTTATTATAAGGTATATTGTTGATCAAATAAATGCAGCCTTGACGAGTATAAAACTTATTTCAAAAACATCCATTATAAAAATCTAACCAACCAAAAACCTTTTAACAGTAGTGTGTATATGTGAATAATTTTGACCATTACTGCAAAGCCAGCTCATTATGTTTCTGGACTCTGGACCAAATGTAATCTTTCTTTCTTTCTTTCTTTCTTTCTTTCTTTCTTTCTTTCTTTCTTTCTTTCTTTCTTTCTTTCTTTCTTTCTTTCTTTCTTTCTTTCTTTCAATACCAATGTATTTTTTAATTGATAAAGTAGTAAACAAAGAAATTCTCAAAGCTGATTGGTCTATTGTTAGTGAACATTCTGTGTCGATGCTTCCACTGTCAGTAGTGTAAGACAACTGGCATATGGTAGATTAATGAGAATTTTGGGTTGAGTACACACGCTGATGTATTGAATCGTGACTTGTATTTGATATGCAGCATATCCTGAGGTAATTGCTAATACCCAGCCTTAAACCAAACATTCACATATCTGTGTTTCCAAAAGAGAAGAATTTCTGAATGCTACAAAGGCACTTATGAAAACTGAAATTGTAGAAGAAACTTTAGGAAATTTGGAAGCAAGGGAGATACAGGTTTTTGCAAACAGTAAAATGAACCCTTTTGGTCTTGTAGGTAGATAGGACTTATTCCATCTGTGGCACTATTGAGTACATGGCTCCTGAGATTGTAGCAGGAGGAGAGTCAGGACATGACCAGGTAAAGTGAATCGCTTATACGCCCATTCACCACATTCTTTAGTGCTGTTTAATTACGCATGTAACTTTTCTTAAATTATACACAGCAGCTTAAAGTTTGACTTTCAAAAGTGATTCATTCATTTTGCACTGATCATACAGCAAACATTTGAATGTGCTTTTGGGAATATAACCCTTGTGTTGTGCTCCTGCAGGCGGTGGACTGGTGGAGTATGGGAGTTCTGATGTATGAACTGTTGACCGGAGGCTCTCCTTTCACTGTCGATGGCGATGAGAACTCTCATTCTGATATTGCCGAGTAAGACCAGCACACACACACACACACACACACACACACACACACACACACACACACACACACACACACACACTCAGAGCTGTATTCTCTGTATGGGATTAAGGAATTTGATGATTCTGATTCCTCTTAGCAACTCTGGTTCCATTAATGATTCATTAAAAGAATAGTTCACCCAAAAATGAAAATACTTTACTTGCCCTCATGTTGTTCAAAACCCGTATGACCTACTTTCTTCTGTGTAAACAACAGAAAATACGTTTGAAGAATGTTGGTAGATATACGGTTTCAGTTCCTATTGACTTTAGTTGTATGGAAAAGAAGTCATTGGGTACCGATACTGTTTGTTATGAACACACATTGTCATATGAACAGATATGATCAGTCAACTACACTAATAGAGTATCATGAGCCTTACATACAGATAACAAGAATAGGTTTTTGGGGGGTTAATTTTGAATCTGACATGACACAATTTGGTGGCTTATAGGAGTCATTTGTTCAGAATTCTTTTGAAGTCTTGAATTCTTGTTTTAATTAATAACCGGTTCTCGGTTTCCTAACCTAATTCTCTGCACGCCTTTATGTGGTTAAACACCAGTTCTCTTTTTATTATCTAGAAGTCTGTCTTGCTTTGGAAATCATGAGTTGACTGTTTGATTGCATCAGCATGTTGACAAAATATAATTGAATTATCTGCTTTAAGCCTCACTCGTTTTTTTTTCTTGGTTTTATTATAATTCCAATACAAATCTGAAGGAAGGGTACAGTTGTTGTTTTTTCTTTTTTATTTAATCTCTCTCTTTGCCCAATAGGAGAATTATGAAAAAGGATCCTCCATTCCCTAAAGACATGGGGCCTCTGGCCAAAGACATTATCCAGCGATTGCTAATAAAAGACCCAAAGAAGAGGCTAGGCTCCGGGTCCTCAGAGGCCCAGAATGTGAAAAGCCATCCATTTTACCAGGCAAGACAAAAATGAATAATTGACACTTTTATTCCACAAAAAAAAAAACTTTAGTAGAGAAGAATAACTATTTCCCTAGTCATTTCATTGGCTTGTTAAAGTTAATTCAGATTCACTCATGCTTTGAAGGACCACCATCTAAAATGTTTGACTATGGTTGATTCAGAAAATGAACTGGGAGGATCTAGCTGCTAAGAAGGTTCCGGCTCCGTTTAAGCCTGTAATTCGTGATGAGCTGGATGTTAGCAACTTTGCTGAGGAGTTTACGGAGATGGACCCGACATACTCCCCAGCGGCACTTCCAAACAACTGTGATCGCATCTTCCAGGTAGTAGAATTAATAACTAATTTTATTGTATTATAATATTTGTTTATTGGCAGATATTTTGGGTTATTTACAAGTCAGACGGCCTAACATGATGTGTGAAAGTGAGGAATTTAAAGGGATAGTTCATCCAAAAATAACTCTCTGGTCACAAATTATTGCTAAAGAAGATTTTTAGCTTAAACCATGGTGTTTACATAAAATGTTTGTCACTTAGAGAATCTCTGGCACAAAATTAATTCATCCAAGATATAGATTACTTTTTTTCTTGAGTAGAGTTCGTTTACAGGCTTGCTGCGTAGACTGTGTTGGCGGTGAGATTTTTAGCTTAAACCATGCCCACCGCAGCACCGTGCTCCTGCGTTTAGATTTTTTTTATAGTAATACAAATGATTCAGTTAGAGAACAGACACTACAATTAAAAATAAAATGTTGATGACAGTTTATCGAAATAAGGTTTTTTGGAAGTTTTTTTTTTAAACATTCGTTTCTTATTTAATTGGTTCCACAGTGGTTGCTGATTTTACATTGGCCTACCTAGGCTATTTAAACTTTGTGTAAGTTATTTGTTATTTTATATTAGGCATAGCCTATAGAATGGTGTATTTTGATTCAGTTCTTATAGGCGTTGAATTATTTAGTTCATAAATTTTTTGTTTTTTTTGCTATGCCGAAGTGCGTTGGCAAAGAAAGAAAATGGACCGAAGCGATGAAAGCTTTTAAACAAAAGAGTCGTGAACTAACAACGATCAAGTGACTATCGTGTGCGTGAGTAAAATGCGCAGAGAAGTAAAAAAGATTGAAGAAAAAGACAGGAACAACCTGTGTTGTGTCGGGGTGGGAAATTTCCTCACCGTCACAACCATATTACCTAATCAAGCAATGACATAACATATACGCAATTATATTATTAAGTTATGTTATATTATTATTAGTTATGTTATTATGATGGAAAAGCTGAATTTTTACAGCATTAATTACTCCAGTTTTTACATGATCCTTCTGAAATCATTGTCATGTGCTGATTGCAAGAAACAGTCTTATTATTTTCAATGTTGAAAACAGTTGTGCTGCTTAATATCTTTCTGGAAACTGTAATGTATTGTTTTTCAGAATTCTTTGATGAATATAATTATTTTTAAGTATAATTCTAAATAAATTGTAAGTCTTTACTGCCACTTTTGATCAAATTAATGCATACTATAAGTGTTGGCTTCTTTCAACAAAAATCTTACTGACCCCAAATTTGGAATAATAGTGTATTTTATGCAAATGTACTCAAAATTCACTCCAAAAAAAGTTGAAATTGTCCCAAACCTACCAAATATCATCTGATTTCTTTTCCAGGCCAATATATCAGTTTTTCACTAATGTCATCCAATGTGTGATGTACCTAAAACAATATTGATTCACACTGAGCATTTATTTATGACACGGAGAATGAATTTCTGCACACGAGTAGACATTTGATGTTGCTTTAGAATATAATTGTTCAGTTAACCCTCCATTATTAGTATGCAGGAAGTACCGAAGTGGATATTGGCAAGTCAGCCTTTATAATGATCACTTACGCAACATGAGCCCGGCTATCTATGTTGGTATTCAGATGAATTAGAGAGCTGTTTGGAGATGTAATTATGGTGATATGGAGATGGATTCAAGCATCAGATGTGAATGACTATTTTTGATGCTGCTTGATCCATATCGTTGCCTATAGCATGATGCCAGCTGAAATGGGAGGCTGCGAAAGAGATGGTGTCTATGATTGCCTTCTGAATCCTTCAGTCTGGCGGATCAATGCCGCCATTAAACGGCTCTGTCATGGAATAAAAGGTCGGCGTCTGCGAGAACAACCATGTCTGGCTCAATTACTCCTTCAACCTTTGATTACCAACTTCATCTTGGCTTTTCTAAGCGTTCGCCTTTCATGTGCGCTGGAATTTTGATCCTTCATAATTCTCGGGCGGTACAATTGCAGCAACGTCTGCAATGATAACTTACGAAGCGCTCCACAGCACACACACTCATGCATATAAACTCAGCCACCCCCTCAAACTCCTCACAAACTGAAATTAAGCTGCATTAGAGGACCGTGATAATTTGAAAAGCAGGGCAATCAAATACCTTGGCTTAGCAATTAAAAGCATTTCAACCATTCATCTCCTCATCCTTCCGTCCAGCCATCCTCTCATCCAGCCAGCCACTCCTCCGCCCATGTAGCACACAGCTGCAGTCTGGCCGTGTAAGTGGGACATGGGCTGTCGGAGGCTTTATTTAGATGGGCGCACATGATGCAGTTGTCGCAAACAATGTGACTGGAGTCCCACAGCATGAAGGATTTGCAGAAATGCAAAAGGCCTTGGTGTTTGAGTTTTGTCAGTGTCCCTGAAACTTCCTCTGAATTAGTTCCCTATTCTGTTAGTGAGTGTGTTTATAGATGTTTTTATCTGCAGGGCTATTCCTTCATGGCTCCCTCCATCCTGTTTAAGAGGAACGCGGTGATGGACGACACAGCTCAGCTGTGCGGCAGGTCAGAGAGGCCGGGCTCCGCCGCTGTTGCCCGTAGTGCTATGATGAAGGTCAGTCTGCATATTGCTGCTTTGTAAAAACATTACAACATTTAAAACTGAAGTATGTTTTAGTGTTAAAATGCTGTCTCCCATCCCAGTTTAATGTTAGGTGCAACTGTAAGAAAGCCATTCGTATGTTGATTTACCTAAAAGTGTAAACATTTCTCCAATGCGACCAGTGGAAAAAGGGTGAACTCTTCAGGAAACCTGTTTAAAAACAGTCATTATTTTTGCAAAAACATTGAAAGAAATGCCAGTGCTTATTTGGCAGCAAATTAGTTTTGATTGTGATAGACAATTAAACTACTATTAAAGGTGGGATAAGCGATTTCTGGTAGCCAATGTTGACATTTGAAATCACCAAAACAAACACGCCCCTACCACTACCCTACCCCAAAAGGGTCTCGCCCCTATTTTGATTTCTCCGCCCCACACATACGTATGCATCCCAGGCAACGATTAGTTCTATGAAACAAAGCAAAACCAATGTTTATACTTCTTGCCTTATAACACCGTGTCTACACTGGATACTATAGAACTCATTATAATCAGTGATGCTGTCTACACAGGATGCTGCGACATGACAAATCCCAACAGAAAACTGCTGCCGCATTCTATTTATGACATATTGACACAAATTTCAAATGATTTTCAACGGTCGCTTTGTCGCGTCCAGTGTAGACACGGTATAAGCCTTCTTTTGTTCCGCAGACGTTTTCCTCTTTTGTTTTTTATCCGCCATCTCTATCTTTCTGTCGTCGCTCGGCTAATGTCCATCATGTGCACTGATGAGTGCTCTCTCCTCTGCATCATGAGCAGACACTCTCCTTACTGCTGATTGGCTACAAGTTTGTTTTGGTACTTGGCCCTGACTCACTTTCTAAACCGATTTTGAAAACATGTATACCCCACCTTTAATATTTTTAAACCATATTTACACTTTTTTTTAAAGCGGTTATCGGTTCTTGAAATATCGGTTTTACGCCAAGTTATAGGTCTTTGCACACGGAGTCTGAAATTATTGTCCAAAATTATTGCACGTTAAAACGGAAACTTGTAGTCAAGCTATAACGTATTATATATTTAGCATATATGACTAAAGTATGACTACATACAGAAATTTGGGACTCAGTCAGTGTGTAAGGACCTTAAGTAGAAAATAGCATCTACTGTAATACTGCCGTTACACCACTGTGTAGAGCATAGTTCACAGTAACTTAATATTTCAATTGCTTGCATAAATAATTACACTTTCTTTTATTATAATAACACAGGAACAAATTATTATTGGTTATAGATTTACATTTATGTGTTTGGCAGACACTTTTTTTCCAAAGCTGGTGCCATGCTCTACTGATTGAGCTACAGGAATGGATATTGAATGCATATTGTGCATATTATCACACAATTATACCATAATATCAGTATTTTGGTTGATTTATAGTTTTTGGTCAATTAAATGATGTAAGAGAAGATAAATAGAGGGTGAGATAGAGAAATAGATAGTAATGTGCAGTAGAGAAGAATAAATTGACTTGAGAACAAAAGTCCTAACACAGTTCACTATGCAAAATATTACAACAACATCCATCTCTTTTGTGTACGTAGACCAGCAATTAAATATAGTAGCACAAAATATAAAAACCTGACATTTTATACCCTTCTCCAGAAGTGTCAGAAACTATCAAGAGCAGCTGGATTTTATTTGCTTTTCTAAAGTAAAATATTTTTTATGTACTCTACAGTCATACTGCAATATTTACAACCAAAGCTCCCTTCACAGTCCATCCAGACCATTTATCAAAATAAATCAGCAAAAACTGAATCATTAAGAAATCATCAAACCATAAGCACAATAACATATGACCTTTGCAGCAGTTTCACATTAATCATGAACTTGATTCTGATAAATGTCAAAATATAGAGGCTAGCCAATCAAAATAGGGCTCATTTACATAAAAATGTTAAAGGTATGGAAACAAATTAACTCCTTTAATACTAAGTGTCAGGTCATGTGAAAGTATATTACAGTTATTTTGGTGCAAGAAACCTTGATTAACATTGTAAGTGGATTTTACCTGACCTCTAAACTTCTAACGAACTGACTGTAGGACTCTCCGTTCTACATTAACTATGAGATGGACCTGAGGGAGAACGTTCTGGGAGAGGGAAGCTTCTCCATCTGCAGACAGTGCACTCACAAAAAGACTGGTCAGAAATACGCTGTAAAGATCGTCAGTAAAAGGTACCAGCTATGCAGCCTGCTAACAGAGTCTTTTGGATGTATTTAAAGTTCAGTTAAATTATATAGGCTAATAGTCATGGAAGTAATTAGTAGTTTACTGTTCTGCAGAATGGAGGCACAGACACAGAAAGAGATTGCTGCTCTCAAACTCTGTGATGGACACCCCAACATAGTCAAGCTACATGAGATCTACCACGACCAGGTAAGACAGTGTTTGAGACTGAATCCTAGAGCTCATGTGCACATCAAAGCCTCATTCTCAATGAACTGGGCTAGCCTGAATAAGTTTGAACTCTCTTTGTCCTCACACCTGCCCCAGATTTAATTCCCTCCTGTTCATAATCTGTCCCCTTCCTTTTCTTTGTACTTCATCTCAATTACAGTCCAGTCTTTATCAGATGCAGCAATAACACCAATATGAAATAACAGCATGGTTGGTTTTCATGACAACAACATCAAATTTGTCCTTTTTACTTATTTAATAAATCCTAGAGAAAAACATAGATTTACATTTCCTGCAGGGCAGTAAAAAAATAGAAGTGCATTTGCTTTGCCAAAGAAAGTCAATGGGAGACTAAAAACAAACAAAAAAAACGAATTACGAAGACAACTTGTACAGTAAACACTGTGATAAAGTTTGTTTTAGAATTACAAAAATGTATATTTCCTCAAAATATTTTTTTTCCACCTCTAAGTTTTTTAATGTTCTTGAAAAAAGAACATGGTGTTCAACAAAGCTGCATTTATGTGATCAAAAATGCAATGAAAATGTAATATTGTGAAATATACCGAATTACCTCGATACCATCGAGTATCGAAAAATGTCTTGTCGTTCGGTACCAAATTTCGATACCTAAGGGGTTAACCTCATCAACGTCAGTGATGCTGCGCAGATTGATCAGTGTTTGACATCCGCGAGAGCGATTCGAAAGCGTACGGAGCTCTCTATACTGCGTGCTTTTGTTTACTACACACAGACTGAAGCGCATAGCGCTCGCGGTGACTTCAGCTTCTGCCGCGTCACTAAATGAGGACATACATGAACAACATCTCCAGAACTGCTCTGAGAGTCACTTCATGAGCATTTTACCCTAGCATCATATCATATACACACAGACTGAGGAACCGTCAAAATAAAAGTTCTGTTAAACAAGACACTGCGGCAGAAATATATTAATATTGAGCGTAAAGTCAACTTCCCGTAATAAAAAAGAATTAAATGAAAACTGCCATATCTATTAACATATGAACTGTACTACTGAAACTTGTTTTTATGCTTTCAAATAATTAGACATACTACAACACAAAAAAATAACACAACATTTCAATTTAACCATCTCTGTTATGCCGTGAGAAAGAAATGTAGACACCTAAAAAACTATTTAAAACTTTATTAGACTAAAAGATGTTTAAACTGAAAACTATTTGAACTTTATTAAAACTATTAGCACTGATTTATTGTGTTGGATATATTTTGTTTCTTTGTGCAGTGGCTCAGGAAATGAGGCTTTGAGCCTGTATATAAATGTCAACAAGCTGAAAAAATAAAACCAACATTTTTGAGATAATGTAATCTTGTTAATACCGTATCAAAAAAAGTATCGTTCAGGAACCGGTATCAAACTCAAGGTATCAGTATCGGTATCTAAAATTTTTGAACGATACCCAGCCCTAGAAATATCATTATGTACAATGTTTTCTATTTTAAAATGTAATAAATTCCTTTAATGGCATAGCAGAATTTTCAGCAGCAATTACTCTAGTTTTCAGTGTCACATGATCCTTCAGAAATATTTCTAATTATTTCTTAATATGCAGCTCAAGAAACATTTGTTATTAATGTTGAAAACAGTTGTGCAACTTAATATTTTTCTGGAAACCAAGATAGACTTTTTTCAAGCTTCTTTGAAGAATATAAGGCTAAAATGAACAGCGTTTATTAAAAATGGAAATATTTTGATGCATTTAAATTTTCATTCTGGTGCGCCCTTGCTTAATAAAAGTGTTAATTAATTTCTTAAAAAAAACTTACTGAACCCAAATTGATGAACAACATTTTTTTTATATATGTATTGGTAGGCCTATATATATATTTTTTGTGTATATATACGTTATTTGTATTATTTTAATTTGTGTGTGTGTGTGTGCCAGACATCCTGATCCATCGTCCTACTATTCATTAATATGATTAGCTTGAGTCAGTTGGGCACCTCTTCAGATCTGTAAAATGTGTATGTGTGTGTGTGCGTGCCCACTTGCCAATTGGAGGTTATCAACCCCCACTCTCTGTACCCAGTGCCGTGCCCCAGATGAAAAGGAAAGCCGCCCTGCCCGGTCAGGGTCTTTGTTCCTTTATACCAGAGATAATGAGAGATATTAGCTTGCTCTTTTTCATTTGCCTCTCTTTCTTCTTTCGTGCACACACACACTTGCACACTCATACACTCTTTTCTATCTCATCCCACCCACGTACGGCACGCAAACACTTGTTCTGCCGTTCACTTATTCACACTCATTCAGCATATAATGCGACTGAAGCCCATTTATTAAATCATCTTGAATCTGAACCTTTGCCAAGTGATTTTTCCAGCTCCTTCTGAGTTCAAAGGCAGCTTTCCCTCTGACTTTCTTTCTGTCATTAAATGTACCAACAGGACCAACAACAATCTCCAACAGGATAGAAGGCTTTGCATTTCATAATATATTATCTATCTGTGTAATTACGATCATTTACTGTTCCATATTGTTATTCTTGCAAATAATGTATTTCTTTGTGGTCCCTAATCTTATATTAAGTCTTCTGCCCAATGCAAAGAGTTCCGGGGGCCCAAAGCAAAGCTTTGTCAGGGGTTCCCTGTCAGTGCATCCGAAATGTCCTTCAACAATTGAATCTGTACTTTCAGAGCAGTTTCACTGTCAACAAACAACAGTGAGTTAAAAACTTTATAGTACAATAAAAAAAATTATAAGCAAAAGATACAAAATAAACAATTTAGCCTTCTAAAAATATAAGCCTACAACAGCAGGATTATTAGGCTGCTGTCACTTTAAGACTGAATTAAGACTGAGGTTTAATATACTGATAAGCATTCAGCTACTTTCTCAACTGTTCACTTACAGTAAGACAAAACTGACTGCATTTAAAGTCAGTGTAAAGCAATATTAAACTGTGCTCTGAGTTTCACATCACAGAAAAATGTGTTATCAACCACCCAGCCAAATTTGAATGATAAAAAAACTGACAAGTCAATAAAATAAGGTATCAAAATCTTGAAAAAATAAGATTTATTCTCTGCTCTCAAACGCTGGGGGTTGTCTGCTGGCGGCGCTGAAAGCTGCTATCGCTCAACTGTCTTCAATTAACAGCTAAAACTATGACATAAATCAAAATAATAGTAATAAAATAATAATAATAAAACCTAAACATTGTGCAACTTAACTTTCAAGTTTCAGCTTAACTACAGCTCAGGCATGACACAAGCTACTTTACTGTTTTTTTAGAAGGTTTTGTGGCTTTTGTAAGAGGCAAAAAGTGGACCGGAAGCTAACGTGGAACTAAAACAAGAGTCCATACACCACATTTATTAACACATTTTTCAGCAACATAAAACATACATTTTATTTATCTTTAAATTATTGAAAATTTTAACTTGATGGCAAACAAAGGGGATTTACGATTAAAGTTAAAACATGGAAGAAAAGTTGTTTGATCATTCCTTAATGAAGTTTTCATAATTGTATTAGTAGTAGTATGTACACTCTGCTGAACAATAGTAATTTTGTTCAGTAATGATAATTAGTAATGAAATAGTAATTTCTGCTGCAATGTCTTCAAATTAAACTGGACTTTTACTGTACAACTTTTTTGACGGGTTGCCGTGAATACCTTAAATTTGTGTCTGTATATGACATGACGCTAGTTTTACTCAAATGAAACGGTGAAGCGCTCATGAAGTGCCTCTCAGAGGCGTTCTGGAGATGATGTTTGTGTGCTTATGTCCTCATTGAGACGGTGATCGGCGAGCGTCACGCGCTTCAGTGCGTGTTTGGTAAAGGAAAACGCGCATCTCTGCCATTCATTCATACAGAGATATGATCGCGTAATATGAGTTAATGCAAATCAGATCGCTTAAATCAGTGGAAAATGAATAGAAATTATGATTCTGTGTAAAAAAACATCAAGTAAACGTATAACAATATATAAACCCTGGCAAAGCTATATTATCAGCGCACGTGAGCAGAGCATAGCGGCGAGCAGATCAGTGAAGGAGATTTGACCAGTGTTGCCCAGTACAGCTGTACTACAGCATGTCACAGCACAATAACGCTACTGCAAACAGGAACAAGTATACTACATAGAAATTTCCTGCCGGCGCGTTATTAGAGCGGACTCTTTTTTTGCGGTGAGCGGTAACTGAGCAGAATGCACATTGATAGAGCGGAATATTGAACGGAGCGTCACGTGGCGCAGAAACCTGAATCCCTATAAAATGGATAAACGATTCTTTATTTGCCTCGATTTTTTTTGTACTCAAGGAATCGTTTCAGCCCTATAATAGTATATCAATAATATTAAAATAAAACTACTTTGTTTGTGTAGCTACACGCATATATTGTTTTGGAGCTCCTGCAAGGTG
Organism: Ptychobarbus kaznakovi; assembly: GCA_027422405.1. Lineage (NCBI taxonomy): Eukaryota > Metazoa > Chordata > Actinopteri > Cypriniformes > Cyprinidae > Ptychobarbus > Ptychobarbus kaznakovi. The sequence goes on from CM049806.1 coordinate 8,951,460, forward strand.
GAGAGCTGCTGGAAAGGATCAGAAGGAAGCAGCACTTCAGCGAGACAGAGGCCAGCCGTATCATGCGCAGACTGGTGTCTGCCGTCAGCCACATGCATGATGTTGGTGTTGGTGCACAGAGACCTCAAACCAGAGGTACAGCATGCCACAACACATCCACTGTCATTATCTCAAATGTACAACCCAGATGTCACAGCACTCTAGGCCGATGGGCCCCAAAGTACAGGTTGGGCAGAACTTTACATAGTAGTTAGTTCTCAGGATTGACAATTCTCACTTAAAGGAAACTAGTTCAAGAAACATCTGCCTTGTAAAGTTTATGTTCCTCAATTTTGCTTGTATTTCAGTTTGAACAGTGAATTATAAGGTTTATTTTTCTGACTGTGTAATGGAGTTTTCTTTAATCTCTTTTCTCTGTGTAGAATTTGCTCTTCACTGATGACACTGAGAATTCAGAGATAAAAGTTATTGACTTTGGTTTTGCACGGCTCAAACCCCTTGACAACCAGCTCCTGAAGACCCCCTGCTTCACTCTTCAGTACGCTGCACCGGAAATCCTCAAATACGACGGTTACGACGAGTCCTGTGACCTCTGGAGTTTAGGAGTCATTTTGGTAAGGCCAATATTCAAACTGCACATAATGCCTACAGCATGTAATGTATAAGTACTAGGAAGTACTTTCAAGATATATTATTAGATAGATATATTATACTCATATTTATGCATTACCAAGATGGCTGCCGAGTGCTAAATGAGTGTGAGTGACTTAAAGTTGCTTCATATAAAGAACTTTACAAATTATTGTTCTTGAGGTCCTATTTCAGTTAGTTCTCAGCAGTGTTGGGCAGTAACGTGAAATCATGAAATGTGATTACTTTTTAGTAACGGAGTAATTTAAGGCATTATAATTTTAAAAATAGTAATTAGAGTATAGTTACAAGCCGAGTCTCTGTACGTTACTGCCGCGTTACATTGCTGACAGAATGCAGTGTATTATAATCTAGATTGTAAAAAGGGTGTAGCACACACACTGTCGAGTCCAGTGCTAGTGGAATAGAGACCTGCACTCCTGCGAGACCCGACGCTACAGAGTGAAGCACGGGACAAGATGGGCGAGTGCTGGTGCGGGCGGGGACACTCGTGTGTGTGCGGGATGCGGGAGAGTAAAATGATTCATGAGACTCCCGCAAAATAGAAGTATCTAAACATAAAATATCTTAAACAAACAAATTTGTATTCATCTATTCCACAAAAGCAAAAAGAACTAATATAAAATGAAAACCGATTTACAGGCGCAAGTGTAGGCAGAGTTTTATTTAGGCTATAACACGTTTGCTGCATTGAGCAATGTTGATTTCTGGAACACAAAGGCCAGTCAGGAGTGCAGTGCTAAAATGTGCGTGCTCACGAATCATCTCATTATAACACACGAATTGTAGATTTTAGGAAATATTCATTGTGCATATATTCATTGTGCTTTAACAGAGCTTTGTGAGATTGCGATGAACTGAGATGTTATCTTTTTAGAGATTATAAAAGCAGCGCTATTTGCTGCCATTCTGCTATGCCAAACCAAACTACTTTCTAAAATGTAAATCTAATCATTTAAAAAAATATATTTTTATACATTCAGTATAAAAACACATTTTAGATTACAGTTCAGATTCATTTGATTAATTTTCAAATTATTTATTTCTATTTTAGTAAATATTATGTCAATTAAAGTCATTATCTCTAAATTTAATAGTTCGATATCATATAATGTATTTTGGTTTTATATCGGCCATTGGCCACCCGATAACAGCAACAACAACAAAATCCATATCGGTCGACCACTAATCTGCAGGGAAGCCCACTAGGGTTTTGAAAATAATTTATGGAGAAGAGAAGGGGGCAAGTGCTAAATGCACCTTTGTCACACAGAACTATCTCATTCAGCCTTTTTTAATGGAAATAAAACACTGAATGGTGCATTTTGTATGAATATATGAGTGCTTTCTACTGTTTCTGCAAATATGAGATTCTGTATCCACACAAGCTTTCTCTTTCATGTAGATTATTTACTCCTTTTGGATATGAATCCATGTCTTGCTGTTTCTGACACTTATTCACTTGAACACCAGCCAAAATAAACAAACTGTCAAGCCTTTCTAAAACAGCTTAGCATCGGAGTCCCGCGACTACCCTTAAGCAGATATTTTTGCAGCTAGGACTTCATTGAGAGAAAGATGAGAGGAGATAGCGAGATGGAGCCAGGGGGAGATGTCCATAGCGGAGTTATTTTTGTGGCACTCTGTACTGGGGAGCAGGACCTGGCTAGGGGAGAACAGAGTAGTGCAGCAGAGCTTGACGTGATGATCTCTGACAGGCTGTGAGCTGAGAGACCCTGGAGCTCTGCACAGCATGGAGAGAGACCACAGTGCTGAGAAAGACAAGAGCTTTGTAACTTATTTAGCTGTGCACTTTTGTTCCATTTACTTTTCATAACAATTATCTCTAATTTATTGATATAGCACATGATCAGTTGATCAGTGTTATTGTGCTCAAACAGACAAATGGTAAAATACACATTACATCTGTCCAGCATACAGTGACCGTTACATGGTGACAATATCCAGCTAGAATAAATAAGTCTTAAGGCACAATTTGAAAGTATTGATGAGGTCACAATGGAGTGTGGCTATTTTCTGACCACGGCACTAATAGCGAAGGCACAGTTATCTTTAAACACAAAGCACCAAGAGTGAGAAAATGTGCTGGTTGGCACATTTAAGAGATCTGTAGGTGTGATGGAAACTGCAGAGATCAGATTAACACGGTTTTATTACACTTACAACTTTAAAAGCATAACAAAACTGTATACTGTGTCCGTAGAAGAAATATGGTCCCTCTTGGTAACAGTCAGAAGCTCACTGATTGTCCTGTTCAAGACAAGAAAATTTTAGTTTGGTTATAGCTCTAAGCTAGAAGATTAAACTCTTCAAAACAGCTTTAATATGTTGATAGATGATGATGTGTAATTTTTATTTATATTGTGCTTCTAGGGTGATACTGTAACATTATTTTTAGCATTTAACATTAAGATGAAAGAATCCTTTGGCTAATTTTTGCATATTTACAGTAATGTGTATTAACGTGAACTGTCCCAGCATTTAAACATCATCTTGGCAATCAACATCCATAATGTGACATTTCTTATCACATTAAATGCAAGGCAGGGCTTGATTTTATTCATCAGGAATTGATTGGATCAAAAAGAGTGTTTAAAGTCAATTGTGTGAGGACTACAGTGTTTCCCTCAACAGCACAGTCCTGGTGACATCTTCTAAACAGGAAGTTGTCTCAGAGGTGGATCAAATGATAACTTTTTCATGTAAGATTACTAAAATAAACTTTATAAAATTGTTTATATGTTTACAGATAATTTATTTTGTTCTTTGTAATATGCATACTAATGGTTTGTGCACAATAAAACCAAGAACATGTATTTGGAAAATAAATTTGACTTTAAAAAGAAAGGTACAGCTCTGTATCATTTGCATAACAGTGAAGATATTTTTTTCTTAATGAATCGCATATGAAAAAAATAATTGGTCCTAAGATAGAACCTTGAGGTACCCCGAATTAAGGTGCAATTGTGTTTTTTATTTTGTTGCAGTACACCATGCTATCTGGCCAGGTCCCATTTCAGTGCCATGGGAAGAGTCTAATGCACACAAGTGCAGAAGAGATTATGAGGAAGATCAAGCAAGGAGACTTCTCTTTTGAAGGTGAAGCCTGGAGGAATGTGTCCAATCAGGCCAAAGATCTGATACAAGGTAAGACACAGCTGAAGATGTTTAGAGACCGTTTTGCAATGATTTAAATTGGAATGCATTTGTTAAAACTAAAACGTGCCTGACCTACTCGTGGTTCAGAGCTGCTGACGGTGGACCCTGACAAGCGGATAAAAATGTGTGGCCTGCGCTATAATGCCTGGCTGCAGGATGACAGTCAGCTCTCTTCCAATCCTCTTATGACCCCTGACATCCTGGGATCTTCTACCAAATCAGTGCACACCTGTGTCAAAGCCACCTTCAATGTAAGAAAGATAAAAAAACAGAAGGATGCTAGAAAATCAAGATTACAACATAACATAATACTGTTATTGTCTTCCCCAGGCCTTTAATAAGTGTAAGAGGGAGGGCTTCCGACTCCAGACAGTTGACAAGGCTCCTTTGGCCAAACGCAGAAAGATGAAGAAGACCAGCACCAGCACAGAGACCCGCAGCAGCTCCAGCGAGAGCACACACTCATCATCCTCTTCCTCCCTGTCTCAGGATAAGACGCCACCAGGTGGAAAGACAGCCATTATTCCCCAGGCCTCTGTGAGCACACCTCTCACTCTAGGCCCTGACGATGAGCCCTCTCAGGGCGAACCCCAGCCTGCCTTCACATTTACAGAGTAAACCCATCTGAGAGTCGGACAACAGGATAGGTTACGTAATTAGGATACATAATTATCCCACCGTTCTTTCTCCTCATGCTCTGGCAAGGCCATACAACTCCAGAATTTGCATGCGGGGACCAACTCAAATCCATCACTAGCAATAGATGCATACCCTGAGTGCTGAAGACTGAGCTTGAGTGAACTTCTGGCTCAAGTCCTGCATGGCGAAACCTCACTGCATCCAGTCCAGTGTCTCAAACAGGAGGGTGAACTTCACTTTTAGGAGCATCAAACCTTCCACTGATGGTGAAAAAAGGAAAGTCTGCTTTTGCAGTGTCCTGAAAGACCAGGCACTTTTCTTTGGGCAAAAAAAAAGAAAGGGATATGTTTTTTAAAAGAATATAAATAGAATTTATTAAATTTAATACAATTTAGTTTATACAGACTTCGCTCAAATTTGGTATATGATACATATTTGGTATATATCCATTTGTGCTGGGAGCTTTGTGGTATTGATTCACATATCTCGATACCTCGATCTTTGACTTCTTCCAAAAGATTTTACTGAAGTAGCAACAATTTGGTGTTAATAGTTACCATGGAAGCATTTCATTGTAAAAAATCTTGTTAGTTACCCTTGGCAAGGTAAAAAATACAGCTTGTTTCATATTTACATGTTATTTTAAATATCTGTTGAGATCCTTTCCTCAGGTTATTTATTTGTTCTTTTAAACTTGATTTCATTTTTTAAGAGACTGAAGGTGCAGTCACATTTACTCTTGCTCTAAGAAATTTTGTGGGCGAAATCCAGTTATGTCAATAGGGATCTGCGCATTTAGAAATGTTGCAGAGGTGCGGAACATTTCTCTAGGCAGATTTTTCATCAGGTTCAGTTTATTTCACACAAATTTGATGACCAGAAGAAGATGCTGTTTGGTTTGAAAGTGATTTCTTTGTGAGCATTGCTTTGTGCATTGCTAATATCTACAGTAGACAACGGAAGTTTGTTTGGTTTATCACTGAAAATTCACTAATGTGACCGTGTCTTAAATGAGAGAACTCTATAGAGGTGTTGCTTTGCATGTTGTTTTACTCAAAAGTTTTATACCTGAGTGTAAGCTCAAGCTGAGAATGAATCTGCTTAATTCAAGTCAACGTGAAATCAAAATGGACTCATTTAAACATTTTAATGCACCACATTCTATTTGTAAACAGTGACTAAAATTTAACTCTTTCTTTTCGATCTCTTAGGCCTCTCAGGCTATTGGATAATGCTAACCAGTAGCTAAATGTCTCTTTTGCCACAGTTTTAGCAAACTTGCATTCAATCTGGCTGCATTCTGCTCTGTAATGCTGCCACTTTTCATGATCCAATCAGTTTCAGATGGTCATGTCTCTCCCTTCATTTTTGTCTTGTTATGCTGTTTCACTTGAGAATGCATCACATGATAAAAAGAAAATGGGTTTTGAATCATGCTGACTTTAAGCGTCTGCAAAGCCTAATGACACGCTTATCTTAAAGAAGATAACCATGACTGGAGGGCCATATTTTAGCCTGAAATTAAGTTATACGCCAGCTAAAAGACATCTGTGGTTTCCTGTTTGATGGTGGCATGTTGTGTTTTTGGCCCGGTGTTAGATGAATGATGTTTAAAGACGTGCTGTGGAAGAGTCTGTGGTGTTTAAAATGATGCGCTTGCCTTTTTTATCTTAGCATCATCTGTTTCACAAGCCTTGGAGGTTTTGTGACAATGAAGTGCAATGTTGCAGGAACTCAAGTTCATATTTTCAGGCGCTTTTGCACTCAGCCTGGACTCTTGAGTCCAAATCCAGTCGTCTCTGGACTTGGGTACTACACTCATAAAAATAATAAGGATTCCAAAAGTTTTTTGCTATAGAGGAACCATTTTGGATTCTTTCAGCGAAGAACATTTAATAATCTAAAAACCTTTTTCCTGTTGGTTCCATGGTTGTTAAAGGTTCCTCGGTGAACCATTGATGCCAATACAGAGCCTTTCGTTTTAAGACTGTGCAACACTGCTGAGCTGATTATGTGGTTCTCGGTGTTTGTGTTTTTATAGCTGGTGGTGGCATTTTTACAGTTGAAAGGAATGGTTTTATCTTTAGCCTGAACGACCATCTGTATTATTCAGAGCATTATGCTGTGATGGCTGACATGGTGATATTCATATCTTTCAAGCACTACGCAACTATTTCAAAGGCACTTGAACTCTACATTGCTATGCAAAAGTTATTTTCTTCCTTTCCTCTTATGTTTCTGTTCATATCCTGAAAGACCTTTATGCATTAGAAAATACTGAATCTAAACGGTGCCTCATCAGTGCTAACATAACTGCCATTTTTAGGGACAGACGCAAGGCTCTGGTCTCTAAGTAAATCATGCATTCCACTTCCTGTGCACTAATCGAGATGAGACATCCCATCATTGAGCTTTTAAATAGCGAGGGCTGGATTGTGACCCAGCGGCGGGTACGCACGCACGACACACACACACATCAAACACGCATAAACTGGTGCTCCTGCCCACTCGAACCCGGGCAAAGGACAAGAGCAATAAGAACAGCAGGAGCTCAGCTCACTTTCATGTGTCTGAAAGCTGCTGCGTTCTGCCTTTTTCCCATCACTGTTCTCCCTGAAGCTCCCTCATTACTGCCTCCTCCTTTTGTTTGGGTGTATTAATAGAATGGGAATGAGGGGAGGCAGAGAGAGTCTTACATTGAACTCTCCTTGGGGACCGAGGCTTTATTGGCTGGTTTGCCGTGCTGCTGTTTGTCCCACTGGCTCCCTGCGTCCAATCGCACAAACATGGAGCTTGGTTTAAGGTTTGATACGTTTTTGGGGTTTTTCCTCTTGTTTTAGCTGATATGAGATTAAAGGACAGACGTGGGTTTTCGTTTAGCGTTTATAAAAGCGTAGTGACTGAGCATCGGCCCTTAAACTGAATGCACTCCTTTGATCTGTGCACTCCATTTTTGTTGCCCTATTTCAGTGCTCTTGGGTGCTTGTAAATTGTGTTGTCTGCTTGTGAAATGTAACCGAGGGACCCCGTGCGCTTGTATCTGTAGCTGAGTTTCCGTCACCCTGTTTTGATGCGCATTTTGAAGTATTGCATGAGAAACGAGTGATGGAAACGCCAAATTTGGAATAATAATCCCTTAATTCGCAAAAAAAGTTTTTACGCTAGCTTGAGGTGGTTTTTGACTTGTGCGAAAAAGGGTTAATGTGAATAATGGAAGATGGAAACACATTTTGCGAATAGACTTTGCGCTATGTGACGGGATAACTTTACTATAGCAGCGGACTGATCTCGTTCCACAGCATCTGAAATGTTATGGTCGTTCTGAAATGCCTGAGCAAAGTCTGTCATCAAAGCATTTCTGTATAATTGACTGTGTTCCCAAACAGCAGCGTTCACCTCCGAAAGCAATGACAGCATTTATTGTGTTTCGTCTGCTCGCTCTGAAGCGCAATTCATTTTTCATATATGAAAATGATTCTATTCAGTAGCTTATCCTAGTTTTCTATAGGCTATTTAGTGCCAGTTTACCAGGAAGTGACGATTTTGTTCTCGTTGACTCGTTGGATGGAAACGCTGCTCATTCGCAAATATTTGATGCGATATTTCAATTGTGCGCATAAGTTAAATTCGCAATTTTGGATGGAAACCCGGCTTGTGATAGCGCCCGGATGTGGGCGGCTCATCTGCTTGTGGAGATGGGCTGATTAGACTTTTTAAGATATACCTTGTTTTTAAAGGGGCTGTGGATTTGAAGTTGGAGAGTTGAGTTTAGCCATTCTCTGAAAATTCTGTCATTTACTCACCCTCCAAATAGGGCTGGGCGATATATCTCATGCGATATGCATGCGCATCTCGTCAGTAAAGCCGGTTCTTTGATTAGTGATAAATCTCCATCACCTGTTTTCAAATGGAGCGGCATTTAATACACAGAGCCATAGTTCACTGACAAGCTACGCAATATCATGTTCATAATCGAAGGCGATTTATCTGCGATAATGAACGCGATATTGCGTAGCTATATTGATATCGCCCAGCCCTACCTCCAAAGTTGTTCCAATTATGTATAAGTGTCTTTATTAGTTGAGCATGAAAGATATTTTGAAGAATGCTGGTAAACAAACATTTGATGGTAGCCATTGGCTTATATAGTATGGGAAAAAATGCTATAGAACTCAATGGCTACCATCAAGTGTTTGGTTACCAAAATTCTTCTTTTGTGTTGAACAGACGAAAGAAACTCAAACAGGTTTGGAACAAGTGGAGGGTGAAGACATGACAGAATTTCCCTTTAATGAAACTATCACTTTAATGTTGGAATGTACTATAAAAGGATTTGTTTAATTGCATGGAAACTTGTTCCTATTCTGTTTCATGATGTCTTTAGTAGAATTGCCTTGTTCTAGAGGTGACTGTGCTAGTAAGTAGCCTGTACATTTTTACATTGACTAAAAAAAGTGGCTATGGATAGTGGATCAAGAACTTAATTTTTTCAAAATAAAAGTTTTAGGTTCAAATTTAACATTTTGATATGTATATCAGTGGTTCTCAACCAGGCAGCTTCAGTAGTCTAGATGTGGAAAAGTTGTGTAAATTAAGAACATTTTATAACTCCATGGGCATTTTAATAATACAATTCAAAATATTTTATCTGCTAAAAAAAATAGTATGAATATTTAAAAAAAAAAAATTCCTTGATCAAGCATGAACAGCTGGAAAGGTCTTAAATTGTTGTGGACATTTGGGGGTCTTGGAGTCAAGAATCTTGAAAATAACATTGCCTGTGTTATATATTAAATATCAAATGTTAGATTTTTTTCCTGTTCACTTCAGTAGTACTGCAATTACATGTTTTAAATTACAAAAAGAGCATGTAATTAGATTTTTCAAAGAAACAATGTTGTTTAAAATAGTTTTAGATTATGTGTAGCACATCACACTGTGGAGCACTGATGTCAGTGCTTGTAATAAAACGTTCTACTTTAACATACACTACCATTCAGGGTCAGTGAGATATATATGACAGCTTTCACAAAAATATTAAGCAGCGCAACCTATTTTAACACTGATAATAATAAGAAATAGGGCTGGGTAAAAATATAGATTTCTCGATTTCAATCGGTTCTCATTTTTACGAAACTGCTTTCATTTTATAAATGGAACGTTGCAGCGCACCTCCCATCCCAAAAAATCACAGTAAGCTTTGTGCTTTGATACTTTTGATATGAAACAAAGTCTCAGACTTCAAATTCTTCAAATCCATTTTATTACAATATTCAAACAATAAGTACTATTTTAGCACTGTGTAATGTGGAGTGATCATCTCCTGCGCTTTAACCAGTTACAGCACGGAAATAAACATGAATGAACGTCTGAAGGTATGTTAACAGAAACGGTACAACTTACCGACATCCATATCCTGTTTCATGTAATCGCTCAACTGTGAAAAGACGTCAATACAACAGCTTTTAAACAATGCCACATGACGTCACATTTACCTCAGAAAAACATATTCGGTGACCAAAAACTGGAAAAATTACTCTATAGAGGAGCATCTCGCTAAATATATGCACCATATAACATATATTATCATTTTTTTATTATTATGAATTAATATTTAAATAGCTAAATCCATACAAGTTATGACAGCCACAATTTAAATATTTATATTTCAAAAAACGAATTGGAGTGGAAATATAATTATGTAATTGTAAAGTTAGTGTTATAACTTATTTGTATACAAACACTTAAATTTAAGTTTTTATAATGATAAAGTTACATTTGAATCCCCGATATTATAATATACCACCTGCTGACTCTCATGTAGATTAGTTGAAAGATTTACCTTGAGAAAATTTGCCAAATATTGTACCTGATATAAATCCAAAATAATCAATATTGAATTGAATCCAATCAGAATCGATTCGAATCGCAAGCTTGTGAATAGAATAGAAAGCAAATCGAATTGTGAAATTTGTGTCAATACCCAGCCCTAATAAGAAGTGTTTATTGAATCAGCAAATCAACATATTAGAATGATTTCTGAAGGATCATGTGACACTGAAAGCCGGAGTAATGGATTCTGAAAATTCAGCTTTGCCATCACAGAAATTAATTACATTTTAAAATGTATTCAAATATAAATCTTGCTTTAAATGTTAAGAATATTTAACATATTTCACATAAAACCTTACTAACCCCAAACTTCTGAATGGTAGTGTATATAGCCAGCCTTATTGGCTGTATGCTTGGAATTCATTTTTTGGCTAATGTGACTGGACAATCAATCATTTTTTGAAGTTTATTGTCTCTGGCACAAAGCTTTTATTTAAAAGCCTTGAAGTTTCATTAAATATTTATACGATGTTGTAAAATAGCTTTTGACAGTTTTAAACGAATTACGTAACATTTTGAATGGATTACGTAAAACAGACTCTACATTGTTTTGATGGAAGTGTCTCCTCCGAACACTGTCCTGTTTCCTTTCTGAAAGTATCCATGCATGCGATGCCTTGGATGTTTGAGTCTCCGCTCAGTCTGAATCTATAGAAAGGGGGTTTTATAATTTAATAAATGACATATCTGTTTTATTTTACCAAAGTCGTCATTTGTAGCAGTGAAACTTCATGCAAAATCACAGCCTTTTTCAGCATACACCAAGCTTTAATTTTTTTAAATAGTAAAGTCTTTAAGAATCTGTTGATTTGGTTTGGTTCTTGTCCATGTGCTTCCGTCTTCCATCAGTTCCTGCTGTGAAGCACATTTATAAATGTAATTCTGTTGGTTCTGAGTCATATAAATTACTAGCACAATCCTATGATTTCACTTAATGTTTTCCCCCCGTCTGACGTAGAAATGGACCATGTATACCTTAATTGCACTTTCCACAACGCCACCAAAAAAGCATAATGCAAAATGTACATCATATGCGTTCTTGCTGTCTATGCGCTTATGAGTTTGATAATGTAACTGTCAATAATATTCATCCGGTGTTGCAGCAAATGCACCTATTGTGATCGTGATGATATAAAAACATCTCAAATGTAAATGTCTTGCAAAGCCGCTTAGTTTTGAAATATGTATTTTTGTATTTGATTGTACAGTTGGTCTAGCACAAGTTGCATTAAATTGCAAAGGGATTTAAAATTTTGGATTTAAAGGTTTATTTCCTCCTGGTGGGAAACCAAACGCAGCCACCAAGAGGCGCTGTTTACACAGTTTTAAGTCTGCGTTGATGGTCATTGATTATGGGATGTATATAAGAGCTTTTCTCTGTATTAGTCTTCACTGTGCACTAGATGTTTAATATTTAGCCATTACATGGAGATAGATTACAACATGAGACCTGAATGGCTTATCATAAAAAATGGTGTTATCTAGCTGGGCTAGATCTTTTCCTCATTAATTAATTTAATATTTTAAATGCTTAATAAGCACTAAAATAAAGTCATATTTATAGTGAGTTTTAATGCTATGTGTTTTGCCATATACTTCACCACACAGTACGTCACTGAACCCTGTTGACGTGTCTAATGCTCTGTTTTCAAGATTATGTTCTTTTGAAGTAATAGAACACGGTATACATGGAAAGTTCATGTTTTCAAGGAGTGTGTGCTTCTGTCAGTCCCTTGTGTTGATACTAATGTGTCTTGCATGAGTGTTTTAGTCTCAGATGAGTTGAATCAACTGTCTGTGTGATGGCAGAAGGTGTGCTCCTTTTAGCTTGCTTTGTTTTGTGATTCAAAATATGTTTGAGGTGTTTATAAAAAAAAATTAAGGGCTTTAAAGTTTCGAATACATATCTTATTGAACAAGAGTAATATAATTGTAATTGTCACAAATGGAATAAAACCTCTAAATTCACAAAAAAGCTCTTGTATTGTGTGCATTTATTCTGACGTTTTGCTAGGAATTACAAAAAATAGAGTATTCTATATTTTCAATTTACATTATGTTCTGAGTGGCTACAATAACGTTTTATCCAAATATTCATGCTTTACTAAAGAAATAAAAAAACTTCTTACAGACTTGTTTCAAGCCCATGAATATTATTGAGCCTTTGATTGTAATGTTTGATTTATTTTTACAAAATGACTATAATACAAATGTTGTTTCACTTTAAAACATTTCAAGTTTTTTATATATTATATATTCAATATTATATAATAAGTTTATCGATTATATATTAAAATATAATATCCCAGACTCTTCCTCAGGCACACACACAGATTCGTTTTAATGACTTTTATTCACATAATGTACATTTTTTCATAATGAGACCATTCCATTTTATCTTTCAAATGACAACACCATGATAATAACAATAATAATAATATATTTTTTCAGAAAATTGTGAAATATGAAATGTTTTGCCATTTATGTTTTATATTATTATTGTTATCATCATCATCATGGTGATGTCTTTTGGTGGCTATTATATATTAAGAATCAGAATAATATATAGAAGAATCAGACCATTGCATTGTATCTTTCAAAAGATAATAAAAAAAATAATATTATAATAATGTTATTATTATTGTAATTATAAATTATAATAAAATGTTAGCATTATTATAACTATAAATAATAATAATATCATGGTGATGTCTTTTGATGGCTATTATGTATTAAGAATCATAATAATATATAGAAGAAGCAGAAGAATAAGAATCAGACATTGTATTGTATCTTTCAAAAGACAACACTACTTGCCCCCCTCAAAAAAAAATGATATTAACGTTTTAATAAACCATTCCAGAGTGTCTTAATTTAGTATATATTTTTATGGTTGAACACATAATGTACATCAAAAGATATTTCAAAGCATCAGAACTTGCCATTAAGATTATTCATTTCAAAAAAGTAAATCTTCAAAACAAAAAAAAGGAATCAAGATCATTATATAACTAAATAGATTTAACCAAATTTCAAACCAGTGAAGCTTGAGGGTGAGGGCACAGATGGGTGTATCTGGGTAACAAGCTCCAAAATGCACTGATCAGGACAGAGAGCAGAAAGGGCTTGGGGTCTAAAGTGGGAGGTGTTGAAGAGTCAGTGGCGGGAAATACAGGAATTCTGCACGGGACCTATTGTCTCCCCCAAATTTTGACCAGGCTGCCCTGGCGAGCAATGATGGGGCTTTTTCTTTTCTTCTTCCCTCCTGTCTGCCTGGCATTCCACTGGGCCACCAGAGAAGCTGCTTTAGAGACCGGGTCGTCCGCTCCTGGGTGGCCTCTTGTGCAGGGGGCTGCAAAGGGGTGGAGACGATGTCTTATTAATTGACTGGGTGTCTTGGAAGGAGTGTAGGAATTTGGCTGCGGGAGAAAAAGGAGAGGAAGGACTGCCTCGCAGCTTAGCCTGGACCTCCTACTCAATCATAAATGTCAATTAGATATTTACATATCTGGGGAAAAAAATGGAAGCGGGGCTAGCAAGTGCAAAAGTCAATGTCTCAATACTATGGTGTTGTGGATGGTTGCTAGGGCGTTGCTGAGTGGTTGCTAAGGTGTTTTGAGTGGTTTTCAGCATGTTGCTATGCAGCTGTTAGCCGGTTCTGAGTGGCTGCTTGTGTTCTGAGAGGTTGATTATGAGCCCAAGCACAAGTTTCTGATTTCCAGACTCAAAAAATGCTGTCAGGTGAAAATCTTAAATACAGATACTTAGAATATACAGACCAAATATACCGTGACAGTGTCATGGCACAGTGTAGGAATAAGTAAAAAAAATTAATAAACTTTTGAAAATCTAATCTACATGCCATGTTTTTAGAAATGTTCTCTTTATGTTAATGTTATGTTTTTGGTTGTGAACATATTAAACAGAAAACACCACAGAATAAAAAAAGTTATAATAAAATGTATTTTTTTTTTTCATGAATTTCTGTATCCTTTGTAACCATGTTGGTCATATGTTCTACATCAAATGTTTGTAAAATTTCAACAAAATTGATATTTTTATAATGCTGAAATATTATGCCAAACTAGTTGAAAAGCTTTTCTTTTCATGAATTTCATCCTTTGTAATAATTTTTTTCTACATTATGATATCTGTATATACACTACCATTTAAAAGTTTGGGCATATAAGGTATTTTTTTCAAATAAATGATTACTGTTATTCAGCAAGGATGTATTAAATTAGGCTATTCAAAGGTCATTTATTTTACAAAAGAACTCCTATTCCTATTTCAAATAAATACTTAAATCCCTTTGAAATTTCAATTAACCAAAGAATCCAAAAAAATATTATTAGTTTGACATTTGTCACAAAAATATGAAGCCGCACAACTGTTTTCAGAGCTATAATGATAATAAATGTTTCTTGAGCAGTAAATTAGCCTATTAGAATAATTGCTGAAGGATCCCGTGACACTAAATGATGCCAAGAATTTAGTGTTGCCATCACAGGAATAAATTATGTTAATTTTAAAATACAGTAAAATAGAAAACAGTTCAATTGTAAAAAATATTCATAGTATAACAATTTTTACTATATTTTCCTTTACATAAATACACTGGGCACAAATTTAATATGTTAATATTTTTTTCCATTTTCGCCTTTATTATAATAGGACCGATCAGAGCTGACAGGAAGTGAAGTGGGAGAGAGATAGTGTGGCAGGATCAGAAAGTTGGGGTTCGAACTCGGGACACCCGAAGTGCAATGGTGCTGTATGTCGATGCAGGATGCACTTTATTTTAAGGTCCAATTAACAAACCATTAACTACGTAATTCACCTTTAATAAACTCCTATTTTGCTTCTTATTAATAGTTAGTAAGGCAGATGTTTCGGTTTAGGTATTAGGTAGGATTAGGGATGTAGAATATGGTCATGCAGAATGTGTGGTTTCTAATAAACAGCCAAAATGTTAATAATAGGCATGCTAATAAGCAACTAATTAATAGTGAGAATTGGTCCCTATACTAAAGTGTTACCAATGCACCTTTAAAAACTTTTACAAATCTTACCCTAAAGTTGAACAGTTATAGTTGTCTCACCCTGATATTTTTACTTAACGTAATAAAAATAAAAAAAATATATATATATATATAATG
This sequence comes from Ptychobarbus kaznakovi, assembly GCA_027422405.1. Classification (NCBI taxonomy): domain Eukaryota; kingdom Metazoa; phylum Chordata; class Actinopteri; order Cypriniformes; family Cyprinidae; genus Ptychobarbus; species Ptychobarbus kaznakovi. Next base: position 8,966,981 of record CM049806.1, read on the forward strand.
TAAGTCTCTATCTGCATGAAATACATTTTTAATCGCATTTAAGTAAAGATCCGGACCAATAAACTGTTTCTATCATACATCAATACACTGTATATATTATACTATTGTTATTATTTTTTTTATTTTGTGTGTGTTGTTCAAATTCCTAATCCTAGTGATGCTTGCCTTTTTCCATATTCACAAGTTTGGACTAAAAATGAGTCAAACCCCTGTCATAAACCTGCCTTGTGTACAGTGACCGTGATCTGAATAGAAGCAGAGGGTTCCGTGGGTTCTGTGGGAAAGGCCCGTTCAGGTTGGAGTGCTCCTGGAGGCTCTGAATGGGCCTGCTGTGGCTGAGTGTGTCAGTGGGATGTGATTGAGTGGGATGTTCTCAGGGTACGGCAGGAGGGACAGATGAGGGGGAGGTGTGTAGAAGTGCAGGAGCTACCAATGTGGTCTCCCCCTCCCCAGCCTTCACCATCAGTGTCCAGAGCCGTAATCCCGTTACATGTGTCCCCATTAGCTCCGACGGGAGCCTCTATTGTCTCCCTGTGAGTCGGTCGGAGTCACCGTCCGGGCTTCGCCGTGTTTGCACTAGCTTCCCACACCCAGCTGTCCCCATGGCAATCCCACACACACAAACACACACTAATGGCTCATCTGTGGGTCGCAGGGTGAGGAGTGAGGTGAAACGGTGCTTGGCAAGATTTTGAGTTCGAAGAAATAGAGGACTATGCATTTACTGACCTTTGACTTATGTAAGGGATAATATCAAAGATTTGTGATGCCGCTGTCAACTCTGTGAGAGATTTTTATGATTAACTGTACACAATCCCACTTTTTTCACAGCTACAGCTTTGCGTTTTGAACCTAATTAAGTTAAAAAAAAATTTAGTCTAGCAGAGCCATGTAGGAAACTTCCTGAAGGGAAAGGGCATACAATTTTACTTTTATTCATGAGACCTAGTAATACCATGGTATTCTTTGAAGAATATTTTACTATGTAAATTTCACAGTTCATGCAAATTTGATTTTTTTTTATATATTAATCCTTCATTTTATGAGAATGACCTGCTGACTGTACATTTTCCCACATATTACATGGCTACTTTCAAAATAATTGAATTAAAAGGATGCAAATATCAGTTAAAATGGTTTAAGAATTACAGAAATGCACTACTTTTCAAACAAACTGTATGATTTTCATTGAAATAAATGAATACTTCACTACTTCAGCAAGTTTTACATAAAATTTAGTTTCAAATAAATGCTGTTCTTTTGAAATTTATATTCATGAAATCATCCTGAAAAAGAAAATTAAGCAACACAACTGTTTTCAACACTGAAAATAAGAAGAAACATTTCTATTTCACCAAATCAGCATATTCTGATGATTTCTGAAGGACCATGTGACACTGAAGACTGGAGATTGCGGAAAATCCAGCTTTGCATCACAGGAATAAATTACATTTCAAATATATTCAAATAGAAAACTGTTTTTTAAATTGCAATTATATTTCACAATATTATTGTTTATTCTGTATTTTTTATCAAATGAATGCAGCTTTTTTAATGCCGCATTAGAAATGTCTTTCAAATACAATAAAAAATTCTGAATGGTATGGATATATATATATATATATAGCGCTCATGAAGAAAGTGAAGTTTGCAGATTGTTTGGGTCTGTCTCCTCTGTCCACCCTACAGATCCATCATGCCGTTGATGGAAAGCTAGACAGACAAAGCTGACCCAGGCCTGGTCACCACAACCCCCCTGCGCTTCCTGTGCCTTCAACACAAAGCCTGCACTCATGCAGACACACAGCAAAGTATCTAAAGAGTTTCAAATTGCTTTGTTTTTCTTGACTATAGAGAAATATTCCCAAAGAAGCAATGAATGCTATCAGAATCAACCCGTTGCTTTTTTGTGAGAAGCGTGTTACAGTATCAGTGAGGACCGCAGTGTGAATCTATTGTGCTTTCAGCTTCCCTTTATGTCTCTGTGCATGTGGATTTGAGTGTCTACCCAATTGGAATATATTAGCCATGTAATTTGAGGTCAACAATTTCACTGATCCATGCCATGCATTTGAATGAAAGTCATTTGTGTGGGCTCTGGTGTTGATTTAAGGAGTTTGGCCCTCTGGAGAACGTGACAGCCAAATCTAAAAATATTATTATAGATTATTACAGTGTGCGTTTGATGATGTCTAGAACCTTTTATGCAACAAATTTGGCTGACAAATCTGAAAATTAAAATGTGTTGTTGTTCCAAACCTGCATGGCTGAATCTGTGCAACACAAAAGAAGATATTTTGAAGAATGTTGGTAACTGTTCCCAATGATTTCTTGTGTATGGACAAAAAATACATCGGAAGTCAATGTCATCAACATTCTTCAAAATATCTTCTTGCATACAGGTTTGGAACAATATGTGGGTGAATAAATAATGACAGACTTTTCAGTTTTGGGTGAACTGTGTAAGTGTCATTTAGAGGGAAAGTTAATCAACATTGATTAGCAAGAGTGTTTGGGGCTCACCAAACTTCACTGGAGTTTGTTCACTGTTTATTGTGACTGTGTGTGTGACAGCGTGTGTGTGTGTGTGTGTGTGTGTGTGTGTGTGTGTGTGTGTGTGTGTGTGTGTGTGTGTCTGTGCCCTCAGTGATCTGAAGTACTTTCCGGTTACCATGACAATAGTGCTCGCTGAGGGTTCGGAGAACAATCACCTGTGAGTTGCTTCGCTGGCCGTTGAGGTCTGTGCAGCCTCTGAGAACAATTGCGCCACTATACTATATATATTTTTTCTAAACGAACGAGCATCGCACAAAAAGCTTATTTCTTTCAGTGAACGACCACAGCAACATAAAATTCGCAGAACTGTAGTACATTGTTTTTTTTTACAGACGGGAACCAATCTAATAAAACATCATGAACTGACATTTTGGAATTTGCACAGCACAATTCATTTTGTTCACAGTCACTTAAAAAATGTTTTAAGTGAATTTCCGTTCACCATTCGCTTCTGTTCCGACCCCCTTTGCGTCACGTATAAATGCCGCGCACTTTTTGCAAATGACCAATTACTCTCTTGAACGGTCACCCTTCACTTTGACAAAACTGGACGGCGCTCAACGCCTGTCTATGGGGCTTGTTGAGACCCAGTCTCTGGCCCCTAAATGCTGGGCTGAGGGTCTCTCTCTTCTGACCTCATTTGCAATGCTAATGGTCAGGAGACAGCTGCCATCTTACATGGAACATGGCCTCTCAGAATTTCCCAAAGGGGGGAAAGAGGAATAAAAAAACAAAGGCAGCCGATAAATGGGTTTGCCTATTATTCCCCGGGCCTTGTGTGCACTGGGTCCTTGAGAACATGAATTTGAATGACAGCCAGCGAGAGAGACCGGGAACGGCGTAGTAAAAAAGCAAAGATGTCAGTATGAATCTATAATATCAAAAAACAAAACACCGTAAAGTATTATTTTTAAAAGCGTGCGAGTTGTGCTCATCAGCAGAATGCTGTTTTAACAATAGCAAACAGAGAGCGCTCTTAATTTAGCCCTCATTCTCTCAGTCACTCAGCCCCGCTCCCATGCAGACTATAAGTGTCTCTGTGAGTGATTGCGCGAGCTCTCACCGAGTGGAGAACACTCGTGGATATTGTAGCGAATATGATGCATATGTGCATATCTGTCAGAATGGCTTTGTGATATCAGCGGTGGAAATATCTCTATTTACTTCTGCTCATCAGAATTAGAGACAGCCACGATACTCCAGCTGAAGGTTAATGGCTCAATGCGCCTCGTGCAGCTTTTGCTAAACTCTTTCTCTTTGGCTTTAAAGGATTTCCAGTCACACAGTGAATGGTACATAACCTCTTGCAATCAACAAAATAGTGATTTGTTTACCTCTGTGTTGTCACTGATACTGGCTATGAATTTGTGTTATGATCACAACAGGAATATGAAGTTGCTGTTTTGTAAAATACATTCTTAATTGAATATAATTTCAGATATATAAGTAGATATGTGTTTGGAAGGGAAACATGTTCAATTCGGCTGCATCTTAATATGCCTACTTTCCTACTTTACGGTAAAAAGTAGTATGTCCGAATTCACAATTCTCATAAAACTGTAGCCCCTGTAAGTTCCCAGATAGGCGAATTGAGAATCCAATGGACACTTTACTATCCCATGAGGCATTTCAGTATGCCATGCACAAGTCCTTCAGGAGGTTGGAGATGTTTTTCCCCATTGTTCATCGGCTGATATGATGCTTGGAGTTTATACTGACACCTATTGGAGTGGATGCAGCATTACACAAATATTACACGAATACTCTTTTCGCAAGTGTGTTTGTCATATGATAATTTAACAAAAAATCCACAAACATGACACACTTTTATGGTTCTTGTGGTTGATATGCTTCTTGGAGTTTATACTGGCACCTATTGGTGTGGATGCAGCATTACACAAATATTCACGAATATTCCTTTCACAGGTATGTTTGTCACATAATTAAAAAAAATCCACAATATGACATACTTTTTTAATGGTTGATAAGAAAGGACATATTCAAAAGAATGCTAATTTAGAGAGTGTGCGATTTTGGACACAGCCTTATGATTTTGTTGTTGTTGTTTTATCGGCTGATATGGTTCTTGTCATTTATACTGGCACCTATTGGTGTGGATGCAGCATTTCACAAATATTTACTAATATTCTTTTCACATGTATGATAATAAAAAAAATCACAAAATATCTGTTATAGTGTGTTGTCTACGGAGTACTATTTGGCTAGTCATGTGATCTCAAAGTGACAATAAATAAATAAAAATGCTTTTTAAGGCCACTGAGACTTCATCACATGTGACTACAATGTCAACATATATGTCAATTAGTACTAATAATTTCAATAGGCACAACATTTCTTTTAAAGACAAACATATTTGCAACCTATTTTTCTTCTGTAATGTGATCAAAATCGAACAAAACCGAACATTCAATGCTTCGTTTAAAAATAAATGATGGTGGGATTTTTGGTGGGCATGGTGATGTCAGCAGAAACGAAGATTTGTTTCAGAGGCAGAAAAGTTATTACTTCTTGCTAAACGTTTACCAATATTTTTTATTCTGCATAAATCATTCTTTTGACACTGCATACTGATGTATCATGTGTAGTAAAAAAACATAAACAGGGTCAGTTCTGATTTAATGTTTCATTTAGGTATACCATATTGAATTTCTGGGATGAAACTGTAGAAATGTTCAAATGTTGAAAAGGCACGTCCATCCACAGTCATAACGATGGCTACTGCACTGTGTGTGAGTGTGTGGGGATGAGGATGTATGCAGGGGCCATAGGAAGTAAGAGCCTCTCTTCACAACTCTTTCATTATTGTTACAATTACACTAGCTCTCTTCAGTGCCTGCACTCTTCCCTCTTTATAATGTTTGCTCAGCCTGCAATTGGGAAATGAGGTGGAAAACGATGTGTGTGTGTGTGTGTGTGTGTGTGTGTGTGTGTGTGTGTGTGTGTGTGTGTGTGTGTGTGTGTGTGTGTGTGTGTGTGTGTGTGTGTGTGTGTGTGTGTGTGTGTCAGCCATTGATACCACAAGTTAAAGAGAGAGTCTGGAGGTGCCAAGCGCAAAACACAAGAATGTTTCCATTTAAAGACTTAGTTCCCTCGTGGGGGTCTCTTTCTCTCTCTCTCTCTCTTCCCACCCTGTGGGTGTCACAGCCATAATCTAACCCCGGTACAGCACCGCCCAGATCATTATAGACTCTGATCTGGAGTCAGAGAAAGGGGGAATTAGCTTGGAACACAATCCCAGCAACCTTTGTGACCCCGGCACAAAGCCAGAGCCGGTGGGTGTCCCAGCGGCCTAAACCACTCCATATGTCCGGACAAAACTGTTACAATGGCCAACACAAAGGAAACACAGTGGGAGGGACAGACTTTCTGTGTGTGTGTCTCAGAGGAATTTTTTAATGTTCTACTCGTGTATTTGATCATAACTCATCTCTTGGAGATTAATTACTAGCATTATGAACATATATATAAACAAAGCTACAGTGACATTGTGATGAAGCCAGTGCATGGGTTATAAGCTCCTCCTCTCTTTCCCTGTAGCTATCCTGCTGTGTGGATGTTAAGTAGCTCTTTGTGTGTGTTAAGAGAAGGGATATCCTACGTCCATCCACATCTCCCGCACATCTCCGCCCCTGTAGAAGAGAAAGTGACACAGAGATGATATCGGGATGGTTGAATCAGTTTTCAGCAGACGTGTCTGGGAGATTAGAAGGTAGTATGACACTCTGTGCTGTTGTCCATGGATTTTTTTTGGGTCAGTCTGGGTGTTAAAAGTATGGTAATATCCATCCATTGTCTTCCCAATACACATTACATTTCATTTGAATGCAATGTAACACAAAACATTTAGCGAGTCTTAGCACTTGTGTATAGAAATTATGATTCTCTTTCCCCTCTTGAAAAAATGTATCATGGTAAGCTTTATTTTTTGTGCTGTAAAAATCATAATACTGCAGTGATGCACTATACGTATGTTAATAATAATATACATGGGATTTTCTTTAAATAGTGGCATTTAATAATAATAAGGATAATAACAATGGCATTCTGTCATTGTTTAATATGGCATACTGCTCTCTGTATACTATTTATAATTTTTGTTTTAAAAAGAATTACAATCCCTGCACATGACGTGCATAATAATAATAATAATAAGTTCCTCCGACTTACTAATTTGTGGCCATGTTATACAAATGTGTTCCCTCATTTTAGTTATTATGGCCACCTTGTATTAATTTGTTCCCTACTTTTAATTTAAAATCTAATATAAAGTACACGGTTCCATAAATATGCAACAATACGTTTTAAACAGCAGTATGCTGTCACATGATATGACACTAATATTTCATTCAAATGATGTCTATGTATCATTAATTATCAGTAACACTTTATTTCGTTAGTCCACTTTAGACATTCTACTAATAGTAAGTAACTTTGCAACTACATTTCAACTAGCAGTCATTAGTGTATTAGTATACTGTCTGCTTAATATCTTCAAATACTTTATTTTGATGGGTTGACAACATACAACATACAGAGTATGAGAAACTTTGCAAGTATATGTCAACTTATTCTATACTATCCCTAAACCTACCCTGCTGAGAGTTAGTAGACATGTAGTTACAAAGCTATTTATAGTTAGTAGAATGTCTAAAGTGGACTATCACAATAAAGTGTAACCTAATTATCCACTATTTATTATTATACAATTTTATATAAAAAATGTCTTTATTTAAATCTCGGTAGTTTCATACAAGCTGAGCTCACTGTGTATGTACACTCACCGGCCACTTTATTAGGTACACCTGTTCAATTGCTTGGTAACACAAATTGCTAATCAGTCAATCACATGGCAGCAACTCAATGCATTTAGGCATCTAGATGTGGTGAAGATGACTTGCTGAAGTTCAAACCGAGCATCAGAATGGGGAAGAAAGGGGATTTAAGTGACTTTGAACGTGGAATGGTTGTTGGTGCCAGACGGGCTGGTCTGAGTATTTCAAAAACTGCTGATCTACTGGGATTTTCACGCACAACCATCTCTAGGGTTTACAGAGAATGGTCAAAAAAAAAGAAAATATCCAGTGAGCGGCAGTTGTGTGGACGAAAATGCCTTGTTGATGTCAGAGGTCAGAGGAGAATGGGCAGACTGGTTAGAGATGATAGAAAGGCAACAGTAACTCAAATAACCACTCGTTACAACCAAGGTATGCAGAATACCATCTCTGAACGCACAACACGTCGAACCCTGAAGCAGATGGGCTACAGCAGCAGAAGACCACACCGGGTGCCGCTCCTGTCAGCTAAGAACAGGAAACGGAGGCTACAATTCACACAGGCTCACCAAAATTGGACAATAGAAGATTGGAAAAAACGTTGCCTGGTCTGATGAGTCTCGATTTCTGCTGCGACATTCAGATGGTAGGGTCAGAATTTGGCGTAAAGAACATGAAAGCATGGATCCATCCTGCCTTGTCTCAACGGTTCAGGCTGGTGGTGGTGGTGTAATGGTGTGGGGGATATTTTCTTGGCACACTTTGGGCCCCTTAGTACCAATACCAATGAGCATGAGCATTGTTTAAACGCCACAGCCAACCTGAGTATTGTTGCTGACCATGTCCATCCCTTTATGACTACAGTGTACCCATCTTCTGATGGCTACTTCCAGCAGGATAATGCACCATGTCACAAAGCTCAAATCATCTCAGACTGGTTTCTTGAACATGACAATGAGTTCACTTTACTCAAATGGCCTCCACAGTCACCAGATCTCAATCCAATAGAGCACCTTTGGGATGTGGTGGAACGGGAGATTCACATCATGGATGTGCAGCCGACAAATCTGCAGCAACTGCGTGATGCTATCATGTCAATATGGACCAAAATCTCTCAGGAATGTTTCCAACACCTTGTTGAATCTATGCCACGAAGAATTAAGGCAGTTCTGAAGGCAAAAAAGGGGTCCAACCCGGTACTAGCAAGGTGTACCTAATAAAGTGGCAGTATTGAGTTTATATATGTATTAGTGCTGTCAAACGATTAATCGTGATTAATTGCATCCAAAATAAAAGTTTTTGTTCACATAATGTGTGTGTGTACTTTGTATATTTATTATGTATATATATATATATATAAATACAAACACATGCATGTACAGTATATATTTAAGACAAATATGTTATGTTTATATATTAAATTATTTATATATAATATAAGAGTATAAATATATAAATGTATATACATGTAAATATTTTCAAAATATATACTGTTTGTGTGTATATTTATATATACATCATAATATATCCAGTACACATACATATATTATGTGAACAAAAACTTTTATTTTGGATGCGATTAATCGCAATTAATAATTTGAGAGCACTAATATATATATTTTAAATTCACTATTAAAAATATGGTAACAATGTTATAGTGGGATGGGATTATGCCTGTATATTTTACTTCTTACAACCATGTATGAAATATGCAATGAAGTGATAACTTGAACCACCAAAATTGAGCTTAAATCGTACTGACAACATTATAATACTGAAGGGACAATATAAAATCACATGATGAATCAGAATTCATCGTGGCCTTTCTAAACATGGCCAAGACTCCTACTGTATATAGATGCTGCACAGGGTCACACAAACAAATACCAAACACCCTTAAAGTAACACATGACACACAAGTAATGGAATAAACCTTAACTACTTATTAGAAAATGTAACACAAAACAATCTAATATACATTACTAAAACAAAAAACAAAACTATTTAAATAAAACAATAATATTTGATGTCACATGCAGGGACTTCTGGGAATGTGCTCTTATACAGTTTTCCCCAGTACATTTTATATAAATCATGCATTTTTACTTCCAGAAGCCATCTCGCAGTACTTCTAGTAAAATATATAATGCCATGTTAAATCCTATCTCACAGGTTACTGTACAAACTGCAAACATATTTTACAATGTTTGCTATTCGAAGCATACAGCAAATTTTTTTTTTACTTTTTATTATGTTACCAAGTTACTGCAGCTTATTAAAGCATCAACAACATTAATATCAATGATCTAATGAAGGAAACCAGAGAGTTACCATGGTAATGTAGTCTCTTAGTCATTGATTAGCTCCTACAGGATCAAAATGGGCTTCTGTGCACAAGACCGTCTTACGCTTCAGTGTCTAAATAGCGCATGAACTTATACCCTTAATATTATATCTGCTTCATAATTAGGCCAATAGAGCAGTCCCTGTTTACCCTTTCCTCTTCCATGTCTCTCTCGCTTTCTCTCGTCTCTCCTCTTCAACCTTTTCTTATTAGAAGGCCCCCAGCTGTGTGTCGGATAGGATCAGAGGCTGCCTCTATTAGCCTGGTCCATTTGTTGAGCGATTGAATCGCTCTCATCCCTCTTCTCTAGTCTGGCCTCTAACCCTCTCTCTCTACCTTACCCTGCCAGAAGGGCCTCTCAGCACTCAAAACACAATGGAGCCTGATAGAAGTATGAGGCAAACCAAATGCAAGGTGACTGTGTGTGTGTGTGTGTGTGTGTGTGTGTGTGTGTGTGTGTGTGTGTGTGTGTGAGTGAGAGAGAGAGAGAGAGAGAGAGAGAGAGAGAGAGAGAGAGAGAGAGAGATGAAACATATGTTTCCATGTCTACTGTTTTATTTCAAGATACCATGCAGAAGAGTGTTTCTAGGTGGTTGCCCGAGCTGTTGCTCTCTTACTATCCAGAAGGTGGCATACTTGCACAAGCACAGAGGCCCAAGCCCCCTTCCCCCACCTTCTGTGTCCTTTCTACCACACTTTTTGAGTCCTATGGGCACCACAAGTATCCTCATCTCCAAGCTGTCTACTCTTCAGAAGTCGTACAGTTACCGTACGTCCTGATGGGCATCGCTCTCTGGCAGTCTTTCCATCTTTCAACTCCAATGCATGAAGTGCCGTTCAAAGGCTTTAAGAGAAGCACACTTGTTTCTAAACTAGTGAAGAAACAGGATTTTACACGCTGAATGCCATTTCCACAGCACCGCGCCGTCAACGTCAGTTGTAAATTCGAACGTCGGTGGGTGTGTGTGCTGCTGAGATGTTTCTCATTTACCCGAGGAGACTTGAAGATGGTTTGAAGGCTTCAGGGGAAAAGAGCTTGTCTTTACTATGCCCCCACATTCACATCCTCTCATATTCTGACCTGCACTCAAAAGAAACGTCTCTGCTTGAGGAGGGATGGCAGTCAGTGAGGTGTTCTGCATGGTTGCATCTGAATGTCCCTTTTTTCCAGTTTTGAGGGGCTCACTTGACCGCCCCTTTCTGGCACACTGAGAGATGTAGGAGAGAGGTTAGAGAGCTGCTTAAAGCTGTCAGTCACACGCTCGCTGACTCCATTGGGGCCTGTTGGGAGTCAACCGAACTACTTCCTGAACTGCTCAACGCATGACCTTATAAAACAGTGGTGGGTTGCAACCTAAAAAAGAAGCTGTTAGGATTTTGCCATGGATTACCAGTGTTAAATGCAAATAATGAAATGCGACTTGTGGCGTATTGGTGTATAGTTAAGGTTGGCAAATCAATATATATTTTAAATAAAGCTTCCCATATTCCAACACATTCTGTGTCTTGTGTTGTTGATGTTAAAGGCCATGCTTCAAATCAAGCTCAATTTAAGCTAAAACATAAAAATGCAAGGTAAAAAAAAACAACCTAGACACCATTAAACAGGTTCACTTGCCATGAGAACAAATATAGTTGTGTCCCAATGTGTTTTCCCCCAGTCAGCTATCAATATAATAATAATAATAATTGTATACTTGTTTTAATATTGTATAATTTAATATAATATTTAATATAATTCAAATGAATAAGGTTACAGTTATCAGTACTATTTTTATTATATTAATAATTTACTAAAATAATACATTGGAACACAATCTGTGTTTATCTGCTAATTATTATAATTAAAATAATATAATTAAAATATATATTAATAATAGCAATTATTGATGATATTAATAACAATAAAATTGCATTTTTAAGGGCATGTTTCTTTACTTTTGTACACTTTTTACATTTCTGTGGTTCTCAGAAGTGGAAGTTGTCATAGTTAGGTAAACTTCTATAATGGTTAGCAGAAACTACAACAAATATAATTTTTGCGTGCCCATTTGTCTCAATTTGTCAAAAAAAAAGAGAGAGTTTTTAAGACCTTCAAAAGACATAAAATAAAAAAAGTTTTACAGTGGTCAGAAGACAGACAGATGTCACTTCCTTTTATTAGAAATACTTAGAAAAAAGTATTTTATGTCATTTAACACCAACGTTATAAATGTACTTTATTTCTTTAACTGAAAATATAAAAACAAATGTCTGATAACTGTTTGTTCTTATATATAGATTTATGATAACTGTGGAAATGCCCTCACAGTCTATGCGAAGCATCCATTTCTCACTTGTCCAATGTCAAATATCACTTCTCTTTCTTTTGTTTTGGTATTTGAGAAAATTCAAATAGACAATGCTGTTTGATTCAAAACAAAAATGTCATTTACATACATATCCATTTTCATTGCTTTGCGCTTTTAGATTTAGACAGATGTTTCGTTTTTCCTGAAATCCGTCCTGGTTGTTTTTGGCTCGGCTGTGAATGAGGTCTCGTCCTCTGCGGTGCCCTTTGATCGTGGCCGTTTGTTCTGGCAGACTCCATCTCCATGGAGATGAAGGAAAAACTCGGCTTTCTGAGCACAAAAATAAACCTACCTGGCCTTGCCTGAAACATCCTTTAATTGATTCTATGCTCCATGCAAATATACTTCTGCACTAATGGATCCTATGTTTTGTGTACATTATGCTGTATTTCTGTCCATTCTCAGTCTGCTGTGGCCCGGTAACCTTCATAGCACAAAAACGAAATCTTTTATTTAAATCTATAGAAGCACTGGCCTTGGAGAGCAATGCTTAAGGATTCTTTTCTGTCACTTGTCAAAGGCCTTGCTGGGCCTCGACCCATATCACCATTAGGGATGCTTGTCCTTTGTTTGAGCAAAGGCTTTTATTTTTCCACCAGTCTCCATCGTACTGATGATAACAGACCTGGATTCAGAGGTAATTTACAGTTGATTGTGCTCCAGCCACTCAGTTCAGGAATTGAATGGTTTACATGTCTATGTTTCTTCTTTCATTATGCTGGTCCGTGTAGGCTGGTAATTTGTCTACTTTTCACACCTCGGGTTCATCATCATGTGCTTTTTCATGAATGCTCGGAAAAAGAAAAGACTGCATTCCTTCAGGAGCTTGGAGAAAACAAGTCCCCATAAAAGCCGGCAAAAGCAGGAGTGATGTGGACGTACAGTTTCGTCTGAGCTTAAGGATTCAAGCACCAATTAACCCTCTGAATCAACCTGAATCTACATTTTTATTGCCATCACACTAGATAGAGCGCACAACGCTTGTGGGAGGCCAGATGTCATGTTGTGTAATGCAAAAGTTGCTTCACGATCAGTCTTGGAGTTTAGAGGTGACACTTGACCTTCTCCTTTGGTAATTCAGTTCGCGGCGTCATTGACTCGGGCCACGGATGGTGTCAAAACCATCTCTGAAACTTTTAAATTGCACCTTCAACTGGCCTTTGTCAACTCCTCAGCTAATTCTGATTGTGATTTGGTGTGGCTGAGGGGCGGATGGATGTGGGTGTCGCCGACGGAAAAAGACAATACAATTAAATGATTAACGCGCAACAGGGCCACCGACAATTAAAACTATTATGGAAATTAAAATGACATTATGTCACAGCGGAGAGTTGATGATACCCGTGTCGTCTTTTTAAAAGCAATTTTCATAATTCCAATAATTGAAATCATAGCATATTCATTCGTTTACCGGGTGAGGGGGGCTAAGAGCGGCCACTAATGAAACCCAATCATTAGCATCCAAACAAAGTAATTGGCTAGTCCTTTATCTTCGGAAATAGGTGACAAGGCACAATCACCCCCCTCCATCAGAATGCAAAAACAAGTAATTAAACCGCAGACAAAGATGAGCCCAGCTCGCTGTTCGTGCACCGTGCACGTTTGAAAACAGCACTGATTGCCTTGATTAGAGACCTTACTGTATCCTCTGATTTTGTTTATGGTTATACTTTTAGGGATGGGGTGCAGCGGGGTTGGGAAGGGATGTGTTTGTGTGCGGGAAGGTTCGAGTGTTATCCTTATGCTTCCTTGCGAAGCCCTGAAAATATATGTTGAATGCTCTCATTAACTCTGTATGTTTGGTGTAGGGAACGAGATCAACTGTTGCATGTTTTATTGTTTTACATGGCTCTCTCAATGCTCCATTCTGACAGGTCAGTCGTGTATTTGAAGGATCAGATATTTACTAATATTCATTGCCAACTAGTAACATTGTCCAGTTAACTAAAATCAGTATCATGAACAAATGAGTCTGCCATTGGCTGAAAGGCCTTTTAATGTGATTAGAACATATTTAATTCATGAAATGTGTCTTAATCATGCATATTAATGTCTTTTACACATTGAGAAATTATATATTTGTTGTTCTTTAACTGCCATTCTAGCTTAGGATACTGTTAGCCGGTTAGTCTTCTAGTTTATTAAATCTCATTGATATTACCGTTGATCATTTGGCAAGACATGCAAATATCAAAATGAAAAATAATACAATTTGAATAAATGCCCATAAAATAAGGCTAAATTTGTGCCTGTATGCATAAGAAATGATAGCCTACACTACAATTACAAACAGCTATCCCTAGCTAGCAGAGCTGGGTAGATTACTTACAGATTGTAGTCCATTACAGATTATAGATTGCATTATGAAAACCTGTACTTAGTAAGGTAATATGGGTTACTCATTTTAGGTAATGTATTCTGACTACTTTTTAGACTACTATAAGAATACTTTTTATATAACTATCATTTGCCATTTAAGATACCATATTAATATAAAAAAGCAACAAGAAAGAAATTTATATTAACATAAAACACATTAAACCAGGTTTTCCAAACTGGGCTTAATGTAAGAACTGCAGTAGGTTTGTGAGTTGATTATAATTAATTAAATCGTAAAACTGTAAATAAAAGAAAAAAAAAAACTTGAACAATAAAAATAGAAATGTAACTTGTTTACTTGCAAATATGTTGTTAAATTATTGAACTATTAAGTATTTAAAGTATTTTATTATAGTATTTCAAGTAAGTATTTCATGTCAAAGGGGTTTGGCTGACAAAAACATTTGGGAATCCCTTTGTTTCATACATGGTCTAATTGCTTGAGAGTTGCTTTCCACCCCAAAGCAGAAGCATGGATTGCAATTTTTTACATGGCCATTATATATTATGAATATGTTCAAAGCTAAATAGTAGGATTTTTTGCAAGGAAAATTTTAAAGAAAAAAAAGAAGAATTAGTGAGTATCAATAATGTATTAATAATGTACTTCATACACCATTATGTGAATAATATGTAATCATGTAATTCATAAAAATTAACTGTAATCTGATTATGAGCATTATGTGATGCAATGTACTCTAATTACGAGTACTTGATTTTTGGAATCTGATTATGTTATTACGTAATCCAGGTTACATGTAATCAGTTACTAGCTACCCAGCTCTGCTGACTAGCAAACCAATATGACCAGTGGACCCGGTATTTAGTCAATTTGTGCTACCTTGTCAGATTTTGCTACCTCCCATTGAAACGTAGTACAATTCGACAACGCAAAACGCTACCTGTCATGTCTACACCTACACTTACCCCAACCTAAACCTACCCCTTACAGTAATGCAAAAAGGATAAAATGTCAGGACACCGGTTGTTTATTACACCAATGCTACTTTAATATGTCCTGTATCACTGTGAGCCATCTTTAGAATTCTGTCTTGAACTTCCGTTTTGCCGGTAGCTTTGTAGAATCACTGTTGAAGAGTAATTAGCTGGATTTACTTATTGTAGAGTTAACGAAAGTTATCATGTGCATTGTAATGTTAGAAGTGGATGTCGTAACAAATGTCACTAGACCGGAAAGATTTGAAAACAAGTGGTGCATTCATAAATTCATATTTTCTATTCGTAAATATGACAAAAGGCTGGAATACACTACACAAATTTTGCACAGATTTCCCCCCAGATTTATAATGTGGACGAGTCAACGCTAGTTGCCGAAATTCAGAGCCACTCTGCAGATTTTGGGCAGTCAGATTTTTATAGAAAATTGCTTTGTATATATAGCTTCAGACTTTCATTTTATAGAGTTGGAGGATTTCAGACATGTTTGATATTTTGAGCCAATTTTAGAAAATGTATTGCTTTCTTTTCTTGTCATGTGTCTCCTAGCAGTGAGTTGCATGCTTTTGTGTGCTATTATGTGAGTTTGTTGCTTTCTCAATGACTTGTGTGTGCCCCTCAGTCGTTTGGTATTTGATACCCAGTGTTTCTCTGTAATGATTTAAAATCCATGTAGATTGTAGAGTATTATAGCCTTATAGAGACAGTGCACCCAAAAATGAAAATTACCCCATAATTTACTCACTCTCAAGCCAGCATAGGTGTATATGACTTTCTTCTTTCAGACGAATACAATCGGAAATAAATAAAAAAAATTGTTCTGGCTCTAACAAGCTTTAGAATGGTAATAAGTGGGTGATATTCAATAAACTGCTCCAATCCAGGAAAGTGCTCCACACAGCTGTGTGTGTGTGTGTGTGTGTGTGTGTGTGTGGGGGGGGGGGTTGTTAATAAAGGCCTCCTAAAGTGAATCGATGCGTATTTGTAAGAAAAACATCCATATTTAAGACTTTATAAACCAAAATTTCTAGCTTCCACTAACTGGTATATGCGTTCACGAGAGTGGCGTTCCAGGTCGAGAGAAAAGTGGCTGTCGAATTGTGATCTGATATGTTTCAGAAAGCAACAATGCCAGCTGCAGACATTACTCTAATCTTAAATGCCACATCTTCAGAAATCATTTTAATATGCTGATTTGGTGCTTAAGAAACCTTTCTCAATATTATCAATGTTGAAAACAGTTCTTAGTATTTTTGAGGAAACTATGATACATTTTTTCAAGATTCTTTGATGGAAAGTTCAAAAGAACAGCATACATTTGAGATAGAAACATTTTATAACTTGATAAATGTCTTTAAAGTCACTTTTTATCAATTGAATGCATACTTGCTTAATAGCATTAATTTGAGTTTGCATTATTACTAGTGTTGTATTCATATACTTGCATAGAGTACCTTTTGGGCCGCTCATCTGTTCCTACTTTACAGCTAAAGAGCTTGGGTGTCTCTCACAGAATGACTGACACATATAAGAGGCTTGATGAGGCCCAGGGTTAAGGGGACAGGCAGAGAAGAAAGAGTAAGGGGTTTGAGGAAGACATCGGTAGGAAAATGCAGCCATGGATATCAGAAGTCGTGAGAGAATGAGCTGCTCAAACTCACCCTTTTACCTTCCACCCCCTCCTGACTTTCTTCAGTGGGGCATTTTTCCTGGCCTGTACCCTGAGGCCCATTATCCAGCCCTTCCGAGGGAGAGAGTCAACAACATAATGCAAGAGGCCTGACACAAAGCATCTCCCAACAACAGGACTCCCTTTTTCTCATTAACACCCTCCTTCACTCCTTCTCCTACATCCTCACCTTGAGCTTCCCTTTTCCCATCCTCTTCAGACCCATCCTCGTGTAACCTTGTGCTCCATCGAGAGCTTTTTTTCCCCCGTCCTGTGAAGTTTTAGAGAGGTTTCTTGAGTCTCACTGGTGGAAGAAAGCACCTTGTGCTCCTTTCTTTCCTTCTCAAATTTATCAGCTTTTCTGATCGAGCTACCTTGATTTTTTTATGACCCCGATGGGTTAATATTAGACCTTTCTAGTTCCTGTCCTGCTGCTTTCTTTTCCTGTTCTTTGTGCCTACTTGCAGATGGGAAAAATGTCCTTGGGTGTCTTTTTTCTTCAGGTTGGACAGGAGAATTGATTTACGTTTGTACACACTTGATCTGACCCTGTGACCGGCAGTGAGCATGTGTGTGTGTGTGTGTGTGTGTGTGTGTGTGTGTGTGTGTGTGTGTGTGTGTGTGTGTGTGTGTGTGTGTGTGTGTGTGTGTGTGTGTGTGTGTGTGTGTGTGTGTGTGTGTGTGTGTGTGTGTGTGTGTGTGTGTGTGTGTGTGTGTGTGTCAGTTGGTGCTGATGGTCCTATTACCAGTGTGTTCTCCCCCACCTCACTATACGCCGCTGTGGAATGACCCCGGCCACAAATAAATGGAATGGAAAGAAAGGAACAGAAATTCTTTTTCCACCCTCCAATGGACGAACAAGACTGAGGGCAAAGGGGAGAGAGAGACAGAAAGAAAGAGGAGCGTTGAGCATTTTAACATGGCTGAGGGGACATTCACAGGCAGCGCTTTTGGGATTGAGCACCAAAAAATTGAAATCAGAAGCATCAGGCTCATTCAGTCATGTTTCCCTTGGATTTGGGAGCCAAATGGATTTTGAATGCAACTTCCAAAAGATAGCTTGTTATCTTTAAGTTAGTATGATTAATGTTGGTAATAAAAGAGTGTTTGTCAGAGCACAATGATAGAAATTGCAGTTACACTGACCAAAGTTATAAACACAACACTTTTGTTTTTGCCCCCATTTTTCATGCGCTGGACTCAAAGATCTAAGACTTAGGCCTATTTCTCTCAAATATTGTTCACAAATCTGTCTAAATCTGTGTTAGTGAGCACTTCTCCTTTGCCGAGATAATCCATCCACCTCACAGGTGTGGCATATGAAGATGCTGATTAGACAGCATGATTATTGCACAGATGTGTCTTAGGCTGCCACAATAAAAGGCCACTCTAAAATTTGCAGTTTTATCACACAGCACAATGCCACAGATGTTGCAAGTTTTGAGGGAGCGTGCAATTGGCATGCTGACTGCAGGAATGTCCACCAGAGCTGTTGCCTGTGAATTGAATGTTCATTTCTCTACCATAAGCCGTCTCCAAAGGCGTTTCAGAGAATTTGGCAGTACATTCAACCGGTCTCACAACCGCAGACCACGTGTAACCACACCAGCCCAGGACCTCCACATCCAGCATCTTCACTGCCAAGATCGTCTGAGACCAGCCACCAGACAGCTGCTGCAACAATCGGTTTGCATAACCAAAGAATTTCTGCACAAACTGTCAGAAACCGTCTGAGGTGTTTTTTTCACGGATGAATCCCGGTTTTCACTGTACAAGGCAGATGGCAGACAGCGTGTATGGCGTCGTGTGGGTGAGCGGTTTGCTGTCAACGTTGTGGATCGAGTGGCCCATAGTGGCGGTGGGGTTATGGTATGGGCAGGCATATGTTATGGACAATGAACACAGGTGCATTTTATTGATGGCATTTTGAATGCACAGAGATACCGTGACGAGATCCTGAGGCCCATTGTTGTGCCATTCATCCACGACCATCACCTCATGTTGCAGCATGATAATGCACGGCCCCATGTTGCAAGGATCTGTACACAATTCCTGGAAGCTGAAAACATCCCAGTTCTTGCATGGCCAGCACACTCACCGGACATGTCACCCATTGAGCATGTTTGGGATGCTCTGGATCGGCGTATACGACAGCGTGTTCCAGTTCCTGCCAATATCCAGCAACTTTGCACAGCCATTGAAGAGGAGTGGACCAACATTCCACAGGCCACATTCAACAACCAGATCAACTCTATGCGAAGATGTGTGAGGCAAATGGTGGTCACACCAGATACTGACTGGTTATCGGACCCCCCCAGACCCCCCCCCCCCAATACATTAAAACTGCACATTTTAGAGTGGCCTTTTATTGTGGCCAGCCTAAGGCACACCTGTTCAATAATCATGCTGTCTAATCAGCATCTTGATATGCAACACCTGTGAGGTGGATGGATAATCTCGGCAAAGGAGAAGTGCTCACTAACACAGATTTAGACAGATTTGTGAACAATATTTGAGAGAAATAGGCCTTTTGTGTACATAGATAAAGTCTTAGATCTTTGAGTTCAGCTCAAAACAAAAGTGTTGCGTTTACATTTTTTGTCAGTATGCATTTTATTTTAAGGTATCCTTGTTAGAGTGTAATTATACAAGTACCGAGTAATATTAATTGCCTACATGTACTTACTATATGGTTAGGGTTTGGCTTAGGGTTACTTGCATGTAATTATGTGTAATTAATTGTTATTTTAATAGTAAGTACATATAACGTGTAACAAGGACACCTTACAATACAGCGGTACCGAAATCACATATTCATATAAATGTGGTCAATCTAAATGTGTTTTGATTTTACTGAAAATTCTGTATGTAATTAGATGCTATCCATACCACAAAAGTTTGGGGTTGGTAAAAGGTTTTGAAAGAAGTCTCTAGCGTTCACTGAGACTGCATTTATTTGATAAAAAACAGCAAAACATTAATTATGTCAAATATTGTGACAATTTAAAAATGACTGTTTTCTATAATTTAAAAAGGATCCTGTGATGGCAAAGCTGAATTTTCAGCAGCCATTACTTCAGTCTTCAATTTCACGTTCCTTCAGAAATCATTCTATTATGTTGATACAAGAAACTGGAGAAACATTTAATATTATTAATGTTGAAAACAGTTGTGGTGCTCTCTTCTGATAAATTAAGTATATACAACCCGAATTATGGAAATGTTGGGACGTTTTTTTAATTTGAATAAAATGAAAACTAAAATAATTTCAAATCACATAAGCCAATATTTTATTCACAATAGAACATAACAAATGTTTAAACTGAGAAATTTGTAAAATTGTATGCACAAAATGAGCTCATTTCAAATTTGATGCCTGCCACAGGTCTCAGAATAGTTGGGACAGGGGCATGTTTACCATGGTGTAGCATCTCCTCTTCTTTTCCAAACAGTTTGAAGACTCTGGGCAGTGAGGTTATGAGTTTCAGGAGTTTTGGTGTTTGAATTTGGTCCCATTTTTGCCTGATATAGGTTTCCAGCTGCTGAAAAGTTTGTGGTCATCTTTGACGTATTTTTCATTTAATGAATCACCAAATGTTCTCTATAGGTGAAAGATCTGGACTGTAGGCAGGCCAATTCAGCACCCGGACTCTACTAAGAAACCATGCTGTTGTAATAGCTGCAGTATGTGGTTTTGCATTGTCCTGCTGAAATACAAGTCGTCTGGAGGGGAGCATATGTTGCTCTAAAACCTTTATATACCTTTCAGCATTCATAGTGCCTTCCAAAACATTCAAGCTGCCCATACCGTATGCACTTATGCACCCCATACCATCAGAGATGCTGGCTTTTGAGCTGAACGCTGATAACACGCTGAAAGGTCTCCCTCCTCTTTAGCCCGGAGGACACGGCATCTGTGATTTCCTACAAAAATGTCAAATTTGGACTCATCTGACCATAGAACACTTTTCCACTTTGAAACAGTCAATTTTAAATGAGCCTTGGCCCACAGGACACGATGACGCTTCTGGACCATGTTCACAGATGGCACAGCGGATTGTGTTTACCGACAGTGGTTTCTGGAAGTATTCCTGTGCCCATTTAGTGGCAATTGACAATGTCAATGACCGAATCATGCCGATGAGTGATGCAGTGTCGTCTGATGGCCCAAAGACCACGGGCATCCAACAAAGGTCTTCGGCCTTGTCCTTTACGCACAGAGATTTCTCCGGTTTCTTTGAGTCTTTTAATGATGTTATGCACTGTAGATGATGAGATTTGCAAAGCCTTTGCTATTTGACGTTGAGGAACATTGTTTTTAAAGTATTCCACAATCTTTTTACGCGCTCTTTCACAGATTGGAGAGCCTCTGCCTATCTTGACTCTGCATCTCTAAGGCATTCCTTTTATAGCTAATCATGTTACAGACCTGATGTCAATTCATTTAATTAGTTGCTAGATGTTCTCCCAGCTGAATATTTTCTAAATATCTTGCTTTTTCAGCCCTTTGTTGCCCCGTCCCAGCTTTTTTGAGACCTGTAGCTGGCATCAAATTTAAATGAGCTCATTTAGTGGATAAAAGTTTAAAGTTTCTCAGTTTAAACATTTGTTATGTTCTCTATGTTCTATTGAGAATAAAATATTGATTTGAAAGTATTTTATTTTAAATTTTATTCAAATTTAAAAAACGTCCCAACATTTCTGGAATTCAGGTTGTAGTCATAACAGCATTTAATTGAGATAGAAAACCTTTGTTACATTAAAGCATCCTTGCTGATTCAAAGTATGAATTTCTTTTAAAGAAAAAAAATCTTGCTGACCCTGAACTTTTGAATGCATCTATTTATATATCTCCTATCATCATAAGATACAAAAATCTTTTTATCTCCCTTGCCTTACAAGTTACAATATTTCACACTAAAAAGTACTAACTTGTACTTTTTAAATGATCATTTATGCTGTCACTACATCTTTCATCATCACCCTCCTCTTTGAATCCTATTTAAGTCCTTCTGAAAACCTATTATCTTGAAACACCTGACATTGTATGCTGGGAGAAACAACACATCATCATAATGGAGAGAGACAAAGGGTCGTACGTTCCTCATACCTGCATGAGTGAATGCTTTTTAATTGTTGGTGATTTTCACTTGTTGGTGTTTTGCACACCTGAAACAAACTCTGAAAAGTCACCAAAGAGCCGCGGTGAGAGAAAACAAGCGGAAAGAGAAAGTGGAGGCTAAAAGAATGTGTTTGATTGCAGCTAGTGCTAGTTATGGATTAGTTGGTAGTGTTAAGCAGTTGGTCCATTGTGTTCTTTGTGCATTGCTGAGTGTTGCAGCTATTGAAGTGCAAGAGAGAGGGGGAAATGCGTGCACTGACATTCTCTAATCAAATACAGCAATCAGGAACCTCAAACCAGCATTACACCATTTACAATCCCTTTTAATTTATAATCAAAAATTGAGCGGGAGAGGGAGTCGGGAGGGAGAAGAAGAGAATGACAGACACAGGCAGGTCATTACATCTCTCTTTACTGGGCCGATGAGAGCAATGCAGAATTAATCAGTGGCCATTAGACTGTATTTACTCACCACTGTAGGGGTTGTGATCAGACCTACACTTCCACTAACCCTCCCTCTCCGTCTGTCACTGCATCTTTTTCTCTTTGCTGTGTTGTCTGTGATGGACAATCAGATGTATACTTCTCCTTGACCTTTTTGATGGAGGTCAGATCAGAGGAAGATATAGTATGTTGTGAACATAATGATATACGAGCATGTGCACTTTACCACAGAATGGAGCTTCTGTTCCAAAACCAACTTAAAAAGCCCACAAAGGCACCACAAAGGCTGCTCCAAAAGGTAGAAATTATGCTGGATCTATATGGAAATGGTGCAGATAGGGAGAAATGGTTTTATGAATAAATCTGGTTCAGTATTTAAAACTATTGATACATATTTTATGTCCTACTTAACCTGAATCTCTGCTCAGAGCACTGCCTACAAGGTCCTTTTTTGCTTTATTTGAATTTTAGTACTGCTGTCTATCGATTAATCGCATCCAAAATAAAAGTTTTTGTTTGCATAATATATGTGTGTTTTCTGTGTATATTTATTATCTACTGTATATATAAATACACACACATACAGTATATATTTAGAAAATATTTACATGTATATTGATATTCATATAATTTATATTAGAAATAAATATATTTAATATATAAAAATAACATATTTTTCTGAAATATATACATGCGTTATGAATCTTATGAATCCCTATCTGCAACAGAGGCTTTTCATAATTTAGTTTATGATTAATGTTAGATGATTCTTCATGAGCTAAAACTATTTATTACATCTTTTGAAGAGATAGTTCACCCAAAAAAAAAAAAATCCATTAGTAATTCATATTGTCCCAAACCCATAAGAAGTTCATCTTTAGAACACAAATTAAGAGCTTTGTGTCCCTGCATAGACAGCAATGCAACTGAAACGTTCCCAGGCCCAGACAGGTAATGAGGACTTTGTTAAAATAGTCCATGTGACATCAGTGGTTCAACCGTAATGTTCTGAAGCTACGAGAAAACTTTTTGTGCGCAAAGAAAACAAAAAATAACACCTTTATTCAATGATTTCTTCTCTTCCTTGTGAGCATGCATACACATCTATGATTAGATTATCATGTTGTTAACTTAGCAACATTATAACTCTATTGGAATCAACTGAGAATCAAACTTCCTGTAAACTGCATGTAAAGAATGCTAAATAGTGTGTTCCAATCAGTCAGTTATGAGATTACATTCCACTTACAATGCAGCTTGCCTATATAGGCCATAGACATCAAGACAGCTCACTATTATTTGAAACAAAGCAACTATATGTGCCAAATGTAAGGAAATACTTTGTTAAATGGGATTTTAAAGCAGTGCCGCTTCTTTCCTTTTGTGTTGAGTAGGTGTGTGTGCAAGTGTGTGCGTTGATGTCAACCCCATCAAGCATAGTGCAGGAAGCGAGACAGGTCGACTCTCTCTTAAATCACCTCCTTTAATCTCAGCCGTGGGCTCCTCTGACCTGTGTTAGCTCAGGCCAAACAGAGCCGAGTACATTTACTCTCCACAAATCAACCCTCATCCCGGTTACTCTGGAGCTGGACAGGATACTGAACTCGGAGACTTCCTGTGGTCCGCGGATATACTTTCTAATCTCAACAGTGTTTAGAGGCTCAGACGTTATATAAGTCTAATTTCTGATCCATGTGCAGGAGAGTTCAGCGGGTGAATCGACACTTGAAAGGACTGGCACTGCTTTATGGCATGAAACCTCTTTAATCTCCTGATAGCAGCACAAAAGAGTCACTGCCACACTCTCTGCGGCCGATAGGAGCAAACAGTTAATGATATTTGCTCAAGATTATCAGCCTCCCTCCAGTAAACCAGCGAGAGAGAGCGAAAGAAAGACGGGGCAAGGCTTTGTTGTATAGATGTTTGTAGGGTGTGACTGTGGCTATGAGGAATGTCACCTTTAGGGTGAATTATTGGGCAGTTTTTTTGTGGTAGTTTAGTTCACCAAGAGGTAATGCTAGAAGGTGATTGAAGACGGAATATGTTTCTATATTTGTAAAGTGCTATTAATTAATAAGAAACCCCATGAGAAATATCACACGGTGAACTGTGTGAAACACGAATTGAGGGTCAAATTGTACATGAGTGTTTATTTGTTTCTAAGGTGAGAGCTGAAGGAAAGCCAGAATGCTTCGTTGTCTTAGCAACCCGTAAGTATCTAAAGGACGGATCAGTGAACTGGGTTGAATGGCACGCAAGGGTGAAAAACTCGGCAATTAAAAGCAATGGAAGTGACAATTAATATTGTGAGTGCGCAAATAGAGTGCTATGCCCTTTCGAGAATGCTCAACACTCACCCCATGCTCGACTTAGCGCTTTTCTCCTCTTAAAATCCTCCCTGAAGACCTCTCCACTCTTCCACTTGGTGAAATGATGCTGCATGTTCTTTTCTCCGCTCGCATACTGTAGACAGACATGGCTGGTGCTCAGGAAAGGCAACTCAAGTGGGAACTTATCTCAAGCATATAAGAAAGCGTTAATCGTTGTCAGAGTTAAAACTTGTGATGACCTCTAACATAAACCTTAATTTGGGTCAAACACGTTTCTACTGTCAGCCTTTTACTGAAGGTAAAGCTTTCCATGTCTGGGACCCTACAGAAGGTGTAATGTGTAGTCAGCTGATCATTACTACGAAAAAACTGCTCTATTGCTAGCTACTAGGATGGGTCACACTGGTTGACTTGTTGACAAGTCCGGCGACTAATTTGTTGGAAAATTAAGCACAAAGTAAATCATGAGGAAGTGTCACACAATAAGCCAAAGCAACACTGATACAATCCACCTTTACAGTATTTAAACTTCTGGAGCTCATTATTAAATGCTATATTTTATAGGGGTCATGAACTGAGAAATCAAAATTCTGTTGATCTTTTGACATATAAGCGGTCATAGTGATATAAAAACATTCTGTAAGGTTTTTAGAACTCAAAACTTTCTCGTTATTTTAAAAACAGCTTATATTGAAGCCAATCTGCCAAAATGACAGGTTTTGGAATTTGGCACTTTATGACGTAATAGCGTGACTAAACACCGTCTCCTCAGAAGAAGATCAACGCCTGCTTCTACATCGCTGCCTGTTTAGCCCCGCCCACTGATTTGCGCACATAAAAGGTAAATGACAAGAGCGGCAAGTGCAGGTCTACGCAGAATGATACAATTTATTTGATGAACTTTATTTCTAATGAAGTGCCAGGCTGCGTCACTAAGAACTTGGTCCTTTTTTGAAAGATTGAAACTAAAATGATGCTGTGCTAAGTATACTGGACCCGACAGTATTGTCGCAACACACAAATGTGAGTAAATGTTTTCATTACGTGGTCACTATTGCTTTGTCTGTTATTACAGATCGTTTGATATATAGAGTATTAATGCGTTTTTAACCTAAATCACTGCAGTGTCCATCAGTGAAGGATAAGTCTGTCAAATTAACACAACTTTTAGCCAATCATAGCAGTGAGCATTTACAGTACTTCTGAGTCTACAGTCCTCCGTGCCTATTCAAATACAGTGTTCTGATGAGGGGGGTCAATAACAGGACAGAAAATAGCCTCTTACTTCTGAATTATGATGTTTTTTGATGTTGATAACATTATGTGGAGCTCAGAAAATAGTACAAAATAATAAAGCAGTTCTCATATAAAAAAATATACCAAATTATTAGCCTATGTTTATTGAAACTTATGCAGAAATACATAAGCATAAGTCATTCACAATTAACAAACTTGGGTGGTTTGTGTACATTTTGCATGCATTTATATATTTTTTTAAATATGGTTTAATTAGCATGCTATATATCTTGCTATTGTGACTAGCCGACTGTATACCATCCCCCACAACTACTTAACAATGTTTGGCTTGTCAGTTAATAACTGACTAGTCAATAAGTGAGGCTGACTAGATTGTGTAGATTTTTTTTCTTATTCTGTATATTTTAGTATTGATATATTTTAGTAGCTGTGCTTCAATTAGCGTGTTGTTAATTTAGCTAATTAGCTGTTTAATTAGTATTGGAGAGAAACTCTAGTACGTTTATATGACAACGATGCACTAAAAACAAAAGTTTTTCCCTTTGTGTTTTTGAAAAGTTTTGCGTACAGACAACAAAGTGGTCAAAACCATCCCCGTTCACATGGGTCCACAAAAACAACTTAAACACTGTATTATGCATGCCAGGCCGGTAAAGAAACACTATGTTCCTGTGCACATACAAATTCCTGTACTGAATTCACTTTCGCACAACGTCTCATTACCTTTAAAACAGAGATGATAACAGTATCGTTTTCAAAAACTTGCACTTTGAGACCTATTTTCAAAAGTGTGCATTTTAGGCCCCAAAAGGCTGATGGTGGATGAAAGTGTTTGGCGCATCCCTGTACAAAATAAATATAAAATGCACATAAACTATTCATTTGAAAAGAGACGATTTATTTTAAAAAGGGACCATGGAGTGAAACAAGATAAAACTAGCATAGCTATCTGTGAAATAAGATTCAAGTATTCAACCAGACCATTTTGCTCATGTATTCTCAATTTTCCCAGAAACATACCATTTAAAACATATTCCACAGCTTTTATGTTACGTACTGCTGCATGAAGTGTTGAGATACATCAAATTTCTCAGCTCAGGCTTTTGATGTGCTAATTTCTCTTGATGTACTTCTAGGTGTGGGCGTGTTTGTATATGAGTTTCAGGCATGTAGATTCACGCCATTGAGAAGCTGGCAGGTGTGTGCCATATAAAGCCGGCTGCAGACAGCATAGTGCACGGATCCTGAAGAACCACAGCTGATTCCTGCTGGAATGTATAATTTTCTCATTTACTTCACAAGCAGTTGGCCCTTCGCAAATTAGCGCAGGGCTCTGACCCCGACGTTGCACGCGGAGGAGACGAGGAGACGGCGTAATGCGTGACATACGGGATTTCAATCAGACACGCTCTCTTTCACACCCATCAAATCATCTCCATATACATAATTCATACACCTGTGAAGGGATGCGCTCTATTTCCACACTTCTGCAACATTAAGAGTATGATTACAGATTAATCTTCGTGCTTTGCCGTCACTTCATAAGAAAATAGTCCTCTTCTTTTATAATTTCTTGGGATTTACTCAACAGTTCTGGTTTATGAGCATTTTCAGTCATTTGGGCAGTAGGCTCTGTTTTAAGTCGTCTTGACATAAGATGCCCATTTTTAGCTTTTGTACTCAAATGTGGAAGAGGAGTTTTAGAGGAGGATAGCAAGCTTTCAAAGTGCAAAAAGTTTGAAAATCACCGTAGAAGTATCCTTAAAAGGCTCTATGTCTCATTTGTGATATTCCAAGTCATTCAAATTTATACAATAGCTATGTATGGAAAAGACCATGAGTATGAATATGAGTATGACTTTTACACTCTTAAAAATAAAGGTTCTTTATTGGCATTCCATGGTTCCACGTAGAACCTTTAACAACCATGGAACCTTATCCACCTTTTTCTTGCCGTAAAAATGGGCGCGGCCATTTGTACATTCTATGGGTCTAGCTTCCGGTCTCATATGTGTCCAGCTATTTTTAGCTGTACAAAATAATTCGTTTTGCTGCTTGATATTGAAAATTGGTGTGTCTTATCATATTATTTTAATGCATTATCTTAATTATGATCACACTGGTTTGTAGTGCAAACCATTTTACCGTTTACTGCACGTTGTTATTCTCATTATATACCTATAGCAGCTAATGAACCGGAAGTCTCACCCATATAGGCATACTTCCACTTTGAAGAAAAAGGTCTATACGGGTTTTGTTTTTTATAGTGGTAAATAGTTATATCGATTTTTTTACATTTTCTTTGAACTAAGAAACAATGGTTCTTTTAAGAACTTCACTGAAAGGTTCTTTGTGGATCCAAAAAAGGTTCTTCTATGGCAGGTGTTTCAAACTCAATTCCTGGAGGGCCACAGCCTTGCAGAGTTTAGCTCCAACCCTAATTATGAATGAATGAATGAATGAATGATGTAATTATATAGCGTTTATTGTGTATTGTTGTACAACCAAAGTGCTTTACAATCATGTGGGGGGTCTCTCCTCAACCACCACCAGTGTGCAGCATCCACCTGGATGATGCAACGGCAGCCACAGTACAATGGCACCAGTAGTTTTCCCAGGAGGTCTCCCATCCAGTTACTGACCAGGCTCAACTCTGCTTAGCTTCAGTGGGCAACCAGTCTTGGGCTGCAGGGTGATGTGGCTCCTGACTAATTAAACACACCTGATCCAGCTAATCAAGTTCTTCAGGCTCAATTGAAAACTACATGGTTTGTTTGTTGGAGCAGGGTAAGAACTAAACTCTGCAGGGCTGTGGGCCTCCAGGAACTGAGTTTAACACCCCTGTTCTATGGCATCACTGCAAAAAACCCTTTCGGAAACCCTAATTTTAAGAGTGTATGGTTTTGCATCATTTTTAAGCTTGACAGGTCTTGTCCATATTTATTTACATTATAAAGAGTAACCATTACAATCTTCTCAATTTTTCCTTTAGAGAAAGATAGTCATATGTGTGAGGGTGAGTAAATGACGACAGCAATTTGGGTGCAGAAATGGTAGTAGAGCACAGGCTACAGTGCAAAGGCGGGTGGTCAGAGGCTCGCCTGTCACTTCAACAGTAGAAAGTTAATGAATAAGTAGATTAAGCAGTAGACATGCTCTAACTTAAACCTCTAAGTCTTGCCATTGTTCTGGTGTGGATTGGATGTATATTGGTTGGCTAATCTTGACATGATAATGTTAATCATGTCTTTTGTCATACAAGTAAGAACCTGACGGACAATGCATTCAAACATCTACAATGCTGAAAAGCGATCTTACAAAACTCATCGATTTTGAGGATGAGGAAATTGTTCTCAAACCAAAATGTACTCTGAAATGCACATAAAGAAAGTTCTTTTTAGAGAAAAAATGTGAATACTTAAATGTGCAAAAAGAGTATATTTACGCTATTTGCTATTAATTAGGTTCAGTTAAACATGGATATCATAAGCATTTTGTATTCCATACACAAATAAAAGTCCACTGTTAGTAGGAAAAATATGATTCATCATTTCTGAATTTTAAAAAGTCCAGTACTTTCTTAATTAATATAATTAAAATGATGAAATAATGATCAAAATGCTGTTTAAAAAAACCACAGATGTCAATGTGACCAAACAACCCAGTCTTTTTATTACTATCCTTGAGACCGTTAATGTGTTACCTACTACTTGCTTTCACTTAGTCAACTTTATAAATACAAAGGAGAAACGCTTTTTACAGTGCATCTCCATAAAAATGTCGAGGCATGAAAGGCGAATCCAACAAAACAAATCATCACGGCCATGGCAGAGGTCAGCGAATTGGCTTGAGAACGAGCCCCACGCACATATTGAAATCTTTCAAACGACATCCTTAGGTGAACTTCAATCTGCGGTCGTCTGTATGCCCGTGTTTGTTCAAACATGCATTTGCGCGTTTCCGTTGGAGAGTGCGCCAGCGGCAGCCCTCCTGCTCTCAAAGCAGCCATTCTAGGAGCAATCAGAGCCCTGCCTGCAGGATCCCAGCCAAACCTCTCATCCTTAGTCTACTCGAGAGCTGCTTTAATTAACCATCATACCACAGATGGGATCGATTTTACCCCCCCACCCCCCGCTCTTCGGGTCGCACTCATTCTTTCTCTCCTTCTCCACCAACCTTACATGCCTTTCTCAACCCCCTTCTCTAAAGTCTTTCACCTAGCTCTCCTCCTCTGCCTCTCATCTCGTGGCCCTTCTTCTATATGCTCCCCTCTCCCTCTTTCTTTCTTTCTCTCTCTCTCTCCCTCTCTCTCTTCTGTCTCCTGCACTCCACTCTCCTGTACACAAGTCACATAATTGAACTGGAATAGAGCCAGACCCGGCCCCCCTCCTCCTCCGGGCTGCCTGTTTCCCTGCATCCCTTGGCCTCACCTGCTCAATACCTTATTAGTGTCAGGATCTGTGGAGAGCCATTGCGGATTAACTAGAGAGATATGAGATTGATTTCTGCCCCTTGCAGATGAAATTGGGTTCGGTCCTTGTATCTGTAGGTGTGCGCTCGCGTGTGTGTGCGACGCGTGCGCTCTCGGCGTACAAAAGAGAGCATGATGTGTTTTTTTACTGTGCTCAGGAGCATTTCTTTAGCGAGGAAAATGAAAGCCAGCTAATTAGCTATCTAGAAGCCCACATGTGTCTCAGTGTCTCTATTCTAATTTATTTTCCTCTGTAGCCCTTGGTTTTTTCCTCCATCTTGGACAGAGACCCCCTCCGCCCCGTCCGCCTCTGAAATTCTAATCTCAACTCTAATCTGCAAGCAATCGCGAGAAGAAATTACCTGTTGTGGCACATGCTTGTCCAGGCCTCGGCGTAAATAGCGTGCTATTGATTATTCATGGGTCCTGTGTGTCTCCTGCACAGCTAGGCATGTCAAGGAGTTTAACAGTAGTTGCCTATTGGAGGAGAGATTAAGGTCTCTTGTGGAAATGGGCGGCTGTGCGGTGTGGAGAGAGAAGGCGGGGTGGTAATGACAGGTCTGTATGTGTAAGGTAGTGCTGTTGGGGTGGTATCAGCTGGGCCGTGTCTCTGTGTGTAAATAGTAGGGGGTCAGGGCTCTTGCACAAAGAGCTTTGCCTGATCCCAGATTCAACTGGGTGGTTGACACAATGAATGTTAATGGATTGTTTTTTATGCGGCGTGACACGTTCATCTGCTTGACTTCATTTGTGTAATAGCTCCAGCGGTACTATTTTCGATGTGCAATGTGTTGCACTGAATGTAAAATGATCTATGAGTTTCAGTCTACAGAATATTCCAAAATGTCTGTGGTTTAAGGTTGATACCTTTACATGGTCATGCAGCATATCTACAAATCAATAGTGTTGTGGTACTCAAGTCTGAAGCCAAGACCATAATTTCTGTGACTAGTGAAAACTAGCTCATTCGAGTCCAAGTTCAGGCTGAAAATATGGTCTTGGACTCAAACTTGAGTTGGACTTGAGTCCAAATCCAGTCTTGTCTGGACTCGAGTACTACAACACCAATATAATTTAGACCAACATCACTGTTGTTCATACTTAAGGTCAGTTCACTACAAGTATGATAACTACAACTCATATAGCTTTAAAAAATTGGTCTAACTCTAAGAGAATAGCGAAGTCCACACCACAACTATAATTGGATACGTTTGATTTATGCGCCAATGTTTCCAGGTCTAAAAATATTGGTGTTCAGGACGCCGTGAGCCTGGAGACTGTAGTGTACATCGCTCAGCTTAATGTGTGCAAAAAAAAGCTCTCATAAACAGCTGTTAAAGATAGCATTCTTACTAGAGGCTTGGGCCGGGAAATTATATTCTTTACATCGTGACTTAACAAGTGGAAAGGTTACAGTTTATTTTAAGGTGTCCTTGTTACAGTGTAATTATACATTTAAGTACTGGGTAATATATT
The DNA here is from genome assembly GCA_027422405.1 of Ptychobarbus kaznakovi. Classification (NCBI taxonomy): domain Eukaryota; kingdom Metazoa; phylum Chordata; class Actinopteri; order Cypriniformes; family Cyprinidae; genus Ptychobarbus; species Ptychobarbus kaznakovi. Next base: position 8,999,130 of record CM049806.1, read on the forward strand.
AATTAACTACATGGTTAAGATTAGGGTTACTTGCATGTAATTATGCATAATTTATTGTTATTATAATAGTAAGTACATGTAACTTCTAACAAGGAGACCTTATAATAAAGTGTTGCCATTTTTTAAACCTGACAACCAATCAGAAGCCATCTGACTTTAAAATAAACCAATGGTGTGAGCTATAGTTTCCGTTATAGTTAACATTCTTTAATGTGAACAGGCTTTTAGGGTTAACAAACAAAACCTTTAAACTTTGGTGCATACCACATCCCGCCCTTGAATAATAACTACAATTGTGTGGCTTGTTGAGCTGTTACTTTTGAAAGTGGCTGTTTTTTTTTGCTTCTAACCGGTGAAACAATCCCTTAGACTTATTTATGTAGGGACCAGACTATGCTTTTTTTTTTTACTTTGGCCAGTAAATTATCACATATCAAAAGCCTGGCAACTACCCAAAACACCCTACCATTGTACAGCGAGTTTTAAACCACCATTTTTTGGGGGGAGAAAACTTAAACAATTGTTTTTAAGCTAGAAGACCTTGATAGAGGTGAAGCTGGTTCATACAAATGTTATCAGTTTCCCTTAACAAAAGTTATTCACTTTATTGACTCTTCACAGAAAATACACTTGACTGAACAAAATGAGAAAATAAATTAGACATCTAGTGATATGGATAATGCCTTTCAGCAGGTGATCACATCACACTATGACTCTTGTGTGTGCGAGTGTGTGTTTGTCAGGCAGTTTCTGACCTCAAAACACAGAGTCCAAGCTTATTGTGGTGTAATTTCCTCGTCCAAAGGCTGGAGTGTTTGTGTCAGAGTGAGGCCTCGGTGTGATTGCCTCTCCGTCACCAGTGTAAACCGAGGATAATGCTACGGCCACCTTCCCCACTGCAAAAACGGGATCAACACAATCCAATTTCTCTCTCTGCACAAAAATGGAATAATTTGAAAGAATGGAGTCGCCAAGACCAGCGCTTGGGATCCAGGGGGAAGATAAAGCGCTGTTAAAAAACAGCCATTACAAGAGGAATTGGGCGAGAGGTGTTTCAAGACAACAGAACCCCCAAGTCGACAATACAGATGGGAAGTGGCTTCCAAAACATCAAGTGAGAGAAAGCCACGGGTAAATTGATGTGTCTAACTAGCAATCTAGCCCAAAACAAAGCTCTGCCGAGACATGAGACATGCGGAAACATATTTTATGTGGATTACAGCTTAGACGCAGCAAGATGAGGTTTCCATGCCACGAGAGAAACTTGCAATGTGCTGTTTTGCATTTCAGCAGCTACAAGCTTCAGGAATCCAGGAGAATGCCATGTTGAAGTGACGCTTTTCCTCGTGCGATTACTAAAAATATCCCATTTTGTTTCGAAGCAGCTGGGCTCCAAAGCATCTCAAGTGCTTCGGAATCAGGTTTGTGTCTTCGCATGACAAAAACATCAACCAGTGGGGGGAAAAAGTTTGAAAAGCTCTCGAAAAGTCACCAGTTTCATGCTACGGTAGAGCTCCTAATTGCTTTCAGGTGTCTTCCTCTCAATGCACAGTGACTCTGCCACCAGAAGGAGGGCAAAAGTGATTTGTGTAGATGCTGGCGTTGCAGGAGGCCGGAGTGAAGCTGGGATGGGTTGGAGTAATCAGGATGGGGAACACACCCCCACCTCTTGTCTATGTGTGTCAGACGGGCCCACTCTGATGAATGGACCCTAGATTAGAGCTCACACAGGGCAGGCGCAGGCCTCAGGTGTGCAACCTAATGCATCGATGTTCAAGAGCGTATTTGTGTTGGAGCGTGAGTGTAGGTGTAAATTCTCTTTAAAAAGCTCGCTTTTTGTAAGGTGGAAAGACTCCTTGCAGCATGTTTTCGCAAGGTCACAATATGAGTTGCGCGACTCTTGCCGTTAACGTGAGAGCAAATTATACGCCAATTATACCGTTTCCTGCATGACTAATACATTTCCTTAACGGAAAAACTTGTAAATAATTACTAAATCATGACATAAGTTGTCAAGTGTTTGGCAAGAAAACACAATTCAACTGCTTGAGAGGATAATATACAAATGTCCACCTCCACAGTCAACCAGAGCAACCCTTACGTCGCATATGTATGATTGTCAATGACACAGATGCACTCCTGGCTGAACGTGAGAGAGTATGTGCAAGTATGGGATGCAGGGATCTAAGGCCGTCCAGCAGGGGGGGTTGGCAGTCAGCGGAGAGGGCCAATGGCTGAGGCTGTGTGGCTAAGTGTCTCATCAGCATCCTACTCATGTTCCAGGCCCACGCTCTAACTGCGCCCTGACTTGATTGTAATTGCCTGAATTCGGCTCCCGCTGCTCCATCCTGGCAATATAACTGCCACATTTTAACCCCAGCAAGCCTAGATACTGCCACACAGCCCTTTGGCTGTTTGGAAGGATGTTATATTTGACTCCGCTTGGGCAGCATCTGTGCATATATGGTCAAAGGTTTCTAAATATATTGCCTTTCATTTCAATTTGAATTGTGCTTGAGAATGGGGACAAATTAGCTTTTATGTCCCCCTCGATTATTTTGGTTAAAATATTTGTCTTTAATTCTGTTCCAGTAGCTGGTAGAGCACGGCGCTAGCAAAGGTCATGGGTTTGAATTCCAGGATAAACGTATTCTGATTAAATCATCATGGATGAAAATGTTGGTACATTTTGGAGCATTTTAGTAGTTAAAAACTTAAGACTTGCAAATTTGATTTGAATCTGTGATACATGTAATTTTGATATTTTTCTGGTCAACTTCACAGATGCCTTGTTAAAATGTGTATGAGTCTGGCTGTAAATAATTTGCAAAACCCTTATATATTATTTTTTTTGGCTGCACATGGTCTTTGTGGGATTTCCTGGAATATGCTCAGTGACTATAAAATTATGTATTTTTGTATTTTATATTTGTTTATAGTTGCCTGTATTCTATTCTATTCTTTCTGTCTAACTTGTTGATTTTATTTGTTTGATTTTATTAATATTTGGGTAAAACTTAAGGACCAATTCTCTTTATTAACTAGTAGCTTAATAGCATGCATATTACTATTGCACATTATTGGGCACATAATAATGCCTTATTCTGCATGACCATATTCTAGATCCCTTAACTCAACACAATACCTAAACTTAACAACTACCTTACTAACTATTAATAAGCAGCAAATTGGGAGTTTATTGAGGAAAAACTCTTAATTGTGAATATGTGTTCCCTTATCTTAAGTGTTGCCACTATTGGTTATGTATTTATATGTTGATTGGTTGCTTTTAATTTTATGTGTTACAATATTTTTCAACATACTACATTATTGTTTGAAAGGTGTGGGCTCTGTGGTTGTACATCTTGTCATTGGGATGCAATAATAAAGTCAGATTCCTATCTGTTAACTATTGAAAAAAACATCTTGCCTGTTGTACTTTCTTAATGCAAAAATCAGTCAAAGGCTCATTACCAAGACATCGTTTAACGAAATGCCTTGCTGATTTACCTACATTCCATTAAAACTTGGAAAATCAAAAAGTACATCCAGATACCTGTTGAAGTGGATGCATTGTACCAGCATGAGCGTGCGACTTCCTGCTGCATGGCAGGAAGCGTGCGGGCTCAGACCGGCAGGGTTAACTTCAGAACTCCCCTGCGGAGCTCCTCTCTCTGTGATAATAGTTGCTCGCGTAATGAAGAGCAGCCTGCTAGCCAACAGGTGGTCCTTTTTAAAGAGCCTAGCCACTGCACTCAGGACGGGAAAAAAGCTGCCATGCTAAAATGTGTCAGAATCTAATGTTCCGCAGAATGAAAAACCTGTTTTCTTCCTTTTGTTCAGCGCTAGAGATTCAGCCTTGTTCGTCATTGTTCACCGCACAAACGAGCAACAGTCTTTTTTGACACAGAGCCATGGGGGGAAGAAAGACTGAAGCTGACTAGTCACAGGAGAGAGAGAGAGAGGGGGGAGCTTTCTTTCCTTCTTTTTGGAGGGTTGAAGCCCATTAAGAGTTTGGGAGTTATGAATGGTTATGAGTCCGTGTCTCTCACTCGCACAATGTAGGAGAGCCAAAGAAAAAGAGAAAAACCTAACTGGCTTTTCTTGAGACTTGCAAAAAGTCTTAATCACATACAGGCAGAACAGAAGAGATAGTAAAAGGTAGCGAAAGAGCGAGAAAGCGTGTGACAGAGAGAAACCAGTAAACGAATCGGGACGGAAGTACCTTTTGCTACAGACAGAATGGCTGGGTGAAGTGGAGTGGATGGGGGTGGGGAACGGAGTTAATCCTCCGGGGGCCTCAAAATGTCCCCGTCTACCCTTATAAAATCATGAGAATATAGCCGCTGACTGCTCTACAGGCTTCTTACACTGCATTTTTGGTATGCTTCTACTTGTAAAAAAATTGATTTTGTTTGCCATTTATGGTGGTTGAGGAGCAATGCATTGATTCTACACCACTAAAATTAAGTCTCATATATTTAGGGAAAAAAAAGAAGAGAAATGAGGAACCGATTTGTAGAATAAGTCAACAAAGGACAAAGACTGACAGTCGCTTATGTAGACTATTCTTCACCTGCCTGCGTTCTCAGCTTAATGACCACAGGGACAAACGGACACTGCTGAGCTATACTTCAGAACAAAAGCCTTAATTCACTTTTATAATCCATTTGTTATTGTCAGGCCAATTTGTTCTCTTAAGCTACATAAGAGTCCAAGCCTGAGACAAAAGCTGAGGGGTAACAATGGCCAACTCCCCCCGTTTGCTTTGTTACTGTTCAAGTACACACCTCCCAGGGTGCATTGCGAGCCTTTTTCGGGCTCAGAAAGCTGGAGCAAAAATTAAAGAGGTCTGGTAGAACACCTGGAGGAGTCAGCTTTTGCTTCCCACTTCACTGTTACAACAGACCGCAGCCCTCACACAGAGAATTCCAACAAGTCCCGTGTTTTGACAAGCCTTCACTCAGGCAGTTTTAATTACTTGTCACGATGGAGTTGTCGGGATTGTGAATGAGGGTCTGAGCTGAGAGGAACAGGAACCCAAGGTACAGCTTGTGCAATAAAAGTACAGCAAAATCCAATCATGCCTTTTGTATCTGCAAATGTATTGTACTCACCCTCATGCTGTTCCTAACCTGCATGAAAGTTGACCTGAGTCTGTCAGATTTGGAGCAACATGAGGGTGAGTAAATTAATTTTGGGGTGAACAATTCCATTAATTTTCTATTATAAAAAGCTTCAAGAAAGAAATAAAAATATATACAAATAAATAAATATACATAGCGCTGTATTGACTTTAAACATAAATTGGTTATTTCAATTTCCAACTTTACTTTTAAATTCTTCTATAGAACTCATTATACGATGATCGTGCATTTAGTGAGAGGGTAGAGTTAAATGCTGTGATTCACAGCAGCGACTTCTGTCTGCTCACACTGCCTGCCGTTTGCAATCACATCCACATATTCTTTAAGCAGTCACCTCTACCCTCAATCACATGTAATAATCATAGATCGGTTTTAACATGTTAACATATTCATGGGACCCTTGCTGACATGGCTAGATTTTGAATAGAATTATTCTTGAAATATTTCTTGCACATTTAAACAGCAAAATAGCCTGAATTTCCATCATTTTTTTCTGAAAATAAACAAATATTTTATCAGAATTGTAATATCTGTAATAGTTCTTCCATTTCAGTTCATTTGCAAAAATCATGTTTTATCATTGTGCGCGTTCCAAGTAATCTCAATCAAACTGCAATTGGGTTATTTTCATTAAGTACAAATAACAAAAAAAATACAGCTAACTAACAAAAAAAAAATAAAAATCATGATTTCTTTTAAAGAAAATCTGTTTTTTTTTGCATATAAACTTTTTTTTATTATACAAAAAAAAGAAAATTGGCATTAGTTCTACAAAAATCAAGAACAATAACACGGTTACAAAATTGTTATCATATATGCATGCCATCAATCCTTTTATAAAAATCAGACCATTTATAGTCCAATTTAAGCCTGATAAGAGTTCAGCATGATATTTTATATTTAATTAAAACATTTAGAGTATTTTGAGCCTCCAAATTAATTGTACACAACCAAACACTCACATTCTTTCTGAGGATATACTTTATTTTCTGAAAATTACTGGACTGTATGTATTAGCTGGGAAAAGTAATGTTCAAATAGAAAAACATTAACATGTATTTGGATGCATGAATTTATTTACATAAGTGATGTACATAGTAAACTTACAGGACAAAGGAAAACGTACATTTTACAGACATAAAATATTCAGCGGCACACAAAACTCAATTCTATTCTGAAATCCATGTTCATCACATTTATGCACATGACAAAACAGAAGATCTAACTCATAATGAGAACTCATAACAAACGTTGAATGCAAGAGTCCACGTGTCAGAATGAAAACTCCTCTGCGTCTGTGGGTTGGAACTCGCTGGATTTCTTCATCAAGGCAGCTTTGACGGCACTGATCTTCCCATCCAGCTCAGCGAGACTGTAGTTCTGTGAAAACAAGGACGTTTTCATCAGCTAATACGTTCTCATTGAACAGCAGGACCTTCATATTTTTCCCTTCATGAATGCGCAAACGCATCAGTAATGGAACTTACCTGCGACAGTGAAGCTTTAGGTCGTTTGTGCGAGTAATTCTGAGGTAAAAAGAAACAAAAGCATGAAATGAATGGCAATTTATATGAACAATGCACATCAGTCGTCATTCGATGAAATGGCAAAGCATTTATCTCAATATCCGACTAAACAAAAATCTCTTACATGGCTGTTTTTCACAGGAAAAAAAAGAGGTGGGGGGGACATAATGGCAGCCAAAACAATAAATTGAACCAAGGACAACTGTAAGTGGACAGAAACGGCACATGATTAGAGTCTGAAACAGAGACAGAGATGTCCTTCAGCATCACTCAATCACTGCCAACAGAGCCGAGCCGCCATAGACTTGCACTGATTAACAGTATTAAGTGGGGCCATCGGGATTCTTTCTGTCACACAGTGGCCCTTTCATTTATTCTGTCCATCTCTTTTTATCTATTACCCATAATTTGTCTTCATTTTAATCACTTTTCAGTGTGCATATGGACCCACTTGGCAGATGCATGATATCTGCTCACCCTGGTCAGCAGAGTTCAATTAATTCATTCGACTTGATGAAAGCTGAGCTGCAAACTAAGAAGATCAGCATATTTGACGGCACTTAATGTCCCACTTTACAGGCATCACACACACACACACACATTGTAAAGGACATGGAAATCAGCTAGCTTTCAGCCCAGCGCTGAACTAAGCGAAGCTGGTGTGAGGAGGCGTAGAAACAGTTCAAGAGCACTTACTCAGCTAACTTTGATGGGCTACAATCTGACAGGGATAACAAATTCTGAAGTGAGGGAAAAAATATCACTCGTATCAGCTTTTAATGGTTTTGAAGAACTCTCCGGCCGACTGTCGTGAGCGCAGGAGGAAACACATAAGCGAGAAGTCTTCAGCGTAACAAGGACGTGTGCGGTACGGTGTAAAAACAAACAGAGAAGCCAATGATCAAACTCAGTCTAACACATAAACAGGTTGTCATTTGTAGCATTTAATTGTTTCCATTGGTGAAGACTTAGGGTGAATCCCAATTATCAGTCTTAACCCTTCCCCTTCGTCTTACCCCTAAGCCCTTGTCCCTCGAAACTGAGTGGTAAGCGCTAGGGGTGAAAACATACCCCTATGAAATGAGACGCCACTTGGTTACTGTTACGTCATCATACATCGTCGCTAGCCTGGCTGCTACGTCACCAGAGGCGACAAGTGTTGATCGCAAACTCTCCGTCTAAAAGTGTGTGTATGTCGATTGCGTGGGTTTTAGTGATGTTTTCTCTAGTCAGAGAAATGCGGGACTGTTGTGCAAATCAGCAATGTAACGTTAGCGTGGAAAAATAGCGATTTTTAAAAACGTTTCAATTAAGAACATGGTTGTAAATATATATGTACAGGACTGTGTAGAGCACAAAACAAGACTGTCGTAATTTTTTTATCAATTATTTAAGCCGAAAATACTTACATTTATGGGACTCTCTGGATGATCTGGCCGCAGTGTGTTCTGGGTACCCCTTGGTTTCAAGTAAGCTCGAAAATTCTTGGTTTTAAGGGGTATCTACCCCTTCCCCTTAGCCCTACCCCTCGATCAAAACGAGAATTGTGACAGCCCTTACTCTCACGTGAATGCGCAAAACTAAGGGGAAGGGGTAAGACAGAGAATTGGGATTCACCCTTAGATTACCTTTCAAAAGTTAAAATGTCTTAAAGTCGCTTATGCTCATCAAGGCGGCATTTAATTGATTAATAATATAGCAAAAACAATTCTGTTGTGAAATAAGCACTGCAACCAAAGGTGCGCAACTAAGTACTGAGTAAAGGGTCTTAATACTTATGTAAATACGATATTTCAGTTTTTTATTTGTAATAAATTTACAGGCATTTCTAAAATTCAGTTTTCACTTTGTCAATATGAGGTACGGAAAGTAGGTTAATGAGAAAAAAAAGAATTTAAATAATTGTAGTATCAGGCTGCAACATAAAACTGAAAAAAAACTGAAGGGGGTCTGAATACATCCTATTATGCTCCTTTTTACAATATGTAAAATAAGTCTCTGATGTCCCCAGAGTGTGTATGTGCAGTTTTAGCTCAAAATACCCGACAGTAGGGATGGCTCGATACCATAATTTTGGCTTCGGTACGATACCAGAATGTAGTACCTCGGTATCGATACTAAATCGGTATCGATACCATAATCTTGGTTAATGTTAGGTATGTGTTTAATGCATAATGTTAACATACTAAACATATATTAGTAGCTGACATTTATAATTTATAAATAATTATTGACCTACATTTATAAGTGCTATAATAATGCCAATGCTGTTAAAGAATTTTAACAAATGTTTCTTTAAAGTGTTATTCTAACAGTCAAGTAGTGGGGGGGGGGGTGATATGGCAAAAATAGCATATCACAATTTTTTTTAGAAATATCACAATTTCACGATTCTTTGTCATGTTGATTTTACTATTGTGTCTGATCAGTGCAGCCAAAATAATTTCCCTATTACAAAGACAAATCCTTTCAAGGTTACAAAATATAAAGTATGGTGGATATTTAGACCAAGGTCGGGGAAGATAAAAATCTGTCATTATTTTATCTTTGTTATTAAAAATAAGAACAAATATACACATTACAAATACACATAATATACAAATAAAACAAACAGTGCTTTATTTTCAGGTACAATAGGCATATTTAGCAGGAAATTCAAGAAATTGAATGAACAAATATAAAATTAAACACTATATAGATAGATTCCTATTAAAGCAGCTGTATTATTTTTCTGTCAAAAGTAGCGAGTTATTTTTTCTTTGTGTTTTGTGTTAGCATTAAATAATAATAATTCTGTAGATTCTGTCATAGTGTTTTATATTATACCATCATTTACTCACTCGAGTTTAGTTTTAAACCTGAGTGAGTTTCTTTCTTCTGCTGAACATAAATGCTATTTTAAAGAAGGTGGAAAACCAAACAGTTGCTGGTCCTCAGTGACTTACATAGTATTTTTTTCTTTCTATCAAAGTCAATGTGGACCAGCAACTGTTTGGTTTTCCACCTTCTTCAAAATACCTTGTTTTGTGTTCAGCACAAGAAAGAAATGAATACAGGTTTGGGACAACATGTGAGTGAGTAAATATAATGACAGAAACACAATTTTAGGGGGAACTATCCCTTTAATTACAGTCGGCGGCATGTTTAGTACTGTCCCTTTAAGACCTGCGCGTATCTAATACACAGGCGCGCATCCGTTTGTCTCGGCTGTTTACTTTCCTTTTAGACATAACCAAATGAGTCTATACATAAACTGTTTTGACAGTATTGGCTCAAAAGATAACTTGGTTCAGTTATCAGGCGCTGTTAGACAGGCTTTTCCGTGCGCGCTCTTCAGGTGTAACGTTACGGCTCAGAAAAAGCGCACGTCTGACCACCAATGAACCACCAATGAAACATTTAACCGGGAAGCCTTTAAAACACGCAAAAAAGTTGTGAATAAAACTTACAATTATGAATTTATGATGCACTTACCAACCTGTCGATCTCTAATTATCGGAAAAGATTAGGATGAGTAAGCGACCAATGCTTAGCAGTTATGTTAGATGTCTTGCCTCCTGTGGTCAGTTCATTCACCTTTATCATCTGTTTTGTATGCAAAGTAATGCCATATTTCACTTCTACTGTTCTCTTAATTTGTTTGTTTCGGGCGCGTTAATAGTTTAATCTGTTTGATCCATCGTGTTGTTCACTTGTTCTGGTGTCACATTTACCGGATGCGCAGCGATTTGAGAAGCACTGCCGCCTACAGGTGAACTTCAACTTCTGAACAGCAGCGTATGAAATACCGAAATATGAAAAATTATGATATTGTACCGTTTGAAATATAATAAATACCGGTAATTTTACAGTACCGGTATACCGCGCATCCCTACCCGACAGATCATTTTTTATAGCTTGTTCAAATTATAGCCACTTTTAGGGTATGATCCAAAACGCTGTGAATTTGAGTTTGTTGCTTTAAATGAAAATGAGCTGTTGCTCCCGGAGAAGAGGGCGGAGCTTAAAGAGCTCACAGTGCTAGCCTTTGCGAATAAACATTCCACGATTAATACAAGCCTGTTATCTTTACAGAAAACCGTACTCCGTTTCAAAGTCAGTCATCTGATTGCACTGTGCATAATAAATTCACATTTATGAATTACATAGATGAGGATCACAGCACGATAACAATTACAACATAGCTGGTCTCATGCTATCGCAAACTTTATAAGTCCCACTCTTGATTTTGAGCTCAACAAACTCAAGCGATCGACTCGCATTGCTTTCATATGCAACTTTTAACTACCACAGTCCTATTCACGATAGAGGTGGGCGATATGGCAAAATATCATATCACGATTTTAATCACGATTCTTTGTCATGTTGGTTTTACTATTTTGTCTGAGCAGTGCAGCCAAAATAATTTCCCTATTATAAAGACAAAGCCTTTCACAGTTACAAAATATAAAAAAAGAATGGTGGATATTTAGGCCAAAATGGGTGAAGATAAAAATCTGTCATTATTTTATATTTGTTATTAAAAATAAGAACAAAGATACACACTACAAATACACATAATATACAAATAAAACAAACAGTGCTTTATTTTCAGGTACAATAGGCATATTTAGCAGGATCATTCAAGAAATTGAAGAAATTGAATAAACAAATAACTGAGTTGAGTTAACACTGATGTGAATGTATGTGTTGCTGTACAGTTTATTGATATGGCGGTGCCAGAACTGTAACTGAAAGAATGTTCGCTGTAGAACAATAGCATGATATTTCTCCAAAAGCAGATCGTGGAGACATTTTTATCATCCACGATCAAAAATCGTCAAATCGCACACCCCTAATTCATGATCCTTCATGAAGACAGCACCAGTGAAAACAGACAGAGACAATGGTAGCTTTAGCATCATTAGCCTTACAGATTGCCAAGAAGCTCTTTCAGAAGGGTAATTTGGAAAACAAACACGTGATACTTACTGTGTCTGGGGCTGACATTCGCGCTAGCGTTAGTATTGATTCCTACACGTATTGGGGACTTTACCGTTTTTTTCGGGACATTTCCTTTGACAATGAAACTTAACCGCAGTGTCCTCAGCGACTCAGATGGAGGGAGTCTATAGAGACTCATATTTTCGTTAGTGCATCCCAAAACTCAACACTTGAAAAGCCTCTTTGGTGCGGTCACTGTATATCTCCAGCAGCTACAGCAAGTAATCAGTAATGGAGGCGGACTGCAGCTTCTCACTCAGGGCTTTGTCTATAGGGCAAGCGTCACAAATGGGCGGGACTTTTTCCCCTCAGTGACGTTAACAGAGGGAGAATCTGAAACGTTCTGAGAGACTGTTTATGATTTTTTTAGATTATACAAAAATGAGAGGGTGGATTTTTACCATTACAGGCAGGTTGTTTTCACACACTGTGGCCACACAACTGTGTTCAAACACCTTAGAAAAGTGATTTTTGCATAATAAGTCCCCTTTAAGTTCAGGGTGAAATCATCATGCTTCAAAATAAATAAGGGGAGATACTCTTTAGAAAATTAGCAACAATTACATATGGCTTAGAAAACAGGATATATCAATATCGGCCTCTATTTTTCCAGTTCTTTATATATCCTGACATTTTTTTTTAAAGATATTTATCTTTGCGTTTGTTTTTTCAGACACATTTTCAAGCTCTTTTCTTGATGCCAGTTACGTGCAACTGTCAAGCTGTGCAATTAAAGGATTGGTTCACTTTAAATTAAAATTTCCTTATAATTTACTCACCCCCATGTCATCCAAGATGTTTATGTTTTTCTTTCTTCATTTCTTCAGAAATTAAGCTTTTTGATGAAAGCATTCCAGGATTTGTATCCATATAGTTAGTTTCAATGGACTCCAAATGGTTGAAGGTCAAAATTACAGTTTCAGTGTAGCTTTAAATGGCTATATACGATACCAGATGATGAATTATGGTATTATCTAGCGAAACGATTGGTCATTTAGAAAAATAAAATAAATGTATATGCTTTATTAAGACACAAATGCTCGCCTGGTCTGCGATGCGCGTATCAGACTTCACGTAATGACCCTTGACGAAGGCTCCATCTCATCTTCTCCTCCAAGTTCAAAATCGGTACTCCCGCCTACGTCAAGCGTGACCTTTTCAACGTCATTATGTATTACGTGAAGTCTGGGACGCACAGTGCAGACCAGGCGAGCATTTGTGTGTTTATAAAGCATATACATTTATTTTATTTTTAAAGACTGATCATTTCGCTAGATAATACCATTATTCATCATCTGGTATCGTTTATAGCCCTTTGAAGCTGCACTGAAACTAATTTTGACCTTCAACCGTTTGGAGTCCATTGGAGTTCACTATATGGATACAAATCCTGGAATGTTTTCATCAAAAACCTTAATTTATTTTCGACTGAAGAATAAAATACATAAACATCTTGGATGACATGGTGGTGAGTAAATTATAAGGACATTTGAATTTGAAAGTGAACTAATACTTTAAGTTTGATTGAATTGAATCCATTTTTACTAATATCTCAAAATGCCAATATAATTTTGAATTAAAATCACTTTTTAAGACACTGTTTTAATCTTCAGATTAATTCTTAAGACAAAAAAGTACAAACTGTCCATTTAAGCAGAATAGCAAACGCCTCAAAGAGCTCCAGTGGCATGTCTACATTCTTTTTAAACCCCTTTTATCTACTATTTTATTTTTAGAATACACAAACACTGTGTATTAGAAGGTTGAATACATGTATTAATGTTGTGATTCCTTTAAAAAAAGAAATCAAAATCACTCAGTGTGTGGTTCTCAGTGTTCATAAGATACTGTGGATGTTCAAAGAGCGTGGAACTCGTGGAATGACACTGTGAAGATGAACAAACTAATTCAATATCTGATCATCCACTCCTCCAACAAACAAGGACACAACACATTCTCTCTCGCTCTTTTCCTACCACTTACCGTGGAGTGGAAGTACTCTGGGGAAAGACCCTCAAGCTCCAGAATTCGATCTTCAAGTTTCTTTAGCCGCTGATAAACGCTTTGAGGAACTGGACCTGCTACAGATACAGTAACAGTAGAATGTTCATCTGTCAGCATACACAAAAAGATAAATGCGCTTCTGAACATGTGAAATATTAGGACATTTAACTTTGTATTGCTCTTCTATTGATCTCACGTACCTGGTGGAAGTTTAAGGTGAGATTCCATGTTTTGGAGCCTCTCCTCCACCACATGGTTTCCACAGTCTCTGTTCATGGATCCCTGCTGCTGGTCTGCCAGCTCAGCGTGTGTCCCTCTGGTTTGAGGTCCATATGTATTTATAACACGCGTCACTGCAATAGCAAACAAACACTGATTAATGCTCCACAAATCACCCGATCATCCGGTTATTATTAGCCTAGAATGTGAGGGCAAGCACGTTAATCACTACTCACACAGTGCATATAAAAAAACTATAATTTCATATTACAACATTTCTGTTAACAATGTACATGTATGTACAAGTACGCAACTGTTCAAAAGTTTGGGGTTGATATGATTTTTTTTAAATGTTTTTGAAAGATGTCCGCTCAGAATGGCTACATATGGTTAATACAGTAAAATATTACAATTTCAAATAACAGTTTTCTATTTTAATATATTTAAAAATGTAATTTATTCCTGTGATGGCAAAACTGAATTTTCAGCAGTCATTACTCCAGTCTTTATCATCACATGATCCTTCAGAAATCATTCTAATATGAGGATACATTTTTTTAGGATTATTCAATGAATAGAAAGTTCAAAAGAACAGCATTTACTGGAAACAGAAATCGTATAAACTCTTAACTGTTTTTTTTTATTAATTTCATGCATCCTTGCTGAATAAAAGTATTAACATTTTTTTAAATAAAAATTGTAATATACTTTAAAATATAATTCATTTCTGACACAGCGCTGAATTTTCATCAGCCATTACTCTAGTCTCCAGAGTCTAGAGCAAAAGAACAGCATTTATTCAAAATAGAAATCTTTTCTAACAATATAAGTCTTTACGATCACTTTTTTAACACATCATTGGTGAATAAAAGTATTAATTTCTTTAAGAAAAACATTCACTGACCCCAAATTTTTTAATAGTACTGTATATTGTGACACAAAACTCTATTTTTAACTTTTGATTTATCAAAGAATCCTGAAAAAAATTATCACAGGTCCCAAAAATATTAAGCAGCACAAATGTTTCCAACATTGATTATAAATCAGCATATTAGAATGATTTCTGAAGGATCATGTGACACTGGAGTGACTGGAGTGATGATGCTGAAAAACCAGCTTTTCTACACAGGAATGAATTATATTTTAAAGTATATTAAAATAGAAACTGTTATTTTAAATTGCAATAATATTTCACAAAATTTTGATCAAATAAATGCAGCCTTGATGAGCATAAGAAACTTATTTTTTTTTAAAACAACAAAAAAATCTTACTGATCACAAACTTTTGAATAGCACTGTGTGTGTGTGTGCATATAAGTCTAGCAATAGACATATATAACGTGACATACAGCATGGCACATTACAGTCATAAGTAGCACTTATTTGTAGCAATATGATGCAAAAAACATGGCATTGGGTTTATAGATATTCTTTTTAATCATCTCAAGCTCTGTCCGGTTGGCTGGGGGCTATCGGTGGACAGCCATTTTATAGGTTTCTGCAGGTGATAAGCGGTGCCTGGTTTCCCTCAGACTTGAATAAGGAATTAAGGTTCATCAGACCAGAGATTATGTTTTTTTTTTATTTTGAGAATTATTTGGGTGTATTTTTGTAAATTCCAATCATGGTTTTATGTATCTTTACTGAGGAGAAGCTTGAGTTTGGTCACTTTGTCATCAAGCCCAGATTGGTGGAGTGTCACAGTGATGTTTGTCCTTCTGTAAGTTTCTCCCATCTCCATATAAGATCATGGAGCTCAACCAGAGTGACCATCAGTGTGTTGATCATCTCTCTAACCAAGACCCTTCTCCTTCGGCCAGGAGGCTAGATCTAGGAAGAGTCCTGATTGTTTTAAACTTCATCCACTAAGGATTATAGAGGCCAAATGCTCATGTGAACCTTCAACACAGCAGAATTGTTTTTGTAGTCTTCCCCAGATCTGTCTTAACACAATCCTGTCTCTCAGCTCTGCAGGCCATTCCTTTGACCTCATGGCTTAGTTTTTTGCTCTGAAATCCATTTCATGCTTGTTAAATTTTTGTTTCCAAATTATGTATCAGTTTGGTCACTTTGTCATCAAGCCCAACAGTGATGTTTGTCCTTCTGTAAGTTTCTCCCATCTCCATATAAGGAGCTCAACCCTTTTGATCATCTCTCTAACCAAATTCTCCTTCGGTCCAATCAACTGTTTTAAACTTCATCCAATATAGAGGCCAAATGCTCATGTGAACCTTCAACACAGCAGAATTGTTTTTGTAGTCTTCCCCAGAGTCACACAATCCTGTCAGCTCTGCAGGCCATTCCTTTGACCTCATGGCTTACATTTCAGCTGTTAAACTTTATATAGACAGTTGTGTGGGCCTTTCCAAATTATGTCCAATCAACTGAATTTGCAACAGGTTAACTCTAGTCATAACGCAACATAACAAAATGTGAAAAAAATGAAGGGGTATGAAGACTTTCTATAGGCACTGTATATACATACACACACACACACACACACACA
The DNA here is from genome assembly GCA_027422405.1 of Ptychobarbus kaznakovi. Lineage (NCBI taxonomy): Eukaryota > Metazoa > Chordata > Actinopteri > Cypriniformes > Cyprinidae > Ptychobarbus > Ptychobarbus kaznakovi. Next base: position 9,015,515 of record CM049806.1, read on the forward strand.
CACACACACACACACACATATATTTGAACATCAGATTTGAGGTTTAATACAACAAGAATGAACGAGCCTAACCTTTGACATGACTCTTGAAACCAGGATATGGTGTGAATACTGCATCAGTTCTTGCACAGCTGTCCTCTATACACCACATAGGAAAAAAGTTATTGTTAATTTGCAGATTAATTTATTAATGATCAATTAATCCCTGCCTTACACATATGCAATAGTAAACACACTGCAAATGTCTGAAGCAAATGACCTGATTTGGTAGAAATAAAGAGCTTTTAACACCTGGTTGTATTTGAAGGATTTAGTCTGTAAATGATGGGCATATTTTGACCTCACAACCGTTGAAATCAGCACTCTTACAAACATTGGCAATTGTGCAGTAACCCATCTGACCACCCCCCATGCCGCCAGTGCCCTCCCATTCTCACCCTGATTGCAGTCGATCACGTTGCAAAACTCCCTCACATTGTTTTCATTGATCTCCAGCTGTTTGCGCTCTATAAATGCAGATATCCTACGTTCAATCTGAGAAAATGAGAGAGAGAGAGAGAGAGAGCAATGAGAGTTGGACTGATGAGCTATTGAAGAAAAAAAAAATCAATCCACTGTCTTCTTTTTTGCCGTTTAGTTATAATGAGGAACACTAGGCCATATGGGCTGCATGACTAACAAGTGACCGCAGTGGACAATTATTCCAAAAATCTAAATATTTCTCACACGCAACAATTTCAGATAGTTGTGATTTGCTTGGTCCTTTTATTACAGTGAATGTAAATAAATAAACAATAAAAATGAGGGCCTCCTTGTCCGTCGCCCACATTCAATTTCAGCGTGTAATGAACATCCACTTCATAACGCTGCAAGGACCAGGACCTCTCTCAGGACTCTCAAAGTGGGTGGCTATTTGTTTCTCTCTGAAGGAAAGCAGGCGGTGAAGGAGCCTTCCATTCATTCTCAACTATCTATCCATAGATAGCAATTCACACTCCTTATGACCGACCAACTGGGGCAGATTACATGCAAATAATAAATAGCCACTGTCAAACATTCAACTTTAATTGCATTTGTGAAAAGAGATTGCTTGAATACTTGCAAAAAGGGAATATTTGGTCCAACAATAATCATTGGTACAAATAAAACCAATAATAGCCTAGCTGTTCAACCAAATAGGACAAAAAAATATAAATATATAATGGAACTCCTTTGTCACTGGCTGTATAAAAACATGACATGGCTGGAAAAAAATATTATTTTCACTTTTGTTATTATCTTCACTCCTAAAGGTTAAAAAATACAGGTAAAAAAATCCATAAAATATATTAGATTTTATAAACATATATCACATATTTCTATATTTTGTGCAGTTGTATGCTTGAGATGTTTTACCTCAGATTTAGCAGCCTTTATCTGCACATTATCATCGATTTGAGTCTTGTTACGATCCTCATGGACAATGCTGTGGTCCGATGTAGGATGCTCTGCGTCAACCACCATCTGCTCAGATGTATCGGCTGTGTCTTTCCTGTCACTGCTGCATGGGTTGGAGTGGTCTTCAGACTCTACCATTTGCTTCAGGTTTTCAGAGACTAACTGCAAGAATCAAATTAATTATAAAGTGATAACAGATAGTTCAGTTTCAATGTGTTTCTATAATGACAAATTATGGCTTAGGCAAACAAATATGTGACCCTGGACCACAAAACCAGTCTTAACGGTTAAATTTGTGAAATTGAGGTTTACACATTATCTGAAAGTTGAATAAATAAGATTTCCATTGATGTATGGTTTGTTAAGATAAGACAATCTTTAGACGAGATACGACTATTTGAAAATCTGGAATCTGAGGGTGCAAAAAAACAAATGTATTGAGAAAATCACCTTTAAGGTTGTTCAAATGAAGTCCTTAGCAATGCATATTACTAATCAAAACTTTACGCTAGGATGTTGACCAAATATCTTCATGGAACATGATCTTTACTTAATATCAGATATCCTAATGATTTTTGCTACTTAAGACTGGTTTTGTGGTCCAGGGTCACAAATGGGATAATGTACAGTCAGCTGATCATCATCCCAAAATAAATCCTGACAGGGTAACCAGAACTCTGTACTGAAAGAGAAAGATTTTGTTTTGCTGTGTCAGGGTTTATTTTGCAACAATTAATTCACATATTCCTTCTCATAGGCCTTATTCAGGATAGTGGTCGATTTTGCCCACTGTCATGTTCATGTCATTTTCACTGTGTGCTTTACGTGAAATGAGTGTTACCTTTGAAAAAATATATATCAAGGTTCAAGGTTCTTTTATTCGTCACATACTGGATATAATCAGTAGTGAAATGTAAATCAAAGAATCATATTCCCAATGCACACAAACTTGCCAGATTACTGATAGCCCTGATAGAGGTTTCTTTATTTGTGAAAGTAATACTGTAATAGGATTACAGAATCAAGTAGTTTTCATCTAGTATAAATATTTGACACATTTAAATCGGCCATCCTGTTCTAAAAAGAAAAAAGCAATATCGGTCGTCAACAAATTCAGGACAATTAGATAGATAGATTCACCAAGATTCAATAGAAGATAGATAGATAGATAGATAGATAGATAGATAGATAGATAGATAGATAGATAGATAGATAGATAGATAGATAGATAGATAGATAGATAGACAGATAGATAGATAGACAGACAGATAGATAGAAGCCACAAAAAACTATAATAAAATAAATACAATTAAAGGAAAAGTATAAATAATAAGAAGCCTATACAGTTTAGTTGTCATTATAGGCTAATATGATGCTGTAATTGATCACTCAGAATCAAGTATTCCATAGAGGTGTGTTAATTCAATGAGAAAACAAGTTTTACCTGTAGTTTGGAGACGTGCTGTTGTAAACAGGCATACACCTGAGATGGCTGAAGTTCAGAGATGTTGACATTGGCACTGATGCTCAACACTTTATCACCCACTTTTAACTGGAAAACAAGAGAACATGTTTTATTGCTGTTGCTTCTAAATCGTCCATTTGCTTTTGATGAGCACCTCTACTGAAAAGATAAATGACTAAACCAGTCTAGGTGACTTATTAGGTGGCAGCTGGAAGTAAAGACCAGCATAAAGAATCAAGATCAGCGAGACCAGCTGCGACCACCAAACAGTCTCAGGCTGGTCACTGGTGATGTTTATTTCAATAAGCATATGCATTCGCTGTTATTGCGTGCTGTTTGCAACTATTGATAAATCAGGACATGGGTGATCTTGTTACTAACGTTACAACTGTTATGTGCTCTAAGAGATTGTGATACTATCCCGGTTTTCCCAACCCTATTTTAAAGCGCGTGCATCTTATATACACAAACCTTTGCGCCAAACTCAGCGAGGGACTGGATAATAGAGCCAATGCAGTCTCTGAATACATCCCGGTGTGCTCCATGATGTGAACTCTGGCTGCTGCGCTGCTCCTGTTTACTTCCAGCACGCGCATCGCGTCCGTCTCCGTCCGCCGCCATCATACTTCCGCTCCTGACGGCAGCGCTGATTGGACTAACGCGCTCCTGTATAACATGACCTCACTTCCTTTAGGCTCGTGGTTCCAACATTTGCGAAATCAAAACAAAGGCAATTTTACTTGAATTTTGAAAGTTTTGAAAATCATATTTAATTTCTTCAACATTTATGTTGGGTTTTAACTATGCCACATTAGACAGTGCATCTAAAAAATATTAAAATGTACCTTGTTTTTTGGACATGGTACCATGGTAATACCATGTTTTTTTGGCATGTACTATGCTGGTATTTTTTGAAAAACCCTTAAGTACTGTATAAATATTTAAACTTAGTACCCTTTTATCGTATTTTTATACATATACTGTAGGCTATGAAGCTATAATAATGATATGACACTTTATTTTAATACGACCCTGTTAGATGTTTCATGTACTTATAGTGATAACACTAATTTATGCATGATTAATCAACTGCCCTAAACCAAGTCTTAACTTTATAAGTGTGTATGTTGTTATTTTACTCAATACACTTTAAAATAAAGCAGGCTATGAACATCATTTTGTAACCCTTTCTGTGTCACATATTCTGTAACATACGGTTAAATGTAAAATGACCAGTGTTCATGAATTTGTTTAGACAGCAGTTTTCTGGTTATCATTCATGCTATAGGCTTACCTACCTTTTCTACAGTGGTCAATATAGTCAAGGTCTGGTTTGTTTTGAGTCATAAGAACGTCACTCTTCTTGTTAATCACTTCCCCTGTCAATCAAAGCAGTGTCATCTCAGTTGAGCTTGTATACTGTGGCCACAGATGTGACCTTTAAGACAAACTGAAGGGTTTTGACATCGGTTCAGTATCCATCATATTCAACGTCAGGCGTTTCACTCTTCAGGGGATATTTGTCAGATTGTGCTCACCACTCAAAGTTTTTCTTCCAGGGAGCGTTTTGAAAGGCAGGCTGCCCGTTTATAGCAATACTGACTGTCAAACAATAGTGTAAGGGCAATAGGGATGGGAAGCTGCTCACAATGGTGCTCTTTTCTGTCCCGAGAAAGTGTGGGAAAATCTCCCTCGTCTATTCATACATTTTTTCTTCTTTTTTCCATATAATGAGGAGACTGATGAACGCGACAACAGAGAAAAAGAACAATTACCGTCAATGACAAAGCACAAGTGCTCGGTGCTGAACCCTGTAATGTCTTCTGGAAGGGTTAATCATTTTAGGAAAGGTTTTGGAGACAAACCTTTCAGCTCCGGTCCTTTCTGTGGCGCTCTTTAATTCCTCCAGTTGGAAGAGAACTGTAACACTTGACATCCTCTTACACTCTGGGCTGTTTGAGCATATTCCCACGCAGCAGGACACACGAAGAAAGGTGCCTTCGGTTGGCTACTTGGATAAAGCAGTTTTTCAGTTTATTATATTTTAGAAATATCTTTCGACTGAAAATATGATTCAAACAAGGTGGTTTAACAAGTGGTGAGACACACACACACACACACACACACACACACACACACACACACACACACACACACACACACACACACACACACACACACACACACACACACACACACACACACACACACACGTTTGTAATTAAGATTTGTTTTAATGTTTTTAAAATAAGCACCTTATGCTCAACAAGGCTATACTTATTTGATCAAAATACCGGAATATTTGTGAATATTGAAATGTTTTTGAAATTTAAAATAACCATTTTCTATGTTAATATATTTTAAGATGATTCCTGTAATTGCAGAACTGAATTTTCAGCATCATTACTTCGGTCTTCAGTGTCACATGATCCTTCAGAAATCATTCTAATATGCTGAATGGCCTTCAAGAAATATATATCAATGTTGAAAACTACTACAACAATTTTTGTGGAAACTATGATGCATTTTTCCTGGATTCTTGAATGGAAATGAAAAAATGAACAGCATTTATTTGAAATGTATCTGTTAGTTTGTCTTTTGTAACATTGTCTTTTGATCAATTTAACATCCTTTAAAAATGTGTTATGTCATATACATAACAATATAATATATATAGCAAACATATGTTGTATACTATTATATAAACAAGTTTGTCAGCTGCAGACATTTGATTAGCAGAAGATTGCTTTTTTTCTTCCATATCCTTTATTTTTAATAATCCTTTATGGATCATGATCCAAAACATTCACTTAATATACTTTACACTGTGAACAACACTGTTTACATGGCTCTCGTGGCACTCAAAAATAACCCTTGTTGACATTCAAATAACAGTAAGTACTTTACAAGCATACTACAAACAATTCTTATACACTCTGAATATCTGAATGATAGTGTTTCTGCATTCAATGAGATAAGCGGGCCCTCTGAGTCTCATTTACATTGAAAAACCCTTGGTAAGTTTCTGATGCTGAGAGACCAAACATGCATGGTGTCATGAGCTTGCGAAAATCACCCAAACTGGATTTTGATGTCTTTTGGGGGGGAAAACAAAGTGAGAAGGTACAGTCATCAGGAAACAGTTCTGTTTTACCCAGCGACTGTGAGCAGAATGTGCAAGAGCAGATCTAACATAATCATTTCTCCTATATCCTGTTCAGCTGCATCTCTTAGTAAAAATGATTTTGCCTTTGTATCGCATCCTTTCTTTCTCTCTGTTTTACCCTTCAAGCATAAAGAGCATATATAAAAACAAGGTCAATGGGGAGTCTCAAAGAACCTGAAAGAGAGAGGAAGAGGACCGTTCAATTTAGAAATATCTAAGACATAGCTAATATGTAATAGTGACCTCAGGTGCTTTCATCTATATCTGCTGTACAAATAGTGATCAGATTTTATAGAAATGAAGTATTCCTGTCAGCCATGTTTCATTTCTTCAAAGCAACCTTAAGGTATATTAGGTACACCACATCTGAATCTGTAAGAATGTATGCATTCACAACATATTTCTGACATACATAGCTGATGTTTCTATTAAGCAGCCTGTTTTGTGCATAATTTCTGGTATGGATGTTTTCTCTTTAATCATGGAGATATTACTGAAAAGATCAAAGAACACAATATTGTGAAATGCTGAAGTTTAAATAGAAGAAAAACATTTAACTGAAATAAAACGATACAGGAGTAACAAAACACTTCCATTGTGAGTTTATTGCATTTATTGTAAGGATGAACAAAGTCACAGAATACCAAAGTATAACTTGTCTGGGTGCTTCATTATTTCATTACAGAACAGCTTACTGATTCTCTTATGAATATAGTAATGTTGTAAAGTATTTGGTGGAAGCACCATCCCATCCTATGAGAGGAGTTTTTATACAAACTGACTTTACATTGAATTCAGTTTATATGTTAAACAGTTCTTGCTTTATCTGAGAATCGAACCCATGACCTTGGTGTTGCATCATGCTCTAGTTACTGCTTGAAAGCTAGGTATAGATATGCTCTGTTGAAATCCAAGCTAAACATACCGTTAGCTAAGAACAGCTACATGCTAAAAAACATGCTAAAAATGTGGCTTAGCTCACCAAGTAACAGATGAATTTCCAAAACTATAAGTAACAGATTGATTTCCACTATAATTGGACATCTTCTACTTTTTTCAAATAAATTAGTTTGCTTATTTAATAAACTTAATAAGCATCATTGCATTAGCATTTATTTTGCAGACTTTATCATAACAGACCTGTGTGCCATTTTTGGGTCACTACCTATCAGATGAGAGCTATAATTTAACTTTTTTTCTAGTCTAGTTCAAACATCTACTTTGAAAATATTTGATCCTACATTTACATCATAAGAAACATCGGTGACACTTTAGTATAGGGACCAATTATCACTATTAACTAGTTGTTTATTAACATGCCTATTATTAACATATTGGCTGTTTAGTACATATTCTGCATGACCATATTACACTTACCTAATACTCAATACCTGAACTTAACAACTACCTTACTAGGCAGCAAATTAGGAGTTTATTAAAATAAAGTGTGACAGAAACATCTTTAAAAATATTAACAACACTAGACATTCTACAAGTGGTGAAGAGAACCACCAATTGAAAAAAAGAAGGATGAAAGAAAGAAAGAAAGTCGTTTAAATGCCATTTTCCTCTCTTGTGCAATGAGTCGATTTTGTGGAAGCATCTCATCTACATTGTCTTGAAGTCAACACACAGACAATTAGCAAACATTACAATTATTTCTTCGCTAATGAAAGTCAACTGTACTTTTTAAGAGTTTAATTGAAAATCCATCTAATACTGTTGTGTCTTTTATTGATGGGTATTTGCTCATGCAGCCTTGCTAAGTCTTCTCCCTCCTCGTCTCATAACCCCCCCTCTGCCCGCGCTCACAGGAAGCTGCACCTGTCACCTGGGGGCCCCTGCCTGCACTCAGGATCAATTTACATAACCTCATTTAGCAGTTCACAAATCAGAGCCATTAAGAGCTGCTAACAGGAACCAAGGGTTCTAATTTAGCCTGCCTTTCACAGTGGGAAAATTGGGCAGCTCGGGCCTACAAATAAAGACTCAGGTCTTGGCTTTGATTGTTGATTGTGATGGTAAATGTGCGGATGATTAGAGCAGATTTTCCCCTTTATTGATTTTCTGCCAAAACACAGCATGCCACGGTCCTGCACTAGGAAGCTAACTGGAATCAGGAGGGGGGGCAAAAGCTTGAAAACGGGGGCAGGGGACTGCGTGATCACGTGGCAAATAAAGTCTTTGCACAACACCGCCGTAATACTGTATATGAAATTGCAAGATGGCAAACACGAGGCTGTGAATGAGATGTTAATGAGAAGCTTAAAATTATTAAGTTACAGGTAACCGTTCTTTGTGCACAAAAAAGCAACGTCAACATTACCAGCAAGCGTACTGCGTTTCGCTCTTAAATCACACCGAAACAACATAAATGAAGTAGCAAATCAAGTGGAGCATGTTGGGCTTTATTAGACACACTGTACAACATTACAAAGCTATTCACCGCATTGTAAAGTGTCGACGCTTGATTTTGTTCTCATGAAATACATCTCTTTTATGAGAAAATTTAGAAAGACCCCACAAGCAAGTGTATGAAATTGCAACTACTACAAGTTCTTCTATTACATTATTGCATAAAAGCTGTAGTTATCAGAAGGTCATGCATGCGCATATTAAACTTTCAGTTAAAGGTATCATCAAAATATTCTTCATTCACTCATTCTCATGTTGTTCTAAACCTATAAGTCTTTTTTTCATAATAATGAAAGTCAAAACTGTTGTTTTGGACTCTATTGACTTGTTGCATTGTACACAAAACAATATTTCTTCAAAATATATTCCTTTGTGTTCTGAAGAAGAAATAAAGTCATAAAGGTTTTGAACTGGTGATTAAATGATGGCATGTATAGTCAGACTGGTGCTGTGAAATACTATAAAACCACTAAATGAATGAAAAGTTGTTGCAAATGTCCATCTTATCTGACAGTTTTGTGACTGAATATCCTGTATAGTCTGAAATAAATGGAAATATCTCAAATATTCAACACACTTATGCACAAAAGCCTTCATATCTATGATATCTATGCTCCTTTCTATTCCAGTCTGATTGAAGTCATTCTAATTCATAAATGCATTTTGTTGCCACCATGCATGAATCCACCCCATGCAGACTTTTTTTCCTGGAAAGAACAGCCGTGCAATCATGTGGATGATTTTAGCTTTAACCCCTTTCATTTACCATTCATCAGATAAACTTCAGCGAGTCACTATACATAGCTCGTGTCAAGTATGCTTACTCAAAATGGCTCTCAATCGGCAGTCGATTTGGCAAAGATCTTCTTATAATATGAAAGAGCTGATTCAAACTTACACGTGTTCACCGCCAAACTGGTGTATCTGAAGGTGTCTGAAGTGTTTGTTGTCTTAGCGGGCAGAGGAACTTCATTAGCCGAGTCAGGGAGCCCTTTCCATTCCTTGTTTTGGATACATGTTTAAGCTGTGGTTCGGTGCCATGGGTGCCATGCCAGCAGTGTGAAGCAGAAATGAAAAAGCAATGTCATCCTCAATCAAGGTTGATGATATAGAGCAGAAGATCTAAACCGTGGCACCTTTTGAATGCCTTCCTTAATCTGACACTTATTTCAGGAGTCGGATCCTCTATATCAATATAAATCAGGTGTGTTTGATAAGGGAGACATGCAAAATGTGCACTCAGTGATTGATAACTACTGTAAGCTAGTGTAACTTTTTTTTGCATTTAAATTGAATGTGATCAGAGATTTTGTCAAGAAAAAATGTACTTGTAAAATGACCAAGACTATTTTTGACATATCTTTGGCAAGCATGTCTTCAAAAAACCTGTTTTGAAGGTCGCTTTTTTGGGGTTGGCCTAAAATCTCCTAAAATGAATAAACCACATAATTGGAAATCTCCCTGTGGACGGTCGCCATTAAGCTATAACGCATTATGCTGTCATCCCCTGCCTTTGAAAATGATGGAGCAACACACAACTGTTGTTGTCCCTGCGGCAGCATCCCGGTTAAATTAGCTTTAATGAACATGTAATTGCTGGGAATAGACTGAGCGGACAAGCAAACAAGGTTTGTAATTGATTTGCGTTTCTCTTTTTGTGAGCAGTCGCTCATTGTCCGAGCGCGCTATTGATCGGCTGCTGTGTATCGCCCCGCATGTGTTTCCCTTCATTAACTGATAACGGGTTACTGATGACTCCCATCCCGGCTCTAATGTGGCTTAACGCCTACTTTGTTCCCGTGTCATGTCGGAGGGCAGCCCGGAATAATGAGAAAGTGGGTGGGCTGTGTTTGGGCTATCTGCAGGGGAGGCGTTTAGTCTGCCGGGTGCAAGGAGATCACTGGAGGGGTTAAAAAAGCAGCACCTCTTAGGTCTGGATTACTTTTAACTGCTGCACAGCATGGGCCCGACCTCTATTAACCAACAACCCGAAGCGTTGCTTGATACAGAGTTCAAACTGAAATTGAAACAAATCCAGTGACACCTGCGTTATGTTTTATGGGTTGACCAGGTGGGCAAAGTCAACAATTTTAGGTAAAAATAAATAAATGGCATTTTGGTATGCAATCTATAGCTGCAGATTTGTTGATTCAGCATTTTTTTCTGACGTTTTTCGACGAACCATTACGACACAAATGTCAACATTAGTGGTGCAAATATAATTAACCAAACCCTTATAATAATAGTCAAAATAGACAATAGTAAAACATAGTAAAAACAATAGTAAATAATTAATAAAAAAAATGAATGCAACCTATTTGCATCATTTTGCAATCGTCCCCAAGCTTTATAGGTAATATAAAAATGAGCTAGCTGCGGCAAGGGAAAATTCCCTGAAATTACAAAGGCAAGTTGACTTGGGGGAGTGTTGGTGCGTCTTTGAGACTGGTAAAATAGGCCTGAGTGTATGTGATTTGTATTGTGCATATAGCTTTCCCCGGAAACCGAACAACCAGTCACAGAAATTCTAATCGTCACAGACGTTTACCCTGATTTTCTTTGCCATAGAATTGTAAATTGAGCATAGAAATGATAAATGATACGCCATACGTGCAATTGGCTGCGTAATACAATGGTCACGCATCGGCGAGCCGCAGCGCTCACAGAGAGAATTGCATGTTAGCTAATTGTTAATTTGGGCGACTCGCGCTGGCTAATTATGGCGGCACCGCCAAGCCATTTGCATGATGGACTTGCCACCTGCCTCGACGCATGACAGCCCGCAGCCTGGGCAAACTATATAATTACTGAACAGTGGTGGGGCAATTTTTGACTGCAGTCCTTTTGTGTGACATGAATTCTTCCTAATGACATATTTTATAAAGGGGCAAATAGCATCCCTCCTTCCGGTTCTACAGAAAGAAAGAAAAAATCATCTCATCAACAGGTCTTAATGTTTAAGCCACTGCACCCCCGTTTAGGCCGATTCTTCACAGTTACTCATTGTGTTCCTCAGACTCCAAGCCCGGTCGTGTTTAGGCCTGACATGACAGCATGCACTGGTTTTACTGTATAATCGCTTAACGTCTTATGGAAACTATTAAGGAATGGTAATCATTTGTGCACTATATGCGCTTTACACATTCTCCATAGACACATTTTTCGAATCATTTTTATACGACTGACAAAGAAAGCGAAACGGTGCATCAAATTTACATTGAAATGTGCTTCTTTTACTCATTTATGAGCTAGTATTACAAATGCACATTGAGTGCCACTGTCTTTTATTTCTAACTTATTAGAAAATAGAGTTTAATGCATACAATTATTTAGGTAGATCACTTCTTATTCATTATATTCATATAGGGCTAAATAGGCCCTACACCACAAACACTGTAAAAAGTGAAAACCTTGATCATTCAAGGGTTAATTGACCCATACATGAAAACGGTGTCCCTTAAAGTGAGGTTTGTTTGTGTGCATGTCAGATTGATTCAGATTTACAATGCATAACATTTTCAAGCGAATAAAAAAAGTTAATTTATATGTAACCGACAAAACATGACATTTTTACTAAACAGTATGCAATTCAATGCATTTGCAATTCAACTGCATTAGCTTTTTATGATGATGTTAAGATATACAAATATTGAATTTCTCTATTCTCTCGCTGCTGTTATTTCATTTTATTTGCATTATGTAGATCGATTGTTGGGTCCTAAAAATGAAGGCTGGCGGTGACTAATGGTTTATATCCGCTATGGGAAATATTGATGCTGTTTTAATAGTTTGTGTTGTACCACGCTTAAGCAATCAGATAGTGTTTAAGTGACAAAAAGTTGATCAAAACAGCAGTGGGGTGAGGTGATTACATGTTCTTTAGCCAGGGGAGGAAGTGTTAACACGGTTAGTGATGGTTCGTTGATCACTAAAGGACTCCCGCTGTTACAGTACAGGACTGCGCTCGAGCGCCTCTTGTCTGCTCACAATTGCATTATTGAGTCATGACCCGCGTGCTGCAGCACGAGCCACTCCGACATTGCAGAACATTCAAATATTAAACATTATTCACAGAAGCTTGTTATTTCGGAAGACGTGTTATACGGACTTTGCACACCCCATACTCTCATAGAAATGGGCCACACTGTACAGGGCTGAATCTGATACGCAATAGTGCATACCCGGTGCATTTAATCATGAAGCATGATGTCTGGAGTCTTACGCAAGAAGAGCGTTCATATTAGGCTACCTGACACAGGAAAAAAGTGCCTTAAAACATGGTTTCATACTCCTAGTTGTAAGCAATTCTGTTTTTATTTAAATGCCATATAGCAGAAATATTGAATTTATGTCTCCCCAGTCTTACAGAATGTTGTCTGTCCTCAAGATTCTGCTATAAAAGCTAAATGAAATGACCAAACTGTCATTATCCGGGTGATTCGTCCATTTATTATCTTTCCCTACAGCTAACAAGAAATTCGTTTTTTTTTCTTTTCGGAACAGTTATGCCGTTCATGATAATTTGCCTCGGTGTAAATTTGACCATTTAAGACACTGCCATTAGAAAAGTAATTTTCTTTGAGGATAAACAAAATAAATAATTAAATAAAAAACAGCATAGAAATGGGAAGGTATATAAATGCAGTTTTTATTCATTGGACGGGAAAGGCTCCATTCACATGAGGCTGAATGCGCTGCATTTCACTGGTGCCACAATTACACTGAAAGGTCAAGTATTACTGCATCTTGTGTCCCGCGCTGCATGCTAAGTATTTCTGCGTGCGCAGCACAATGGCCTCAAGAAGCAGATAAATGCTGGACAATTAAATATATTTTTGCTACTAGTTGACAATAAGATTTACTAAAGGGGGTGATTGCAGTTAATGTGTAATTGTGCCATTTGTAATGCACTACTCAGATGAAGCTGGTCCAAGAATGAGGTGTTCTTGCTCATCTTAATTTATTTTTGTTACTTTACTTTTAAAAATCCCATTTAAGATGTATTTAGATTAAACAAGGAAGATGGGTATGCATTCGAAAGTTGGAGTTTGTCCATTTTATGCAGAGGTTTGTACTATTCTTCAGCTTTGAGTAAGACTCGTGTTTTCAGTGCGACAATACCGACAAAGACATATTTGCTTTATTTTTGCTGTAAACGATCAAGTCTTTATAATAAGACTTTATAATATTGTAATGTTTAGCGTCTTGCAGTGTTTTCCTTTTGCAGTTGCTTTTGCCTTTATATCTTGTGCTGTTGTGTCAAGAATAGAGTTTGTATTACGCTGGAACGTGGTGGTAGTTAAATAAAAGAATCATGTTCCGTCATTTGAACAGACTTTTGGACCGTTCTCGCCTGACTTTGCATTTATGCATTTAGCAGACGCTTTTATCCAAAGCGACTTACATTTTTTTATCAGTATGTGTGTTCCCTGGGAATTGAACCCACGACATTTTGCGCTTCTAACGCAATGCTCTACCACTGAGCCAATCTACGTTTGTGGATTTAAATTATAGTACTTTTGCAATTTTACTCCGAAACTGTTGTGTTTGGAAATAAAGGTTTGTATTAATTAAGCAGCTTTTAGTTTACAAGGCAATGCTGATGGCGGGAAAAACTTCAGCACCCCGGACAGCTCCAGAGCAAAGGACTTAATGCGAACTAAACAATAATACATAATGGGGCAAATCATCTCATAACCTTACTTTTCGAAGGTGTAGCTGAAACAGGTTTGTATTGTGAGGGCATGTTTCAAGTCAGCGAGTGGTGTAAATAAAAGACGGTCGCTTGAGTAAAATCAATTTACATTATTATTGGTTATTAGTGTAAGCATAAAGACTTATTTGTTCTATCTGAGGCCTATCTGGCCTTCCTTATATGTCGTACGGGAGCACGATGTTTCTTTCTACACTAAAACTCTTAGTAGGACGTTGCTCTTAAATCCATCTAATTATTATATGAAATTTATGAATAATGCCAAAAATGCATGATTATTTTTTCTCGATACCAAAGAGTCCAAACTTCGTGGTTTATCTATAAGATTCAATACAAAACACGCTATAAATGCAGATAGTGTATATCAACCCCTTTCTCCGAACTCCACTGTAGAATAAGCAGGGACCGAACCTCGGAAACACTAACTCTAATATGATTGCGTCGAGATTGGGGGGTAATTGCGGGGAGGTGACTGGGACCTTTGCACCCAAACCTCGAGGACAGTCCGCAGTCGAGCAACGTGTGTTGAGTGAGAGTGATGAGAGCATACACGCTTCCAACAAGTCATTTTCAACAGCTACAAGCTCCTCACAAAGACCACACACCGAGCCTCAGACATGTTAATGTAATCTGGAGTCTTTCAGAGGAGCTCTAACAAAACGAATCCCCGAAATCCTAACAGACTCTTTCGGCGCCGGTAGATTGCTGTGGAACATGATTGAATTTGCTCAACGGATAAAAGAGAAAATCTTACTTGCCCATAAAATGAACATTTATTTCATGTATGTGGTTAATCAATTTATTCAGCCTTGGTTAGGATAGCAGACATCCTGAAACATTTGTCTAAATACTTAAAGTCATGTACTCTGTAGGCACACTTCAATTTCGCTCCTTGTAAATTAAAGTCAACTTTATAAAAATGATATCTAATTTTTTTTTAGGTTGGGTGAAAAATATCACATTATAATATCCCAGTATTCGCCCATCGATCTTGTATTTTTAGACATTGTAGGCTAGATATTGCTTAGGGTTTTAGGTGGAGGTTACATATAATTGAATATCAATGCAAGTAAAATAAGCATCTGTAGGCCTCCGAACGTATAATTTCGGACATAATCGACAAAATGATCTGTTGATTTAACGACCCTTCACAGAAAATAAGAGCGCCATTACAATCAGCGAGTCATTAAAACGCGCGCCCCACTGGCCGATTATTGGCGCGAGAGCTTGCACATACATTCCTTCATCAGCTGAAGGTTTACTACATGCAGAGGGTTTAATTTGTGATTAAAAGATACAGAAACCCAGGCGAGAACAGCAACAAGGGCCATAGGGTACAAGTTTTGCTTTGCATCATTTAGTTAAATGAGAGCTACTATAGCTGTTACAGCGGTGTAGCCTAAAAAACACCCTATCAGCACAAATAGTGCACAGTGTACTATATGCCCCCCCCCCCCCCATCATCATCATCATCATCGTCCACCACAACGCTGGGGTTAATTTTCTCAAACCCTATACGGATAGTCTTATTCTAGAAATACTATTTTGGTCAATTTAGTAAATATGTATTTTGGAATTATAAGGGCAAGAGAACGCTGTAATTATGTTATAAAATCAACAATGATACAAATTGTTTAGTTTTGAAAAAAGTAATTACAAATAAATAAAATAACAAAACAAAGCCGAAACTTGAATTTTATAATTTCAATAAAATTGAAAATGTATATGTTTCCTAAATATGCATGACGTAGACTAGCATTCCTTGTAATCACGCAAGAAAAAAAAAATGAAAAAAACTATTGAAGAGTTTATAATTCAAAGAAGTCCATTATAAAAGGAAAGATAAATAATTTGGATGCTATATGAAAGAAAGAAAGAAAGAAAGAAAGAAAGAAAGAAAGAAAGAAAGAAAGAAAGAAAGAAAGAAAGAAAGAAAGAAAGAAAGAAAGAAAGAAAGAAAGAAAGAAAGAAAGAAAGAAAGAAAGAAAGAAAGAAAGAAAGAAAGGTCTTTCAGTCCACACCCGATTCCTGGGTGTAGCGCATATAGCTTTTTATTTTCCGTGTGTGGGCTGTTTATTTAAATGTATTTTTATTTGATTCTAAACTGGTCAAAAGTTGAATGGAGATGTCTCTGTCATATTTAATGATTTCTGTCTGGCACCTCAGTCCTCAGATGTGTACGGTCTTTATCAGTCCGTAAACACTGTGCAGGCGTTTGATTTTACCTCTGATCTTCACAAACACGGCCGTCTGATAAGTGTGTTTATTTCGTCTTGCGAAGTTATTTCGGAGAATGCTGCTGTTTGTACAGCGATGTGATTGATAAGTTAGCTTTCAGGAGCGTTTGTTTGATGTGTTTCTCTCTGGGAGTGGAGACTGACTCATTCTCTTATACGACAAAGAACACGCTCCAAAAAGAAACCTGTACCAAAACCTTCTTCTCAGAAAAAGTCATTTAAATTAAATAAGTTAAACACAATTAGCTTGGGATCGAAAACAGATCGTTGGGATTAGATTTTACAATCAAATTGGTATGAAACATTTGTATGTTTTATATAGGCTAAGCATTTGTAAAATATTTAATAATTGTTTCGTGCAAAAATGCACAAAACTGTTTCATTGTGTGTATAAATGTTTTTACACGACGCAAAATTGACCTCCATTAGGGAAGCCTAATAATATTTGGCGTTTGACTCCAGGGGTGTTGCGACACAGAAAACGGCATACCGAATACTTTATAAGGCCTGTGATGAAGGGACACTGAAGAGAGATCCATACAAACAGCAGAAAGTCTCGATATCAAACAATGATCCGACTGCAGCAAATATCCTTCTAATGTGTATTCAGAAAGATTGCGCAAATTTAATGGCTAATTGTGTGATGACTTTTAAACTTGTTTTCTTGAAGAAAAATTTTTAAATTGGTCAGTTCCCACTTTTAGCACCGCCGAGTGATTGATTCTTACACCCACATTCAAAACAAATGTATTGTTAGGCTATTGCAATTATTGTCATAATTTATTAATATGATTGTATGACTGCGTTAAAGTCAAATATCTATATAAGTTACAAGAAAATGAAACGTACAAATAACAATGAAACTGAAAAACATGTGACCTTAATATCGATAAAAAATTTGTACAATATACATATCACTAAAAACTATGTAATCAGTCCAAACCTTTTACAGAAATATACAAGCTACGTTTACAGTGAAATCTATAAGAAATCATGAAAGGTATTTAGCAGTCTAACTGTCAGGGGAGATGTCTTCATTGTCGGGACATTTTTTTTAAATCCAACAGGGTGACAGAATTAGATTTTAGTGTTTAAATCAGTCTCCATTTAAAATCTAGCGTATATAAATAATTCCATCTTCTTAATGGGGTTTTGGCGCTCATCCTCAAAATAAAAGATTTGATACCTTTGACATATGGCACTCCTCGTGCTGCTTGTAGCCTTGCCATGTCTCCCTCCCGAAAGGAGACTTTGATTTCAGAGCGCAACCACTGTTCTCATGGTCTTTTTGAGCAGGGTGTACAGATTATCTGCATCCACCTGTCATTGTGTTATTGTCCCGATGTCACCACGTCCTGCCATAGAGCAGAGCGGAGCAGGGCAAGGCAGCTCCATACTCGGAACCAGAAGAGTTCAGGTGCGACAGGCCGGATACCTGGGTTTGGAGAGATGGGGGGCTTGCAGCGTGTTGACCCAGATCTGGGGACTGGCCGGCGCTGCCTACCTGCTGGCTTTGATGCTGGCCCATTGAAGAACTGTTATTGGACATAATCATGACGTTCCCCCCCTGGTGATGGTGGTTTTGTACACCAGTGTTGGGTGTATGGCTGCTGCCTTGGCAATGGCTTTCCGTCTTTCACCAACACTGGCACGGCCACCCGCCGTGGAGACTGTTGCTGCTGCTGACAGGAGCCATTGTCTTGTTGCATGTGCTGCTGGGACACTTTGTCCTTGGCCTGCCTTTTCATTTTATATCGGTGGTTTTGAAACCAAATTTTAACTTGAGTCGGAGTCAAGTGAATCATGCTGGCCAGATGTTCCCTTTCCGGCGCGGAGAGGTACTTCTGCTGCTTGAACCGTCGCTCAAGCTCGTACACCTGCGCCTGGGAGAAGAGTACTCGTCTCTTCCTGCGAGGCGTGCTGGTCAGCGGACCCATGCCTTTGCCAACATCCGCCAGTGAACTCAGCGTGCCCATGCTGCCCATATTCATACCAGACGAGGAGCCCATGAAACGAGAGACTGCAAGAAGAACAGTCCTATTTAGCTTTGCAATTTGACAACAACAGCAGACACAAACAGCGCAGGTTCAGTATCATATAGAAAATACACACGCTCTTTAGCTTAGAGAGTTACAACAAGGTGAGCGAGTATAGCGAGTGCGCACAATTACGCAATCGTCTCTTGTTTACATTCCTAGTTTGGGACAAACACTGGAGCTGCAGTTAAGAGTCTGTTAATTATTGCAATTTGTTTGGGTTTAGATAAAACACCTGGCACGTGCGGCTGGGTTAACATAATTCCCTTCAACACTGTCAAAAGCCCCACGTTCACTTGGAGTTTTACAGAGTAGCATGAATTAAAAAAAAATCGTAGCTGACATGTTTAATATATTTTAAAATAGCTATCGTTCAAAATTCTCAAACAGTTCTTGCAAATACGACATAAAGTCAAAGTCAATCTCACGTACTTGTTGAGAAGCGCGGGTCGGGATTCGTTCCGTACCAGCTGGTGGCCGTCGCGCTGCCTCTCATGCCGTCTTGATAGGCCGGCAGGTCGCTCATGTTGCCCAAATTCCCGTTACAGTAGCCCCCCATGGCTGTATGTGACAGCTGGGAAACTCCAGCTGCAGTCATGTGGTAGGCAGCGGGTACTGATCCATTGTGGCCCATGTGGTGCTGCTGCATCGCCGCTTGCGTGACTTGGGGTTGTCTGTACGAGGCAAGAGGAGCCCCCAAGTTGTTCCCCTCCATACTCACTTTTTTGTAGCTCTCTTCAAGAGGACTTAAGATATCGGATACAGAAAAAGGAGTCGTATGCTTAGGGCTCATCGACATTGTTCTGTGTTGGAAAGGGAGAAATTAGAAGGCAAGGCAATCTCTCCTTCTTTTTTTGGCCAGCTCCTCTGTTCCTGTTGTTTCACCGTCGCTGCAGCAGGATGGAAACGTATGAGTGTGCACTGGAGTCCGCCTTAATTGGTTTGAGTGGGAGCTCGAAGCTGACTTTCGTTTGTTTTAGCTTGGTGCCAGGTTTAAGGCTCCCATCAGAGGCGGGGCATCAGCAGCCAGGGCAACAATACAAAGCAGCGCTATCATCTGTACACCCACGCACAATTTCTATTACGCGGTCTTCAACTACCCATGCCTCCCCCCAACCCCGAAAAGATTTAAGCATGCAACAACACCTGTGCGTAAATTTAATTCGTCCATAGTTCATGCTCAGCGCGAGGCTGTTTGTTTCGCGGTGGCGAGGTTTGCGAGAATGGCAAGGAACACAGCAAAGGATGAAATATTGACAGCTGGAGTGATGTTTATAAGGGCCCCTTGATGTGAGTGCATATGCGGACTTCAGACTTTGAGAACCACTCAGTTTCTGAAAAAAGCTCGAGTTCAACTACTGACTTTTAATGGCCACAAGAGGCTTCCGATGATTGCAGGCGTGTTTGTATTACGCTCCATCGTACTCAAACATGCAAAGGGCCCTTGCGACGACTCGGAAACACTGACTGACAAATAAATAAATACATATGCGCGTTAAGAGGCCAAGTAAATGATTAAGCCACTTTCTGTTTGATATTATTGGACATGCGTCTCGTCCAAATTCCCATCCACTCGGCTGAGACGCGCGGTACTGAGGAAAATGAACTCGGGAGGACGAGAGGCTCTCAGGTAAAGTTAACGACGCTGAAATAGCCCGAGTAAGTCCTGAAGTAACTCCGCGTAAGTTCAGTAATGCATTGCTTACCAGTGCTCATCGTCCCGACGCGCTAGGACTTCCTCGGTATAACTGGCCAGAAAAACCGTTTTACAGAATCGAATCTGGAGATCAGTTAGATAGTAGACTTAACGAAATCGGTTTTGAGAGATTTATTGTACAAAAAAGACTTTTCATTTCATACTCTTCTTTATTATTATGAATAAAAACGACGACAACAACAGCTCCAATAATAATAATTATTATTATTTCACCATTTTAACAAATATAAAAATTTAATTTGTAGCTATTTGCAAAACAACGCGTTGTCTTATGCTACTCTCAATCTAATATATGTTACAATAATGATACGACACAATTAAAATATCCCCTCGTCCGGCTTGGATACATTAATGTGTGGTGCTAACATACAATTACTTACAGTAACACCAATTTAGCGTATCAAATTTAAAACTGCTAGTAAAATTAAAAATACATTTTGGGACACCAAGTATTCATGTCTTTTGGATAAAACAATGACTTGAAATGCAGGTAACTGTCATGGGGGTAAGATCCACCAATTGTAGACTGAAATATTTGGTGTAAACTTAAGTTATTTTGCGTTCATTCAGAGTCTCCTCTGAACGCGCAACCTTCTAAACGGCTAAACTAAACGTAACAGCAAGTTAAAAAAAACTCTTACGCAAATTTGGACGGGAACCACTGATAATTTGGTCTTTACAGCGGCCAGGGATTACAAAGACTGTTTATGGTTTAAGACTAATTTATTATTTCAATTTGTAATAGAGTTAAGGCTGAAAACATAATGTTTTATCTTTGCAAAGAAACCGTGCTATTTATTTTCCGAGTGTCTGCAGTAGCTCATCTAAAGACCCAAAAATGCCACAAAAATTAGTCGGTGACTGATTATGAGATTATTGTGAATATAAAACCAGGGGACACAAATTCTGACGCATTTTCATTATTATTTTACTGCGCTCTTTAATGTTTGCTGTCGGAATTAAAATGTCACCTTAAGAAAACGGCAACTTTCTTTACGTTATGTATTTCTTTGCGATCTTATGGAACAATTAACGCGTTAATATGAAACAAGCATTAACACGCATGAAACAAGCACTGCACAGCCACACACACAAAAAATAACATGTATATATGTTTATCCCTAATAAAAAATACAAACCTAATGCATGACACAAATAATAACAACAACATGAGATGCACGCATGAGATACCACAGAACAAACAGCAAAACAGGAGGGAATACAGCGTCTTCTGGTGGTCACTGAATATTTGACAAGACGAGAAGCTTTGTTCAAGTGTGTGTAGACTGATCATTTTAGTTTTGTCAAATGCCACACATTAGCAACTTTTTACAGTTTCGGGAGAAAATACATTTAATTTGTAACATTACGAATATTTACATAGCTTATATCCAGCGTTAACATCTTTGGCCAGTACTTCAACGTTAAAGAACGCTTGTCCTCATTTAAAGCGAACTGAAATGCTATCTAAACTAAGAAACCTACGCATTTCTCTAGTTTGAAGTTAGCACAGGTGGGCGTAGATGGTGCACCAGTGATGATAATCGCGAGTGCAATTATAACAATTAGTGTCAAAACTATGGGGCGTCCAACGCGGCTTTCAAGGTGTTCGGCCTACTTGATCCAGTTTACAAAAGGCTCTCTTAATTATCTTAATCAGGCTCAATCCTCTCTACTGGAGTACGGCTATCATGGCCAATTAACGGCAATTAGTAGTATGCTTTGTCTTGTTTTTAATATCTTTTTCTATTGACAATCCGGACTATTTAGTTCAGTGCTAACCTGGGTGGCCAATGTATTCAATATGCATATATGCTTATGAATGTATACAAAAATAATGCCATAATTTATCCAAAGGCGTTAGGCTATTTGAGAACCACTTTGAGAATATACTATTATAATTATACTATATTTTATTAGGTTATATAATATTAGGCGATATTATATTATATTATAGGTGGCTTATTTTTACTCATGTGTTTTATTGAACGTTTGTTTACGGTGGAACGGGAGTGATGTTGATGCTCATCAGGTGCAGTAAATATTGACAGGAGAACACTCAAACTTGAGACTCCACGGTGCTGGGGTGACATCTAGTGGAGATTGGCAGCCATGCCGTTTGTACAGGACCAGAACAGCTTATAGCAGAGAGGTGCAGGGGATATTCGTTTCCCTCTGAGAGCGATCAGATCAAGCCCACCACCGGAAGCTGTTAACCTCAAGGTGGCAGAGTGGCAGCGTCTACAACCAGGCAACCGAAACGGTGGGCATCACATATTGATGACATTGTAGTTAACTGTGAAATCTGACAAACCGATAAAAACGCATTTGTAATGACATGTATAGTGTATTTAGCCATTTATTTAATACGGCACAGAGTCGTCTCTATGAAGAGTTTTTTTGAAAGAAAAATTATAACAATAGTTCATTATAATAATTCGTTTCAAGGTATTAATAATGTATTGATACATATAAACAAAATATCGAACAGAAACTGTCAGATTATATAGTAAGGCCTATAACTCTGATAGATTGATCTGGGTTGCTTTTCTCAAAAGCATCGCAAGCTTAAGTTGATCATTAAAACGATCGCACGAATCATCTTAGACTAGCGGACCGTATCCCAAAAGCGTCGTAACTTAAGTAGCACTTGAAAATCTTCGTAGATCTACGAGTGCTCTGGAGTAATCGTAAAGCTGTACCTGCATCGTAAGAAGACAGAATTATGAGGCCACCTGCAGGACAGTCGGCAGATTACACCTTTACTTTACACCAACTTTATTCAAGTGCAATGTGATTATACTGAAAACTTTTGATTGTACTTTACTGTACACTTTATACTCGTTTCTATATAAAATGTAATTAGGCTAAATAATTAAAAAGGGCAGATAAAAAATCAAACATCTGAATTAAATGACAGAATAAAAAATTAAAAATTGTAATGTAGGAAATATGCCTCAAAGACATGGATAAACTCATAAAAATCTGTCAATGGCTTACTGACATGCACAAAAAACAAATAATCTCTCTACAGATATTATATACAATAATATATATTAATATTGCACATATTTAGATTATTATATTATCTGAGCTGTCTGGAACGCAGCATTAGGTTTAATAAACGAGCTTGTACATAGGAGCCATTCTATACATGGACATCTCAGCACTTGACCAACGGATAGCGACTCCTAATGAGTAACACTTAAAGCAGGGCTGCATGCGATTGTGTTAAGTGCAGTTTTGAGAAACGCGCGTGAAACAATAATGAACGTTCCTAAAATGACTCGTAGAAAACGCTCTTAAGTGCTAAGATCGATCGTTATCAGGAAACCCGGCCCAGGGCTTGTTTCCTAAAAGCATCATAAGCCTAAGAAGTTTGTAAAAACGATCGTACGACTGATCTTAATATCACGGTCTGTTTCCAAAAAGCATCGTACTTAAGTAGCTCTTGAAAATCATCGTAGATCTACGAGTGCTCTGGAGTAATCGTAAAGCCGTACCTGCATCTTAAGAAGACAGAAGTATGAGGTCACCTGCAGGACAATCAACAGATTACACCTGTAACTTTATTCAAGTGCAATGTGATTATAATTAAAGCTCTTGATTGTACTTTATTGTACACTATATACTCGTTTTTTATATAAAATTAAATTAGGCTAAATAATTAGGCCACAAAAAAAACACTTAAAAAAAACACATCTACATTAAATGACTGAACAAAAAAAACGAATAGAAGAAGTAATGTATAGGAAATATGCTTAAAAGACTGGGGAAAATAGTAATAAACTCTTAAAAGGGATAATCTCTCTTTTAATAGGGATACAAATCTGTGAATGCTTGCTGACATGCACGAAAACCAAATAATGTCTCTACAGATATTATATACAATAATATATATTATTATATATATATATATAGTATATTATTATTGTACTTTTTTTTTTACATATTATTATATTATATTATTATATCCGAGCTGTCTGGAACGCAGCATTAGGTTAACATTTAAATAAACAAGCGTGTACTACAAATATGAGTCATTCTATAAATTGAGATTTCAGCACTTGACCAACGATAGCAACACCTAATGAGTAACACTTAAAGCAGGGCTACATGTGATTGTGTTAAGTGCAGTTTTGAGAAACGCACGTGAAACTATAACGACCGTTCGTAAAATGACTCTTAGAAAACGCTCTTAAGTGCTAAGATCAGTCGTTATCGGGAAACCCAGCCCTGGTTTGGTAAAAGTATCAGTTTTTGTCACAGGCAAGTAGTTACATTTGATTTCATCTTCTTTCGGTGTATTTGAAAGGTAAATAATTAATCGAAGCACATGATTTAAATGTTGATTTGAGAAACAAATATGTAGACCTACTTTAAAGAAAACATAACTTCATGAGCGCAGTTGGTGCGTTATATAGGCTATTACTACCAAGTCTCGCCATGAACCAGCGGAGACCTCTAAAAGCCTGTCTTTGTCACTTCCAAAACCCAACGACTTTTAAAACTCCATTGTCTTGTTAAAGCCCATACATTTATCACCCGGGACTGATTAAACATCACGAGAATTGAGACGCTGCGGATTTTGTCTAGGTCCCTTTGGGAACCACACAATGGTCCTTTCAGAGGACGACACAAAAAAAGTGTTTTAGGGAAGATGTAGAGAAGAGAGAGCTTCGGTCAGTCCCCTCCATATGTAGTACAAGGTGGCCCGAGAGAGGGGACAAAAGGCCAGGTGACAAGGATGATACTAACTGGGTCGCTGAATTAATTGGGACAAGGCTTGGGATTGAGAAAGCAAGAGAAATCACGCCTCTTTCATTAATGCTACGACAATGATCACCCTCTTTTAAAATATGGAGCAGACTGTGAATTGCCTGAACTTTCTGAAGTCAAAGTGCCATTTGTGACAAACCACTGCTTAATTTATTTTTGGGTGTGCTGGGGTAACAATTTTAAGAACATTTAACAACTTCTGTTTTCTTATTTGGTCACCAAAGCCTCAACCAACACTCAACTATGCTTAAAAACAAAACAAAACGACTTTTAATACTGTATATTAATATTAAGATAAAAGCCAGGATGTTAAAAACAAACAAAAATACTTTTAATGCTGTATATTAATATTACGATAAAAGCCAGAATGTTCAAATTTCACTATCACACAAAACTCTCATGAAAAAAAGGTACAAAAGCTGTCACTGGGGTGGTACCTTTTCAAAAGGTGCACTTTTGTACCTATTAGGATCTAATAGACGTTAAGTACTAATATGTACCTTTAAGGTACCAAAATTAATTTTGAGGTACAAACATGTACCTATTGAAAAGGTACCGCCCCAGTGACAGCTTTTGTACCTTTATTTCTGAGAGTGAAGATTCACCATTGTGCATCCTATATTTCTTGTTCAGTGTTTTCCTACTGTGATGAGACTTAAATAAGGGTTTTGTCTTTAAGCTGGTTATTTGATGTTCTCTGTTGGGTGGAAGTGGACGTCTTAACATTACAAAAGCCACTCATCTCTTGCTGTGCGCTATTCTCGTACTCTTTTTCAGTTCAGTCTGAGATCTTTTGTACAAACCGTATATGTAACAATCGAAGGAACTAACAAAAAAGATTGAACGAATTAAACTTATGTAAAAAATAAATAAATAATAATAATCCTAAGGAGAAATTAAATATTTTAAAGCATTAATAAGTAAAATGAATGATTTTAAGCTTAAGTGATATTTAGTATAATGTGTATAAACCAATAATTTGAACAATTTAAACAACTATAAATAGCTAAACATTTTTTTTTTATTCTCATTTTTTTTGTAATACATAGAATAAAGAACGAAAACGTGTAACACTTTAAGATGAGGCAATTTCATCAAATGATGACACTACATTGTTCACAGTATAAAACATAAAACATTTGTTTCTCACTGATATATAAACTTTTGGTTTAGAACAAACACAAACAGTTCAAAAATACAGTATCTAGGTAATTATAAACAACATCAATTATTACAAAACTCACGAAATGCAACTAAATAGAACATATAATATGTGCAAACAGCATTTATTTTATTTTTTTATCTTATCAACGCCGAGAGCTTCTACTTTAATAAACCTAACACTTTATGTAATTAAAAACAACTTGAATCAAGAGGAATCCATGCGCTTTGCTGTGGGGTAAGTCCCAAAAATAGTTCGAGTGGTGCTAAGTGAATCTCACCAAACACAGAAGCGGTGACGGGAGGCCGCTGTGTTGGTAAAGTGCTGGTATGTGGGGAAAAGCGCAAAGGGCGTTTGTTGTTGTAACGACTGGAAACCTTGAACGCTGTAGGGTGAGGATGGTACTGTTGGTGGAACGATACAGCTTCCTTTTTCTGCATCAATCCTGCAGTTCTGATACGGTTTGCCATCTCGGACCAAAATGGGCACCACGACTCTGCGCAGCAGTGGAGGATGATTGAGGTCCTGAGCGCACTCTATCCGCGCTCTCTTCATCTTGTATCTGTGGTTTTGGAACCAGATCTTCACCTGCGTGGACGTGAGGCGTAGCAGGTGCGCGAGCTGCTCTCGTTCTGGAGCGGACAGGTACCGCTGCTGACGAAAGCGTCTCTCCAGTTCATACGTCTGAGCCTTGGAGAATAACACGCGACGCTTCTTCCGCTTTTCATGCTCTGTATCCACTGAAAGCACGTCTGGTCCGGCGGAGTCTGGTGAAGCCTCGAGATTGCTCTCGTCTGACGCTAAAGAAAAAAAACATGATTAGCCTTTATATATATATATATATATCCTTTGAGAAAAAAGCCTATAGGCTGCATGTATGTGCTTTACAGTTACCACATGTTGAACTTCAATGATGAATCAAACTAAAATAAAATGATAAAATAACCCCTCATTGTATTGCATTTAAAAACGTCTTCTTAAAATTGACTGGGAAATGTTTTAAGAACTTACATATATGTTCTCTCTCGTTTTCAGTCCAGGTCGAGTAAGGTGAGACGGAAAAGGAGTCCACTGGAGATTGGTGCGCAATGCTCTCCGTGTCATTTTCTGGCAAATCCAAAATACTTCTCACAGTGAAACTGAACTTGTTAGAAACAGCCATCTGTCGCGCTGGATTGCTGTCAGTTCCAGGACCGGTTCTCGATCTTGAAGAGCTATCCTAGTCGCGTAGCGCTGAAGTGATCTGTGCGTTCTAAAGACGCGCATCCAAGTGACAATGTGTACACTGATGTCGCGGTGTTTATATAAACAGCACTCGGTGGCTGCTTTGAGGCCTCTCCTCCTTATGAGTTCTAAGTACCTCAATGACTCGTGCACTTAAATCCCTGTAATGGTAGGTGTAAACTAGGCAAAGAATGGCCCGTTACTTTCACAATGATGGAGGGTAACACTCTTCACCATTACTGATTCGTCCGAATTCGTGAAAAGTGGGAAACAGATAATGGTAATTGTTGAGGCTGAATCACGTCTTGGGTGGTAAGTGACAACAAGAGCCCTCCATTCTTTCCCCCCGCTCAAATAACATATCGGATATTTGCATACAAAGTGATCCATTAGCGTCCCAGAGTTAGTTTTCCTAATTCGTTTATTGGGATATTGTCGTTTATTGCAGGTGTTATTGCACAAACACGGGTTAAATGTACACTCTCAGTACAGTGGGGTGATAGTTATTACATGCTAATTAATGACATTTATATTCGTGGCTAATGGAAAAGTGGCTTACCCTTGTATACTGTGAAAGCACACACACACACACACACAAAAATCCTTATTGTTAGATTTATGTATTTTTTAATTGAAAGGATGTTTCCTAATAGCTAGCCTATATCCGACATTACACTATACATTTCTGTTTAAGTTTTTACATCAGTTCTGTTTAACTTAGAAGGCCATTACGAGCGAGAAATCTGAAATAAAAACTTATATTTGGGAAAAGATCCAGGCATCAAGGAGACAGTATTTTTTCATTATGGCAACTCCTGCGCCTCACCAGTAAGTACACTATCATTGGGTTCTGATGATTCCTGAGATGGCCCAGCCCTAGCGCGCTCTGGGTGACTGCAGACCCTCCCAAACAGAGCAGGATCCGTTCTCGTCTAGTCGTCCTGGGTGGTCGGGTGAAAAAAGGAACACAAATACATGCCAACCAGCGACCGGGAACAAAAGAGGGAAATGTAGCCCCGCGTCCGAGACCCGTTGGAAGCATTTGTTCCAGTCAAGATTTAGCATTTGTTCAGTCCTGAAATAATGCTTGATTGACGCCCCCGCACAATGTCCTTTAAGTTTCTCAAATAAATCCGTGCTTGTTTCTTGTTGTCATGGTTTTGAATAGGGCCGAACGGGGTCTGGGCAACTATCTGCTACACGTCGAGCTGCTTACGTCTATCCTGAATTATTATTTATGCGTTTTCAAACGGAATTAAAAGACTTTTCGTTTCCATAAAACTTCAAGCTGTCTCCAAATTATTCAAAGTACTCTAAAACGTTTAACGTATTAAAATACAACATTTCTTTAATTGTAAAAAATATTTTTTTTTATAATTTTCTTAAATCGTCCGATGGTCAAGATAAAGACGAGACTCAGAGTTTGTAAACAGATTTTATTAGACTAATAGTTATTTTTGTTATATGAGGTTCGGATCTTAATAGCGTTTGCCGGTTAACTGTATCAAGCTGTGTTCACGTATCGATGTTAACCTGTATAAAGTGAGTTCAAATGTTTGCCAAG
This sequence comes from Ptychobarbus kaznakovi, assembly GCA_027422405.1. NCBI lineage: Eukaryota > Metazoa > Chordata > Actinopteri > Cypriniformes > Cyprinidae > Ptychobarbus > Ptychobarbus kaznakovi. Next base: position 9,044,430 of record CM049806.1, read on the forward strand.
CTCTTGGAATTTAGGCGCACGCTCTCAAAGAATAAATAAAGCCCCGTGTAGGCACACAGTTTAGTTTCTAATGACCTCTCGTATCTCCTTAATCTATCAGACACCCACAGATAGAAGTATGCTCGAGGAAAAGTGTGCACTCAAATACCCAAGAGCTCTTCACTGTCAAATATTTACCCTTGTTGTTTGACTTCTCAAGGAGTCAGAGGACAGGAATGAGAGAATAATCTGTACAAATAAACATTTCCGCGTGAAAAGCAACTAACGAAATTCAATATTTTACGAGATTTATGGCTGGGGGTTAACTGCAATAATTCATTTCAACAAATCATATAATTAAGATGTACACTTCTGTAGACTGACTGTAAAATCTGTACATCTGTAACACTGAGCATTTTCACTGATTTTTAATTATATATAAAAAACATTGCTCTGAGTTTCAACATCCCATTGTTTTGTTGCTCTGGATGCTTTATAAAAACATACACAGGCCTACTGTAACTGTTTTTAACAATATTTTTACTGAAGTTAAAACTGTTATTTAAATATTATGTGATATAAATATTATTATTTAAACAGGTGCAATTTTAAGGGTCATGGCAGAAATACACCCTTAATAACATCATGATATAATAGCCTCAAAAAAACTTGGCTATGTTATATATAGTTCATCCCAAAATAAAAATGGTTTATTTAATAACTCATGTTATTCCAAACCTGTATGACTTACTTTCTTCTGGAGAACACAAAATAATTATTTTTCAAAGTTACAGTGTTTTACCCATACAATGAAAGTCAATATTTGCTAAGCAAAACCAACATACTTCCCAAAAAAGTTTGTGTGCCACAGATAAAGAAACTCAGATTTTCAACAACATGAAGGTGAGTAAATGATAACAGTTTTGCATTTTTGAGTGAACTATCAATTTAAGCCACATTCAGATAGCCTATATGAACATCGCTACATTAATACAAAAACCCACCTTTGATCTTGAAGGTATGGTCTGTAAGAAACGACATTTGGAACAGTAGGCCTATTAAATATATGTATGCGCCATTTAATTGAAATTATGTACATTTTAATTGCACATAAAGACTTGTAGTTTTTGGTTTCCAGTTTCAGGCCTTGGAGTAGAACTCCATATTAGTTTAAATGCAAGCTTCCAAAGACGGATCTAATAGCTATGTAAACAGGGCTTTAGACAGCCATCTGACTGACATGTAAGCAATGAGTCTGAAGTAACTTTCCGTTCTAGTAGTACGGTTATCTGAGCGAGTGAAACATATTTTAAATAATGGCGCAAAAGTCTAAAACAAAACTCTTAATTTTCGACTATCTGTAAATGTCACAGACCTCGCAAAAAAGCTTAAATCGATTAAAAAAAATTAACTAATTAATCACACATTATTGTTCTGAAATTGAATCGCGATTAATCCCAAATAGCATTAAAGCTTTAAATATACTTTTAAAATTCAATAATTTAACATTTAATCTTCAAACTAATGCAAACAACATAAACAATATATTTATTAATATTTGTTTAATAGCATCTTTTTTATGACTGAAAGTCACTGATACCAATACTACTGTCTCTGTGAAATTGCCCCCCCCCCATATTTAACTACTGACTATAGCCATTCAACATTACAGAATGATTGAGAGCTATCAATATTAACATTTATTAGACTTTAAAAAATAACTTCTAATTTAAGTAAACTTAAAACAATCTTCACATAAACCCAGCAAACACCAAATTCTAAATTAAAATAGATGAATCTTTAAAGCAATAAAATGTATTTATTTCCTATTTTTTCCTCTTGAATTAACACATCACAGAAAATGGGTTATTAGGTTATTTGGCTCCTATGTCTTTAAGAGTTGCCGCTGCTAAACATGACGTGGATCTGACACGCATCTCTTTACCTATTCTGACAAACTTCGGGTCCTCTATTAATGAGCTGAGCGGGTGTGTTAAACGAGTTGAAACATCGGGTGTGTTAAAGGAGGGCCTATTAACAGGTGCAATAGAAAAGATCTATTAAAGGCTCCAGAATCTGCTCCAGATTTGAAAACCATCAGAGACATATTCTTAAATGTGACTCATAGGCTATATAACATATTCAGAGACATGTTCTTAAATGTGACTCATATATAACATATTACATGCATGCATAGTTTTAAAGCAGATTTAATCTACTTTTTTGATAACTGCATGACATTGCATGCACGTAGTTTCATTCGCACTTTGATATTTTGAAATGATAACTGCGCTCGTTTGACTTGGCCTGGCGCTGAAGTGAAGTTGGAGCACGCGTCTGAAACGTCTCCCGTTTTATGTGGTCATAACAGAGATGTAAAATGTACTCAACAAATGTACTCAAGTGAAAGTACAAGTATCTGGCCAAAAACATACTTGAGTAAAATTAAAAAAGTACAACTTTAAATTGTACTCCAGTATAAAAAAAAATACTTTTTCCTGACAGACATACAGAGTTTGGTTAAAGGGAGAAAACTAAACAAAATGCAATGACACAGGTCAAACACATATATCTTGTCACGTTTCTCTGGAGACCGGGAACGAGGAGACAAGGGAATCTTTCTTCAAACAACATTTATTCATCCAAATGTTAGAACACAGGACACCAGCTGAAACCAGACACAGGGAACACAGGGCTTATAAACAGAGGAGTAAACTAGATAATGAATGACATACACCTGGAACTAATGAACTAATGAGGAGAACTAAAAGAGAACAGGAAACTGACCAAATATGGGCACGAGAGGAGGGGAAACACAGGACATGGGGACACAGTTCTGACATTACTAGGCAGGGGCGCCGCTACGGATTCTGGCACATAGCGGGGCAACTCCGGGGTCGTGCGGCCCCCCATGGCCGTGAGACACTTCCGCCTGGAGGCCCGCCCCTGCAATTGCTTTGTATGCATTGAAACTGAGGGCGCCTGCATACACTTGCTAATTTCGACAGCTTAGGTTCGAGGGGCCGGCACTAGAGGACGCTCTAACTGCACTGAGGGCACTGGGGCGCAGGCACGGCATTAGCGCTTTGCGGGCTTGGCACGGCACACAGGCATTTATATTTGCAGTTTACAACATATCGGGGCTATTTCAGGCTTGACAACTTTATTGGGATTGCGTTGGCTAGGACGGTGGCGGGCTTGAGGAGCGTGAACAGGAACACTCAGAATGCACTTTCGGACGAGCTGGTTCTTGCTCAAGAGCAAAGCACCAGAGGATCCCTTCCCTCCATCTAGTCCTGTGGTTCAGGGGGAAAATTGGCCCCGTGCCAGAACAGCGACAACTGCGGCAAGCGGCAAATATAGGGGCCTACATCGCCGTGGGAAAAAAACAGGAACAACCAAAACAACCTGACAACTGAGGACGCAACAGTAAGGAAATAGAGAAATTGGCCCAGGGCATTTATATTTGGGACAAGCATCATGCGCAGCATCATAGGCAAATGAAGAGCTAAAAGTTTTCTGTTCTTTCACTGTCAGGATTTTTAGTTACAGACAGTGGCGGTGCGCGGCGTGTCGTCGACTGTTACCTGCAAGCATAGCAATCATAGATCCATGTGTGTGGGTGATCATGCTGTGAGATTCGAGACCTGATACGCCTTGCCCAAACTTCCTGTTTTAATAGGAAGTAGAATAATTATTTTATAAAATAAATAGTTTTTATAATAATTTAGGTGCAACTTAAACGACGACCCAGCTATTCAATGCACAGCACATAAATATACAACGATGTTCAAATGGGCCTATAAGTTATAGCCAATCACAACTATTATGATCTCTTCGTGCGAGATTAATAACTTTTGTGAATTTCTCCATGCACTCATTATGAAGAGACCACTGTCTGTTCATGGTGTGACAAAAACAATTTCTTCACATTACAACTTTTTACATTTTTTCACTATTGTATGAAACATTTACTTACCAGACTAAACGCAAAAAAAGTAGCCTAGTAGTTTGAGAATAAGACCGCATAATGCTGGAACCTACCTGTTAATTAGTTGCCGGTACATTTGCTTAAAATTCAACCAGACAAGAATGCCCTTTTACGGGTTACTGTAATACGAATCACCTTTTGGGGGTGCTCCAGGACCAGGATTGGAAATACGTTTGCTGAAAGTAGTTAGATCTTCTGTGGTCTTCAACTGTACATCAAATACGACAATACGACGTATTGTAGCCCTACTACAGTAAAAAAAAAATTTCCTGTAGCCTACAACCCCGAGGTAAGGCATGACGAGTTCAGTTTTTAGTTTTACACGTTTGTTTGCTTGCTACTTGTATGTACCTGCAAGTAGGCTATATATGCTTGTATTTTTTTCTGCAATTTATGTACATTTATATGTAGTAAATGACAGGAGGGAGTTTTCGGGTATGGGCCACTAGTTAACTAATAAGTTAATAAGTGGCCCATTACTGTCCCCAAATAAGTATAGCACAACAGTTCTGAAATCTGTGAGTGGTCACAATGTTTTGTACTCTTTCTGCAACTTAAATCAACACAATGTTAGTTTCACTGGCTCCCTTTTTATGTGAAGTTGATGAATCTCTCTATGCACGATAAAACTGTTCTGTATGCAATGATAAACACCATTCAGTTAAGGTGAAAATGTAGGCCTCTTGTCCTGTGCGCAGGACCTATCCTCTTTTTCTCATATACGTAATAACGAAAAGTGAACAGCAGAGGGCGGTACTTCCCCATCATTGTCTCGCCTTGGAGATGTTAATTGGAACGCATTAATTGCTAAGATAGCAATCGTTTTTGAAGTTTTCCTATGCTAGTGAGCTTCAGAGAAGTAGAAACTGAGGCATGCTATTTGATTGTGTTTTTTTAAGAATGTCAAAATTACACCATTATGCATCTGAAAAACAAATTAAAAATGAAAGGCTAACTCATATATCATATTATTGATGATCTCTAAAGTGGTACAAACGTAAAGACAAGATGGCAATTAAAATAAAAATAAATTAATAAAAAAAACACATTTTAAATTGGACTGTGGGATATGCCTATACAGCATTTTAGTTGAATTATGCAGTTGTCCGCCTGTGTCCATCTGTCGTAATTATACATTAATATGAATTAAAAAAATCTGAATGTAAAAAAAAAAAGTGAACTGGGCTGGAATGTAATATTTAATGCTAATCAAACACAGGTGGAGAAGCTAAAAGCTGTAGATGTGATCGATGCTTAAAACGATCGTAAATATTGTTGGTCTTGTCCTCTAAGTCCCGCTCCGGCCCAAACAGCCATCGTTAACCTGCACAAGTCCTCATTACGACCGGGTTTCAGTTACAGGAGCAGTCAACCTTTCAGAGGTGTTAACTGGCAAAGCCGTTTAATGCTGTCAATTCCATTTGGTAGATAAAAGTTATGGTTATCAGTTGATCCTTTTAAATTGTATTTAATAACCGTTGAGTAGGCTAATGTAATCCAGACATGTTTAAAAATAATTTATTGCCACGGTGTTTTAAACTTAAAATGTAAATTAAACTAGAGTTTTACTCCGTAACAACTTATATAATTGATTGGTTTAATGTATCTTATTTAAATTATTATTATTGTTGTTTTTGTTGTTCCCATTAACTCACACTATGCATCCCACTCGTATAAAAGCACAATGTTATCGATGCTTGAGACATGCTGTCTTGAAAGAGACCACAGATAAAACTGGGCCCACTTCTCTCCGCGTTCTCGTGACTCTTCTCATCATCAGCCTAGGCCTAACTGATCGCTTTCTTTACATCTGTTAGTTTGTTTTTGTGCTAAACCCAGAAGCCTATTGTTTTGATTCAGGCAATGACATTTGATTGACACCCAAATTAAAATTACACATTAACATAACCCAAGTTTACCATAGAATTATTAGGACGAGATGTGTTACGAATGACGAGAATTAGAATGATGTTGTAATAATGATAAATAGGAACTTTTGTGAAGATACGCATAATTAGCAGCAGACGATTCGTCTTTTCGGGAAATAGATCATTATTGCATAGGCTAAGCATCATATGCATCATAACTTAAGATGGATTGGTAACTTAAAAAATAACAACTTTGAACCAATCAAAATCATATTTTTCTACAGAACTTCCGTTAGAAAGTATGCTTAAATTACAAGAACGATGTCAAGTCAAATGCAGTTTTATATTGTATAAAACTACATTTCCTCCTAAAATGATAGTTTGTTTGCGCCAATTATAGGCTATATCAGTTAATACAATTATCCTGAAATAAGTGAACGTTTTGCTCTTAGCAAAGAAAAGCTTCTTTATACTATACACCACTGAAAAAAGGATTAATTTAATTTACTACATTTTTTATGGTAAGTGGTTGCAGTCAATTTATTTTAGCTACATTTAAATAAACACATTCAGTTGACTAACTTTCAATATGTTTTAATTAAATGTAGCTAAAATACATATTTGCGACCACTTACCTTAAAAAATGTAGTAGCCTATCATTTTTGTCAGTGTAATGTTAAGATATTTCTTACAGGCGGAAGTCGACGGTCCACAAAACTAAATGCTAATGGCCCCCATATCATTACCAATTTTAGCAATGAAAAATGGGTATATGATTAGGTGGTTAAAATGTTGAGTTGATAATAAACATAGTCTACAATCAAATTGTATAAATGATCATTATTCGAATTCAATATTATTTTTTTTTTACTATATTATTGTTCTTGTCTATCTATCTTCTATCTATCTATCTATCTATCTATCTATCTATCTATCTATCTATCTATCTATCTATCTATCTATCTATCTATCTATCTATCTATCTATCTATCTATCTATATCCAATCACAATCGTCAGAAGGGCAAGCAGTTGCAATGGCTCTCTATATGACAATAGCTTGTCAAATGAACATGCAAAACCATGGCCACCCCCCCCCTCGGTGAAATAGTAGACTATACAATATTTCTAGGCTGTCGCTGAAAGCTATTTTTCACCACACACCCGAACTAATGTTCCAGGCAAAAACAACCGAGATGAGTGTATAAATACAGATATGTTAGTAACCGCTGCGAATGTTTCTTTAGAGGTGTCTCCACTGGTCTCTAATGATACACATAACAATACATTGGTCTAAAAAGTGGATGACACTGACTCGAACCATGCACTGATGCAGTTTCCGTTCCGTGTTTATGAATGACCATGCCAGAAGATGAATGTTCAAGACCGTAAAACACTAGCCCCTCAAGTAATCTCAAAACAATGGATCTTTTCGGTTATTTTATTAGCAATAACGTAAACTCGTCGCAGAATCGCTTATTTTCTTTTGCGTTCATCCGTCACGTTTTAGGAATATCTTCTCATCATGCCCCCCCACGGTCGGAAACATATTGACTGATGGCATCGGCTTTACACTAAAGAACACAGAGAAGAGGAGCTGATTGAAATCATTGCCACATTCAGTGTTCTCTTCATTTCTGGTCCTGAAACTCTTGAAGCGTGCTTCTCAAAACGAGATTAACTAGTCTTAATGCACAAAGTCGTTACTATCAGAGGGTCAGATGCTTTCAAGAGTAACGAGCTCGTGGCAGCTGAGATGTGTGTAATGAGTCAAAATAAACTTCTGACTTCCACCCTCTCGGACCATGTGTCATGCGCGCGACCAGTCTTTAAGATGAAGCGTATCATATGAACTCGGCTTCTTTTTATTATACAGATTCGTTAAATTAAATAGTTTTGTTAAATAATAATCATATTTTTTATTATGATTATTATTACTAGTATTATTCAATTAAATGCGCAGTTTTTTTTCTGTTGACCACACAGGTGGCTTTTATTACCATGTATAATAATATGTAATAAGAAAATTAATTTGATAAATGCATATGTTCCCCCCCCCCCATGTAGGACAGGATGATGGAATGCTCATTTTGAATTGTGAGCTGCACTTGTGAATCTCGCGCACATTTCCGAGCGAAAAAGAGTTCGAGCTGTGGTCTGAAATTAGCACAAACGATTCTTCCACAAATTTGGGGTTGTATGAAAAATATTCCAGATAGTTTAATCTAGTCTATAACACATTCCTCGTCCTAGAAATACCGAGAACCACATAGAAACATGCAGATTTATTAATGACGCGTGCTGGAGAGATGCGTTGCGCACAATGCTGCAATCCTTTGACTTGAACTCACGTGCTGTGAACCATCTCACGTTTGTAAACCTAAAGAGATAGCTCACCAAAAAAATAATATCTGTCATCATTTACTAATATTCATGTCGTTCCAAACCTGCATGGCTTTATTTCTTAGGTGGAAAACAAAATAAGATATTTTGAGGAATGTCTCCGAGTTTTGTTTGTCCATAAAAATAAATGTCAATGTTACCAAACATCTTTAAAACATCTTCTTTTGTGTTCCGCTGGAAAAAAAGAAAGAAAAAAATCAAACAAGTTTGGAATAACATGAAGGTGGGGGTAAATAATCATTTTAAATCTTCAAAAGAAAGACACAGAACGTCATATAAATAAATATGATTATTCTGACCAGTCTGTGCAGCTGTGTACTCTCATCTCACTTCATCCGCTCCATTTCCAGCTTACCGCTATGATGTAGAACAAATTCACCATATTAATGTCTAATACACGAGAACCAACAAACAAATGATAAATAACAACCGATGCCAAAAATTATGCATTTATCACTAACTACTTTCTAATATGAAATAGAAATGTGCGCTTTAGTAGCCTATATACCTATATGATAAATAAACGAATAATGTGAAAATGCTTTTAATTTGGATAATAGCGTTTCTACTTTGCGTCTTATCAGGTATCCATAAGCAAATATTTCATCTAAATCTCCCATGAAATAATAAAGGAATATACCCTTTGTAACTACTCTATTCCTACTTGTTTCAATACTATTCATTTTCAAATATTGCATACAATTTTGGATATACTGTAATTGCTATCGCGGAATACTACGTTTATGATTATAGTTTGTTTTCATAATTAATTATGGACTATTTCCATGAAGTTCAGAGTGTCTTGGAAAGCCACAGTAGTCTAATATCATGTGGGTCTGAAAGTGTGGCAGAAGCAGGCTGTCTTCACAGGTCATTAACGCAGCTCTTTCTCTATCTTCCAGCGGTCAGCAGTGCGCGGGATTTATGCTCTCCTTCTGCAATCATAGCAAAAGACGCAAGAAAGCATCCAATACAGCGAGTAAACTAAACATACATTAACATACTTTAAGATACCCCAACTGTAGAATAGTCCTCGTATATTGTCTTTCGATATATGCGTCTCCAGAGACACTTCACCCAAACACAGCACGCGACCAGGTTTAATCCACTTCCTTTTGGAGTTCCCTGCTCCACATTTGTTTTGTCCTCTCACCCGACCGAAGCCACAAACAAGCCAAACCTATGGTGTTTACTTCGGAGGTAGTTCTTCTGAAAGTAAGTCTGATTTTAATAATGCAAATGTTTTGAATCGCCCTCATAGATCGATTGGAAACTTTGTTTTTGAGGGATGTAAGACATCTCGACAAATAGGAAACGTTTTAGTGAGTAGCGACACACAGGAGATGGGCCTTAAAAACCCAGATGAAAACATATTTCTATGGAGTAGGGAATGCGCAGAGAACGTAAAGGAGCATCGTAATTTAATCACTTATTGGGATAAAGCTAAAATGCACATACATGAATTATATACATAATTTTTTTTATAAAAAAAAAAGAGTTAGCTTCGAGATTCGAACTAAGAGTAAAGCCCTCAGTGAGATTTGAGATAGAAATACTCTGAACAGTAAGAGAAAACCAAACGCTGATAGAGGAAGTCATGAAAGGGCTCAAGTCTCTTAGTCTTGACTAAACAGGAAGCAATAATACAAACACCATCCCGCTATCTTACAGTGTTCAAACAGGCCCGAACGCAGCTGAACAATACCTTTCTACACCTGACGACTTTAAAAGGCTTTCAATCCTGTAGGCCTCAACCTAAAACGTATTATATACTAACTAATATATTTAATAACATAACATGTAGATATGCCAGTTTTTCATGTTTCATATAGCCTGTGTGCCACCAATTAACCAACCGAAAACAGAAAAATAATTTAATGTAATTATTTAAAAAATAGATACTTATTTAACAATAGGTCAGTTTGTTATTAATGTTATTAATGATAGCTCACATTTAGCCTATTGGTATCCTCAGCATCAGACATACACCGGACTATATTGATCCTTTTTAACAAATCAGTCGTTGTCTCCTTTACAAAGACTTCATTCGTCCGTGACTGCTTTGCCATGGAAACATAATCCAATGAAAATAAAAGCATAAAAAAATCTTGTTTATGGCCTTCATATTTGTCCGATTTTCGCAGAGTGACTACAATGTGGCAGAAAAGGCAATGTGTAATGAGGGGTTTATATCAAAATCATTTTTTATGTAAATAATCAGCACTTTACATGTATATTAAATAAAGCTAAAAAAAACATTAACGTAGAACGACTTTTGGGACTGTTCCATGGCCACTTGTTTAGTCCTCCGTTTTCTTCTTCAGATCGAAAACAGCACGTCTAAATGTTGGTTCTGGAACTAGGCAATACGACAAAATGAAAATGCATTTATAAAGATGTCGTTTGTAATCATTATTACTCAAACCACTTAATAAATCGAACGCGTATTAAGAGCAATTTAAATGACATCAGATAAATCACAGGGCCCCTGTTTAAAAATACTGCCCTGCAAACGTCTCCCTTGAAATAATTCGAATTTATGCTTATGAAACTAAATTACAGTGCAATGTTTCAAAAACTTACCATCCTTAGATCAGTCTAAAAAGAAAAGCAACTCTTGGGTAACCCTGTGCTCTAGTTCAAACGCGAGGGGAATCTTGCTGTCATGCCTGTCATGTCAAACTTGTCAGCCAATAGGAAAAGAACATGGAAGAAACGCGCGGTTTGATTGGCTGGCAGCTCCTCGCTTTGGAGACATGTGTAAAGGGCCAGCCCATCATTTTCTGGGATTGAAATGTAAGCCTGTGCGCCCTGCCATCAGGAAACAGAAGGCGAATTTTCCTCTCTTGCAACTAATCGGTATCGCATCCGTCTCGGACGCTTAATTTTCACCCACATCGGCTTCGGTGCCATACAAAACAGCTAAACTGGACGCGGAACAGATCAGAAAAGGACAGCATAGTGAAGTTTCTTTTTTCATCGGGAGGCTGAACGCAATGGGTAAGATCCATATTTCATGTTTTCCTACATGGGAACGGCATGCATATATACTTTGGGGGAAAATGGGTTTGACAATTTAGTAAAGTTTGATCCAGGTCTCGACTCAAACTTTTAAATCGACTGATGCTTTGACGGTCATTTTGGGAAACAGCCGCGCAATGAGCTTAATCGCGTCCAAAACTACTGAATGCGCAATTTAGTTTATTATGACAGAGTTAAAGAATGTAGTAACTGTGTTTTTTTCTGCTTAAATAATTTGCAGAGTGACTTGATAGTTTGTTCCACTCAATGCAATAAACTGAAACATGAAGATGAGCATAAACGGCAATCTTTGATTCAATGCAAATATAAACAGCCGATGTACGAATTGCGTGAGATCGAATAGGCTAATCTTACCGAAACAATTATGTTTAAGTAATTTTTTTATTTCAGACGCGGTTCAGGGCCTGGTAAAAAATTCTGATGTTTTATGCAATCCTTTTTTCTTCATATATCTGCATCACTAGAGCCAGCCTTCGGGGAGGTGAACCAGCTAGGCGGTGTTTTTGTGAACGGAAGACCCCTACCCAATGCCATCCGGATCAGGATAGTAGAGCTGGCCCAGCTGGGCATCAGGCCTTGCGACATCAGCAGGCAGCTCCGCGTCTCTCACGGCTGTGTGAGCAAGATTCTGGCTCGGTACAACGAAACCGGCTCAATACTTCCCGGCGCAATTGGCGGCAGTAAACCCAGAGTCACGACCCCAAGCGTAGTCAAGCACATTAGGACTTACAAGCAACGGGACCCCGGCATTTTCGCTTGGGAGATTCGAGACAGACTGCTTGCGGACGGTGTGTGTGATAAATTCAATCTGCCCTCTGTCAGCTCGATTAGTAGGATTCTTCGCAACAAGATCGGAAGTCTGTCTCAACACAACCAGTACGAGTCGAGCAAACAGGCCCTTCATCCTCAGCCTCAACCTACCCTACCTTACAACCACCTGTACTCCTATCCAACTCCGATCGGAGCCACTGGGACTAAGGTACCAACTCCGCCTGGCATGCCCACTCTTCCTGGACACATGGCAATGCATAGGATATGGCCTTCCTCTCATTCTGTTACAGATATTCTGGGCATTCGATCAATAACGGAGCAGCAAAGTAAGCATCCTCTTAGTTTTTGGTAAAAGAAAGCCCTTGTCCATGTGAGTGCGTGTGTATGCGAAAAGTTGTTCTCAGGCCTGTCAAAATGTGTGTGTGTGTGTGTGTGTGTGACTGTGTATGTTTGTGCGCAACAGAGAAAAAATTAAAAGAGACGTTTTGCTTGTGATGGAAGGGCCAAAACACAAGATTATTAAGCTATCCAAAATAATTTTTATTTAACTGAATTATTTTATTTATCATGCATGGTAGGGTCCTCAAGAAAAAGTTTTCTTTACAGCGAGGTGTGATACAAACAGGGTGCTGGGATTTGTACAGAAGCCCCACGTTTGCACTGAAACAGATGGTTTAAGTTTTTTAGTAATAATTAGGCAGCGGATGTGGAAGATTGTGGACAACGAAGACTCGGCGCAGCAGAGCAAAAAATAAACATTAGGTGTTCATAGTTAGCAGTGTGTTACAAGACTAGGCCAACATTTACGTCTCAACTCCTCGCAAAACAGTTTAGGTTTACTTGCAAATGTTTACTTTTTCAGTAACCGTCTTAAGCAACGCATTAGCCTATACTTTAATTCACGTCGAAAGCATTTTACAATTAATGTCACGATTTATTTTAAGCAATAGTTGTATATTAAAGGAATCTAAGAGATGTCGATTTCATGGAAATTGAGTCAGTCTTTAAGATCGGCTTGTCTGTTCTATGTGGTGTGTTTGTACAGTAAAGTGTGAAGGCCGCAGCCTGTCCTGTTTAACTGTAGTTCTTCGCCTATTTTCAAGGGCCATGTTGACAACAATGTTTCAAACGCAGAGGAGAATTGTGCGTATAGGCGGCCTTTATAAACCATTAATGTATTTTTAAATTATTAGCAGATGTTTAGGGAAGCTTTGGAAAACCTAAATAAAGCACGATGGTGGCTACACTCAATAAGGTGTCGCGTGCAACCGTTTCACCACAACATTAGTTGAAGCATACACCGAAAAACATCCACAAACACACATTTCAAGGACGGCTTGACAAGAAGAATGCGCGCCGCGAACTTTTGGACAGTTTGTCATCGTTTAGAGTTCGGTTACAGCCAATAGCTACTCTCTCTCTCTCTCTCTCTCTCTCTCACACACACACACACACACACACACACACACACACACACACACACACACACACACACACACACACACACACACACACACACACACACACACACACACACACACACACACACACACACACACACACACACACACACACACACACACACACACACACACACACACACACACACACACACACACACACACACACACACACACACACACACACACACACACACACACACACACACACACACACACAGAGTAATGGTTGGTCATGCTCAGACATCATCTGGTCTTCATGCTATAGTATGTATTTTAATTAAATTTGGTCTATGTAACTGTAGATTTGTTTACCCTAATCGACCTTTATAAAACTAAATTGATCTCGTACAATCGATTTTCACTAAACGCAATCAAAGTATGGCATCGTTATGGTGTATTCTTGTTTATACGTTGTGAAACAATACAAAGACAGATTCCGTGAAGGCAGGGGGAAAATCTACTTTGTGGCCCTCTCAGGTTTCAACACTGGTGGGCTTGCTTTTCCAATTTCAAACTTTAGGAACCGTGTATAATATAATATCCATCAGGCACAAAGGGGAAACGCTTAAAGTAAATCTAATTTGTCCTCCCAGGAAGACTTTGGGTAAATGTTCCGAAGGACTCCATGACACTGTAAGCTATGAATTAACTACATAAATCCACATTTGGATAACTCTTCCGCATCTTCGATGCAGAAAGAAAGATTACATATATGCGACGTATAAGGACAACATATGAAGAGTTAATTAGCAAAAACAGATAATTCTCAGAAATCACGATTTTTCATTGTGCATTTCAATTAATCTCAATCAAACTGCAGTTGGGTTATTTTGACTAGATAAAAAAATACTTTAAAACAGCCAATTGACACTAAAACACAATAAAAACATGATAACATAATAAAAACATGATTTTTGTTATCTGTTTTTGCAAATTAACTCTTCATATATTTCCTTTATTTAATTCAAAGCACGTTACCATTACGTCATGATCATATGAAAAACGTGTTTGAGCTTTTTAACGGCACGCTGTTAATATATATGCATACACGTGATGCACCGTTTTTTTGTGTTTAGAGAGTACGGTGAGTTTGAGATGGTGGCACTGGGCAGTGCAGCAGACTGTACTGAATACGTTCTTCTTGTGGCAGTTCTACCCCCCACGCTTGTCCTGTCTGACTCCAGTCTTCCATGTATCTTGTTTTACCCCCAGTTAGTGACAGTCCGTCCTTTCCCAGCGCCAAGCTAGAAGAATGGAGAGCTATTAACAGGAGTCATTTTTCTCCAGTGAATTCTCCACTAGTCAATGGTGTGGATAAGCCTCACTTAGAACCTGCAGCACAATACACGCAGGTAAAGAAGCCTCATGTTAAGCGTAAAACCAATCAAATCAAATCTGGAAGGAGCAGGGGAAAAGGGAAAATCTGATTCCGTAAATTAATTCTCAAAATAACTTTTTTCTCTCTCTCAATTCCGTGTGTGTGTGTGTGTGTGAGTGTGTTTCTCTGGCGTGGGTGGGCATATGAGGCCTTGTGCAGAGTGTGGGTCGCTGTTTCATTTTCTTAGAAGTATTCACAAATTAAATGTAGTATCTCACATTTTAATTTGAATAAAACGAACGACACTGTTTAGCCCACTTGTGTCTGTTTTCGCCCAGCTGCTGTGTAGGCCTGACTAAGCTTAGGTGCAAGGTTTATGCGTAATAGTCCCGAATCTAAATGTATTCATATTCCTCAATGCTTTTTTTGAGAGCGTAATACTGAGTATGTGACAAATACATTTGTAATAAATGTTTTGATCCAATAGTTTGCATAGTCTTTAAACATTTAACCAATATTTTTTCATCCTGTTCTTTTCTGAATAAGAAACTTGAATTAGTTGAATTATGCGTTTACTTGTCATAAACGTTTATTTTACTACAGTCAAAATATGCATTTTTCATGTTTTTTTTTCTGTGATTTAACGAATTTCTTTTTTCTTAAGGAAATTATTTTGTCGAGATCAAAGATTTAAGATGTCTATGTAACCCGTGTTTACCCAAAATCAGCCGAAGAAATATAGAACAACAATAAGGTTGAATATTATTAGTGTTATTTTTTAATCAATCAGTTTATGATGAACTATTATATAGTTCAGTTTTAAAAGTGTAAATATTTTTTTGTGTACGGCTTATCGAAGTCTTATCAGTTACTTATTATATTTCATTAAAGCGTTACATAGCCCAATTAAATGTAAAATATAATAAACAATAAATAAATATTAAACGTGTCTATCTTTGTTTTTAATGTACATTTACACTTAAAGCCAACGCTCCTTACTCAATAAATATGCATTATATTATTCTTTAATAAACACGTTTTATTAAATTCTCCCATTCTTATATTCACCAGAAACTTTTGGATTGCTAAAGCCTTGACCCGTTTTACATTAGAGCAATACTCGGATAGACATTGCCATCATTATCACGATTCTTATTATTAATATGCTATTATTGAAACTCCTTTGGATCGTGCTGGTTGTTCTGCACACTTGCGCCGTAGCAACAGTAAAAGACAAATACTTTTATATTCGTCGAGAAACTCCTGCACCAGTGTCTGGCTGCTCGTGCGCTTGGATGAGAGGAGAGAGCGCGCGCGGGAAAGCGCGTGCCGTCCGGTGCAGACGCTCGAATTATTTATCCGCGCACTGCTAGACAGCAACACACAGATTGACTAATCGTTTGTTGTGGGTCTTCGAGATTTATGTGTCGTGGAACACGATGGGATACATCTTTGTTACTGATGCTGAAACATTGTTTTGGCGTAAATTACGCGTGTACTGATTGAAACCTAAAAACGAAGAGTGCAGTTTGCTTAAGAAATGAAGATTGTAAGCTTCGGATAGATGATGAATAGCACTGATTACCGAATGTTTGAGTCTGTCATCCTGGATTAATGATCAGATATCACGAGTCAGGCTGGATTACGCAAGAAATGAGGACAGTACATAGATAAATCACTGTGGTTTAAAGAAGTTATTTGTTTCGGTCAGAAAGCCCGATAGCTTGAAACCAAAATAATAAGAATAAAAACCAAGAAGGGTCATTGAAAATGAATCGTCATTCACACGATTTTAATGAAAATGGATTAGGTATATAGCCTTTATGTTATGCGTCTCTTATAATCGAACTAAACCGATACATTTCCTTTACATTTACTGTGCAGTGAATTAATGTGTAGGCTGAATTTACTGAGCATTATTAACCTTATTTCGAAAACTTTTATTCAAATATCACATACTATATTTAACTATTTAAACCTTATAACGCGATGTGAGTATATGTCTATTATTTGAATCCCCCAGACATGATGCTTCATTAACATAGAAATATCAGAGGATAAAATATGACTTACTTTAAGATTACTTTATTTAATGTTATAATATTGTCTATTATCTGTGATGTCGGAAAAAACGATCATTTAGAAACTGATGATCTGTTCAGTATAGTAACACACCTAAATACAGCTAACGATTGAAATAAATAATTTAAAAATAATGTATCACCTCTTATTTAGTCAACTAAGTGAGACAGCACAAATATTTATTTTGAAATATATCACCACGCATATACATTGCAATACACAACAACTCACAAATGCTGGTGTAAAATATAGCCTCAGCACAAAATTATCTAACATTTTGGAATCAATAACTTATTTATTTTTTCTGTTCGCGCAGTGGTTTATGGCTCGTGCATTCCTACGATTGGATTTTGAGCTTGGTAAATCATAACACTTCGTTAACGATGTGTAAAAAGTACATCAGATCATGAGTAAAATCATACTGAAACAAGCTAATAAAACCACCGTCTGAAAATGTTCATATAGGCCTGAATGTCACATATTTCACGCTGTTAGGCTAAATACGCCTTTGCTTGAGAAAACTAATTCCTTGTCAATTCTTAATAAGAGTAACATTTTCAAAGTTTTTTTATGTCAAGCTTGACCGTAATATCGGCTATCGCTTTAATTATTAGTTCGTGCATGAATCACTCAAGATAAATTGTGGCAGAATGCAAATTGGTTATTTTCTATGCTGTTTAAATAATGAATACAACATTGAATGAATACCACGTGCATGTATGTATGTACACGGGTGTGCTAGGGGTCAAGAGTGTTATAATGAGAAAATCAACTCTGCAACAAAGGGGATTTCATCTGCGGAAAACATTTCCAGTAGTCAGAGACCACCCTGCCTCAGAATTTCTTCCTTTATGTAGAAAAGCCTTGGTGAATTCCTCTCATCCTGAACTGATATTGACATTCTGCCAAAGGGTTACAGACAGTCCTGCTCTTGCATCTCCTTCCATATAGCTTTTCCATTTCCATTTCATGTCCTTTATCTCCATTCACAGACTCGGCAAGAAAATCTCTCTTTCTGTTTTTAACATTCACCCGTCACTATCTTATCATCGCTGTTGTGATATCTTTATGCTCATCTCAATGGCCGTGTGTGGTCTGCGGCCAGAAGTCTTACGCTGACTGCTCTCTGTTTTCAGACGCCGAATGGATTGCCCACAGTGAACAGCTATGTCACAGCTCCCAGCATCCATCATTACCACCCTCCCACCCAAGTGTCACCCTACATGGGGTACAGCGGCATCACGTCGGCCTATGTGACCGGCCCCACATGGCAGCCGCCCAGTGGCAGTGCTCTCTCTCCCCACAGCTGTGACATCACCACCCTTCTGGCCTTCAAGAGCTCGGCTGCCACGCGAGACTCCGTCCATTCGGTCGCCGCCTCGGCCCTGTGACTGTACTAGGAGCACGGGGGGTTCAAAGAACAGAATGGAACGGCAACAGAGAACGAGAGAGATGGGGCAAAACACAACACCTTGGACTTTTTCATCCAGGCTCTCTCTAGATGGACCGATCTTTATCACTTTACAATATTTATAAAAGACTTGTCAGATGAGCCATCTACCATTACGCCCAGACATTCTCTTGCTCCGTATCAGCATCTCTCACTTGCACAGGACAAAAGAGCAAGAGCGAGGATATGCAAAGGCCGTCCAGTCCGATCTGATCTGAGCAGAGGATTTAGCAGTAAAGAACATCAGCAACGGTGTGCAGTGCACTTGGTCTGATAGCGGTGGCCATTCCTCACGAAACTACGTCATCACTAGCCCCAGTTAAATTTGGTGCTTCTCTGTGAATATGTTGTCCTTGTGTGTTTCCGAGAAAATGATTGAATAAGCAAATCTCATGTAAAACCATTGACCAGTTTGCATTTAAATGTTTTTTCAGGGTGTTAAAAATCGGTAATGTTTAGATGTTCTGCTTTGTTTAGTTTTTTTATGTTTTTGATAAAAATCAAATTTTTGTCTTTTTGGATACCAGTTTCACTTCACTAATACTGTATGCCAGAGCTCTTGGGAAAAGTTACATTTAATTACATTTATTTATTAGATTGTAAGGTACGTTGAATGAAGTGCAATTGACACGGCACCAGGGAGAAGAGATATTATGTGGGACATTGATGCACATTCTGATAACAGGAGCATTCATTCATGCAACATTAATAACCAGTGACCTGCACACCTCCAGGCAGTGCACAATGAAATTGAATGTATCTTATTAAAAGAGACATGTGTAAAAACCCGTTGAATATCATTTTATTTCATTATTTATTTTGTCGCCTACTTTAATTGTGAAGAAAAATTATTAATGACATTTCCACTACATACTATACCACCACTACTACTACTACTAATAATAATAATACTGATACTATAAATACTAATAATTTATATTGCTACTACTTAAAAAGTGTATTTAGTGTTGCAGTAAATAACAATATTTTATTTATCATATCCTTAAAAATTATTTCTGCTATGATATAATGAAATCAAAGATTACAGTCTCATCCCATTAAAAAAATGCGTTAAACAATTGCTATTAATTTAGTAGATAAATGTAATTTATACAAAGATAAAGTCTCAGGTTTGACAAAAAGTAGAGTCTAATGGGATCAATTTAATAGCATATATATATATATATATATATATATATATGTGTGTGTGTGTGTGTGTGTATGTACATACATAATGTAATAATAACATAATATTTATATAAAATAAATAAATCTACCAAAAATAAATACCGTTCATGATGAATGGTAGACACATTTATTTGTTTTTTAGTTAACTTAGAATTTATGCACTCCACATAGAATTTATTTGACGTTCTATATACCCAGCAAGAGAGAAAAAAAAACACACATACACACACACATGCAGTAACATGAATGCACAAACACCATTGCAAGGCCTTGAACTCAGGTGTTACATGAATGGCCACACATTCCTGAGCGCTCCTGCCTCTGAGCTTTGTCTAAAGTCAGAGCTGATGTGAAACAATAAAGTTATGAGAAAAAGGAAAAGCTTATATCATTGTGGGCTGCATGTCATAATGGGGCAAAGCTTCCTCACTGTTTACACACCCACTGCCTTCTTTTTTGGTAAAGACATAGCATTGAGCTCCATGTAATGTTTAAAACATGACAAACACAACAAAATGCATTTATATTCAGAAATCCCAACCTCCACAAAACACACCATTTCCATGCTGAACCTTCACAAACACACGCTCTCTGTCCCAAACGTTACGATATACGCAGATCCCCACATGTTGCAGTGTAAACAGTCCTTCTGGCAGGCACTGCTGCTGATTTGACTTGGAAAACACTTTCACCCCAACCCCGTGGTCACGGACCGTTGCTTTCGGGATCGAGGTGCTGTTTTGAACACATATAAACCACCAAAAAGGCAGACACGAAACCACCACACATGAGGGCATCACATGTCACAATGCACAAGACAAACTCCCCAGACCCTATTATATTCAAATGAACAGCTTTGAATGCCATTTTCCTACTCTGACGGCATTGATACGGACGTTGGCTTTGCTGACAATACAAATGCATCGACTGGACGCACATATCACAGCCGTTCATTTAATACAGGGTCAACAGACATAAAAAACCTCTCAAAACAAAGGTGAACGTACAGAGAACACAGCAAGGCCGGCCTATTTGAGAAAAGCCATGACACTTTTGGTTCATTACTACAACTGGGAGTTTGACACGCATAATAACGTACAGTCAAAAAAGTCGTAAAACGTGGCGATTAATCTAATTTAAAAATCACTTGGAAGTTTTTGAAATAACACAGAAAAAGTGTATTTTTTCAGGGCGGCGCAGCACACGTACAGTCATGACAGGAGGAAACATGACAAACACTTTAAATCTTAAAGCCACCATTGAAACGGAGGAAAGTGAAAACACACTTGCTCACGCGCCCACATCTGTTTAGAATTAATTCCTATGGAAAGTCAAGTCAAATGTCACATGGTTATCTTTAGCTGACTGTGTGCAATCAGGCTGAAGACAGGAGCATGGAGCACCGTAACACTGCACAGGGGCTGTGGGTGGACCGGGCCGAGGTGCTAGCTTGATTTTAAAGGCCGTCTGACCATAAGCAGACTGTTTTCCCTCGTGTACTAGAACAGTATGTCTTAAACGCTCAAAGGTAAGCGTCAGTTTTTGCTCGTTCTTCTGGTACGTTGTATATCTGGCTACCACAAAAAACCTTGCAATCTGAAGAAGCGACGAGGAAAACTTCAAACGAAAGAGTGAAAGAGAGAGAAAGGTTAAGGGATTATATAACAAATGACTAAATTATCCGATACAATGCTTCAAATGACTTGGAAAAAGTCTTTTAAGCATTTAGCGGAAAACTATGCGCACAGTCTGAAAATGTGTCTGGTGTCGTTAGCCTTCGGTGTTGTAACTCAGAGACGCTTTAAAAGCCCTGACAGCGTACAACCAATCAAGAGTTGAAGCGGAGGATGAGAGCCTGAGGTGCAACTCAGACTGACATCTATACATAAGATGAGTATAACAATTGCCTTCACTGTCTTCAAGTCAATGGAGTGACATAAAACATGACCTTTAAAGCGAAGGAGGGAAATGCAGTCAGGGTGGAATTCAAAGGATGATGCATTGTTTTAACTCATCCAACTAGTTATCTTTACGCAACACAGAGGTAGACTGTGTAAATAATGTGAAACAGTCTTCCTAAACTAGGCCACAGTGCTTCATATTGTTATTATGACAGCATTGAGAGGCCGTCCTGATTGTTTCGATTTTATTTGCATTTTTCAGTTTTGTTATTTCAAGTTGTGCTGAGCTATGATGAATCAGCCTGCAGGCCAGGAGAGATGAGTGAGAGCAAGCATCTTGGCTCATGACGCTGTGATGACATACTGGATTGCAGTATGAAAGGAGAAAGAGAGAGAGAGAGAGAGAGAGAGAGAGAGAGAGAGAGAGAGAGAGAGAGAGAGAGAGAGAATCAGGTGATGCATCATTGCTAGTGATTGTCACCACAGAGATTTCTTTCCCACTGTAATCTGTTATTACTAATAACAAGGAATTATAAGTAGCAAACCAGCAAATTACAGTCAATTAACTTAAGCCTCGAAATTCAGATGATTTAAATGTTAAACAACAGCAATGTTTCAGCCAACAGTTAGGGAAAATGTTGAAATATCAGCCAATTTTTAAATTGTGATGCCCAGGCCTCAAATTCTGAAATGCTATGGAAATTTCTACATGTAAATAAATAAATAAAACCTTTCAAGAAAATAAAAACCTTCATCTAGAAATCAACTGGAAAGGTCATGAAAATTAACTGGTCAAAAGGTGTAGTTTTAAAGAGTTTTATTTTAAGGCACCAACAACCAATTTCACAGATGTATTGTAGTTCAGGAGCATTTATTAGCAAAATACCGCTATTACATGACTACTTGTAACCACTTTGGGCTACAAGTTGTTATAATCGCTGTTTTATAATTATTGCATATCAAAAATGATTTTGAAATTAATTTGAATGCCCATTATTCAATTTGTGCTTATGTCGAAATTGACCAATATGATTTTGATTAAAACATTTTCAAGCGTTAAGCACATCAAGGATGCTTTGAATTTAAAACACTGTTGACACGGCTATTGAGAAGTGGGACCTTGAGAGCTTTAAATAGCTTCAAGATGGATTTACAACCAAATCTAATGAAGTCAAAGTCCTAAGGAAGCCATCCAGAAGACAGCAGATGCATCCCTCAGGCTTACTGTAATTCAGTCTTGCTCAGTCAAAAATTCTGAAATTAGGTTAAAAATTAGGTGCTGTTTTTGTATGGTATTTTCAGTTAGGGTGTGTAGAGCTGATGTGGTTACTATAAAATATGCAGGCATGTGGACAGGTAACTCTCAGATGTCTCAGTAGTTGTTCTGTTATAAATAAACAAGACTTGGAATGTCAAGATCCAGGGAGTGACTGTGCTGTTGCAAAGCATCTGTGGTGGAGAGTCGACATGCCACATGTCTGAGGAGCTGTGATTTTGAATGCAGTTGGTAGTGTTGTTTTTTGAGGAACAATCATGGCATTGTGTTTGATCAACCTGGGAAGGGATGGAGTGTGCAGATGATCACCAGTTCTTCTGCAGCCAGCCAGATACATATTCATACACCAACAGCATGACTGCGCCTCCTATATTCAGAAAGTAAAAATCAGTTAAAGGGCATGGAAAATGATGATATGTTAAAGGGATAGGGCACCTACAAATGTAAATTCTGTCATCATTTATTCACCCTCGTTCCAAATCTGTATAATTTTCTTTATTCTGCAGAACACAAATTAAGATATTTTGAGGTAAGTGTACGGACAAAAACACTGATATATTTCTCAAAATATCTTCTTTTTTGTTCCACAGAAGAAATTATATGGGTAAATGACAGAATTTTCATTTTTAGGTAACCTATCTCTTTAACATAGGAAAACTATCTACTGTATTTTATTTGTGTTACCTGGTCCAAGCCTCATTATCTTAGGAATCAGTCCTTTGTATAAGGCAAGATATCTGCAGAACACACACACACACACACACACACACACACACACACACACACACACTACATTTATTATAACTTAATGATTTGAATTTATTCTCTGGAATACAAAAGGAGGAATTCGAAAAATGTTTAATGCTTCTCTGTTCCATAAAGAATGCACACTAGAGAGTCATAAAAGTAGTCTATTCTACTTGTGCACTATATTCAAGGTCTTCTGAAGCCATTTGATTTGTATGAGTAATGGACTAAAATGTAAATTGCTATTCAAATGTTAGCAACACCAAATGCAATTGGTTCTCTCAAGGCATGTTTGAATACGCTTAAATTTGGGCCTTTATTAACACCGACCAACACACATACATAAATCTCATTAAATACGGTTAAAAGAAGGTCAACCGTACTTGCTTGACGCACGAGAATTAACTTCACTGGTCTGATTGTGGAAGCTCAAACAAGTTCCCATTCCTCAAGTAAGCTTGTTTGAGCTTCTGCTTACCATATTTTATGTTAATATGGATTCGTTTTTTTTATAAACTTTTTGAAGTTTCAAAGTTTTGGTCAAATGGAATTTTAATAGAAGGACAGAAATCTCAGGTTTTATAAAAAATAAAATTTCTGCTTTGAAGACGATGGGTTCGGAATGATATAAGGGTGGGTCTTTTGGTTTAGAATGATATGAGGGTGAAAAAATGACATGCTTTTAAAATTGAATTGCTTTCTCACACTAATCTATCATGTGGCTTCAGAGGACTTCGAATGTAGAGAAGTCCTTTCATATGGATGACCTTTTAATACCTTTATGAATGCATTTATGTCTTTTTGGGAGTTTGTAAGTTCAATGTTTTGTTTGGAAAAGAGCAGCACTAACATGTTTTAAACTTATTTTGTGTTTTACTACAGGTTCCGAACGAAACAAGGGTGAGTAAATAACAGAAATATCTTTTTCGTTGTTCTTTTTTTTGACTGATCTGTCCCTTTAAGGTAATTCATCTCTCTCTCTCTCTCTCTCTCTCTCTCTCTCTCTCTCTCTCTCTCTCTCTCTCTCTCTCTCAGGCTCGGTCTGTCTGTGATGCTGGAACAGGTATAGGGCACTAATAACTGGTCTAGTTGCGTACCTGCCCTAATGCGTTCAAGCTGATTTCTGGCAGTGGGCCTGGCGGTCTCCCTGTCCCAGCCTCTGTCCTCTGCTTGTGCTGGTGTTAATAAGGCTTGAGCCACTTCCTCTCTGCCCCGCTGTCTGATTAGACTGACCCGCTGAGCGCCGTGCGCCTCGTTAGGACCTGCTTAACGACGTCTCCCATAGGGACCACTAATTAACCAGGACTGTGTCGTGTTAGAGGGCTGGACAGGATGGGGTACCCTCTCAGCACCCCTAAAACTAAAACAGCTTCAGTGTCTCTCTTTAACTCACTCTCTCTCTCTCTCTCTCTCTCACACACACACACACACACACACACACACACACACACACACACACACACACACACACACACACACACACACACACACACACACACACACACACACACACACACACACACACACACACACACACACACACACACACACACACACACACACACACACACACACACACACACACACACACACACACACACACACACACACACACACACACACACCCTTGCCCAAGATCAGGCCTCAATTCTTTGCCTCTAATAACAAACGAGTAGCGTTCCATTTATACAGAGTGAACGGGCCAATCAAGGCCCTGAAGGGCCATAAAACTACTGATTCTCTCTCACAGCTTCCCATGAGGCCTGTCAATTCAGATGGAGAGAGAGAGAGAGAGAGAGAGAGAGAGAGAGAGAGAGAGAGAGAGAGAGAGAGAGAGAGAGAGAGAGAGAGAGAGACAGAAAGACGCTATGGGCACGATTACAGTCTCCACTAAGAAACAACAGCCCACGTCAGAATCGACATAGTGTTTACACAACAAATGTACTCAAGTTGTATTAATATGCCAGCTGATCTCACGCTTGTTGCATAAGATCTTCCTTTAAATGCCATTTTTGAGCATTAGGTCTTATTCTTATTTGTCATAAAATGTGCAAATATTTATCTATTATAAAACAATGTCAGTACTTTTCACATATTATAAGCAGTGAAGCAGGCTTAATAATAATAATAAAAAAAGAAATAAAAGATCCTGCCAAAAAAAATTGACACAATTGTAGCCCCCTCATATTGTTTGCTTTATGGCAAAAAACATCAAAAACAAAAAATAAATAAATAATTGAAAAATTATGAATAAATAAATAAATTTAAAATTAGTTTTAAATTAGATATTAAAAACATGCTCATCACAGAAGATGTTTATTTAAGTCATTGTGTATGAATTACATTTGATACACTTTTGTATATTTTATTAATAGACTTTATTGTAGCCCCTCATATTTTTAATTTAGAGTTAAAAAAAGCAAGTAAGTAAATAAATAAATAGGTTTTATATAAAAAATTAAAACATGCTAGTCATGGAAGATGTGTTTTTAAGTCATTGTGTATTAATTAATTTTTGTATACTTTATTAATAGAAAATAATTCAGCCTTATATCATTCACCCATTATTAGTGTTCTACGTTTTAGGATGTGATCTGCACATGGTAAAACATAACCATCCGGTTTATGGATCCCGATCAAGCAGCCAGTTAAATGTTAGGTAAAGTTTATGTAATTCAAATAGATCTAGATAAAAGAAGTGGCACAGAGTGCTTATTTTTATAATTCCAGCATACAGCTGAGAACAAAAGGAAACCATAATTACACTGAGATTTAGAGGGTGCTTAAATATGCTGGTTGTCAAAACTTGCCCTCTTGTCCCCTGTGGGCAGAGGATAAACATAAAATGTTGTATCATTTTTCTTGTTGGCAGTTCTGGTTGGTTTAATGCCTCTTGTCGGGTGTAATTCTGACACCTGTAGTTATTGGGTGATGGCCTTACCCCTCCTCACGGTACACAAGAGCCATGGTCTGAAAGCAGCTGCGGTACTTGATCTCCCCTGGAACGGGCTGAGGACCCTGGATACGGCTTTTAGCGACATCGAAAGGAATGTTCACGCAGGATGAGACCGTTCCTGACACCAAACCGATAGCAAACTTCCTCATGAATTCCAGTCGAGGGTCCTGGTATACAATACAGACAAGAGAGATCAATTCAAGGTAAAGAGAGCGAGAGCTTTGCTATAGCATGGGAACTATTTGGAGCTTGCTTATAAGACGATTAATGATGATCAACACACATTTCCTGTATTTGAAGGGCACACACAATTCTTTACTATAATGTCTGCTGAAGATGTTAAAGGAATATTCTGGAAAGATAAAATCAAATAGTGAAATTAAATTTGTAAAATAAATTGAGCTACAAGTCTAAAAGGGAACTTTACAATAAATAAATGCATGTACATATATATATACATACATATATATTCACACTAAAAATTATTTTGTTAAAATAATTTATGTCTTGTCACTACATAATTGAAAGAATGCGTTAACTTCACAAATTGGCCCCATTCACTTTCATTGTAAGTGCCTTACTGTACCTTAATTATCTTCTTTTATTAAAAAACATGGACATGTCTAAATCAATTGCTCAAATAAGTGCTGTAGATTAAGCTTAACTGGACTACTCCTTTAATGATAAAACAATAGCTGTTTGATGACAGTTTTATAGTCAGAGCCATATTATTCAAAATTCTGAGATAACAGTTGATACATGCAAATTAACGCATACAAAGACAATGTAAGCAGATAAAGAAGCTAATAAGGAGGAGAGATATGAAAATGCTGATGGAAAAAATGTGAGCAAGTGATCGAGCAAAGGAGAACTAAAGAAAGAAGTGAAAGAAAGGGGGCATGGAGTCAAGGATGTAATGGCAAAGTTGGAATAAAAGCTCAGATCATTTTATGGTAGCGGGGCACAGATTAGAGTTTCATGAGAAAAGCGAGGCTTTACTATTGGCTGAAGTGGGTCACGTGACCAAGGGCAAACTTTAGGAGAGGATTTATAAACAGAGTTCTGGGAGGCATATGGGGGCAATTTGGGTAATTGGGCTGCGACTCGACACTGGTGTATTACTGTACAAAAAGAAGCCTGAACCAGTGCAGCTCTGACATCTAATTGGCCAGGATATTTTTTACAAATGACAGCAGCCCAGCAGCGACACGCAACATCGACAGCTAAACCTGAACATCGCATTATAGGGGAGGAGCGTCGATGTGTAACAGCGCTCCGCCTTATGTATAGTTTCCACACGAAACACTCCCTTCAACGCCATTACAATTGCAGCACACTTTACCACTGTTCTCAGAAAAGAGTCGTTGGTTTCATAGCGAACGCTCCTTAAATCTCGAAGTCTACGCAGGATTTGATACCCCTGGAGAAGGATCACTGATTTCGATCCTAATCCCAAGTGAATGACTGATTTCTTTGAAAATACTGAAGGGAGTAGATGCTCCACCTAAAAAGCCAAGAGATTTTTTTGCAATAGTCAAATCAGGGATGGTGAGCTCTGCCCTTTTGCATGATTGAGTGCTGGAGGTTTCTGGCTTCTCAGGCAATGACGATCTTCGCACCAGATGAAGGGGGAATACTAATCTTCAGTAGGACTTTAACTGTAACCCCCCCCCCCCAACAAATACCTCAGTCTGCTTCCAATTAGTTCATTTGAGTAAATCTAATGCTCCAGTTTATACATGTGGAGCAGGCGTATGGTAACGTTTCCATTAAACAAAATTAACTTTTGTTTGGGAGTTGAGCCCTGCCGGATGTGTAATCTGAACCTTTGAGGATGTGATGGAGAGCAAACAGGGAAGGTATTAGTGAGGTTTATCTTAGCAGCTCCTCTCCTCCTCCCTCTCCTTCTCTCCCTCTCCTGATGTGCATGACTGATCCCTCCTTTAATTTGCTAGGCCTGTAAATACATATTTAAAAAAACTCTGGCTTTCGTATTACTTTTAGGCTTGCATCTCAAATTAAAACGTTCTGAGATGAACAACATTGTAAAATCATTGCAGTTTTTGACATTTCTTCTAATAGTAAGATATGATTTATACAGACCTGCATTTATCTTTTACATGTAAAAAGCTAATTTCATAGTATGAAACAAAGTATGCAAATATCAATCACATTTTGTTGTGAGAAAAGCTCTAGTATCATTTGTTTGAAATTGCCATTTTCTTTTGAAGGTATTTAAAAGATATATATCTCATTGCTTTTTGTCCAGACAGTTAAAGTCAGCTGTTTTGGACCCCATTGACTTTCAGTGTATGGACAAAAACAATCAAAATATTCTTCAAACGATCTTTTGAGATGTACAGAACAAAGAACACCACACAGGTTTGGAATGACACGAGGTTGAATAAATGAATGAACTTTGTTTACCTGACTGGCAGGTATGGCATCTTTAACGTTGAAGTAGAAACCAAAATAGATCATGTTGAAAATGCCATGCCGTCCTAGGGTGGAGGTCAGGCCCTTATTAAGCCCACGGAGACCGAAGCCGTCTGTGTTTATAATCGTTCTGGCCTGTGCAAATGTAGACGGTTGCTGAAAAACAGAGAGCAACAACATTAGGGCCCTCAAAACGAATGACTAAGACGTTTGTGACAAGACAAAGGCAAAAACAATACCAAGATGACAATTAACAGCTGTAGTCTCTTACCACTTTGAATGAATCCCTGTTGGCCTGTAGGCTCACTTTCACTACTTCAAATGGATTTACAACCAGAGCCTCGGTTAACCCTGACCCCAGGCCAGCCACAGAGAGAGCCTAGCATATTGAAGCAGGCAGAATTACATTACAAGAGAACATGACGCCACATGACAAATGAGAAAGACACAAAGACTATAAAAAAGTCGCTTTGTGTTTAATTCAGAACAGACTGTAATTTTTAGATGACCAGTCAGCACTAAAGGTATGTCACACAAATCCCATAACTCAAAGGAACAATGCTACTGTGACACTTAGCCTTTTAGAAACGTGTTTGTCCAGACGCAGAGCTTGACTTTAACCCACAAATGAATGAATGAAACTGCCACCGTCAATCATTCTCGGAGGTTAGAAAGGAAACGCAGACAGGAATCAAAGATGAATGAACTGGCTCAGACAAAATGACTGGGACAAAGATAAATTACTTCATATGTTGCAATAACAGTTCAATTCAACTGTATGACAGAGAAAAAGCTCTCATATTTTCATAATAGCTGAAAAGAGAAGCATTTGCCCTAGTTCAGCAAATGAACAGCAGTTTTCATGTTAGCATAGCTTTTCTTAGTCATAGTTTTTGTCTTTTGATGAAAAATGTCATTTCAGTTTAGTTAATGCTTTGCCATGCCATATTAATTTGTTATGCATTTTACACTGACTACAATGTCTGACTGCAGTGTCCGACTGTATCAGGCACAAATTATGTAAAATGTTCAGTTTAAATATTCTCAAATATTTTCAGTGCTTTAGAGGTTGAATATAACAAAGGTTTTTTTATATTGAAAAAATAATAAAAAATATATTGTGAATATTATTTTATTTTAAACATATTTTTTATTAGAATACATTTTAAAATGTAATTTATTCCTGTGAATGATAATATTATTATGAATATCATACCTTATTATTACAAAAACATTGCTGCTTAATATTTTATGGAAATATTAGTTTTTTCCAGGATTCTTTGATGAACAGAAAGCTCAAACGAAGAACATTTGTTTGAAATTAAAAGACGTATAACTTGAATAGTTATTATTACTGATATTGATTACACACACACATTTTATTTTATTATACATTTTATATATACACAGCTAAATAATTTTTTCTTCTCATTGTCAGTGAATTGGTAATATATTGCACTGTTATAATTTTCTTGTCCCACATTTCAGAATGTTTAGTACAATCACCTAATCATCATCATAATGCATCTTTATCTCGTTATCAACAATACAAAAAAGACATTAATTAACAAACATTTCCGTCAGTAATTTTGAGGAAGATTAACCCCGCTAAACAGACTAATAAAATATGTGGTGAGGTTTTATTCTTAAGATTAGGGGCTCTCCATTCAAGCACTTGACCTGTATGTCTGCAGGCTTCAGGCCTACTTGAAGAGTGACAAAGGAGATCTTTGAGTGTGTTTGCATAAGATGAGCTGCGGATAGTCCACACCCACACCCTCGATTAATACGAAATTGTGTGTGTGAGATGATTACACTCGCACATTTAGTCTGTTTGTGTGTGTGTGTATGCGTAGCCATGTATACAAGCTTGTGCATACACTGGAAGACAGTGTGAGAGCCTCATTACTAATTTTCTGTCTAAAAACCGGACATCTCCTTAACCGTGTTTACAGAGCCAGCCATCCGCGCTTTCATTTTTTATTTGTCATATTACTGCATGTCTTCATCAATCGTTCTGAGAGGTGTCAGCTGAGGGGCGGAGCCACAGCTCAATCGCTCTGTTGAATTCACTTACAGCCTCGCAGATGATCTCACTCACACACTCCATACATCAATCTTCCCAGCGCCCGTGGGCTCTGTGTGGACTGACATCTCTAGCTAGAGCGGGCGGAGACAGGTGTGATTGATAAGGCAGGTGAAAGTTTTGCCTCTTCTTGGCTGTTCGACGAAGCCATGGATTCGAGAGCCGCTGGCTGGCTCAGCCATCAATTCTGCTGCCACATTGATAGACTGCTGTCAAAGTAATGGGCTATCTTTCACATGCTTCACTGAGCAGCATTCATCTCATTACACTTGGTTCCCAGTGCCAGCACGCCATGTAATGAGGAGAGTGCTTCACTTGACTGTGAATGTGATTGTGTATAGTATCAATGACTGTGTGTGTGTGTGTGTGCATATATCACGCTTGTATCAGATGACTTACCATGGCATGTGATAAAGGAGTAAAGCTCAACAGCTTCTTGTACTGCTCAAAGGTAAAAAACTGCAAAGAAGATCAGGACAACCTGTCAGGAAATGTTTTCAGACGCAACATGCATTCACATACATGTTTGCAGACAAGATGAATGTTCACACCCTAAGCAAACACAGCTCAACTGCAGTGAATGAGAACACTCAAGCTGTCAACATGACGCTGAGCAAATACAAAAACACATAGACGACTTGTAGGACGATGTATAATTCTTTACATCAGTAAAGATTTGCTCAGCTTGACAGATATTAGATAATAAAACATCCAGTAAGACTGATGGAGGCCAGGGCCTGTAGAATAAACCAAGCCTGTTTAGTAGGTTTAAATCAACAGATTTGGAGCATCATGGATTCATGGACCAATGTTAAATGAATAGAAAATTCTGTCATCGTTTACTCAACCTCATGTCGTTACAAATCCGTATGATTTATTCATGCTAAACAAAAGGAATTCTGAAAAATATCCTAGCTACTCTTTTCAACATAAAGTGATTGAGGACTGGGGGCATCAAGCTCCAAAATACTTCATAATACACCATAATCCAAAATATGCCATAAAACTTGTGCACTATATTCCAAGTCTTCCTAAGCTATACAATAGTTTTGTGTGATGAACAGACCAGAATTTAATTGTTATTAACAGAAAATCTAGCATACACTCTAGCTAATTTTCTTCACTTTCAAAAATTTTTAAAGATTTGTTTTAACACAAGAAAACGTATTACTACTCTAAAGAACTAATATGCACCTTTTAAGACTAACAAATATATAAAAATATCCCTTTAAGGGTATTGCTCCAGTGATGAGCTGTTTTGACATTTTTTTCTGACAGTATTGGCAAGTTAATTAGAGTAAAACAGAATAGTAATGATGCCTGATTTTCAGTCAGGTTTTTTCCCCCTGAACGGGTTAATCTAGTTTACTTTGCATGATTTGTTCACAAATGTGAATAATCACTGAGTCAGTGATCCAGTTGCGGCCGTTACTCTTCATTTTCAGTGAATAACAGCTTAAATTTTGGTCTGTTCGACACAAACCTATAGTAGACTTTTAAAAATAAATATAATTATTATCAGATTTATATAAAGTTATAATTATTTACAACAAGATATCATATATTACAGCACACATTATAAATAATTATAATGCATTATAGCCTTTAATAGAGGTTTTAAAGTGTTACCAACCTTTCCATTACGCTCTTTACATTGGAAAAAGTTTCTTTAGATTGTTAAAATGTGCTTTACACTAAGAAGTAAATGGTTATATTTATGAACTGTTTACTGAAAGGTTCTTTGGAGAACCAAAACATGGTTCTTCTACGGCATCACTGTGAAAACATCTTTTTGAAACATTTATTTTTAAGAGAGCATGGCCTGAGAAGACTTGAAGTCACACGAGTAAAGCATGGATTCATTTTATGATGCTTTTGTGTCGTACTTAGAAGCTCCAGGCCCCATTCACTGGATGAACGTGACCAGTATATTATTCAAAATTCTCTTTTTGTGTTTCTAGCAGGAAAGAAAGTCAAATGAGTTGAATGGCATGCGAATGATAACACGATAACAGAATTTTCATGTGAATTCAAGTGAACAAATCCTTTATGGCAAACTGTTAAGCATGTCAAGTCTACCAATCCAAAGCTTTCCAAAAATGGAAGTTGGAACGAAACCCCTTCCAGATGTTTTTCGATTGGAAAAGTGAGACATTAATGTGCTCGCTCTCCTTTCAGACACCCATTTGGAGGTGCCCATAACCAACGGCCTAAAGCCAAAGCGAGGGCTCATCTAAACTCAAGAGTGTATATATGTACTGTTTATACATGATACTAAAGCGAGGCCGGTAGCAATCTTTGGCCATGTAGGTCAATATTGGGAGTTCTCAACAGCAAACACATGTGGCATGACGACAAGCATAGAGCGGGGATGAGTGTTTTTGATCCTCCTGGCTAGAGCCGGTATGTTGAGGACATACGTATGTGGTCTGTGTGTATGTTTACACTAGGAAGGCCAGGTTGCAAAGATCAGAGTGTGTATGGTTTAAGTGATGAGTTTAAGCTCAGAGTCAAATGTGGTTGCTGTTACCTTCACTGCTCTCTTTGGGGTCTCGGCCAAAATGGGGGGAATGATTCCCTTGTAGAAGCCATACACTCTGTTGAGGAAAAGACATCACTCATTGGGTTTGAGACGCATGATAAATGAACAAACAATATTTAAATGTCTATTTGGCTAATTATAATGATTAAGTTCAGATGAGCTTTTATTTGTCACATACACAATTATACAGAGTATAACCAGCAGTGAAATGTGTTCTCTGCATTTAACCCATTCAAGTGCACACACACTTGGAGCAGAGGGCAGCCGACACTGCGGCGCCCGGGGAGCAGTTGGAGGTTCAGTGCCTTGCTCAAGGGTCTCACCTCAGTCATGGACAATTCCTGCCGGAGCCGAGATTCGAACCCACAACCTTGGGTTACAAGTCCGACGCTCTATCCATTAGAGCCACGACTGCCCTAATTATGTGTGCAGTAATGAAACCAAATATTTGTTTGCATCTCATAGAAAATTTGATTCAATAAAGAAAAACAGGTGAACATGGTAAACATCAAGCTAGGCTCTATGGACGATTTGCACCAATATGAACTGTGGCTATTAATGTGCTAACCCTCTTAACACTTGATTTTAGCATCTTTGCAAAGATTTCTTGAAACTGTGACACCCAAGAAAACCCTAACAATAATCTGATTCCATTTTCTCCATTTTTACAAATACGGTTGTGTTAACTCACACATCCATAAAGCTTAATAACATGCTTGCTGAAGTAAATAAATATATATATTAATAAACAAAAAACAAAACAAATCTGGGTTAAAATACATTTAGACATTTTGGTAGCAGGTTTGCAAATACTAATCACCTTATATAAAAGGAACGGAAAATAAAACAAAGCTAAATACAATTTTATATGAGTTTGAGGATACATTTTCTGAAGATTAAGCATACTTTCACTACCACTGTTGGCAAAAAGCTGATCAAGCAGCATGTAAAATGTTATAGTGGCGCATAAATATTTAAAAAAAGATTTACTGCATTAATCAATGGAGCAATATGGAAGCATAATGGAAGACAAAGGGCCAGATAAGGCACCATTTTTTATATTTAAAATGAATGAATGAATAGGCCTAAATACATTTTCCCCAGTCCATCAAATAAATGCAATCATTTTAGAAATGTAATCTTAAAATTGGAATCTAAAACCTTTAAATCGGAGTTTAAAATAATTAGCAACACGATTAAAGGAAAGGTAATTAACTATCTAACTTACTTATTATGTATATATTACATATATTACAGTATATATATTACAATATATATATATATATATATATATATATATATATATATTACTGTATATATATTACAGATTCCCCTATACTGAATTTCTCTGTCAATACTGATAGTTTGATTTTCATAAGGAAAACAAATCTCTTCTAACCAGTGCTGTCAACAATACAGGAAACCCTCTCATTTGGTACATTACTATAATATTAAAGGTTAAAATGAACAGCAGAGCTATTATATTCAACTGCTATTTATTTTCAGATATCATAACACTCAAACAAAAACAGAAAAATACAACTCAGTTGCACATAACATAGTCTCCTTAAATACCATTCTTCATGCCAGATTTATTCAAACCTAAATATATAATTATAAGTAGCAAGCTCCTCTTTAGTGGTTATTTATCGATAACTAATGAACTGTGAATATTGGATAACTTTCCTGCAATGCAACATTAAGTGAAATATTGTTCACAAGCTGTTTTATTGCCGTCTTTCTGCAATGGAAACACTGAGTGATTGCAAGAGACATTTTGGTGAGCTATACTGTATCTTTTAATACCTTCTGATGTTCATTCATGTTTATTTTGAACTAGAACTTAAATTGGAAACTTTGTTTCTAAGAAGTAAGAAAGCACAAAGCTCTTTAAGATTATTGGATGGGAGGCACACAACAAATAATGTTTGGTATAGAGAAAAACATGGATCTGGCAAGTCTGGATTGAACTACGGGTGATTCATAGGATCAAATAGAGCCTGCTTTAATGTCGCTATTTTGATCAGTTAATGCGTTATTGTCACATTAATTCTGACAGTGCCAAATTCAACAAAACAATTTTCTCCAGACTCACTATGAATTGCAGTCTGACATGTTTTTCCATCACGTTCTGATTGACATGATATAATCAGCCCTGATCATCAGCTGATTTTGAACAATCAAAGTGAATTTTTTTTTTATTGGTGCATCTCTAATATAGTTTGGTGCAGCTGAATTATTAGGAGAATCTTGATTGCATTTAATCCTAATTGGTGCAATTTGTCAAACTGGCTTAAGTAAATGACCAAGTGTCTTAAGTCTGTTACACAGAAGATGTGATAAATATTTGCAACTATTACACATCTTGACTGATGGTGCTTCACATAAGAATGCTGAATCCTACTTTGATGTGTGAATACTATGGGAATCCACCCCCATTACCATGCATTGAGCTCAACTTCGGTTGTATTGCACTACTGTTTCCAGGGTACTGTTTCCCAACCAGAACAGGTTAAACTGGTCTAAACACACAAACAAGCACTTATAAATTAAAAACAAAAGCCCTCAACCAAAGGAACTACATTTTTAGTTTTTCAATGTCTAAAAAGATTAAGACATTGTGATTAGTGTCAAAACAGGTGAGATTCTTCAGCTTCTGCTATATAATTATTAATGAGTTCTTAAGAACTGTCACAGTATTGCATCAGAGAAAACGGCGTTAAGGGATACTGATCAAATAATAGAGTTAGAACGTGCAAATAGACAGAGACGGTAAACCTTGACAGGCATCTGTATGATAAGCAAATGAACACAGTCTACCAACAGCAGTATCGCTAATATCTTATTTGAATATACTTAGAAAGCTGAAATGTGTTTGAAGTAATCTTGATATCACCATAAACTTATATCAAGGCTACTTGCATAACTGTCGTGATACGAGTTTAACGTTGTAACGGCACAAATTGTATCTCAAACTGTAAATGATTTAAATGTGTTGGGCTACCATGCTGTATATTAATAGAAAGTTTTTTTTTTGTGTGACAGTCCAATATTTTCTTTGATTTTAAATATCATACAGGATCTCATGGATATTCACAGTCTGCTTAACCAGACGGCAACCAGTGTTGGGGAAAGTTACTTTTAAAAGTAATGCATTACAATATTGCGTTACTCCCCCAAAAAGTAACTAATTACGTTACTTAGTTACTTTTTATGGAAAGTAATGCGTTACATTACTTTTGCGTTACTTTCGCGTTACTTTTTAAATATGAGCAGGGCTTGATTGTTTGTTTTTAATACAAGAAGTTCTATTTATAGCAAATGTAAAAGCCCTTTCACACCAAAACATGTAATGAATAAACCTCAGGCTGAAGGAAAAGTAAATTCACGTCTGTACAGTAGAACGCAGAAAAAGAAGGTTCAACACTCTTCAGCAATAAAAAAAACAAAACAACGAAGCACAATTGTTAGTTTATCTAAAGTAATTTTTTCTTATTAGTATAGTTGAACTGGATTCATCAAAGGTCAGCAGCAAACACGTTGGTTAATAAAATGGATTAGATATATTTGTTGTTTAACATATTTAATTATTGCAGGTTTGCGTCATATTCTGAGTTTGCATTTTACTGTTTTAATTCATTTTGATGAATACTGAATCTGTTTTTTGCGAGTGGGATAAATTAATACACATTTAGTCTTAGAACTACAGTAAGATCATGTTCACACAGCGCACTGTCAGTCAATAAATGGGAAAAAAGTAATGCGTTACTTTACTAGTTACTTGAAAAAAGTAATATTATTACGTAACTCGCGTTACTTGTAATGTGTTACCCCAACACTGACGGCAACCAAAATAAGTGTCCGCATTTTGATATTCCAGTCTGATCAATGCTTCAGCACGTTCTCACCACCCCTAAATGCAGACATGTGCACTTTGAGAAGCAGACATTGTTTGGAGAGCACGTGTACTTTTTCTGAAGCTGAAACCTGACTCTGTTATGCTTTCTGTCAATCTGAAAGTCAGGACAAGCCTGAGCAAGGAAACACCTGAGCTTTTCTTCTCACTCCTCATTCTCTCATACAAAAACTCAGCAGTAATGTAAAGAGCTAACATTTACCTAGAATTGTGTGTGTAGTAGTTTCGGCATTGTAGTAATATGTCAAAAAGAAAAGGTCGGTCATTGGATTTATTGTGGGGTGATACAATTGGTGAGTAAGGATGACAAGCATCAGACGCTTGAAATCATCAGGTCATTTGGCCTCTTTTTTTAAAGCTGTATTATCTAAAGAGTTGCAATCAAAGAAATCAAAAAGACAACTTCATTATTTAAAGTCAACATAATGTACATTTTAAGAATGAGGATTATACCATTTTGTTTAGAACTCAAAGTAGTTTATCTAGAAATGTAAAACAAAACAAAACAACGAGTAAATAGATTCAGTCATTAGTATTCATACCAACACATTTAATCATGCTTCTAAAACGTTCCATGAAATATCTTAAAGGTATACAATGTATACGGGTTGCCAAAAGAAAGAGAGAAAGAAAAAATAATAATAACATTATATGATTATTAATCCAATTGATCTAAATTAAATGGCTATCAATAGCAATATTTTGGTTATACAATACAGTTCAGTTTGTTAACATTAATAACAGTTATCATAACAATAAACAATACTTTAATAGTATTTATTAATAGGTTAATTTCTACAATTAGATGGCAGACAGCGTGTATGGCGTCGTGTGGGTGAGCGGTTTGCTGTCAATGTTGTGGATCGAGTGGCCCATGGTGGCGGTGGGGTTATGGTATGGGCAGGTGTATGTTATGGACAACGAACACAGGTGCATTTTATTGATGGCATTTTGAATGCACAGAGATACCATGACGAGATCCTGAAGCCCATTGTTGTGCCATTCATCCACGACCATCACCTCATGTTGCAGCATGATAATGCACGGCCTCATGTTGCAAGGATCTGTACACAATTCCTGGAAGCTGAAAACATCCCAGATCTTGCATGGCCAGCATACTCACCGGACATGTCACCCATTGAGCATGTTTGGGATGCTCTGGATCGGCGTATACGACAGCGTGTTCCAGTTCCTGCCAATATCCAGCAACTTCACACAGCCATTAAAGAGGAGTGGACCAACATTCCACAGGCCACAATCAACAACCTGATCAACTCTATGCGAAGGAGATGTGTTGCACTGCATGAGACAAATGGTGGTCACACAAGATATTGACTGGTTTTCGGACCCCCTGGACCCCCCAATACAGTAAAACTGCAAATTTTAGAGCGGCCTTTTATTGTGGCCAGCCTAAGGCACACCTGTGCAATAATCATGCTGTCTAATCATCATCTTGATATGCAACACCTGTGAGGTGGATGGATTATCTCTGCAAAGGAGAAGTGCTCACTAACACAGATTTAGACAGATTTATGAACAATAGTTTAGAGAAATAGGCCTTTTGTGTACATAGAAAATTTCTTAGATCTTTGAGTTCAGCTTATGAAAAATGGGGGCGAAAACAAAAGTGTTGCGTTTATAATTATGTTCAGTATAATTATAAAACCTTAATGCAAAATATGTTCAAAATATTGATTTTTTTATATTATTTCTGATAATAAAAAAGTATGAAATTGCCATTACAAAAAGTATCACAAGTCAATTTATTGTTTTTGAATGCAAGAACATTGTTTTGTCTGTTCTTGGAAAGCTTAGTGAGAAAGGTTCTTGTATGTTCCACACAAAAAAAGGTCATTAGGTAAAGTAAATGACAGGGTTTTTATTTTTGGGGAGAACTATCCCTTTAACATGAAAAGCCTTACTAATAACCAAAGCTTCAGATCAGGTAATGAATGAATGAATGATGCATTTATATAGGTAACATCCATGTATGCGTATAAGAGGGTTGATACATCCCAGGAGGGGACGGGTAAGAATGAAACAGATTTCTCAGTATCAGTTCTAGCATGTATTGATATTGAACACACGTGTGTGGACAGGGTGGACAGAGTAGCGTGACAGCTGCATGTGAACTTCTGTCGTTGTATTGTGAAAACATGCCCGAGCAGTCAACAGAGATGTCCTCGGCTGATTTAGTTGGGGTGTAAATATTATCGTTTCTGCGAACAGAGATGAGGCGATTAGCAAGCGAATTTGCCCATGCAGTGACCGCCACTCCAAAACCTCTGACCCACAGCTAATTACTACCACACATCTCATCGGATGACAAACAATCTCGATTTCACCAACATCACGATGTGTCAGATCTCACAAACCTCACTTGTCAGGTGAAACAGCAACAGAGAGGCATTGTGTCGAACGAAAGTGTCTAGCAGAGTGGGACCGACATGGAGGGCTTTTGTCTGGCGAAACGGAAGCCCCCCTCCCATCGCCCCCCTTGTGGCGCATGCAAACACCGGCCGCGTGTTTGCCCGGGAGTGGTCAGTCTAAGAAACATCAGGTGGTGAGATAAAGCTCCAATTTGTTACACACGCACTTAGGACCCCATTTGACTACGCCTGGTTTGACTATGCCTGAATGCCAATTTGACTCTAAATGTAAGCACGCAGTTGGCCCTCATAAGCAAATGCTCACACATTTAGGAACGTGTGGGTCCAGCAGCTGGAGTTTGTATAGGTGTGATTTGTCTTTGATTTGCATCAAACCCCATTTCTCCCATTCAACTCATAGCCACATCCTTCAACATAACAAAAGCAGAGGAAGGAAATGATACATTAACCAAATTGGATAATGAGGCAAAATGTTTGATCCCTGTTATGGGGCCGACCGACAATGAATCACTGGGCTGACAGGGAAATGTATATGGAATATTTACATTTCGGTCTTTGTCTGCTGTAAGTAAGCATACAGTAATGATCTTACATGGTGGACCGGGTGACTTTGAGCTCTTCCTGTCCTATCCCTTGTCAACAACCTGAATGCTTGATCTGCAAATATTGTCATTTGCCTCTCCAGTCTTTAACCTTGACATTGGTTTGGGGCGGCACAACGGCTCCAGGCTCATAAATCAAGGAGTGGGGAGATGAGAAGCAGGGACCTTTCTTGAGATTTGGCTTGAAATCAAACATGACAGGCAGAGTAAAACAACACCAATTCATCAGCTAATTGCCTCCAGTGATTAATGCAGAAAAGAAGCTCAGAAACCGATCTGATCATTTGAATTTGATCATAAAATGTAATGTTTATTTATATAATAATTTATGGTAACACTTTAAGGAACAATTCTCACTATTAATTAGATGTGTATTAGCATGCGTATTAGCTGTTTATTAGCACTTATAAATCACTAATTAATGACTTATTCTGCATGGTCATATTTTAGATCCCTTAATCGTACTTCATAATTAAACTTAACAACTACCTTACTAACTATTAATAAGCAGCAAATACGGAGTTTGTTCTAGTTAATAGTGAATATGTGTTCCTAAAGTGTTACCTCATTTATATATTATTAATGTTTAAAATAAGGGCAAATATATAAGGTTTTCTTTCCCGTCTTACAGATAAACAAATGTGTTCATCATTGAGTTTGACACAAATGTATTAATAAAAAGCATTAAAAATGGACATCAAATCTGCCATAAATCTCATATTTACTGTAGGTTTTATCCAATGGATGTGACTCGTTTCAGGGTATGCAACTTAAAACCGTAAAAGTTAAATATGGTATTAATTACATATACATATACATTTACTATAAGAAAAATGTATAAATCAATATAAGCCTTCCTTTTTTGTGTTTACAGGAAACATACATTCATACAACGTTCCTGTTTGGAAATCAGTCATCTAAACAGTGTCAGAAACTTCAAAGAATCCACTATAAAATGATTTAACCAATATGTGTTCTTATGCATTTCATGTACAACATAAGTTTTATTATTTGATAGAAATCCACACATTTAAATCATGCTGATTTTTAGATCACCAACAAATTAATGCATGCAAACAAATGTCCATGACTCATATATTGTCTAATCATCAAATAATCCTGAATAATTTTTTTTCAGTTTTTAATAAAAATAATTGTTTCTTTACCTCCAAATCGGCATATTAGAATAATTTCTGAAAGATAATGTGACACTGAAGACTGGAGTAATGGCTGCTGAAAATGCAGCTTTGCCATCAATCGATCAATTGATCGATAGATAGAAAGATAGATTGATTAAAATAATGCAGCTTGGTTCTGAATAATACATTTCAAACTCGTGAAAGTATTTTGGAACCATAACAACTTACCTGCTGCTTAAAGTACCAACAAAAAGCTCTATAAATCACCGGCTAAGACACATACTGTAAAATAATTATGCACAATCAAGCTATTTATATATGTGATCTAAAACTATTAGTGCTTTCTTTCTATGATGATTCACACATGCTACATCATGACGCAAGTGAATGTTCATAACATTTCAAACAGACTCGGAGCCAATTCACAGATGGATCTCCAGCTCTGAACTAATTGGTGTGTGGAAGCCGAAGGGCTCGGGTTTCTACCGCACAGAGGGGAGGACCGAAGCAAAATATGGACCGAGAGCAAAAGTGCAATGCTGGCCTATATAGCAAGAGCATGTTTATTTTCAATAATAATTTCACAACAGTAACTCCCACCACCATTTGTGTAAATTAAAACTAAGTGGTTCAGCCTGGGGCTGATCATGCAACCGGCTACTGTGTGGTGATTCCAGCCACAGCACAAACAGTCGGAGGGTGATAATTGGTTTAGAAGAAAGAAGAGGCGTAATCTGCAGGGGAGGCCTGCGGGATGCAGCCGATGACAGCTCCGTGGAGAGGGAAAGTACGATGGATCTCACAACGGCCAGCCAGAGCCGCTGTGACAGCAACACCTGGGGCCACACGCGTGCATATATTCTCACACCTTGCTGCGGATCAGCTTTAGATCCACCGTAAAGCTGTCATCTTGCTATAAACAGAGCTTTCTTTCAAGTCTGCACACTGTCTGGGATCTGACACGTGCCTCATGTTGTGTGGTGGAGGGAGGGGAGAAAAAACTGAAAGGAGAGCAAATCATTTGCGGAGGGAAAATAAAAGGAGGAGGGAGACAGAAACAGATAAATCTCTGCCTCAAGCACACTATGTCATGTGTGTGATATCCTATGAGCAGATGCATTTAACATCACACATGTTGAGTATGAAGATAAACCTATGACTTCACTTGCATGTCTGAGATTGACGCACTGCATATTCCAAAGCAGGTGGGCATAACGTTTGTGATTTTTGTACACCAGGTTTACTACTTTTCCAAAGCTCAAAACATTCCCTGTCACCAGGTGTATGTTGTTACCATGTATACAGCAGACGTGTGCCTAGTTTACACTGAATACATGAAAACAGCAGATGGGAAGTACTCAAAGAAAATATTACAAACCAGAAGTGTCATTCACACTTCCAACCAAAAAAGTAATAATAACTGAAATTTTTTTAAATTGAGTTACAAATTAAAGTAAAGATGTACTTACAAACAGAAATTAATTGTGATGAAGAACAGGGTCAAGATTGGAAACCTGAACAAAAACTCTACCACCAACAGACAATTCAATATTACATTATATAAACTACAAAGATCCTAAAAGTGTTTATTTTTTATGTTTTATTTTGGTGTCTGATATGTCTTGGTAGATTACATATATTTTTAAATTATAAATGAAATTATTGAGAAATTTTGATGGCATGGCAATACAATACAGTATGATGGATGGATGGATTGACAAATGGATAAACGAATGGACAACGGACAGACAGACATTTATAACTTACCCCTCAGTGCGAAATATAGTTCTGAAACAGTCTCCAAGGCCTTTATAGTTATTTGGGTCAGCATTCCCTCTCTGGATTTGAAACCTGAAAAATGAAATGATGCCAACTGGTCACCAGACTTGATTCCACAAAATATGAATTTACAAACCTTGATTCAGAAATATTAAACTAACTTTTCTTAAGATATATTCCATGGATTATAATACCAATAAATTTACCATGCTAACATACTAAATCAAAATACTGCTGTAATATAATAATAAACTAATGAAAGAAATCTTATTTTTGTATTTACCATATTAATGGGGCACACACACACACACACACACACACACACACACACACACACACACACACACACACACACACACACACACACACACACACACACACACACACACACACACACACACACACACACACACACACACACACACACACACACACACACATTATATGTCTGTAATGCATGCTACATTTCACATTTAGGAAAAAAGCCAAATAACAAGAAAAACAATGATTGAGAGTTCATAAATTCTGGAAAACATTACTGCTGTACATACGTTATGTTCAACATTCTTTCACTTACATGAGTGAGAGATCATAGAGCATGACCACCCCACCATATGCTATCAATTATCTGTGTGCAAGAAATGTGGGACACTGGCTAATCTGTGCGAAGTGTCGACACAAGTTTTAGACGTCTGTCAAAACCCAAACCGCTCTTCTCTCCCGCCTTCTGTTCTTTCTGAGGCGGCGCTGACTTTCTCTGCCCCTTTAGCACAGCGGAGAAGTCAAACATTTACTTAACCCATCCTTACCAATTAGCTTTGCTTCTCCTATAGCCACAGACCTCGTAGCTGCTAACTTTGTCTCTAACATGCTAGTAACCTGTAGGTAACAGTTCTGCAGTTCCGTGTAAA
Organism: Ptychobarbus kaznakovi; assembly: GCA_027422405.1. Lineage (NCBI taxonomy): Eukaryota > Metazoa > Chordata > Actinopteri > Cypriniformes > Cyprinidae > Ptychobarbus > Ptychobarbus kaznakovi. Next base: position 9,088,664 of record CM049806.1, read on the forward strand.
TGTTTTATACGATACAAATGGTCAAGAGATGTTTTTGTAGCAACAAGCATGCTAGTAACTCCCTAATAAAGCACAAACTGAACCGTGTAAATGTTTAACGTGGTACCAGCGCAGAGTGCGAGTTTGGGGAAAGGGATTTACTGCTTCACCCCACCTCCCCCATGTGATATAGTTGTTTTAGCACGAAGAAATGGACGAAGCAACTGTAAGACCTTTGGTACTTTGACACAACACACTATGGTTTGTTAATAGGTTGACATGCCAGGACAATTAACAGGAGTTCAGGTTGGTATCTTTTTGGGAACACAGAGATGATAAATAAACCAACCTTTGGCCTCCAAGCGTGAATAGATGAACTCTGGGTGGAAGACACAGAATGAGAAAGATTCTCCTCATATGGCTTTGACTGCCATGTCAAGAGGTCAGCAGTAAGTCATCCAGGCGGGTGCCTGATGGGGGCATAAAAGTGGCCTGGTTCCATCGGATGAGAAGGTTTACCGAGGTGAGCAGCCTTTCATATCGGCAACAGATTAACATCTTAGAGGGGTGTCCCCAGCATCCAATTTTGTATATTCCCAAATAGCTTGTAACTTGTAGCTAAGAACCAGTTAAAAAAGCATCATAAACGAGCGTCCAACACCATATTAAAGAGAAAGAAGAAAAGAGGGACTCTGAAACAGCAGGCAGTCAAGTGAGGGGGGATGTAGGGATGGGGGCATGCAAAAGGATGGGGCACCGAACCAAAAGATTTAAGACCAGTGGAGCTTGTAAACTAATTTAAATCCATCCTGATTAAAGGCACATGAGAGCAAGGTCAAGGATCGAAGATGGTCTTGTCCCACCAATGCCAGAGTTTCCATTTCTGTAGTACACTGGGATGGCCCAACCCGCTGTAGTCCAGAGGTGGCAGGGCCACGGTCCGCTTTCAGCTGCCTGACTCCACTGCTGACCTTGGGGTCACCTCATTTCCTCATGCCCCTTGCCTACCCTGTCATAAAAGCCTTGGACCAAACATCACAGCCCAGGGAGTGGAAGATAATGTGGAAGATTTGGCAGCAGAAAATGCCTCAGGACTTCCAAAAAGCATCGCCAGGCTTCCCTCGCTTACCGAAAGAAGTTCAGAATAGAAAATAAGTTTAGGATAAGGTGAAACTTTTGTTTTTACATGAGTCCTTTAGCCAGAAGATCAGGAGTGAAACCTTTAGATAGATTTGGAGACAGATATTTACTCTTGAGAAGAGTTGAGGGCTGATGCAGTTGGCCTTGGAGCCAAGCTCCCGGTTGTAAAGTCAACAAACAGAGGAACTGCAAAAAGCCCAAAGGCTTTGTTAAAAGATCCAGCTCTCAGAATCCCTCTCAAAGTAAATCCAGAAAGAAAAGATATACTTACAGGTGACGATATTTGGGAGTTCATCAAAATCCTCCAACAGCCTTCTGTACTCTGTTTTTATAGGACCCTGCATAGCCAGGTGAGGGTGAAGGTAAGGCCAACATGGAGCTTCTACGGGTGAAATGAGCACTGGGGGTATATAACCCTACCATCTCCACCTGACCCCAAACTCCCTGTAAAATGGCGAACTCTGAGCGCTCTGACAGGAAAGAAAATGAGAATGAAGAGCAGGAGAACACATACTCTTTGTATTTTTATAGACAGAAGTGAAGTGTTTCAGGTCCAGACCGAGTGCTAGGGCCTCGTCTCCTTACAGACCCTGTATGTAATGGGCCAGCACCGGGTCCGACAGGGGGGGCTGTGCCCCGCTCAAAGACAGGCTTGATGGGTTGAGGCCTAATAATGACGGTGTTAAAAAAGCCCTGTGGGAAGGGCGGGAGGTTACTGGGTTGATCAAAAGGCTTGAGTTTGATGGGTTTGCCTTTAAAGAGGGAAGGCTAAACTTTAAAAAAGGTCTCTTAAATTTGCCTCATTAAATAAAGGGTATTCCCCCAAAGAATAGAGCGTGGAGTGGGAACTGCATTATTTAATTTATGACTATAATATCAACTCCCTGATAAACAAGGTCCCATGAGCGAAAAACCATCCTGGAAATGCGGCATTTATAACTTTTGTATGACTTCCTTTTTATAACTGAAGCTGTGTGACTGTAGCTGTGACAGGAACATTTTTAAACAGTTGGCATTTGATATTGGCCATCTATGTTTCCAGTCTGGTACAATGACCAAATATTGTGTGGTATAAGGCAAAAAAAAAACTTAGACAAAAATTTGCTGGAAAATTCTTATAAATATATTTATAAACTTTTGCCAATGTATTGGCTTCAATCATTTATGGTAGTAAAAAAAATATCACTATGGCTGATCTCTTTATAAACTTATTTATTCACCATTGTTTTTCGTCATGGCATTTTTTATATCACTTATTCAGTCTTTAATTCTTATTCATGTTAATATGCTTTCCATCTGCTGCCTCTGAACCAAAGACACTTTCATCAAGAGCTGAAATGAAAGTAAAATTAGAAAAAGCGAAACATGCATGTGAGCAAGGTTTCTTTTACACTCAATCAGCGGTGCGTAAGAGAATCCAGAAGGCAGCATTAAAAGGAAATCTATTTTTTACAGCCAGACAGTTAATTTTAATGAGCAGGATCATAAAGATGGCAGACGTCCATTGCAATGGTACATGAGGTTAAACCTCTCTAACCTAAATGCTCCAATCTGGAAGAGGACCAATCGACTCTCTGTGATCACGCTACTCATGAATATAAATTAATGCTCTGTGACTACATTAATCGGACTGTACACAAGCAAAACACCATTGATACTTGAGTAGCGGGGTGAATATAAATGTAAAACCAATGAAACGCAATGCTTTTGGAAACCACAGGGAAATTTCTCTCTTAAAACTGCCTTGATTCACTGCAGACATACATAGCTGCTTTCCTCTGTTCTTTTGGCTTTTCAGGCTAATACCTGCTGGGCCCGTGACTGGAGGTGGCCTATAAAGATGAGCCTTTGGAGGGAAGGAGATAAAGCAGAAGGGAAGATGAAGATGGGGCAAAGGGGAAGTGATAAAGTCATGGCGCTTGTGACACCGCATGCTTCTAAGGTCTCGGTCTGGGTTAGGAAAGCTTTGGTTTCAGTGGCACCACAGGCCAACTTGACGTACTGTGACTGGGGAAATGAAGCTTCCAGAGAGAAGCGGAGTCTGACAAGGAATGACGTCCTCAAGATGACCAGTTTGACATCCCACAAAAACGCTCCTTCTGATTTATACCTCAGGTTTCCAAACTCTGGCTGACTTCTTGTGAAAACGTTGTGTCTCACTTTGCTAAGACATTCCAAACACTTATAAGCAACAAAAATTACTAAGCAGAGGGTTATCGGCACACTACTTGGCCTATTGGTCTTATGGAAGCTTTACATAAATATGCAGGTTTCGTGTTCAAACGACCCCAATTGGACACCGTTCTTAAGTTTATTGCATTCTAAATCAGGTAGAGCAGAATGGGTTAATAAAGCTGGACTATTTCTAACTTGACACACCTTCTTTAAAATGTAATGCATGTGACAGTATGCTGAAATAACTGTGAAAAATTTCAAAACAGACACAAAATAATAGCAGTGATTTAAAGTGACTAAAGTTAAAACTTAATGCAGCATTTAATGTAACAACTAAGCACGCTAATTAAAGAACTATTTAAAAAATGAACACTTTTTTTAAACACTTTAAAATGAAGGTGAATTCATTAACATTAGTTAATATGCTGGTATAAAAAGACAATGTATTAATCTATTTATTAATATTATCTACCATTTATTAATCAAGTTTCCTGTTAATGTCTCATTGTTTTTTTGTTGTTGTTTTTTTTTGCTTTTCTCTTACAATCGAAGACATTGGTATATATATATATATATATATACACTCACCGGCCACTTTATTAGGTACACCTGTTCAACTGCTTGGTAACACAAATTGCTAATCAGCAGATAGCATGGCAGCAACTCAATGCATTTAGGCTTTTAGATGTGGTGAAGAGGACTTGATGAAGTTCAAACTGAGCATCAGAATGGGAGAATGGTCAGAAAAAGAGAAAATATCCAGTGAGTGGAAGTTGTGTGGACGAAAATGCCTCGTTGATGTCAGAGGTCAGAGGAGAATGGGCAGACTGGTTAGAGATGATAGAAAGGCAACAGTAACTCAAATAACCACTCGTTACAACCAAGGTATGCAGAATACCATCTCTGAACGCACAACACATCGAATCCCTGAAGCAGATGGGCTACTGCAGCAGAAGCTCACACCGGGTGCCGCTCCTGTCAGCTAAGAACAGGAAAGGGAGGCTACAATTCGCACAGGCTCACCAAAATTGGACAATAAAAGATTGGAAAAACGTTTCCTGGTCTGATGAGTCTCGATTTCTGCTGTGACATTCAGATGGTAGGGTCAGAATTTGGCGTAAAGAACATGAAAGCATGGATCCACCCTGCCTTGTCTCAAGCGGTTGAGGCTGGTGGTGGTGGTGGTGTAATGGTGTGGGGGATATTTTCTTGGCACGCTTTGGGCCCCTTAGTACCAATTGAGCATCGTTTAAACGCCACAGCCTACCTGAGTATTGTTGCTGACCATGTCCATCCCTTTATGACTACAGTTTACCCATCTTCTGATGCTACTTCCAGCAGGATAATGCACCATGTCACAAAGCTCAAATCATCTCAGACTGGTTTCTTGAACATGACAATGAGTTCACTTTACTCAAATGGCCTCCACAGTCACCAGATCTCAATCCAATAGAGCACCTTTGGGATGTGGTGGAACGGGAGATTCACATCATGGATGTGCAGCCGACAAATCTGCAGCAACTGCGTGATGCTATCATGTCAATATGGACCAAAATCTCTGAGGAATGTTTCCAACACCTTGTTGAATCTATGCCACGAAGAATTAGGGCAGTTCTGAAGGCAAAAGGGGGTCCAACTCGGTACTAGCAAGGTGTACCTAATAAAGTGGCCAGTGAGTGTATATTGCATAATGTACTGTGTTAATATGAAATAATTTTGTAATGTTATTAGGATTGAAGTAAACATCATGGCAGAAAATTACCAGTATCTTAAATTTTCTTCAGATTTTCTTTTTCCTACAGCTCTCTTTTGTGTTCCAAATTTGAAAGAAAGTAATGCAGGTTTAGACAACATGATAAAATAATGAAATAATATAAATTTTCGAATGAACTATCCTTTTAACTTAGGCTATATCTGTAGAAAACAACTACGCAATGTTAATTAATATTTTAACTAATTCATACAACTTGAAATTGTCTGAAAGTGTTTTTTTATTTATATTAACGCAATATCAATGCATATAAACTTTTTGTAAAGTGTTAGCAAATAAATAAATAAAAAATAGTTTGTTTACTCTTTCTGATCATCCAAACAAACTTTTCGGAACTAGAAATATCAGATTGAGAGACTCTGGATAATCCGTCTCAGTCCAGCTTAGTTATGACTGCTTTGAAGAAAGGAAATGGCTGGCTGAGGATGGAGGAGACTCCTTAAGACAGCATGAGACTGGCAGTTATTACACAGATGGTCAGGACAGTGCAGAGTGCGGTCATCAATACTACACTCTCTGCTTCTTTAGCAACGGAAACCGGACTCTCTGAATTACAACTCTACATTTGCACCTCTCACCCCCTGCCTGGAAGGAGCACGGCCGCTGCAAAACAAAACTCTGAAGGAGTGGGTCACAGATGCTGCGAGGCGTCTGACAGAAACAGGAGACAAATGAGTTTTCATCAGGCACTTTACTGCTTCTCTAAAACGGGTCATTTCAGCACACTGGGACATTTTTGCTATATTTAGTATGTTTGTAACATAATGCATTTAGGTGTTTGTGACAACTCCTTCAAGGAGACTTGTTTAATACCAGGTCATAATGTGCAATGGCAGTCATATCAGCAGGAGGTTAAACTGCTAGGACCTGGTCACATTAGCTTTTATTTTCTAGAACTTTTCTGAAGAGCATGTGCGGGGTGCTTATCTGTGCAAAGAAATTTGATTATTTTTTGAGCTTGATATGAATCTGGTCCCTCCTTTAAAGGGATAGTTCTGTCATCAATTGCTCACACTCATGTTGTCCCAAACCTATGTATATTTCTTCTGCAGAACACAGAATAAGATATTTTGAAGATTTTTTCAATATAATCAAAGCCAAAGGGATCCAAAACAACACTGAATGCCACTTTCATTTAAAGAGTTTTCAAAATATCTAAATTTGTGTTCCACAGGAGAAGGAAAGCCATAAAGGTTTGTTTCTTTGGTTGAAACGTGATATGCTAACAAAATGGAAATGTGTTTAATATAGACATATTATATCTAAGCACTAGATGCGTTACAACAGTTCTACTCTCACAATTATTATTATTACTAACAGTAGAACACCAAAATTACAGTAATATTCATGTCACGCCATCACACTCCTATTCTTCCATTATTCCATTCCAGGAAAGTGAAAACAGCGAGTGAATTCGTTAAGGTATGTAAACTTTTCTCTGATGAGAATTCATTTCATGCTCAGTGTGAGTAGTTTTGGTGCCAAGTTTCATTCTTTTTACATAAACACACATTTAATGTAATTTAGTCTCAGTGAACTTGAGAACACGGTCAATGAATGGACTTTAGTGGTTTGTATTATGTGACACCAGAACTTTTGATATAATTTCAGTCTTTAGTAATTACCTCAAACTAATTATTACTGTTACTACTATTGCACCTGAGTTTCCATGATCTGTGTTAAGCTTAGCAGTCAATATTGTACTCCGTACACCCTGGTGAAGAATTTGGCCAAAAAATGTCAGTGGTAAGCCACTAATATAAAAGCTTTTTAATTCCTTTTCTAAACCACAAATAGTAGTGCCTTGAGTTATTTTGGACTGGCTTTAGATTTCCCCTTTATAATGAAACATGCCACAACCAATGTTCTGCTGACTTCTTTCACTGGAATTATTAGTATACTTGCCGACCACTGATGTGATTGAAGTCTCTGCTTTCTAAGCAAAGATAGCTACAGTCAGATACCTGTGTGCAGTTTACACAGTCAGAGTCGTCAGCCAGGACAGGCCAGGGTAGGATTAAAAGATCACTGGAGCACAGCTGAGCGACGTGCTGCTTTACTGGGCCGGATCGGCTCTTAGTCCTCTGAGCTTTGAGCCCTGCTGTTTAAGGGCTGGCTGAGGGATTCCATCAAGAGTGCACCAGGGTTCAGCCACCAGTCGGGGGTGGAAGACTTGGGGTCCTCTCTCAGCATCACCGTTCCTGGGGACAGGACGTCATCCGTCACTGCCCTCGTCAAACATGAAAATCCCTCCCCAGTGAAGCTCAGTGCCTAGCGTGCTGGGATCTGATGAAGGCTGTTTCATCACAGTGACTCTTATAAGGAGGTATCTCCAGATTGTTTTAATCATTAGTGGCGGAGGAACAAAGATAAGCGTATAGATTGATGGCAAATAAGAGATACAGTAGATCCCATGGATAGATGCAATGACAGGATCAGTGCTGGTGCTTTATTTCATGATTTCTATGTAGTATTACAATTGTTATATTTGAATTGTAATGTAAAATTAACAGCATTCTTTATATATTATAACTATTTAAATTGGAATCTGTTTACCAGTATATACAAACATAAAGACATAAAACCCCTACCACCCAATTTTTTTTATTTATTTATAATGTTAAGATTCATAAATAAATAATATAATAAACTTTATTTAAAAATGTTTGAAATGTTTAAAATGTTTCAAAATCAAAATCTCTTTAATATGATATATTAGTAAATGGCCCCAGATCAATATCTGTGTGTATAATATATGTATGATATATTTTATAGTTCTATTAAATATAATGATGAATAATGGATAAAAAATAATTGTGTACATAATATATGCATGTGTACTGTGTATATTTATTAAGCATATATAAATATACACACATGCATGTATATATTTAAGAAAAATATTTTTATATATTAAATATATTTATATATAATAAATTCTAAGAATATAAATATTTCCTAAATACAACCTGAATTCTGGAAATGTTGGGACGTTTGTTTTTTCTTTTTTGAATAAAATTTAAACTAGAAAACTTTAAAATTGCATGCGCCAATATTTTATTCACAATAGAACATAATGTTTAAACTGAGAAATTTTACACTTTTATCCCCTAAATGAGCTTATTTCAAATTTGATGCCTGCTACAGGTCTCCAAAAAGTTGGCACAGGGGCGACAAAGGGCTGAAAAAGCAAGACATTTTTAAAAGATTCAGCTGGGAGAACATCTAGTTAATTGACATCAGGTCTGTAACATGATTAGCTATAAAAGGTAATCTACAGTGCATAACATCATCAAAAGATTCATAAAAAAACTGGAGAAATCTCTGTGCATAAGGGGCAAGGCCGAAGAACTTTGTTGGATGCCCGTGGTCTTTGGGCCCTCAGACAACACAGCATCACTCATTTACATTTACATTTATGCATTTAGCAGACGCTTTTATCCAAAGGGACTTACAGTGCATTCAGGCTATTAATTTATTGTCAGTATGTTTGTTCCATGGGAACTGAACCCACGACCTCTGTGCTGCTAACACAATGCTCTACCACTGAGCCACAGGAACACTCATCTGCATGATTCTGTCATTGATATTACAAAATGGGCCCAGGAATACTTCCAGAAACTACTGTCGGTAAACTCAGTCCGCCGTGCCATCTGCAGATGGCAACTCGAGCTCTATCATGCAAAAAGGAGGCCATTTGTGAATAGGGATGCAACGATTATAGATTTTGTTCGATTTTAGTCTGAGGAAGTAATCCCGGTTCACGACTATTACGATTATTATGCATTTATTAATTTCACAACATAAAATCACATAAACACTCTTTAGATATTAAAGTGTTATTTATTGCTGCCTTTTGAAACAGGAATAACACAGTAACCAATAATACAGCACAAAATAATAATACTAAAGGAAAAAAAAGTCCATCTCTCCTATTGGAATTAAAAAAGGTGACCTCTGCTCTGCTTTTGAAAATAACAAATGGAAATAGATCACAAATGTATTTGGTGTTTTCATTTTGTATAGTCTTTCTACATTTCTTTTGGACCTGAGTTACAGAACTAGGAAAGATGGTGAAATATTTTTTACTTATGAATAATACTATACCAGGGATGATAAATCACAATGTTAATTAAGTATTATTAATATAAGACTAATATTAACTTTATTTATCCCACAGAGGACACTGTTACTAATGAGGGGAATAAACTAAACTATTATTGTAATCAACTGTCATCCATACTTATTCATTTTAATAATCTTTATTCATCTGATTTTACATATGGCCTGAGAAAATCATGTCTATTATTTTGGTTTGTGAGATCGAGATCGAGCTGCTTACACAAACAGAAACTTGTTCAACGTCAGCGACTTTCATAAAACGCTGCCCAGCTTATATAAAATCGCTTACATTATACTAATCGCTCACATTAAAGCAAAGAGGGGGTAAAATGACTGTTTAAATAACTAAACTCAAATCTTCATTGTTTGTAGTGACGTGCAGATGCAGGTAGACTAATTCACACATGCAACTGTCAACTCTCTCTCTCTCTCTCTCTCTCTCTGTACTATTTCTTCTCTGTCTGAAGCAGGCAGAATACTAGAGCTAACGAACTTCACGTCAGGTGGTCCTTGCCTTCATGCCGTGTATTAAAATAGTTTATTTCACAAAGAGAACAGGTTGGCTAGCCGTGAATTATCCCTTATGTATACTCTTTAACAGCATTTTTTATGGCAATATTTAAATGACGCCTTGGTCATTCTTGGTGTACCCAAAATGGCCCAACACTATCAACTTCAGTCATTCGCTGGTGGAAATAAAGGATCGCTGTTTGGTTCCTCTGTCACAGTTAATCTAGTGTGTGTAGTAGCCTCAGTGTCTCTGTTAAGCTGGTGCACCGCTAGTGTAACTTTGTTTTGGTTTTGCGCAAGTTGCAACAGTTCCGTGCAACAGAAACACTCTGTGTAGCGGAGCCTTTATGATTAATTAACCCGTGACATTTTTTAAAGCGCGGTTAATAGTAAAACGGTTAATTGTAAAACGGTTAATCGCTGCATCCCTATTTGTGAACATGGTTCAGAAGCGCTGTCCTGTCATGTGGGCCAAGGCTAATTTAAAAAGAGTGGAAAAGTGTTCTTTGGTCAGACGAGTCCAAATTTGACATTCTTGTTGGAAATCACAGAAGCCGTGTCCTCCGGGCTAAAGAGGAGGGAGACCTTCCAGCAAGTTATCAGCGTTCAGTACAAAAGCCAGCATCTCTGATGGTATGGGGCTGCATAAGTGCATACGGTATGGGCAGCTTGAATGTTTTGGAAGGCACTATGAATGCTGGAAGGTATATAAAGGTTTTAGAGCAACATATGCTCCCCTCCAGACGACGCCTATTTCAGGGAAGGCCTTGTGAATATTTCAGCAGGACAATGCAAAACCACATACTGCAGCTATTACAACAGCATGGTTTCGTAGTAGAGTCCGGGTGCTGAATTGGCCTGCCTGCAGTCCACATCTTTCACCTATAGAGAACATTTGGAGCATCATTAAATGAAAAATATGTCAAAGACAACCAAGAAATCTTCAGCAGCTGGAAACCTATATTAGACAAGAATGGGACCAAATTCCAACACCAAAACTCCAGAAACTCATAACCTTGATGCCCAGACATCTTCAAACTGTTTTGAAAAGAAGAGGAGATGCACCCATCCCAACTATTTTGAGACCAGTAGCAGGCATCAAATTTTAAATGAGCTCATTTTGTGCATAAAATTTAAATATTTCTCAGTTTAAACATTTGTTATGTTCTATTGTGAAACATTGGCTCATGTGATTTTAAATTCTTTTAGCTTTAATTTTATTCAAATTAAAAAACGTCCCAACATTTCCGGAATTCGGGTTGTGTGTGTGTCAATACATCTGCATTGTTAATCCTTTTGCTCTTTTATTAAAACAATTCACAAAAATCTAACTTTTCATTGGGTAATAAGAATTTAAAATGGGGGCAAATATCATTATGAAATAAATGTTTTTCTCTATTGTATGGAAAATTAACCTTTGAAATGTTTGAAATGATAAAATGTAATACATTTTTGTTTGACTACTGATTATTTATGTATGCATGACTGGTAAATAATATACTCATTAGGGCCAATTAATTTGCATGAACAACTAATATATTGCATGAAATATATTATGTATATATTATGAACTTTTTTCAATAGAGCCATTTATATTATTATGCGGGTGAAAAACAAACTAGTTTAGAAGAATATAAAGTCATAAATCAATAAAACAAACATGAATTATAATTTTGTTTTTCTATTCATTCCTATTTAAAAAAAGAACAACATCGGAGAGTGTGGGAGGGGCTTAGGGCGTGTTTGGGGTGGGGTGAGGCGACGTAACCGGAGCCCTTCAACAAGAGCAATGCAAGCTCATTCCTGGCCTCTAATGAGTGCGGCAGGGCGGCCGGCATGATGATCAGAGTCAGATGGGGTGCCCCGAGCAGCCACCCCCTGCCGAAAGTGCCGCCTGACACCCTTTGTTACCTCCAAGTGAGCTGAGACCAGCCCATGAACCATGTAACTAGGTGGTTTCCAGGTTAATGAAAAGCTGTAACTCCAGTCTCACTGTCTCCTTAGAAGTCTAACTAACCCCTGAAACCCCCTACTCTCACCTTGGCAAGCCCCCTTTGAAAAAAGGCAACATTCCAACCCAGAAATGAGCACCGTTGAACGCAAATGAATATAAGTGGCACATAGACCTGTCCTCTTCTAAGAGATGTTTATTTGTGAAGGAGTGCTCGGATCTGAATATATGGCGGCGACTTATGACGGTCAGAGTAGGAAAGACCCGTGATTTCACGTTCAGCTGGAAGTGCTTGATCCTGAATATAAGCAAGTATGAAGAATGGTAGTAAGACTTTAAAATAAACATTGATTCAACCTTACAAACAATCATGGCCTTGAAATATATCCTCTTAATGTTCTCCTAATCTGCTTCCTGATGGTTGTTTGTGAGTTTGTGCATGCGTCTGAGATCGACGGCCCCCTCAGTCGTCTAATTCCTGTCTCCGCCTCTACATGGCTCCAGCACCCTCATTTGCACAGGGTAAATATGTATTCCTAAGTATACATTTTGTCAGGTTCCCCTCAGAAAAAAGCCTTTGATTCCACTAAGGCGGCTCGTTGAAGAAAGCGAGGGGGTGAAAAAAAAGTTCACTCCAGTTGGCATCTAATTTGGAGCAGTGGACATTAAAGCGGCAGCCAGTCACTAATAGGAGCCATTCCTGCAGCTAGCGTCGGAGAGGAAGTGTGCTGGGCATTTGTGCTTCAGCAGTTCTCGGAGACCTATGCTAATAGATTTCAGCTCTACTAACCCTTCATTCTGCCAATTACCCTGCTTTAGTGTGACTGAAAACCCAAGAGAGAGAAAGAAAGAGGGAGGGAGAAAGAAAGCCGTACACAAATATTATAGCAACTAGATTTTTACAGATATTTTTCAGATATTCGAGTAGCTGTCATTTGTTGCATGCATCGCCACTACAAAGCCTTGTTTAAAAGTTTAGAAATCATTTAAACACTGAAGTTTTTATTTGATCTGCCAGGCAGATGAATAGACAGACAGAATGATAGATAGAACAATAATATGACAGAACAGTAGACAGACAGACAGGACAGACAGACAGACAGACAGACAGACAGACAGACAGACAGACAGACAGACAGACAGACAGACAGACAGACAGACAGACAGAACAGCAGACAGACAGACAGACAGACAGACAGACAGACAGACAGACAGACAGACAGACAGACAGACAGACAGACAGACAGACAGACAGACAGACAGACAGACAGACAGACAGACAGACAGACAGACAGACAGATAGATAGATAGATAGATAGATAGATAGATAGATAGATAGATAGATAGATAGATAGATAGATAGATAGATAGATAGATCTAGCAGTAGACTGGATGCACTCACACTAACAGAGAAACCCACAGAAAACAAATAAAACTGCCGCTCTTTACACAGGGCTTTTATCACTTCTTGAGGAAGAGCATTACAAAGAAAATAGAGAGTGCACTTTTAACCCTGACCCTGTGTGAGGAGAGAGCGGCCTAACTGTGGCCTTACCTGTAATAAACCCTCAACCAGCAGCACCAGATCCTAAATCACTCTACAGGACTCTAGAGTATCGAATGTCGCTGCATACAAGTGTACACACAGACACACTGCCGCAAACAAACTCATGCAAATAGACACAAAGAAACACAAGCAAGCCACCTTGACTACCACACATGCTCTCCAAAGTACAAATATCTAATTATCATCTCAAAAAGTTTATTTACCAGAAAACGGTGGCGGAAAATGTGAAACATCATAGCATATGTGTGAGGGGTGTTTGTCACAGAGCCAGAGGTCTTGGCAGGGCACCCAGAAGCCGTAAAGGTTTAGTACCGGCCCACAACCTGTTTACGCCATACTGAGCGACTCCAGTGTGAGGGCCCTGATTCATTTTCTCTTTCCCTCTCTTCAACATTCCTTCTTTCCCGCAGGACGCTGCCCAAAAGATTCAGAACTGATTGGTATTACTAATGAGAACTGAAAATGACGATTTAACGATTCTAGGTCCTGGTAATGATGCCATTTTCATTAATAATTCTCATACAAAAGAAAAAAATATTATTTGGAGGGAAAAGGCAATTCAATTGCCAAATAATGAGCTATAATTTAAATAAATAAATGTAAAAAAAATAGAATAAGTTAATTTTTAAATGACTTTTCATAGATAATTGTATTATTATTATTATTATTATTATTATTTTTTAGGCAGCATAAATACTGTCTCATTCATGACTGACTATAACCAAAATAAACAACACTATTAAAAATAATAAAAAACAATATATTAATTTATATAAAATTCTCCTGATAGAATGCATTATGTACTTTTTTAACAACTAGTGGGTAACTACTAATTTGTTAGCTGACTCTAAACAAAAAACAAAAACAAATTTGTTCGGGAAACAGACCACACTGGTCACACTATATACATTTATAAGAAGAGAGCTAATTAAATATTAGTCTTTTTTTTAAATGGAACAGTTTATTTAAATTTTAGACAAAGTATATAAAAAAACTTTTATAAGTTTGCATGCGTTTTTTGTTTTGTATTAAATAATAAATAAATGTTTTATTTCTCAAAAAACAGCGTATGGATAATCAAGTAAACCTAAGTTGCATCAATCCATAAATGTCTTGAAAAAATCTTGAAATATTACTAACAATCTAAAAGTTATCCTTCCATTTACTTTATAAAAATACTTTTGTTTTCAGAGCAAAAAGACACATGTGCTACATTTTTAAGAATTATAACAAAAGGCCTTTTACTTACTAAAAATGTATGAACTATTAATCAGAGAGCAAAGGCAGGTGAATTGTGTAAAACAGGTTTAGGTTTTTGATCATGTTGATAATATATGATACAGTAGGCTCTTTAAGGTTAAGGAAGTGTCATTATTTCAGTTGGTGTTTCATCAGCATTGGTGGAAAAACACACGTGCAACTTTAGAGCCGTTAATGGAAAAAACAAAAAACAATTGGGTTCCGTTTTGTTAATGCAGCCTAACAACTCACATAGAAGCTCAGGCATTAAACAACGGATATAATTAAGTGAAATAATGAGGTAAGTATGTGAGCAATTTGAGAACATTAAAAAGTATTACTTCAACATTGAAGGAGAATGAGTAAATTATGCATTTCATTTGCACAGAAATATTCCAATACTGCCACAAGAAGAAGAGAAGGCCTAGCCCTGAATTAAGAACAGAAAGGAACGATATTTTACCTGGTCTTCACAACATCCAATGGGTGCATCAAGCAAATCTCCACAAGACCTATAGAGGACAAAAATCATAAGTAATTATGTATCTATTCTGCCCTGTTAAAACCGACATAAATCAGTCATTAAAACGAGACATGAGCACAACCGAACATGTTATTATTCGCTCACAGGCCATTAAGCTGTCATTACCAAATGCCAAGCTTTCTTTCCGTCTCTTTCACTCACTCTTGTTATATTTCACAGAGCTTTTTAAGTAATATTTCAGTATAATCCAATTTCATTCAAGAGGCTTTTTGCATTATACAGCGATTTTTTTTGTCATCGCAAACACAGCTTCATTTCATACAAACACTTGTAAAGACTCTCGAGACTGAAACGTTTGACCTAATCCACAAATATTTCACCGCGTTAAAATGATGTATTACACACTACGATTCATATATTTGTAAATACAAATAAAACGTCACAGATGTGTTGTGTGTGATTCCATTCGCCATATGTGTGCGGTTTGTGTGTCTACATTCAGTAGACGGAGGGTTTTTCTCCTCGAAAATCCCAATGTAACAGTCCCTTGAACTCATATCCGACAGGAGCTGCTTGGCCAGCAGCCACCTTCGTCACTCTGATCTTGTTTTCGCCTCCTTGCCACTCCACTGCAACTGACAAGCGTGCGGGAAGGGATCTGGCAACAAAATGGCCTCTATGTAGAGTTGTGGGACATTGCGCTCGCCTGGCCTGCAAGTCATTATCATCATCCATTTTATTCGGTTCCAATGTGCTGATGGACGTAAAATCCCAAAGTATTTTCAAATCCTATTTTATCTGGACTGGCCCACAGAGAGGCTGCCGTAATGGCTTTCCTAATGCCAGGATTCCAGTTCATATACACTCCAGCCATGACAGAGGGAGCGAGGGACGTTTAACATGCTGAATAATGGTGATTTCATACTGCAAAACACAGCGAATACTTCAGAAGTTGTTACCATACAGATCGGGTTCCATTTAATGGAGACTGAACAAAAACTGAAACCAATATGTGTTGGGCTACAAGTTATGCAAGTAGTTAACAGCTCAGTTCAGTGTCTGTTTTGCACTAAACAGTTCACAGAATACATTTTTTTTGTTCAAGGTAGCTGTAAAAAAACAGATTGAGTTTTAAAAAATCAGTTTGATGGGTGCAATGCATTGCAAAGAGATCGCAGAGGCACAATTATGCATCTGCATCGCAATTCTCAACTCCTTTCAGGCGTTTACTTTAATGGCTTCCTTCGCAGATTCCTCTATGTGTACACAGCTGCTGAGAAATATGCTCCTATTCTAATTTCTTCCATTAAATGTATTGTCTATAAACAAGACATGGCCTCCTTGGGGATTTTCCAGGAAAGTAATAATCAAGAGAAATTCCAAAGAGGAATTGCAATAGACTTCGCAATAGATACACACAAAGGTGATACAGTGCTGTTGATTTTGCATGTAACGTGCGTCTTTTGAACGGAGGACGTGGCATATTCATAAACAAATCCCAGCAGTGGGTCAGGTCGAGGTGGTGTGATTCATTTCAAGGCTGACATGAGATTGTGGAAGATGCATCAGTGAGACCAAAATGAGGAGAAAGCAGGCGAATTAGGTGTGTCATAGTCTCCTCATTGCCCAACACTTTTAAAAATAAAGGTGCTTCAAAAGGTTCTTCACAGCGATGCCATAGAAGAACCATTTTAGGTTCCACAAAGAACCATTCAGTAAAAGGGTATTTAAATATATATACTTTTTATAATCTAAAGAACCTTATTTCCCCATAAAGAACCTTATTGTGAAACAGAAAGGTTCTTCAGATGTTAAAGGTTCTTTATGGAACCATTTATACAAAAAGGTTCTTCTATGGCATCGTGAAGCACCTTTATTTTTAAGAGTGAAGGTGATATAACGCTGTAACGTTTATCATTAATTAATCACGGCTGCCAGGGCATCACAGGGGAACATAATGTTACGCACTCAGGAGACACATGTTTTCCATTTCAGCACTCTATCCATCCTGAGGAAATAAAAGGGAAGGAGGCCTGGGAGAGTCATCTCAGCAGCGAGACAGCTGGAGGAATAGACCCATCCATACTTGACGCTGAGGTGGAGCCATAAAGTCATATTAAGGGTTATGTCTTTTTAAAACGCCATACCACTTGATAAAAATGTTCATTGCAGTGAATTAATTTAGTCAAGTAGGACATGCTCCTGGAACAACATTCTTATCAACCTATTATTTACCTCAGATTTAGGGGCAGTTTATTGTTCAGAAATGAATAGATTTTTTGATCACTTTCTGAATTTGAAATTCATTTGAGGTAGGAAACAGGATGCAAAATTGAAATTCAAATAAAGTGAAATGTAAAGAAATTCATACTGTATAAATGCAATAAGTCACATTTATAACTAAAATATGAAGGTCTGTATAGACAAACTTTGAATTCTTTACAAACCATGTTCGAAAGTTAAACAGAAGAGACGTTTGAGAAGGCCTTACAGACAAACAGATGATCTGTTTGAAATGCAAAATAAAAAAATTGAGGTATAAATACTTATCATGCATACAAAAATGGTATAAATGATGAAAGAATATGTCATTTACCAGAATGCAATTAGTTGCTGAATTTCTCCCACTTCCTGCATTTCAATTTAATGTCTAGTGGGTGTTGTTAACGCAATACAATTTCCAACAAATGAATTTAGTTGGAAAGCGATTTTTCAAATATCCCAGGTAAAATAAAATAAAATAAAATATCTTACAGTGAATGTGGCAAATCTGTGGCCAATTTTATTATACAATGAGTGATTTTAGTGTGGGGGAATAAATAAATAAAAAAGCAACATTTTCTGCCGTTAAAAACTTTGCTTTACTTTACTTACTTGCTTTACTGCCTTCATATCTTACTTTACTACTTTTTATTTTTGTTGTCTTAAATGCCTTAAAATAACTAAAAACGAGAACATTGAAATAAAAATTAATGTAGGGGCATTTAAAATAAGCACCACATTTCTGCTTTAAAATGCTTCAAAAATAGTCCCCATTTACATTCATTATAAAGTACGTCACAGTTTATTTTAAGGGACCAGTCAAAATTATTTTTTGTGGCAATCAACATTACGCCAAAAGTGCTTTCGATTGAGCTTAACTTGTATTGAACTCAGAATATTCACCATGTTTGTGTTGACAGGAATATTGTTTGAGGACCAACAAAAGGTTTCTGATCCCAAAACACATGCTACTTGGCAAAATCCCGGTCACTGTTGAGGTAAATGTGGAGGAAGCCTGAATCCGTGTGAACACTGTTGCTGCTCTGAACTGTACAAGAGGGGCTCGTAGAGGATCAAAGGTAGGAAGCAGTGAGTAGTTGAGAAAGCCTGTCACTCATTTGAGTCTAATGAACTCCATGTTTGGCGGAAAAGAAAAGAACAGCCTAGTTAAGCAACAACACTCGAGTGTTATCGTCTAAGAGCTTCCAAAGAGGGGAAAATGCACAAACAAGGTGAGAGGGCCAAAGAATAAACCACAACCATCGTTGGCATGTTTCATATGGGTGGATTTAAGTGAGCAGGAAAAAGACAAAGAGGGGGGCAAGAGATGGAGGGACTGAAAGGGAAAGCAAGACTTTCCCTACACAACACTAGCAAGTAATTAAAACGGCTTAAGTGGATGCAAGCTGTGCTCTTGAAATAAGAAAGCCTCTGAGCTTCAGCCGCAATATATGAAGAATTGGTGATGTTGTTGGCCAAGAAATCATTGGTAGAACCAAGATGGGAACAGGGCCGTCGTTAAGGGGCCCAGTTTGGTGCAGCCTATTCATTGTACTTCGGGGAGAGATGATCCACCCATTAAACATTTGTCCTTAGCTCTGTACATTTCAGCCCTGGATGGGAACAAGATCATTTTGGTATACGGGGCAATAGGGCTGGGTAAAAATATAGATTTTTTTCAAACTATTCAACATTGATGATGATGATGATAATAACAATAATAATAATAATACACTGAGGACTGGAGTGATGGCTGCTGAAAATTCCGCTTTGACATCACAGAAATACATTATATAACAAATATATTCAAATAATATATTCAAATAAAAAACAGTTGGCTGGCATTATATATATGTGTGTGTGTGTGTGTGTGTGTGTGTGTGTGTAGTGGGTAATATATTCATAGTTTATAAAACACACATTTGCTAGATTCCTAGTAAAGTTTACAGAGACTAGGTAAACTTTATATATACATATACACACTGCAAAAAAAAAAAAAAAAAAAAAGCAGCAGTCGTTCTCAGAACCTCACCAGAGTTTTTTTTTTTTGCTACATCTTAGGTTTTATGGATTTAACTTAAATTAACAGTAAAATACTTAACTAGTGTTAAACTATTAAATTTTTTTCAGCTTTTTTTCATTCATTTACCGTTAAAATTCTGCAAAATTTTTACAGTGTACAATATACACTAATAAACTGCAATTTAATCAAATCCGATAGGAATCAAAATTAATCAGGAAAAATGTATCCCTGTGTTGTTATTGTTATCTAAAACAAAAAACTATAAAAAGAAAATGTTAATTTAAATATAGCTAACATACAATAACAAAAAATATTAGATAAAAAAAACTAAACAAAGATTACAAACATTGCCTTGGCAATCAACTAAGATTAACAAAAAGTACTAAAATTACAAAAATGTAAGAAGCACAAACGTATAAACTAAAATTAAAATGAAAACTAAAAATAACCAATAAAAATACAAAAATAAACACTAGAATTAGTATGTAAATAATACTAAAATTGCACTGGTGTATTGATGCCCAGCCCTTGGACAACAAAGTTCAACTAATGCTGTTGAACAAAGTTCAGTAATGCTGTTTACCCAACAAAACAGTTGTCCCTGGGGTATAGAACACAATCAGGCAGCTCTGCCATGTGTGGAGGTGGAGAAAAATGGTACGCTTGCACTTTTTGCATATTTTCCTTGACAGTGGAGTACAAACGAACAAACTCTTATTATGAACGTGTCACGATTAAAGACATTATGCAGATGCAAAGGACACGATTGCACACCTTATCAGATATTAAGTCAGGCATAGCATCATAATTGAGTAATATTTACTGAACTTAATTGGATGGAAAACAAAAGCCTTGTGTTTTCACAGTATTTCCGTGTTGGATCATCAAATTGGTTCTGCTTATCAGCTCCAGTATCTACCTAAAATAGCAA